>JAMPIV010001247.1:0-627500 GCA_024509875.1 Oreohelix idahoensis | reverse complement strand
GCGAGTAAGAAAAGAAATGGAGACAAGAGGCATCCATGTCACGCTCCGGTACTAATCCTCTTTAAGTTGTCCTTGATGAAGAAGTTTGCATTTTATGTCTTCATACGTCTTCTTTATTAAGTTCATAAATAAGTAAATAAATTTAATGAACAGGTACTCGTTGGACATAAAGAATGGCACTAGACAATAGGAAAGAAAATATGAGTGATAGGCTTACCGGGAATCGAACCTAGGACCAACTAGACGGCGCCATCGCCTTGCTGTGACAGTACATCGTGAATGGATGCTGAGCCAATTTTGCACCCCAAAAAAAGTGCATCATTGTCTGAGGTCATTCTCGTGACACTAACACAACTATGGCATAGGACCCGTGGACGACCCAGACATTTTTAAAGACGCATTCACTAATATAACTTTCCTATCAGCAAGTATAGACCAAATAAAGGCCAAAATACTTGTGTCCAGTAATGTGTAGTGGAAGACGGATAACAAAGAATAGACGGGTAGGTTGAAGTTACGGATGGGTGAACTCTTAAATAAATATTTGTTTCTTTGTTCGATTCCCGGTAAGCCTATCACTCATATTTAGATTTCTGTTGTCTAGTGCCACCCTTTATGTCCAACGAGTACCTGTTAATTACCTTTATTTACTTTATTTACTATCCACAGGACTCGGGGTTCCTTCATTCTTTATTAAGTTCATGATCTTCATGGGAACTCCATAATGCCTCATCAATTTCCAAAGTGATTCTCTGTCTACACTGTCAAATGCCATTTCATAGTCCACAAATTCAATGCATATCAGTGAATTCCATTCCAGAATTTGTTCAACTATTATTTTCAATGTGGCTATCTGGTCTGCACAGGCTCTGTTTTGTCGAAAACCTGCTTATTCATCTCTCAGTTGCTTGTCTAAGTGATCATGTTAGCTTCCTTTATTAAACGTTTTGGGTAAATTTATGTGGCTCTACCAGGGTCATGTGACTGCTTGGTGCAGGCTTCCTACCAGGGTCATGTGACTGCTTGGTGCAGGCTTCCTACCAGGGTCATGTGACTGCTTGGTGCAGGCTTCCTACCAGGGTCATGTGACTGTTTGGTGCAGGCTTACTACCAGGGTCATGTGACTGCTTGGTGCAGGCTTCCTATCAGGGTCATGTGACTGTTTGGTGCAGGCTTCTTACCAGGGTCATAAGAAGTGCAAAGAAAAATTATGATGATGATGAATTATATTCATATTTTCCAACACAGAACCCTGAGTGCGCGTCTGGAACTTTTTTTTGTCAAACATGCATTTTGTTAAAAATTACCCATCATAAGATTTAAAAACCATAAGTGTAATACCGTTTTTGTAAACTGCTGTAGTAAACACCACTTCCTGAAATTACGGGGAGATTTAACTCTACTGCGTGACATTAAGTCTCATAAGAGTACAGTACATTACGGGGGGTTGCGCCATCACGATACCTTGCACCACGCTGCAATACGGCAGTTTCTGCTTTGGGAATACTGTTAATTTTTTTTTCTTGTCAGTCTCTGTTATTTTTTCTGTTCTCATTGTCTATTCTAATTATTAATTCAAATACGTGCTTACAAAAATGTCTATCCCAGCCATGACTTGAATATATATTCACTTCACAAACATGTTGACCATGAACAGTGTGGCGTCCTGCTTTGTACTATCGGAAATTAAAACTTTGAAATGAAATAGGAACGAACTTTATTTAAAATTAGGTTTCAGGAACATATGACATTACATTGTATTACTGATAAAACAAGGTCAAATAGTTTTGGTTGATGTGTGTGTGGCTTCTATATCACTGTACTAGTTTTAAGTTTGTTTGTTTTTCCTTGTGTGTGTGTGTTTGTGGTTCACATAGCTCTCTGAGGAAACAAAGAAATAATTATACTATACTCGCTCGCCGGTGTGTTATTGGGACCTGTAAGGGGGGAGGGGGCGGAAAATAGTAACAGTGTAACCTAACAAACATGCCGTAAAAGGCGTCTACGTAGTGTTGGACATGGAGCTGGCTACCGCATCCTGTATCAGCAAAACAATACAGCAAGAAAATGAACGAGTCAGTCAAAGCAAAAAATTTAAATTCTAATCGGGCATATAAGACATATAAGGCTTCTCCATTAGGAGGCCCATGACACAGTATGGGAAAAGTCGAAACGAATCAAGGTTGTTGACTCACCTTTTGTCTTCCACGAAAATATCTAGATATGGTACATGCTATGTTCTTTTCTGTGACGAATCAGTTGTGCACTGTTATAACTTTCATCCTCTCCGGCAATATCACTTCTTTTCTTCATTTTCCTCACTGATCGTCCTATTATTTGGCATATTTTATGCTCTACATTTTTGCCAAGCCGCTCCCAGACTTGTTCACGTTTCGCCAGGTGAGTGGTAATAATATCAGGCTATTTGAACAGGTCAGAGGATAATACGTTTATCACGTAAGCTGTCTAGCCACCTTTGATAGAGTCGATCTGTGTGGACGCAAGATGGTAGCGCACGATCGATGAAAGAAGGGACATATTGTCTGTCTGAGAAATCCGTCTGGGGCATTTGCGCAAAAATGGGTGATGATACATAATCGCTTCCGCTAGACCATCTATGTATGGTTATTACAAATAATCTGTCTGGGGATACAATATTGGCGGAAAGCATCTAGACAGGAAATAAGTTCACAGATTTGTTAGTGAGCATTGCATAAAGATGCCATCGGAAGTATTACTGCTTTATTAGAAAGAGGTCACGCGTTGGAATTTTAAAATTTGATATTGTAAAACACGCGGGGGATATTAAACGCCATGACCCAAATAGTTCTAAAGAGCTTGCCATTGGCTTAATTTGAGAGCCGGAAGAGATTTTGCCTTTCATTGCCAAATTCCTCGGAAGTACAATCTGGGATTTGAACTGAGAAATGTACATATAATCTAGCGAAGTCGGAGACACAAATCACACTGCATCGTCACTTGAAGCTTACATTTCCCCAGAGCCAGAGAGAAGACATCGGACTAAGAATTCCAAAATTATATGAGAAAGATCGAAGTATTTGGGCAACTTTGAAAATTATAGGTAAACCCGCATTGTTAAAATACAAAGAGTGGAGACCTAAGGAATCAGATCACCCGTCATAAGAGGAATACTAAAATTTCCCAGACCAAGTGATTCGAAAGCATTTAACCTATGTTGCTGTCTCCATTCTAAACTGTGCCAGGAGATTGTGTTCCCCAAAGTTACTTTGGGGTAAGTGTAAACATGTATTTTATAAATGTGAATTTGACATGTTTTCATTGCTAAGTGGTTATATGTGAGGCTGGCAACTTCAACATATGAAAATAGTATATTCATAAACCACTACAGCAAGCGTTGGTGTTTGTTTTATGCTAATTTGCTCAGAAACGCGAAAGCAGCAGTAACCCCAGACTCCGAATGGAGCAGCGATGAGTGATGATTACATCCCATGTGCGTCTAGTGTATAGTATCATTTTGCGAGATATATGTACCTTGTTAATTGTAATTCAGGCACGCCATTGCCCTCATGCTGTCCAAGCACATATTTTCAAAGTTTAATACCAAGAACAATATTGGTGATTTCTAATCATCTTCCCTGCATTACGCTGTGTATACTCAAGAATTTAATTATTCAGAGAGGCTAACATTGGTGGGTGGACAGCGAGACAATGCGCCTATTAATTTGCAGCCCACAAATGTTCTTAGCAGAGGCATTTGTTCTTTATTATTTTGTCTAAGTTCGTGGAACGAAGCTATCAGACTGTACATGGTACGAAGCTGCAAGACTAAAGTTTCGTCGTCACTAGTTGTGAGTTAAAAGCAGGGAATCAGCACTAACCGCCTAAAATGGACATGTTGTGTGAAGAAGTGCCCTCATCACGAAAGAATTGACGAAACCACGGCTGTAGGACTCACTTAGACCACCTAAGTTTATTAAGGAAACAGCAAAAGAACAATTGTTTTTTTTAATCCTCAAACCAAGTCTCAGTGAAGACAATTTTATTTACATCTAAAATTCGCCATCATTCCATCGTTATTTTAATTATTATTTTGATTATTACATTTGTTACATGTTATTTTAAAATTAAGCAATCATTATTGATTCAGTTATTATAAGAATGACAGCAAACATATGAGCATGACTATTATCTATATATATATATATATATATATATATATATATATATATATATATATATATATATATATATATATATATATATATATATACATATACATATACATATACATATATATATATATATATATATATATATATATATATATATATATATATATATATATATATATATATATATATATATATATATATATATATATATATGTAAATATACTGAAGCACATTAAAAACGCACCACCTGTATAATCCAGGAACAGAGTGTGAAATGTAAATATAAGTGTGTACAAGTTTACATATTTGGAATCTTTATTCATTTTCCAATGAATCCATGCTGGTCATTAATTTGTACATTTGATTGTTATGAAATTCATTGCAATCTGTGCAGGCAAGGGAGAAAACTAAAAATACAAAAAAATGCACGTGCGTTATCCTGCTGGAGAAGCTGCAAGTCTGGATAAATTGTGAACGCAGGAGCAACCAGTGCATCCAGAACCTCATCTCGATATGTCACAGCATTAACATTTCCACGGAAGACGTGAAGAGGCAAGCGATGGTGAAAACTGAATCCTCCCCAAATGTGAATACTGCCACCTCGAAATCGGTTGACACAGCAATCTGCAAAGCGCTCTTCACACCGTCGCTCAATCCGCATACGTCCATCTGCAAAGGATATGTTGAATCTGTTCTCGTCTGTGAATAGGACAGCATTCCACTGCAGTCTAGTCCATCTGATATGTTGCTCTGCCCATTGCAGGCGCTGCTAACAATGTCTGTGAGTCAAGTTTAGCCCAACATAAGGTCGTCTTGCAGTAAGGCCTGTATCTCTGAGTCGTCGTATGACTGTCATTCGAGAGACTTGCCCATGTCTACCCACTATTGCTTTTGCTGTTTGACTTGCCCGGAGAGTACAATTCCTTAGGTGACTCAGCACAGTATGACGATCTTGCGCAGGGGTAGTAACTCGTGGTTTGCCACTCCGAAGTCTATCCCGGGCACTGCCAGTGGTTCCGTAACGTTCATTGAGACGTACAATAGTGCTGTGGTGGCAATTCATCCTTCTGGCAATGGCCCGCGAGCTCATTCCGGTCTCCAACATACCAATGGCTCGTTGGCGGTCGTTTTCAGATAGTCATGGCATTTCAAGCACATGTACTGGGTGTTTTGTCTCAACGGCCTTTTTATACCGAGTATACTGCCACAACGCGTACACATTTTCAGGGTCATAGCTGTTGAGAATCGTGTTGCACGTGTAACTTTCATCGTTTTCATGTAGTCTGTACACATACCCATGGGTTGAATCTTGCACTTTCCATTCCAGCAGCCATTCGCTCTCTACCTCATGGCAAACACGGGGAAAATCCATTCCCACACTTTTTTTTGCCATCTTCTCGGCATCAGTATATATAATAGTGGTGCGTTTTTAATGTGCTTCAGTATATATATATATATATATATATATATATATATATATATATATATATATATACTCGTACATCTAAACATATATTTACATTTAAAGAGCAAGTACTTATAACAGAATTTCGATGGATCAACACCAGCTGGAGGCTTGAACGGGCTAAAACCATTGTTTAATTTTTCATAAAAGGCGACCGATCAGATATAAGTTAATGGTGCTCTGCCCTATGCAGCATTGTTCTTGTCTTCTGAAAACATCTTGTGAAAACTCCCTTGAGATAGAAGCGTCATTATCCTTCTATCAACATCTCTGCCAAGAGTAATATTGTGTGAAGGTAGACACCTTTGAAGACCCATATTAGATACTCTTGAGTGTTGGCCACTGGTGGTCCACTACTTCAGAGCTAAGGGGAGGCAATCCGTGACAGTAATAAAAATAAATCCCGTTCAATGCAATAATTGGAATCTTTAATCCAAGTGTAAGGTCAACCCTATTGTATGGCTCTAAAACATGGAGAACAATAAAAGCAACAATGAAGAAGTGACAGAAACATAGGGCCTATATCTTGGCAGTAATAGAGACATTGTTGGAGGGCACAGATAATGATTTCAAAATAAAAATACAAAATAGACGAGTTTTCATTGCATTGGGAAATAAATGATGGTCACAAGAAATCAAGTCAAACACAAAGATCAGAATTTTCAATTCGGATGTCAAGCCAGTTTTATTGCATGGCTCTGAAACAATAATATATAATAAAAACAAACTACAGACTTTATTAAGTGCGTGCTTACGTAGAATATACGGATTGAAATAGTCTGACGAGTTCAATTGTGGGATTGATGACAAGAACAAAAAACCCAACAAAAAACAAACAAACAAACAAACACCATTGGAAAAGACGTCAGTACCAGACACACAATGGGGACACACATTAATAACATTACTAGGCAGTCCTTGTTCTTGAGCCTCCAGAGCACCCCAGAGCACCATAAATAGAGTGAGACGAAAAACAAATGAGGAAGGACATTGGAGAGATTGACTTAACATGAATAAATAAAATATAGAAAAACAGATGACTCATGACAAGAAGGTTTAGCCTGAAATTGTTTCTAATGAGGGAACTTGAGGTTATAATGAGAAAAATTAATATTGGCTCAGAACTTCTCATGGCATACCGGTATCTGTGTAAACAGCGCACTATTTATGGCCGGCGCCAGCGACTTCCTCTCAGAATGCTACCACAAACTTCCCTTCTGGGCCGTCTCAACAAAACATTCCAATTTGTAAAAGCTTGCACCGTTTAGTTCCCGGGGGGGTCTGTGAAGATACACAGATATAATAGGACTAGTGCACCCTCAAGCATGTCATAAGATGGCGATAAATCTGATGAGGTTGTGTATGGGAGGTGACAACCTCATCTTGTACAACAACGTTCCACAGAAACAACTACTACAGGAGTATGTGGAATCTGTGAGCAGGTTTACTACAAGTGGACACGCTACAGGAGCATGTGAAATCTGTGAGCAGGTTTACTACAAGTGGACACGCTACAGGAGCATGTGAAATCTGTGAGCAGGTTTACTACAAGTGGACACGCTACAGGAGCATGTGAAATATGTGTGCAGGTTTACTACAAGTGGACACGCTACAGGAGCATGTGAAATATGTGTGCAGGTTTACTACAAGTGGACACGCTACAGGAGTATGAGAAACCCGTGTGCAGGTTTACTACAAGTGGACACGTTACAGAAGTATGTGGAATCTTTGTGCAGGTTTACTACAAGTGGACACGCTACAAGAGAGTATGTGAAATCTGTGTGCAGGTTTACTACAAGTGGACACACTACAGGAGTATGAGAAACCCGTGTGCAGGTTTACTACAAATGGACACGTTACAGAAGTGTGTGAAATCTGTGTGCTAGTAAATGATAGTCTGGGTTCGAGTCCTGGTTAAGCCACTCACGTCTGTTGTTTTTCTGTTGTCTAGTTTTCTACTTCTTTATTTCTTACGAGTGCCTGAAAACATACCTTTATGTTTGTCTAATATTTATTTACTGTTTACAGGCCTCGGGTTTCCCTTCCTTATGTGTTATAAATGTTACTACAAGTGGACACGCTACAAGAGTATGTGGAATCTGTGTGCAAGTTTACTACAAGTGGATACACTACAGGAGTATGTAAAATCTGTGTGCAGGTTTACTACAAGTAGACACGCTACAGGAGTATGTGGAATATGTGTGCAGGTTTACTACAAGTGGACACGCTACATGAGTATGTGAAATCTGTGTGCAGGTTTACTACAAGTAGACACGCTACAGGAGTATGTGGAATCTGTGTGCAGGTTAACTACAAGTAGACGCGCTACAGGAGTATGTGGAATATGTGTGCAGGTTTACTACAAGTGGACACGCTACATGAGTATGTGGAATATGTGTGCAGGTTTACTACAAGTGGACACGCTACAGTGATGTGCCCTTGCTCTGTAAAAGAATTTGATGATGATGATGATTGATGACGATGACAATGAACATAGAAAATCATAACAATTATATAAAGCCAGAGTCAAACAGAGACGCGTGGGCGTTAATAAAATTCATGAAATCCACTGTCCGTAACTAGAGCTAAATAATGACAGAAAATTATTACCTAATTAAATTTGAACTACATAAACGCAGTTACTCATGCGTTCTGTCAACAGCGAGCACTGACAACTCAAAAATATCCTCTCAGACAAACTGAAGATGATTATTATTCTAAGTCTGCTGCATATTTATATTTCTGTTTAAAATCTACAAAGGATGTTTGCAAATAAACAAATCGGCTGTTATAATTTCTTTTATACAATTATTTACAAAGGGTGGATTGGCAGGCGATTGTATAAGTACGGTTATAAATATTTTAATAATTACGCATACAATGGCGGTTAGTGACTTTATTAAGAGTTATGGGAGTAGTGCATAACGCTTGTCCACCCCTGCGTCCAACAGGCCTTTATTTAAGTCTGAGTCGCCGCCACCGCCATGCATAATAACTTAATTATTTCCACTCATAATCTTATGAGAATGTCTGTGTTGTTTTTCTATATATTTTTAGTTGTTGAGAATAACATATTGCCATCGTTTCAGAAGATAAGATTCTTATTTACGAAACGAAGAATGGTTTCGTATTTATACATTCTTGTACACTGTAATATGGTTTAAGAATTTCGTTTGTCTTGTCAAACTTGTGACATCTATTTTAATCTTTATATTTGTATTTGAAGTGAAGCGCCATATTTGAAAAAGAAATTTTTTTTCTGCAGAAATATTTGACATTCCGCAATTGTTATATCTATACTTAAAATGATTTTTCATTGAATAGTCTACAAAGAGTCCTAATGCTGATCTCCCATTACACCTTAAAATTCGTTAATTGTGAAAGACGACGCAAGGTCTTATGGCAAGGGTAGGCAGCTTAGGAGCTATGTGGATCTACTTTATAAATTCTGTGCGTTCTAAAGATCTACTATGATACGTTTCAGAGTATTTCGAATTCGGTATACTAGTGTGGTGAAGTGGGATGTTATAAATATTTATAGGGGACTTAGTGTACTGACTGAGATCAGCTGTGAAGGTATATATATCTAATAAGAGTAGTGTATTATATATAACCTTACTTGCTGCCACATATGTATACCTCAGTCAGAATTATTCTGGAATAGTGTGATGACTACGTTATATGTCTAGGGTATGTGTAGGATGAAGTGTAAGTCATAACAACAACAGACAGATAAACAATTTAATTTATTCCACCACACTTGACAACACTGTGACACTCACATACATAAAACACTCTATGAGGATATCTTAAAGGAGTCACTGATAACTTTTCAAATAACAATATGTATTCAGTGCTGTCATGAATGAATATGTGTCCTGATTCAAATACAAATGGAACCAGGAATCACAATCAATTTAATTACAAGTTATATGTACAGAATTTCTCAATATGAATCTTGTAGTGACATGTATTTTTAATAGTATCCTATGTGTGTCAGTGGTGTAGTAGTAATATGAGGTAATACTGGTTTTGTTTTGTTCAAGCTCTGTTGGTATTTGTCATCATGACTTCAATAGTTTGTCTTTATTGGAACTAGTATTGGAGATGTTCTCAGTTCCTGATATTAAAACAATTAAATTCCCCTCTTGATTATATTTTACACTGTCATTTTAAGATGGGGGTACATAATGTTGAGCTCAGCTGGCCACATCAGCTTATCTTGCGTGATGGCGGCAGGAAAAGACTCCTCTGCTCGATTTCTCCCCTGGGCTCTGGAGACACCTCACTGATAGCTAAATGGACCAAGGAGTATGCTGTCCGACTCTGGATTCAGCAAAGCTCTGACCAGGTGCTGCTCAATAACGTTAAGACCACAGTCCCTGAAAACAAGAAGGATGTACCTTCTACGTCATAACTAATTTATACTCTCTTTTTACACTGAGCACAATACATCACAAACATTGAGTTCAGAGCGTTAGGCCAACTGTCAGCTTCATCTGAAATACTTTATACCAGTATTTCCCTCCCTAATGGTTACTACGCCTCTGCAATTCCAGCATTATTTCTGTCTAATCAATAATCTAGGTGTCAGGGTACTGTTTGGCCATTCCATGCCGTTTTACTTTCCTCCGACACCTTCTGTTCAGGCTGGAGCATTATAGGCTTTTCCTCATGTTCGCTACTGAACTACACATATATACAGGCATAAATTAACAATTTACATTCAATTTTCATTAAAAGATATTGAATATTTCAAACCTACCACAATTCATGGAAATACACAGATACGTTGACTAGCAATGAATTCTGGCACAAATACTGGCACAAATTCCCATCTGCTTATGTTCCAGGCTTTTATTTAGCAAAAATATGAGCTGGCTTCAACGCACTGTTGCTTCATCAAGCTTATTTGAACTAGTGGTCTCGAACTAACGCTCTGAATTGTGTATATTCGCAGCTCTAACCAATGAAACCACGTCTCCACATCTTTTCAAAAAAATACCCCTTCTATTCGTTTCCCATAACAACGCAAGATAGTATTTATAGCCCGACCAATCGTGTTTAGTCTTATATTTGTTGCGCTCCAATCAATTAGGAGTTAACATGGTAGGCTATTTCCGTAACGTAAGGTTTTTTCAAACACGTTATAAAAAAATTTTAGGAACAGAAATGATTTCATGCTGTCAGGCATCCCCACTATTTTATTTTGGTTATAATTTATTAATTCCTAGACTATTTGCGTAACGTTTTACATATTCTTTGTCAGCAAGCCCTAAGGAACCCAAATATACAAATTTAAAAGAGCTAAGTGGCTGCGTTCAAAATATGCAACTTCTTCTACCTCCTGTTTCGAAGATGTGCTGTCTGGGTACTGTAATGTTTTCAAACGTAAACCCATCTAATGTTATCTTTTCTAATAAGCGTTTTTCAAGATTTTAAAACCTAACTCTGGGAAGGTTAGTGTTTTTATCACTGTCCGTCTGAAAAAAAAGTTAGTGCATGTGGCCTTACACGCGTGATAGTAGTAATTGTGTATCGCGCGACGCGTGTTGGGTGTGTCCTTGCTTTCATTCGCCCCTCTCTCTTTCTATTTGAGTCCATCTGTTCGTTCGTTTTTGTAACGTAGTATAATTAATGTTAGGCTTAATTTAGGTCATTACGCAGTGTGCCTCTCAATGTTTTTCTTAGAAATGCAATACCCGTTTTAATGTGTTGTGGAAACGCTTGTATTTATGCAGTGGCTTATATTTAACGTGGAAACGTTACAATTTGCAGACGAAGCATAAAACAAAGGGGATTTCGAGTACTGCCATTGAAAACCCAACCCCTGCAGACCCAAGTAGAACAGCCCCAACTAAGATGGTTTGGCATTGTCTGCAGAATGGGAGAAGATCGGCTACCATGGCAAGCATGGGAAACTAAGAGCCAGTGATCCAGACCTCCACTACAACCCAAAGACCACTGGGAGGACAACATTATACAATCTTTGAAGGACCGAGGACTAGAATGGAACCAAGCCAGGAGGAAGACAACCGATAGAAATGTATGTCGTTCTCTCTTACCACCCTGTACACCTCACGGCAGAAGAGGAACGACTAAGTAAGTAAGTAAGTCTTCAAATCTCTCTTGCACACATCTTTGAACCTCAGCTGTGGTAGTGAAGCTGTTCTTTTGTCATCTCCCAGTTGTCCATAGACAATGTCTTTGAGGTCGCAACCATCGTCCATGCTGCGAACAAGCATAGTGTGTGTTGTCTCAGCATTGTATAATGTTCTGAAGGCCAGCACTTGGATATTTGTCCATCCATTACATTCGGTATAAGTGCAGTCTATAAGTAACTTTAATATCTCCTGGACGGTCTACTACCTATAATGTCATCAACAGAACAGTGGAAAGTTCACAGTAAATTATATTTTACCAAAGGCTAACTTCACTTCACACAAAAAAGCAATAACGTTTCTACTTTATGTATGTCACGGTTAAAGTGCATTTTAGATAGCTAGCTGGTATGTTTTCACCGGAAGCATAGAGAAAGTAATTTCTTCTTCTTCCTCTGCCTCGTTCGCCCTCAGAGATTTACATTAATGACTCTAATAAAGGCTCACGGTTCCTGCCATCTCCAAAGAGTTTTTCGTTGAGAGAAGTGGGGTGTTGTCATATTCCACTCCGTTCACTGCTGTAAGTGGGGGTGTTGTCATATGCCACTCCGTTCATTGCTGTAAGTGGGGTGTTGTCATATGCCACTCCGTTCACTGCTGTAAGTGGGGTGTTGTTATATGCCACTCCGTTCACTGCTGTAAGTGGGGGTGTTGTCATATGCCACTCCGTTCACTGCTGTAAGTGGGGTGTTGTCATATGCCACTCCGTTCACTGCTGTAAGTAGGGGTGTTGTCATATGCCACTCCGTTCACTGCTGTAAGTGGGGTGTGGTCATATGCCACTCCGTTCACTGCTGTAAGTGGGGTGTTGTCATATGCCACTCCGTTCACTGCTGTAAGTGGGGTGTTGTCATATGCCACTCTGTTCACTGCTGTAAGTGGGGGTGTTGTCATATGCCACTCCGTTCACTGCTGTAAGTGGGGTGTGGTCATATGCCACTCCGTTCACTGCTGTAAGTGGGGTGTGGTCATATGCCACTCCGTTCACTGCTGTATGTTGGGCAGGACTGGTGCAGATGTTTGGCTGTAATGGAGCTGGTGCCACAGGAAAAGGTAATTTTATTCCTGGGCATACTAAACTGGGAAATTCCAGCAAGATTGGGATAGTCCGACGTTTTCCTAGCTTCATAATTCCTTTTTTCCCGAAGTCACCAAGAGATCTACCAAAGCGTACACGAAGATCTTTCGGTTGATCGCGAACGACCGGTTGCCGACCCCTTTCTCGGGCTATTCTTCAATCATCTATTGAGCATCTTTCCTTCAATGATAAAATAAAGCCAGGAAAGTGGTGTCTTAAGTGAATGACTCTGGGAATATGTATATATTAGCGGGGGCCTTTATATATGTCTGTTAAGTTTCCTTAAAGTACTGGTGGAAACAAGTACTTTATGTATAAACCAGTGATAGAGGAAAGGTAATTTACATTTGGCAGGGGGTCAAAGTTTGAACGACATCAAGTGCCAAAATATGTTCCACTCAGATGTTACGTCAGTCGTCGTGTACGGCTCTGGAACATGGAGAACATTAGCAACAATAACATAAAGTTACAGACATTGATAAATGGATGCTTGTGTAAAATAACAGGGTTCAAATGGTATGACAAGATGACTAATGTGGAACTGTTGACAAGATGACTAATGTGGAACTGATGAAAAGAACACTAATGTGGAACTGATGACAAGAACACTAATGTGGAACTGATGACAAGAACACTAATGTGGAATTGATGACAAGATCACTAATGTGGAACTGATGACAAGATCACTAATGTGGAACTGATGACAAGATCACTAATGTGGAACTGATGACAAGATCACTAATGTGGAACTGATGAAAAGAACACTAATGTGGAACTGATGACAAGAACACTAATGTGGAACTGATGACAAGAACACTAATGTGGAATTGATGACAAGATCACTAATGTGGAACTGATGACAAGATCACTAATGTGGAACTGATGACAAGATCACTAATGTGGAACTGATGACAAGATCACTAATGTGGAACTGATGAAAAGAACACTAATGTGGAACTGATGACAAGAACACTAATGTGGAACTGATGACAAGATCACTAATGTGGAACTGATGACAAGATCACTAATGTGGAACTGATGACAAGATCACTAATGTGGAACTGATGACAAGATCAGTAATGTGGAACTGATGACAAGAACACTAATGTGGAACTGATGACAAGATCACTAATGTGGAACTGATGACAAGATCACTAATGTCGAACTGATGACAAGAACACTAATGTGGAACTGATGACAAGATCACTAATGTGGGACTGATGACAAGATCATTAATGTGGGACTGATGACAAGATCACTAATGTGGAACTGATGACAAGATCACTAATGTGGGACTGATGACAAGAACCAGACACCTGCTACTGGGACAAGAGATAAGAATTGACGCTGACGATGGGTAGTGCACACTGTGAGGAAACCTGTTAATAGCATTAGTTAAGTTTTGTTAATAAGTTTTGTTATCTCCCCGTACCTGTCTTACCATAGGAACTACTCCAGGACTGTCTTGCCATGTTTCCTTCTTCACATTACCTTCAACTTTGTTTCGCACAGTCCCCGGATGTCAGAGTTATAGTTAACATTTCTGCTGCCTCTGCGCAGTTTATCCTTGTTCATTTATTATTCGAACACTCCAAATGCCCAGTATGGAGGTTTTACTAGAAGAAAAAAGGCGAGTCCGCTGCCGTGACTCCTTTCGGCTTTCTGTAGGATGCGTCACGTACCTCCTTCACAAAGGAACTGTTACCGTGTTGGAAGGATGAGTTCAATCATGTAATATAATTTCTGTGTCTCACTTATCATGTCTGTTATTAACATTTTTCTAAGCTTAAAGTTTCCACAGGGTGAATAGCAGGTCCACAGCTTAGCTCTAAATTGTAGTTTTCTACGACATGCGTGGAATAATGCTGTCATGCTCTCCTTTAAATCCATGTTGGGGCACGGGTTCACACCGGCGGAATGCACTAATGTTTTTGTTTTTTTCGTATTTCACATACATTTTTCGTGCTTTTTTTTTTTTTTTTTTTTTTTTTTTTGTTAAGCTCAATAACATTATATTTCACAGTATCTACTTTTCACAGCTCGTAATCTCTCATTCATCATCTCATCTCATCTCAACCCATAACCCGTCATGGGTCGTAGGGGTGCCATGGTGGAAGCATCAGCAGACAGGGTCCTCCACTGCTCTCTATTCTCAGCAATGCGTACAAGTGTGGAGAAACCGTGTCCTGCCCATTCTTTGATGTTATCAGCCCAGGATTTTCTTTGCCTTCCTCTTCTCCGTTTACCTTCGACTGTTCCCTGGAGGATCGTTTTCGAAAGGGAGTCATGACGAGTTACATGCCCAAACCAGGCAAGCTTTCGACGTTTCACTATTGACAAAAGTGGTTCTTGATGGCCTGCATAGGTGTTTATCTTCTCTCTAACATAGACATTTGTTTTGTGCTCTTTATAGCAAATGCGCAAAATTCTTCTGTAACATTTATGCTCGAAAGCCTGAATCCTTCGCTCCGTATCTGCAGTGAGTGTCCAGCCCTCACACCCATACAAGAGAATAGATAATACAAGTGATTTGTATAATTTGATCTTCACAGGAAAACTGATGTTACTTTTCCCGATCACATTCAACCTTGTCATGGCAGCTGAGGCCATCTCAAGTCTTGTCTTGATTTCTTTATTTGATCTTCCATCACTACATATAGTGGACCCGAGATATTTAAAGGTGTTAACTTCTTCTAACGTTTGCCCATTTAACGTAATGTTGGTCGGAACATGTTTCTTATGGCTATTCACCAATATCTTGCTTTTTTTCTATATTAATTTCCATCCCATATGTTCTTGTTACTTTCTCCAGTCTAGAGGTAAGGTCTTGAAGTTCTGATTCTGTTCCAGCTATCAGATCAATATCATCAGCAAAACGTAGATTACACAGAGGTCGGCCTCCAATCGATATGGTTGATTTATAATCGTAGAGAGCCTCCTGCATAATATGTTCTAGATAAATGTTAAAGAGCACTGGTGACAGGATACATCCCTGGCGAACTCCTACAGTTGTTTTGAAAAATTCTCCAATGTCATTGCTTGCAAAAACAGCACTGCTTGCGTCGTGCTTCAATGATATCTATGATGTTGGTATCAAAATTGAATTTTCTCATTATTTGCCATAAACCTTCATGCCAGACTCGATCGAAGGCTTTTGTGAAATCGATGAAGTTATGGTATAAATCATGTTGATGCTGGAGATGTTTTTCGATCAGTAATCTAATATTGAAGATTTGTTCTGAGGTACTTCTTTTTGGTCTAAAGCCAGCCTGTTCCTCTGACAAGATTTCTTCTGATTTCTGTTTTATTCTGTTCAAAAGTATCCTTAACATCACCTTACTCATTAGGTAACATATTTATCTGACACGGACGCCTAAAAAAATTCATCTTAAAAAACATCAAATTTAACTCTCTCTGTCCCATATTGCGTTATAAGATGCATTTTTTCTGCCGAGGACGCCTAGCATATCCGTTTGGTTGTTGTAGGATTGTTCACGTTTGCACTTTTCTAGATGTAAACAAACATATTTGTTGTATTTAAGAAAGAATCCACTCTAAAATATCCGTCAGCTAATTAAGAACATTTTTATACACATGATTAGATATTTTCATAAAAAATATGTATGTTTATGTGAGCGTCTTGTTGTATGGCTCTAAAACATGGAGAACAACACAAACAGTAATCAAAAAGCTACAGACTTTCATAAATGGGTGCTCGTGTAGAACAGAGGAATTGAGGTGGTATGACCAGGTCTCCAATATAGAACTGATGACAAGAACCAGCCTGTGGAACAAGAGTTGAGAAGATATAACCAGGTCTCCAATATAGAACTGATGACAAGAACCAGCCTGTGGAACTAGAGTTGAGAAGGTATAACCAGGTCTCCAATATAGAACTGATGACAAGAACCAGCCTGTGGAACTAGAGTTGAGAAGGTATAACCAGGTCTCCAATATAGAACTGATGACAAGAACCAGCCTGTGGAACAAGAGTTGAGAAGGAGACGCTGGAGATGGATAGGACATATTTGGAGGAAACGTGTTGATAGCATTACAATGCAGTCCTTGTTCTGGAATCCACAAGGTATGAGAGGTAGATGGAGAATGATGAACACACGGAGTAGAGAACTGGCGAAGGACATTAAGGGGATTAAGAAGACATGGAAATGCTTTGAGGTAATGGCTGGAGAGAGGAAGACTGAGCATACGGTTGCTGAATGCCTCTGCTCCTTGGGGAGCTGAAGGCTGATGATGTATGTTGATGAGTTATTTTAAAATATCTTCTGCCTCTTCTTCTTGAATCCTCAGCTGTCGGCTGACGAAGCAGCAAGTGGTCATCACTCTAAGTGGCGTCGTGTAGGGCAGCAACAAACTCTTTCAGCTTCACTCGGTCTGTAGACAATCTCCGCTCGATGCCTCAACTCTGGTTCATACGTTTCATCCCGGTCTCCACAATTATCCGCCAAGCTGTTTTTGGTCGACCTCTATGATCCCTTCCTTCTGGCCTCCATAACATATCACATCTAGTGATGGTATCGGGGCCAACCCTATCCCAGCATCGAACTGGTATGTTGATGGTTGCAAATTTTCTTGTTGGGTCGAGTTAATAGGTCGTAGTTTAAAACGTGTCATGCAGAAGCACAGTTTATTTACAATGGCTTGTTAAAGCGTACAAAGTATCTGTGGTGAAAAAAGAGTTAAGTAAGACGAGCCATCTGAGCGTTTCTAAATTGTCCTACAGTATGTGTTCTATCTTCCTTCACTCTAGATGCAGTATTGATTGAATAAGCTATGGCTACCCTCTATAACTGTCACATCCTTCCACTCATTACCATTACTCTTTAGCTCCACAAGGAGTATAGGCCTTCAACAAATTTGTACAAGGTTCTCTTGCACTGTGCCATCCTTGAAAGATCATTTCATGTCTTATTTCGTCTATTTATTTCATTTATGGTTCCATTTCTCTTCTCCAAGTGGTTTGTTCTTTTAGTCCAGACTCCTGTTAGCTTTTTCTGCTCTGCTTCATGAGCCTCCTAAATAGATGATCTTCCGTCGTGCATGTCTGACTAGAAATTATATTGCTTCGGTTGACCTGTGCATAATTGCTGAGGTACTGTTTGGCTTAAAGTGTGTACAGGATGGTTGCTTCATGCCCAACCCACCCCATAGTTGCGTTTTACGACATGCGTGGTAGGTAACAGTGTTACTACTCTTTGCTTCCCTGTCGGACCCTGGTAACACACGGACGGCATCAATCCATAGGCGATTGATATTGTCGTGTCAACTGGTCAGAAAACATACATCCAGACAAGAATTAAATGTCTACTAAAAATAGAAATCAAAACACACATAAGACGTGAGAGAGCCCAGTAGTCATTACACGGATGAAGGGAATGAAATGTGAAAGAGAATCAAAATATCATTCCCCTGATAACTCTCATAACAGGTCAAAGGTCAAAGTTAATCCCATAGCAGATACTGCTGTAGGGGAGTGAAGTGTTAGAGACTCGACTAGGTCCAGCATCCAGAGGTGGGGGGGGGGGTGACCAGTTACCTTTCTCGCTGTCTTTTCTTTCCCTAACTCAAGTGCAAAGTCAGGTACCAATTTACAGCTGGGTAGAATGAAGCGTCTCGAACCTGGCACCTTTGTCGCGAGAGACCAGTGCTGTTAGCTCTCTTTCCCCCCCCCCCCCCCCATTTAATTCCCGGGGGTCTCAGACAAAGAAAGAATCTGCCTACTGTACCCTCAGGTAGGTCGTTGTGACCCGCTGACTTGAGACACTAGTAAATATGACGTGACGAACGTTGTCACCGCTGACTTGAGACACTAGTAAACATGACGTGACGAACGTTGTCACCGCTGACTTGAGACACTAGTAAATATGACGTGACGAACGTTGTCAACACTGACTTGAGACACTAGTAAATATGACGTGACGAACGTTGTCACCGCTGACTTGAGACACAAGTTATATAAAGTGACGAACGTTGTCACCGCTGACTTGAGACACTAGTTATATAAAGTGACGAACGTTGTCACCGCTGACTTGAGACACTAGTAAATATGACGTGACGAACGTTGTCACCGCTGACTTGAGACACTAGTAAATACGACGTGACGAACGTTGTCACCGCTGATTTGAGACACTAGTAAATATAAAGTGACGAACGTTGTCACGGCTGACTCGAGACACTAGTAAATATGACGTGACGAACGTTGTCACCGCTGACTTGAGACACTAGTAAATATGACGTGATGAACGTTGTCACCGCTGACTTGAGACACTAGTAAATATGACGTGACGAACGTTGTCACCGCTGACTTGAGACACTAGTAAATATGACGTGACGAACGTTGTCACCGCTGATTTGAGACACTAGTAAATATAAAGTGACGAACGTTGTCACCGCTGACTCGAGACACTAGTAAATATGACGTGACGAACGTTGTCACCGCTGACTTGAGAAACTAGTAAATATGACGTGACGAACGTTGTCACCGCTGACTTGAGACACTAGTAAATATAAAGTAACGAACGTTGTCACCGCTGACTCGAGACACTAGTAAATATGACGTGACGAACGTTGTCACCGCTGACTCGAGACACTAGTAAATATGACGTGACGAACGTTGTCACCACTGACTTGAGACACTAGTAAATATGACGTGATGAACGTTGTCACCGCTGACTTGAGACACTAGTAAATATGACGTGACGAACGTTGTCACCGCTGACTTGAGACACTAGTAAATATGACGTGACGAACGTTGTCACCGCTGACTTGAGACACTAGTAAATATGACGTGACGAAGTTGTCACCGCTGACTTGAGACACTAGTAAATATAAAATGACGAACGTTGTCACCGCTGACTCGAGACACTAGTAAATATGACGTGACGAACGTTGTCACCGCTGACTCGAGACACTAGTAAATATGACGTGACGAACGTTGTCACCGCTGACTTGAGACACTAGTAAATATGACGTGACGAAGTTGTCACCGCTGACTTGAGACACTAGTAAATATAAAATGACGAACGTTGTCACCGCTGACTCGAGACACTAGTAAATATGACGTGACGAACGTTGTCACCGCTGACTTGAGACACTAGTAAATATGACGTGACGAACGTTGTCACCGCTGACTTGAGACACTAGTAAATATGACGTGACGAACGTTGTCACCGCTTACTTGAGACACTAGTAAATATGACGTGACGAGAACGCTCTAAGTTCAAAGACGGTCTAAGGGAAGTCACCAAGGTATTATGTAGATAACGTAGCGGTCAGAGTTACACAGGTCACATGATAAAGTGACGTAAGGTCCTCTTATATAAGGACATGTACGAGCACTAGCAATCCTTTCACAGTTTCAATTCAATAATAACATCTAGGGCGTTGGCGTAGTTAGCGAGTCCTATTTAGGGCTTTATGCTAGCAGATAGATAATGTTAGTCCTTTTCAGGACTTAGTATCTATCAACGCTGATCGGGTTAGCAGTCAACAGATTTGACTTTTCTTTTGGATGGTGAAAGCTCTATGATATAACGAAAAAAAAAAAAAAAGCAATCCTTTCAGATTGCTCAAAAGTTCACATACGAGTACAACCAGTGTTTCGCTGAACACTGAGGTAGAACGGGTAGCGTTGGCGTAGCTACTGAGTCCTTTTTAGGGCAAGTCCTTGTCAGGGCTTTATGTCAGCAGGTGGATAATGTTAGACATTTTCAGGACTTAGTATCTATCAATGCTTATCGGGCTAGCAGTCCTTTTCAGGACTTCTTCATGCTAGCTGATAGAAGCTTTTAGTCATTTTCAGTTTATCAACACGTCGCTTCAGCTAACAGAGTTCACTTATTTTTGACTGGCAAATTTCGCTCTGATATAACCAATTAGGTTGAAAGGAACGCGCCTCGCCACAAGATGGTAAAGCCCACAAAGTAAAAAAAAAAAAAAACAAGCGAAGGTTCCCCTGTTTTAGCAAGCAGTAGAGGTAGTTGGTCTGTGAGTTAGGACGATTGTTGTGTGAGACCAGACAGTTAGTGATTCTCATTTTCGTCGAGACACGTGGCTGTAGAATATGCCATCGTCTGTGGTTGCAGATGCGACAGAGAGACTTCATTATCAAGACGATCCAGATATATCAAGAGACTGAACAGCGATCTAATGGTATGTAGTCAGAAGTTTACTTCCTAGAAACAACAAAAGTAGACTGTTGCGTGCATATTTTGACGCACATTTTACAAAAATCGATATGGCTATTTAATATGGGAAAAATATAGACATGCATTCATTTGTGTATGAAAATGCTGTTTATGGTAAAAGCGAGATAATCCATGTTTGATTCACACTTTTGATTATAGGAGTAATCGTTCTGGATATTGATCCAGCGCAAGGATATTGCGCTTGCGTTTGTACTTATTTTTTTAGGGCCAGAAAATATATTAATTTGCTTATTGTGTTTATGGCCTGAATTCATATGTATTACATATTATTAGTACAAGTAGAATCAGTCCTATATTGTATATTTTGGATGGGTAGGAGGGACTAGATTCTTGTATTCCGGTCTAGCGGAAGTATGAGTTGTCTTGACAAGTCGTGATGAGTTCCGATGTACTGCTTACAAATGGCGGGGTACGTTTTTCTAGAGCTGGTCCTTTCGTCAGAAAAAAATGTCTCACGACGTGGTTTTTCTTCTGAAGGAGATGGTGTCTCTACGATAGTTTGTGTTAGAGACTCTCCTTATGTCAGTATATAGATGATTCGGACTCCAGGTAAACCCAGCTCCTATTTTTGATGATCTCTCGTCGGTTAGGCCTAGCTTGACTTTTGGTGCTTCGTTATGCTAGTGTCGTGTTTGGTATCGACGAAGATGACAGATTTTTCCTGCAGCGGTTATGGCTACGTGAATTAACCTGATCACCGTAGAGCTGTATGGAAACATTTATGAAATCCTTTATATAACCATTATAAATTAACTCTGGCTTATATTCTCCTTCCTATGAATGAGTGAACGACAACTCAGGGAGGAAGCCATGTTGGATTTCGGTCATCATATGTTTTGATCACTGCCAAGAGAACAGATTATTTATCTTATTATCGGACAGTGACAGGGAGATCTCAATCTTGCTAGAAACCCCCTTTCGTGGTTTCATAATATATACTACAAACTATGGACGTCAAGTAACTTTGGTTATTTATCGATCCGCCCTTCACTGACGCGTTTAGTCAGATAGGGGGATGTGGCCATAATGTATCATGACATTGAACTTTTGATGTACTGCCCATTATTTCTGAATGTGTCATGACTTCAGATCTGCTATGTATACCTACAAATTGATATGTCAACGAACCATGATGTACTCGTATGTCCCAGTGTGTACGTCTGAATAAATTGAGTAAACTAAGATTCCAGCAGTCTGCATTGGTGCCTTGTAGACACAAGTGTGAGTGGTTATATTGGTCAGCACACGAACAGTACACCATTCGCGGTAATCACACTCTACACTTCTACTTCATACATACACCATCCTGCGTCGGCTGAAGTGACCAAGTTGAGGGCCTGCTTCCCCTGGAGCCTTTGCCTTCCCTAACTCAGGACTAGGGTGAGTTACCCATTTACAGCTGGGTAGACTGGAGCATGCCTGATCTCAACAACACACCACTCTTCCTTACAGAGCAGACAGACTGAGACTTTACAGTGGCGAGCCAGATTCCTGGGTCCAGCTTACGCAGTTTTGTGTTGAGAATCACAGTTTACAGCTGAAAGAACATTTGTTTGAACACATCAACACCAGTAGGACAGTATTACACAGGACAGTGGTATCAAGTGTAGAAAATATCTGGAGCAATATTGTTGACATTTCTCAACGTACAGAAGAATCACAGTGCTGCTAAACATAAAGTGCATAGTTCATCGTTGGTTCTTCAGATGCTCAACAGAGAAAAATTGACAGTGTAATAGTTTAAAATTAAATCTATTACTGAATAAAGTGGCAAGTTATTAGTATTAAAATAAACTGTGCCTGCTTTACAACACTATACCTGCAACACATTCCATTCATGACATAAATGATATTGTATGCTATATGCTATTTATGCTTACATGTTATTTGTTTATATGTGTAGGGGTTTATATGTTGCGGGCCTGGATGGGTGGTGACTAGAACAGGAAATACCGAGTGATATTGGTCTTGTTCTGGCGTTCGATAGGGAGCAATTTCTTAATTGAAATTTGCATGCAACATAGTTTGCAAATATTTGGTTAGTTGTGACGACTGTTTCATATTTGTATTTGTAACATTTTTTGTGTTCCTTAGTTTTGTTTGATTTGTTTGTATAATTGTAGGTCTCATCTTTTCTTTCATTTCAGTTTTTTACACCCTTATGTTTATACACTGTGGCGTTATTTGTCTTGTTATCTTATGGCAGTTATCATCACGGTTTCTGTGATCATTTTTTTTTCATTTCTCCTATTTGATTTAATTTGATCTCTGCAAATGTTTCCAGATTGTCTTTTCTTGTTTGTCATTTGTAATGTCTTTAGTTGACATATGACGTATAGTGGTATACACTGATAGTATAGTACAGATCAGTACTTTCTGATTGTTATTGTTATAAAACAAAATGTACAAGACCTTTGTAAGGCTTGTCTCCCAAAGTGATTGGTAAAGGGAAATATTTTTTCTACAGGTACTAAAGTGATCTTTGATTACATTGAGGTATACAAGACCTTTATAAGGCTTGTCTCCCAAAGTGATTGGTAAAGGGAAATATTTTTTTTCCACAGGTACTCAAGTGATCTTTGATTACATTGAGGTATACAAGACCTTTGTAAGGCTTGCCCCCACAGTATTTGAGATACAATTATTGTTGTCCACAGGTACTCAAGTTATCATTGGTTATTATAAACCATACAAGTTTGGACTAAGACTAAGTCTAAGGTATAGACTTGTCTCCCATTAACTTGAAAGAGGGTAATTTATTTACTTTTTCAGGTTTCTGATTTAAGAAGACAATATGTCTACATTAGATTATTTCATTGCACAAGGAAAATCTCTTGATAAGACTGGAAAAGACTTAGAACAATGGGCTGTTGCTCAATATGACAAAGCATTAGCTGCAGAAGAGAAAAAAACTGCTGCTGCTGTTGAAGAAAAAAAAGCTGCGGCTGAGGAGAGAAAACTTCAAATAGAAGAAAAAAAAGCTGCTGCAGAAGAAAGGAAAGCAATAGCTGAAGAAAAAAGATTAGAAAAAGAAGCTGATACTGCTGCTGAACTTAAGAAATTGCAGATGCAAGTGGAGGAAAGGAGATTTGATGCAGAACAGAAGAAATTAGAAGCTGCTGCAGAACAGAGAAGATTAGATAGAGAAGCTGAAGAGAGAAAAGCAATAAGAGAACATGAGTTTGAATTAGAGAAATTAAAATTGACATGTATGAGTAATGTTAATCAGGCATCTGGTGGTAATGGTAAACCCTTCGTGTACAAGGTCAAGGTACCAGCGTTTAACCCTACCAGTGATGACATAACATTTTGGCTTTCTAGATTTGAACGGGCTTGTCGATCTCATAATGTTGACAAATCACAGTATGTGAATCAGTTGTCTGAAAATCTAAAAGGGGAGTCTCTGAGTAAGTTATATTTTGTTGAAGAGGCCGACAAAGATAATTATGATGCTGTTAGGGCAGCTTTGATAAAGAGATATCAGCTGTCTGAAGAAGGTTATCGTCTTTTGTTTAAACAATGAGACCTGAGGTAGGTGTAGAATTCTCAGAATTCATCTCAAAAGCACGAATTACACTTTCACGATGGATTGAATTATCCAAAACAGAGAAAACATTTGATGGTCTTACGGATTTATTACTAAGAGACAAGGTCATGTCTTCTGTAAATAAATCATTCCTAGAGTTCTTACATGAGCGTAAACCTAGTACAATAAAGCAAATGGAAGAATATTGTGACCAGTATGCCACGGCACACCCTGACATGATTCTTAGTAACTCTAACATTAAAGAGAGTATGCCAGTTGCTTCGGCAACAGAATATAATCAGAATTACTCACACAAATTCCAAGGAGCTAAAAATAAATTTGATAAAAAGGTTAATTGGAATAAGTATCAAAACCAAGATAACCACTCAAATCAGAGTTCTTCTTCGAAGAACTGGAATCGGGCTGATAGTCCTCGACACGCGAGGGGTGCCCATAATGTTAGAAATTCTCGGAAAGGGAGTAGCTATAGGAACTACCCAAGTGCTTCATGGAGACAAAAGAAACAATATTACAGGGATACTCAATTTAATGAGCATGATGATTATGATCATGAATATTATGATTCAAACCCAAATAGGGGTTAAAACAGAGGCAATAATAATTATAGAGACAATTATAACCGAGGTAGATCACAACACAAAAGACATGGTAAATCTTATTACCAGGCTAACTCTGCACAACAGGAGTTCCACGACACCGATAATCAGAATAATGATAAAAAAGACTCCAATAGTGTAGCGAATTCCGCTTTTGATTTTGCTAGAGCATCTGAGTGTTCGCAATGCAAAACATTATTCGATCCAACCACAGTGTCTACTTTAAGCTGCGGTCACCCACTTCCCGCTCTCCATGCGTCAATTGCGCATAATGGAAGGGGTGCTCTTGTCTTTAATAGGGCCTAATAGATGGTACTCCGGTATCAATTCTTTTCGACTCGGGGTGCACTACAATTGGAGTGAGGCAATCACTCGTAAATCCTTCTCGAGCTACAGGCAATATAGTCAAATGTGTAACATTTGGTGGCACATTGGAGAAGTACTCCACTGCCATTATCAATATTGCTACGCCTTTCTTTACAGGAGAGGTGCAAGCATGTCTCTTGCCGAATCCGATCGCTGATCTTATCATCGGTCGCATTCATGGAGTGAAAGAATGCACTCCACGGCAAATTTCTAATTGGGAAAATGTTAATATGCAATCTGCTAATGCAGTAATCACTAGGGCTCAAGCTCTCAATATGCCACAATCTTCACATTCTGAAGATAATGATGCGCAGATCCAAGATGATCCCTTGGAGATTTCCCACGATTCCTTTATCAAACAGCAGGAAGATGATCCTACTCTAAAGAAATTCTTTACTCTGGCAACAAAAGGTGATCCGAATAAGGATACTAATCGTAAATCTTGGATTACGTTGAAGAATGGCGTACTTGTACGTATGGTACAAGACTCCGCTAAGTCCATTCATTCTCAAATCCTTGTGCCTAAAAATATGAGAGTTAAAATTTTACAGCACGCTCATGATTCGCAGTGTGCTGGACATATGGGTTTTTCCCGTACTAAAGCTAGAGTTCTTCAATCTTTCTTTTGGCCTGCGGTGAATAAGGACATACGAATCTATTGTCGATCTTGTAAAGTATGTCAAGAGATTAAATCCAGAGGTCCACGCCATGATGCACCTATTCAGGCTGCAGACATTCCCATTCGGCCATTTCAAAAAATGGCAATAGACATCATTGGTCCATTTAAGATAAAGTCTGCTAGAGGACACCAATTTATTTTGACGTGTGTTGATATGTGCACACGTTGGCCGGAGGCTGTTCCTCTAAAGAGCATAACTACTGCTGATGTCGCAGATGCTCTTTGGTTAATATTTTCTCGTCTGGGATTTCCAGCAGAAATATTATCCGACCATGGTACCCAACTCATATCGGATACCATGTCTCAAGTAATGTCGACTCTGAAGATAGAGAGATCGCTGAGTAGTATTTATCATCCTATGTCCAATGGGATGGTGGAACGTTTGAATAGAACTCTGAAAAACCTACTAGGTAAGATAACAGAAGATCATCCTCAGGATTGGGATAGGGTTTTACCCGCGGCTCTCTTTGCATATAGAGAGGTCGCCAACGAACATACAGGATTTTCTCCCTTTGAACTTGTCTTTGGCGCGAAACCGCGAGGTCCTATGTCCTTACTGCATGATCTTATAACTGCTGATAATATTGTCGATGACACAAAATCCTCTTATGAATATGTCATCGCACTTAGACACAAGATTATTGAAGCATGCAAATTGGCAACTGCTTCTTCTGAATTTGCGAAACAGAAGGCAAGGGAATTTGCCAATAAAAAGAGATGTTTGCGTCAACTTTGTCCAGGTGACAAAGCATTTGTCTTGCTACCTTGTAGGGAAAATAGACTTCTCATTTCTTGGAAAGGTCCGTACGATATAATATCAAAGGTTTCCGATGTTGCCGATATCGTCGATATTGACGGGAAGCGTAAAACCTTCCACATCAACATGCTCACGGAATTCCATGAACGTCCTGATTATTTACAACCTGTTTTCCAGGCAACGGACGATTTTCCAGTCCAACATGGACAGTACTCATCTCTGTCAGTAATACAGGATGAGGAAACGAGTTTCTCGGATGTAAATTTACCTTTTCCAATGATTCCTCTTCACTCTAATGAATCATGGAAAGATGTTGCAATTTCTCCAGAATTATCTCCAGGAGAGCAGAAACAAGTTTCTACTATGTTAGAACAATTTCAGGATGTCCTTACTGACATTCCTGGTCAAACTGATGTCATTCAACATGACATTATTCTTACTGACCATAGTCCTATAAGAGTCAGACCGTATCCTATCCCGATACATTTTCAAGCACAGGTAGAGAAAGAGTTAGATGAGATGATAGAGTTAAAAATTATTGAACCATCCACATCAGCATATTCTTCGCCGATGGTTTAGTACGAAAAAAAGACAATAACATACGTCTTTGCGTGGATTATCGCAAATTGAATCAAGTGACTAAATTCGATGCTGAACCTATGCCTTTACTAGAAGAGCTACTTACGAGACTATCGAATTCTCACTTCTTTACTAAACTCGATTTCTCTAAGGGATATTGGCAAGTTCCACTATCCGAACACGCCAAACCGTTTACTGCTTTTTCGACGCCTAGGGGTCTATTCCAATGGAATTTCATGCCTTTCGGTCTTATGAACGCCCCTGCTACATTTGTACGCATGATGCGTCGAATCCTATCTCATCGCTCAGATGTCATTGCGTATCTTGATGACATCTGTCTTTTCAGTGATACTTGGAACGATCACTATAATGGTATAAATGAACTATTGTCTATCTTACGCGAGCATAACCTGACAGCGAAACCATCGAAAGCATGTATTGGTTTTAGCGAAATATCTTTCTTAGGACACCGTGTTGGTCATGGGTTCCTAAAAACAGAAGACCATAATACAAGTAAGATACTTAACATTTCTATTCCTAAGACTAAAAAGCAAGTACGAAGTCTCTTAGGTCTAATACAATTTTATGGACGATTCATCCCGAATCTGTCCTCCATTATGTCACCTCTTTCTTCCTTGCTAAAGAAAGGGTCTCCTAATGTAGTCCATTGGACTCAAGAATGTCAATCCTCTTTGGATAAGGTTAAAACTATGTTTTCTACTTCACCTATCCTAGTATTGCCTTCTAAGGATAAGACATTTATTCTTCGTAGTGACGCTTCATCCACCGGGATTGAAGCTGCACTAATGCAAGAGTACTCTGGAACTCTGCATCCTGTGATGTATATTTCTCGGAAATTAAATGCCGCAGAGAAGAATTACTCGGTCCTAGACCGTGAATTATTGGCTATGGTTTGGTCAATCCTTAAACTGCAAAGATTTCTTCTGGGCGCGCATTTCATTGTGGAAACTGACCAGAAAGCTCTTACGGCTATTCAGAGTAAAAATCTGAAGAGCGCGAGATCAACGCGATACGCGATTGCTCTACAGCCATTTCATTTTTCGGTGCGAGCTATCCGTGGGTCAGAAAATGTGATGGCAGATATTTTGTCTAGATGCCCACATGATTCATAACTGTTATACAACTTTGATACAGTTGTTTCTATGTTGAAATGTGTACACATATGTAATATATCATATATTGATTGTAACACTACTTAGCGGTTCATTGATATGTATTCACCGCTGATCTTTCAATGTTTTTCGTCTTTGATGATCATGATGTTAAGATATCTTAGATGGAATTTATGTATAAACTAATGTGGAAATTGTGTCATTGCTAATATTGTAGTATGCGTTGGTGACACCTCTCTGGAAATATTTATACTTAGAGAAGTACTTTCTCTAAGGTCATAAAACTTATGCTTATCATCTGCGCATTGTTATTGCTGCGTTGTGAGCCTATTGTATGTTGCTCCTAGATGTATTTCAAAAAAAAAAAATGTACCATTTTTTTTTTCCCGAGGGGTGTGGTAATCTGTTGCGTGCATATTTTGACGCACATTTTACAAAAATCGATATGGCTATTTAATATGGGAAAAATATAGACATGCATTCATTTGTGTATGAAAATGCTGTTTATGGTAAAAGCGAGATAATCCATGTTTGATTCACACTTTTGATTATAGGAGTAATCGTTCTGGATATTGATCCAGCGCAAGGATATTGCGCTTGCGTTTGTACTTATTTTTTAGGGCCAGAAAATATATTAATTTGCTTATTGTGTTTATGGCCTGAATTCATATGTATTACATATTATTAGTACAAGTAGAATCAGTCCTATATTGTATATTTTGGATGGGTAGGAGGGACTAGATTCTTGTATTCCGGTCTAGCGGAAGTATGAATTGTCTTGACAAGTCGTGATGAGTTCCGATGTACTGCTTACAAATGGCGGGGTACGTTTTTCTAGAGCTGGTCTTTTCGTCAGAAAAAAATGTCTCACGACGTGGTTTTTCTTCTGAAGGAGATGGTGTCTCTACGATAGTTTGTGTTAGAGACTCTCCTTATGTCAGTATATAGATGATTCGGACTCCAGGTAAACCCAGCTCCTATTTTTGATGATCTCTCGTCGGTTAGGCCTAGCTTGACTTTTGGTGCTTCGTTATGCTAGTGTCGTGTTTGGTATCGACGAAGATGACAGATTTTCCTGCAGCGGTTATGGCTACGTGAATTAACCTGATCACCGTAGAGCTGTATGGAAACATTTATGAAATCCTTTATATAACCATTATAAATTAACTCTGGCTTATATTCTCCTTCCTATGAATGAGTGAACGACAACTCAGGGAGACAGCCATGTTGGATTTCGGTCATCATATGTTTTGATCACTGCCAAGAGAACAGATTATTTATCTTATTATTGGACAGTGACAGGGAGATCTCAATCTTGCTAGAAACCCCCTTTCGTGGTTTCATAATATATACTACAAACTATGGACGTCAAGTAACTTTGGTTATTTATCGATCCGCCCTTCACTGACGCGTTTAGTCAGATAGGGGGATGTGGCCATAATGTATCATGACATTGAACTTTTGATGTACTGCCCATTATTTCTGAATGTGTCATGACTTCAGATCTGCTATGTATACCTACAAATTGATATGTCAACGAACCATGATGTACTCGTATGTCCCAGTGTGTACGTCTGAATAAATTGAGTAAACTAAGATTCCAGCAGTCTGCATTGGTGCCTTGTAGACACAAGTGTGAGTGGTTATATTGGTCAGCACACGAACAGTACACCATTCGCGGTAATCACACTCTACACTTCTACTTCATACATACACCATCCTGCGTCGGCTGAAGTGACCAAGTTGAGGGCCTGCTTCCCCTGGAGCCTTTGCCTTCCCTAACTCAGGACTAGGGTGAGTTACCCATTTACAGCTGGGTAGACTGGAGCATGCCTGATCTCAACAACACACCACTCTTCCTTACAGAGCAGACAGACTGATACTTTACAGTGTGTGTGTGAAAGCAACTTTACAGAGTGGAAAGAACAAGATTTACATAGACTACCCGAATTTCTTGAACAAACAGACAGTAGATGATAATTTCTTGGTGAAAAACTTCGTAGCACGTGCAGCAGATAGACTAAGATCATTCTCTTAGAACAAGAATAATTTCGACTGACAAAGTACATCACCCGGTGGTAGACCGGTTTTCATAGAACGATTAATCAGTCAACTACATGAGAATTAATTTTGATACAAGTAGAACAAACATAAGGAAGTCTAGTCATGACCTGTGAGTATGAACGGATGAAAGACACGAGACATTGTAATCAGTTGATCTCTGTAAATACGTTCATTTCCAGAAGACGGAGAATAAAGTCTTAAAACACACCGGTCTTAGAAGTGAGCTTTCTAGGTCCAGTACTGTTGTCCAAGTTAAGGAAAGGGTGAAAAGGTTGACAGGGAAAAAAAGAGAAACCAGAACGTCTATGTTAGCCACCCAGCCACATCGTACAAGGCCACTTATATGAGGGTGGCAACTTCATCACGTACAACTAATTACCATAGAAACCACTGCTGCTAAAGCATATAACAGTCTGGGTGTAAGGCGTGGAACACAGGGGGAGGGGGAGGGCTAGATGCAGTAGTGGCTCTGTACAGAGGGTAAATGGTAATGATGATAATGATGATGATAATAATGATGTTAATGATGATGATGATAATGATGATAATGACGATAATGATGATAACGATGATGATTACGATGATGTGATAATGATGATGATAATTATGATAATGATGATGCTGATGATGATGAAAATAATGAAGGTGACGATAATGATGATGATAATGATGACGATAATAATAAGAATAATGATGACGATGATGAAAGTGAAAATAATGATGATAATAATAATGATGATGTTGATGATGATAATGATTATGATGTTTGTGATAATAATGATGATGATGTTGATGATGATGATGATAATAATGATGATGATGATGATGATGATGATGATGATGATGATAATGATGATGATGATGATGATGATGATAATGATGATGATGATGATGATGATGATGATGATGATGATGATGATGATGATGATGATGATGATGATGATGATGATGATGATGATGATGATGATGATGATGATGATGATGATGATGATGATGATGATGATGATAAAACTCATATATTAGGCCCAAGAAAGGAATGTACTTACAACTGACGGGAAAAATAGAAAGAAAGAAAGATAGAAAGAAAGACAGAAAGAAAGAAAGACATACAGACATACCGACGGACCGGCAGACCAGTCAGAGAGACACAGAGACAGACCAACCGATAGACAGACAGACTAGAGCGTATCTGAAAAATATGAAATGATTACTGCAAAAGTGGATTCCACCAAGAGAGATAATTAGAGATACTGACAACCTTACGACACACAGTAACAGCACACACATTCTTCGGGGTAATATTTTACATTCACACACACACACACACACACACGCACGCACGCACACACACACACACACACACACACACAAAATGAAGGGGTTGCTACTGTGCCCTTTTACCTGTCAAGGCAGATAAGGTTTCCCACCTTATTAAAATTTTATCTCACTCCACAATATGAATGACCTCAGTAGTGAAGTAGTACCTGGCAGTAGCTGTAACATGTTTGATGATCGTTGAACTTTGTTAAGTGCTCTAGTATAAAAAAATCGCATGACCTATTTATGATCATAACTTCCAATTATGTATGGGAAGGTACGCATTTATCCTGGCATTAATAACGCATTTTTAAAAGTTCAGAACTTTGGTCTGTAAAAAATATGTTTCTTATCACTTACTTTCAGATATAGTTATGTGTTCATTCATTACATGTCAGGTTCCAGGCGGAGCACAGCTATTCAACAAATACATGCCAACTCTTCCAGTCCGGTGTAATCCCTTTCAAGGTCTTCCAATTTTCTTCCTTTTCACCTGAATCTTCTTCTTCTTTTTTCATAATCATTTTCCTCTTCTTCATCTTTGTCACTCGTTATAAATCATGGAGCCACCACTGTAGCTGGTTCTTTTATAAAGCCTGGACCCAGCAGTCACGTGTTCTTTTATGAAACCTGGACCCAGCAGTCATGTCTTCTTGTAGCAGTGGTTACTGTGGCCATCTGTTTTACGAGATGAGTTTACCAACCTCATGCACAATCTAATATTACTCGCTTTCTACGACATGCTTGACAAACTCACTAGTCCTATTCTTTCTTTGATTCATCAGAGCCCCCCCCCCCCTCCCTCCGACCCCCCGAGAACTACAGAAGACAGGGTGTATCTAATTCCCTCATCCATGCGTACTGTCCGCCGTGAAGTTCCCGGGGGCGAGGGAATGGAACAATGGGACTATCACATCTCAAGGCTGTCGTACAAGGTGGCCAAACATGAGGTTATGTGTGGACCTGGTGGCCTCATCATTGAAAACAGTTAGCCACATAAATAACCGCTACAGGAGCACGTGACTGTTTCGTGCAGGCTTACTACAGGAGCACGTGACTCTTGCTGGCTTACTACAAGGGGACCTAATGCAGTCTTGTCTCCACACTAAATATAAGGCGAGAAAAAGACAATGGTGATGTATGTTTTTTGGCCTCCCCCTATTTTTTTACCCTGGGGATTCTATAGCGAAGCCTGTCATGTAATGATACTAGTTGATTTTGACAGCATCTTCTCCTCACGTCTTGTTGTAGTGGTATTTGTTTGGTTCGTCCTATCAGTTCCACGTTGGTCATCTGGTCATACCATTTCACATGTTTTTTTCTTTTCTGTGCATTTACCAGCTTATGGATGTCTGTTTAATAACGGCCTGTGGAGATGGTCGGTAGGTTATATTATTGCTCATCCGTTATTATCCAATATAATTATGTTTTTTAAATCGTATTCCCAGAACCATTCCGGCCGATGTCTTGTTGTATTTTTGTCGTTTATGTTTCATGTTTCTCACTTATCTAAAGCTTTCTTTCCTGTCTGTTTTTGCTCGTCTGTCAAGGGCCGACAACCTGATCAAGGTCTTCCAGTGTCTTCTTAATCCTCTTCGTGTTTGTCACCAGTTCTTCTCCGTGTGTGTTCTTTGGTCTTCCTCTACCTGTCTTACACTGTGCGTTCCATAGCAAGGACTGCCTGATAATCTATCAGTAGGTTTCCTAAATGTGTATCCTATCCATCTCTGACGTCTTCTTTCTCATCTCGTGTTTCACTGACGCTCACAAGATCGATAATCTGGGGCTGTGGAAGGTAAATGAGCACAGGTCAAAGGGCGCTGTCATCAAAACATGAAAAAGTTTAATCAAATGTTGAACTATTTTGTTTTGTTTTACTTCAACTTTTGTTAATTTATTTTATAGGATGTCTGACCTGGATGCCTTCTCATCATCATCATCATCGTGTGTTAGAGTACTGCTTGGAACCAAATGCACTGCCAAGAATCGAGAAGTTACGCCATTTCTCGCTCGGAAATACGCAGAAAGCCAAGGATTGCCATATATGGAGCTTGACACTGCACATTTCTACAACGTGGTAGAAAGCCTGCATCTGATTGCAGAAATAATTGCCAGGGAAGTGACAATATCTTCGCTGAATTCTATAGTCATAAAACCTAGCATGGGGTCGCAAGAAAAAGCCTCGTGTGCTGAGAGAACAGGCTTCTGTTTATGTTAGTATATCCAACCAGAGCTGATTTCATACATTTATCTCCATCGTCTCCTGATCTCATTTTCCAATGTATTTATAGAAGAGTGTTCGTAAATAAATGAAATAATACTTTCAACTCAAAGATCAAGAAGAACCTACTGAATGGCTTTGAAACATGGCGACCAACAATAACTACAAACAAGAACTTAACAGACTTTCATAAATTGGTGTTTGCTTACGTAAAATGAAAGGATTGACACAAAGACTTTCTGGTAAGGCTATCAACAGGTTTTCTTAAATGTGTGTCCTATCCATCGCCGCATTCGTCTTCTCATCTCTTGTTCTACTGGCACTTGTCTGTCTCTTGTCATCAGTTCCACATTGATAATCTTGTCTTGTTCTTGTCATCAGTTTCACAATGGTGATCTTCTCTGGTTCTTGTCTTCAGTTCTACATTAGTGATCTTGTCTGGTTCTTGTCCTCAGTTCCACGTCGTTGATCTTGTCTGGTTCTTGTCGTCAGTTCCACATTGATAATCTTGTCTGGTTCTTGTCATCAGTTCCACATTGGTGACAATGTCTGGTTCTTGTCATCAGTTTCACATTGATGATATTGTTTAATTCTTGTCGTCAGTTCCACATTGATGATCTTGTCTGGTTCTTGTCGTCAGTGCTACATTGATGATCTTGTCTGGTTCTTGTCGTCAGTCCCACATTGATGATCTTGTCTGTTTCTTATCGTCAGCTCCACATTGATGATCTTGTCTAGTTCTTGTCAAAAGTTCCACATTGGTGACCATGTCTGGTTATTGTCATCAGTTCCACATTGATAATCTTGTCTGGTTCTTGTCGCCAGTTCCACATTGATGATCTTGTCTGGTTCTTGTCGTCAGTTCTACACTGATGATTTTGTCTGGTTCTTGTCTTCAGTTCAAAATAGATGATCTTGTCTGGTTCTTATCATCAGTTTCACATTGATGATCTTGTCTGGTTCTGGTCATCAGTTCCACATTGGTGACCTTGTCTGGTTCTTGTCATCATTTTGACATTGATGATCTTGTTTAGTTCTTGTCGTCAGTTCCACATTGATGACCGTGTCTGGTTCTTGTCGTCAGTTCCACATTGATGATCTTGTCTGGTTCTGGTCATCAATTCCACATTGGTAATCATGTCTCGTTCTTGTAGTCAGTTCCAAATTGATGATCTTGTCTCGTTCTTGTCATCAGCTCCACATTGATGACCATGTCTGGTTCTTGTCGTTAGTTCTACATTGATGATCTTGTCTGGTTCTTGTCGTCAGTCGCACATTGATGATCTTGTCTGGTTCTTGTCATCAGTTCCACATTTATGATCTTGTCTCGTTCTTGTCATCAGTTCCACATTGGTGACAATGTCTGGTTCTTGTCATCAGTTTCACATTGATGATATTGTCTAGTTCTTGTCGTCAGTTCCACATTGATGATCTTGTCTGATTCTTGTCGTCAGTTCTACATTGATGATCGTGTCTGGTTCTTGTCGTCAGTTCCACATTGATGATCTTGTCTGGTTCTCGTCGTCAGTTCCACATTGATAATCTTATCTGGTTCTTGTCAACAGTTCCACATTGGTGACCATGTCTGGTTATTGTCATCAGTTTCACATTAACGATCTTGTCTAGTTCTTGTCATCAGTTCCTCATTGATAATCTTGTCTGGTTCTTGTCGCCAGTTCCACATTGTTGATCTTGTCTGGTTCTTGTCATCAGTTCTACACTGATGATCTTGTCTAGTTCTTGTCTTCAGATCAAAATAGATGATCTTGTCTGGTTCTTATCATCAGTTCCACATTGATGATCTTGTCTGGTTCTTGTCATCAGTTCTACATTTGTGACCTTGTCTGGTTCTTGTCATCATTTTGACATTGATGATCTTGTCTGGTTCTTGTCGTCAGTTCCACATTGATGACCGTGTCTGGTTCTTGTCGTCAGTTCCACATTGATGATCTTGTCTGGTTCTGGTCATCAATTCCAAATTGGTAATCTTGTCTGGTTCTTGTCGTCAGTTCCACATTGATAATCTTAACATACCGTGCACCCAATTATAAGAGTACTGTACATCTTGGTGGTTGTTTTATCTTTAGTCCAACATGTTTTAGAACTTTACAATAGGAATTGCTTAACATTGGAGCTAATTTTTTTATTTTTTTAAAATCGGACTGGATATCTTTTTATTATATTATTTTTCCCATTGCAATGAAGGCGAATCTTGTTTTTTGTATTTCTGTTTGGAAATCACTATCTATGCTTCCAGCTTTGTATGCATTGTTTCCACGATACATATATGATTCTACATCTTGTAGGAATGTTTCTTCAAGGACAAACTTACTAGCATTTGCTGCATTTATCCTCATATAATTTGTCTTTTCCCTGTGTACGTTAAAACTCAGGTGCTATGAGCTCTCACCAAGAATTGTTTATCGTGTCTTGCACCTTTTGTTCAATGACCTTAGCAGATATAAATTCTGATGTACAAACGGTTAACTTAAGCATGATGGACAAGTTATGTTTAAGCCCTGAAACGTTAAAGGAAATACTAAAGAGTATATGTTTTTTGGTTTTATTGATAAATAATGAATTTTATATACAAGATAAAATTATGCTTCTTCTTCAAGTTCTATGTCAGTTGGCGCAGGCGATCATGTATCTCCACGACTTCCAGTCTCTAGTACTGTTAATCAATTATGTTGTTGACTTCATTCCAAGAAATGATGTCAAACTTTTCAGTTTTTTTTCTCTTTGTGGTTCTCTATTTAATTTTCCTTCAATGTTTCTTGTTTTCGCAATATATTCCAACTATATTCATCTCATGACATGCTCAAACAGAGTACAATGCTTTCTTCTAATGTCATCTGTAAGCTTGCTTTGTGAACTGATTACTTTCAGGACATACCCATTACTTTTTGTTCCTGTCCGTGATATCCTGAACATTGTTTCTTTTAAAACTACATCTCTCTGGCGTGGAGGGCTTTATTTGCTAATTTATAAATTGTCCATGACTCACTTCCGTATGTTATGATTGGCTTTATATCACTGAAGAACTCTCTTTCTTACTTTCATTTACAAAGAAGTGTTGCATAAAATAGTTACAATTTTATGGAGCCTAGGATAAGATTAAATTAAACATAAAGAAATTAAAGATAACAATTACAAAAATATTTTAAAAATAAGAAAAGTACAATTATAAAGATAACAATAAAAAAAATAAAATTACATCGAAGGTAAAATTACATCGAAGGTAAAATTACATTATTATATTTTCGTGTTTCCACGAGCATGTCGTAGGAGGTAGACACGGCGAAGTAGGAGTTTGCTGGACCCCGGGTGACGCACGGTATGGGTTATCCCACGGGACCGCTACTGAAGCCACGAAAACCGGGCCCGGGTCACCTTAAAATGTCGCTGGCCAGCGGGGATATGACGCTTCTGTGACAGGCCTAGCAAGCTGGCAATGGTTATTCTATTGATAAGAAGACTTAAAAGGGACATAAACGGACAGATTTCAATGGAATTCGGACCGCAAATGTTAGGGGATTACAAAACAATCAAAACGATTAAAACAGTGACATGAAATGTTAATGGGTTAAGCAACAAGGAATCAAACTAATAAGCTTCTTGACAAAAATCTCCGTGTTTATGAATAGTTTCTATAGGACAAAAGATTCTCTTGAATTGTCTTCCCTTGTATGTTAATGAATGCACGTGCACACACGGTAGCGCCTAAAAGTGCAGGCGTTGCCTTGTACATGTGTATGTGTATTACAGAAAGACTTAATAATTATAGACCTTATATATGTGTATATGTATTACGGTAAGACTTAATAAATATAGACTTTATATATGTGTATATGTATTACGGTAAGACTTAATAAATATAGACCTAATACATTTGTATATGTATTAGAGTATGACTTAATAAATATAGACCTTATACATGTGTACATGTATTACAGCAAGAATAAATACACTCTATAGTGAAACTTTTGTTGCTGATGTTATTATTACTTTAAAAGGATGGCTACTAAGGAAGGTTGGGCACGAAGACTTCGTCATGAAGAAATGACGTTGCTACAGAAACCATCACTAGAAGAGTCAGGGGACGGGGGGGGGGGGGGGGCATCATTTGATGAAAGCCTGTTGAAGGGATCTTTAGTGGCTTGATGTTCTTAAAACATCTACTGTGGTTGAGTCATTCTCTTATAACATATACTGCAGTGACTTTATGTTCTTAAAACATCTTCTGTGGTGACTTATTGCTCTTAAAACATCTAATGTGGTTACTTCATGCTCTTAAAACATCTACTATGGTGACTTCATGCTCTTAAAACATTTACTGTGGTGACTTCATGCTTTTAAAACATCTACTGAAGTAACTTTATGCTTTTAAAACATCTACTGTGGTGACTTCATGCATTTAAAACATCTACTGGGGTGACTTCATGCTCCTAAAACATCTAATGTGGTGTAGTCATGCTCCTGAAACAACTACTGTGGTGACTTCATGCTCCTAAAAAATCTACTGTGGTTGAGTGGTGCTCAAAGATCCACTGTGGTGACTTCTTGCTGCTAAAACATCTGCTGTCGTGGAGTCATGCTTCTAAAACATCTACTGTGGTGGAGTCAGTGTTACGGATTGCCTCCCCTACTTTGCAGTAGTGGTCCAACAGTGGCCTAAGCTCAAGTGTATCTAATATGGGTCTTCAAAGGTGTCTACCTTCGCACAAGACTACTTTTGGCAGAGTTGTAGATAGAATGATAATGACGCTTCTATCTCAAGGGAGATTTACAATGATATTAAGAAAAGCGAGAACAATGCTGCATTGGCTGAGCACGTTAACTCTATGATCTGCCGACAACTTTTGTGAAGAATTAAGCAATGATTAATTTCAGCTTGTTTAAGCCCCCACCTCTGATTTACTCAGTGGAATTCTTCTTATTATAGTATAGCTCTGTTTAGAGTGTATTTAGTAAATTGACTGAGACAAACATGCAGTACATCTAAAATGATTAAATCGAAGTTAAATTTGTATAATTACAAATATCAAAATTTTATGATCACTTCAGTTTTAACAGTTTAAAAAAATTTAACAGTTTAAAAGAAAATGATCATCCTGGGAGGATGGTAAAATGTTTTTTAAGACGTCACATGGCAGCTTATAGAACTACTTAGCTGTCGGTGACGGTTCTGTTCCTTCTAATGGTTTGGTTCCTGGTAGACTGATCTCGCTCGTCGCAAGTCAAGGTTGTAGAGTGTAGCACGTTCCCAGAAGTGTCAGGGAGTGTCTATGAAACTGGTCCCTCGTCTTAAACCTCAGACCACTTTTCTCTTCTTGTTCCAGAGATAGTACCCTCAATTAGTACCGCCACCAACAACTATGGTAAAAGATAGAAACTTGACACTCTCCTGAGTATTGCGTTTCCCGACACATAGTATGTGTCCCCTTTCTCCTATTCTATGATCCCATCTACTCAGACTTAACCCTCGATGAGAATTAAACTTAATCCCTCGAGAGAAAACTTTCTTAACATTTAAATTGAATGGCTTTATCTTTATTTTACACCTACATGAAAAGGTTAAAAGTACAGATAGAATATGTTTACATTTACATCTCCACTGACTGACAAGTATTCACATTACAAATTGAATATGTTTTCATTTATATCTACACTTGTTTAGAAGTTTGAAACTTTCGTTAATTTTAAAGTGTTTACATAGACATTTACAATGGTTTGAAACTGTAAGTATTGTACTGTAATTAGAATGTTTCTTTCATCTTTCTCTCCCTGCTCCATATGGAACCTGGGACTACTTGTGCGTTTATTTCTCTTTAAGAAACTAGCAATAAAGCAGTCAACTGTTCCTTGTAGTCGTGGTTTATGAAATCATCATTCTATACGCTGAGGTTGCCAGCCTCAAATGACTTGGACATCCACTGGCGATTTTAACACATTAATATATATATCGTGAGTTAGTCTGCTTGACACTAACTTAGGCATATTAAACAACATTAAGTGCGAAAACAGGGAACTCGGAAATGCAGCAATATTACGGGAAGAAGTGGAAGAGGCTATATGTTCGATGAAAGGAGGGAAGTCACCGGGTGTGGATAATATCCCAGCAGAGCTCTTGAAATATGGAGGACCAGATATAGTAAAAATCATGACAAAAATTTGCCAGAAGATATGGAGTACAAAAAAATGGCCAAAAGAATGGACGCAGTCATTAGTAATACCGCTTCCAAAGAAAGGAAATCTAAAAATGTGCAAGAACTACAGAACCATTAGCCTTATTAGTCATCCAAGTAAGGTGATGTTAAGGATACTTTTGAACAGAATAAAACAGAAATCAGAAGAAATCTTGTCAGAGGAACAGGCTGGCTTTAGACCAAAAAGAAGTACCTCAGAACAAATCTTCAATATTAGATTACTTATCGAAAAACATCTCCAACATCAACACGATTTATACCATAACTTCATCGATTTCACAAAAGCCTTCGATCGAGTCTGGCATGAAGGCTTATGGCAAGTAATGAGAAAATTCAATTTTGATACCAACATCATAGATATCATTGAAGCACTATACAAGGACGCAAGCAGTGCTGTTTTTGCAAGCAACGACATTGGAGAATTTTTCAAAACAACTGTAGGAGTTCGCCAGGGATGTATCCTGTCCCCAGTGCTCTTTAATATTTATCTAGAACATATTATGCAAGAGGCTCTCCACGATTATAAATCAACCATATCGATTGGAGGCCGACCTCTGTGCAACCTACGTTTTGCTGATGATATTGATCTGATAGCTGGATCAGAATCAGAACTTCAAGACCTTACCTCTAGACTGGAGAAAGTAACAAGAACGTATGGGATGGAAATTAATATAGAAAAAAGCAAGATATTGGTGAAAAGCCATAAGAAACATGTTGCGACCAACATTACGTTAAATGGGCAAACGTTAGAAGAAGTTAACACCTTTAAATATCTCGGGTCCACTATATGCAGTGATGGAAGATCAATTAAAGAAATCAAGACAAGACTTGAGATGGCCTCAGCTGCCATGACAAGGTTGAATGTGATCTGGAAAAGTAACATCAGTTTTCCTGTGAAGATCAAATTATACAAATCACTTGTATTATCTATTCTCTTGTATGGGTGTGAGAGCTGGACACTCACTGCAGATACGGAGCAAAGGATTCAGGCTTTCGAGCATAAATGTTATAGAAGAATTTTGCGCATTTGCTATAAAGAGCACAAAACAAATGTCTGTGTTAGAGAGAAGATAAACACCTATGCAGGCCACCAAGAACCACTTTTGTCAACAGTGAAACGTCGAAAGCTTGCCTGGTTTGGGCATGTAACTCGTCATGACTCCCTTTCGAAAACGATCCTTCAGGGAACAGTCGAAGGTAAACGGAGAAGAGGAAGGCAGAGAAAATCCTGGGCTGATAACATCAAAGAATGGGCAGGACACGGTTTTTCCACACTTGTACGCATTGCTGAGGATAGAGAGCAGTGGAGGACCCTGTCTGCTGATGCTTCCACCATGGCACCCCTACGACCCATGACGGGTTACGGGCTGAGATGAGATGATGAGTCTGCTTCACAACACAGCTTCTGTATAATCCTGAGTAACTGTGACGAACACCGCGCACCATACATTGTAAGAACTGTATGATACATTGTCCAATGGAAAGACTTCCTTATTCGTGTGTTTACTGAAACGTACTAGGCTTAACATGGAGTCTCAATCCGTGCAACCGAGTGAAGGAGGCCATTTAATTACATAAGTAGAAAAGAAGTACCACTGGGAAGAGGTCTCTAATTCTACAACAGGAATGTTACTTTAGAGGTAGGTGTAAAGACTTCCACGAAAAGTAGTTTATTAAGAGAGATATATTTAGTGGAAAGGCTTCGACACAACGGGTTAGTCCCTAATTTAGGTATTTAAAATATGCATAGAATAAAATGCCTTTAGGAGACTAAAAGATTTTAGCTAGGAAGATAAAAATTAATTCAGTGTATAATTTAAGTCTTAGATGAATAAAATCGCTCCAGAAATAAGAAAGATAAGGGGGAAACTAGTTTTTCATAATTGAACAGAGAGGCAAAATATGCCTCATTTTGGGATTCGCAATACCCCGTTAGGCCCCTGCTTTCCGATACGCCGAATGTGCTAGTATAAATTGACCTTGCCCTTGCTAAATTGGGGCCATAAGATTTGAAAAACACAGTGAGCAGAAGAAGCGGTAACTTGTAAATGAAGACTGCCTTTGCCAGTTGTACATGAAAGCAGACCAAGTTTGCCATTAACAGCTCGTCTGTGTGTGCCTGAGGGTAAGAAAGATATATATATATATATATATATATATATATATATATATATATATATATATATATATATATATATATATATATATATATATATAATTATATGATTTGCTATTGATTCACTACAGTGTGTTCATAAGTGTGTAGACGTGTTTCTGCAAACATTATGTAATTTCTGAAGGACTTACCCGCCTGTGTATATACAAAATAAATTGCGAATGATGGCAAAAGTGTGTCTGTAGGTTCGGAAAAGCATTTAAAGAATTATTTCTTGTTGGAATGGGACACATACCAGGAACATAAGGAAGGATGACTGAAATTGTTTTAATGTATTGATCAAGGTATTACTTAGTATTTTATATTAGACCAAATCATTGTATGGAGGCGTAGCATGGAAAATGAATCTAACTAAGAATTTAAAAGGAAAGTGTAGTCACGGTGAACTGGATGTGGGTAGTGCTGATATATATTGTCCTGTGCATTTGCTAGCACATTATCTGACACTGTCTATCGTCCCCATCTTGTGTAATAATGGAATAGTGATGGACCATATAGGGTTTACGTTTATTTTTGTTTCAGGTTCTATCCTGACAACTAAAAAACAAAAACTGTATAGAGTCATCCACCTCTGCTGGACTCTGTGGTGTAAGTGCCCTTGTGGTTAACAGGGCCAGATACCCAGCTTCCACCGCCTGGAGAAATTCAAAATATGTCTTTGTTGCGTAGCATAATGTGTGTTGCGTATAAATGTTCCGAGGATGATGTCACATTTGCCACACAATGTTGAGGGTGCTATATTTCATCTGCTTTCCAAAGGTATGATAATACTGGCACTTGCAGAGTAGTGTATCACCCTCAGACACCAGGGATGATGAGGCACAGTAACATGGTGTCTTTAGTCTGGTTTAAGTGTGTGACGTAAGGATAGAGTCAGATAGCTACCGTATCATACATGGACGTCACATCAGACCATACAACGTAGAAAGTCAATAAAGCTTTTAACAGCAGTGATGTTTTTTTGTGTATATATTGTGTACGCCACAATGACAAGATGCATGGACATCGTTATGCAGAAACATCTGTGGTAGGGTGGGCGAGCTGATGATGATGATTATATTGTGATGTGTGATCACTCTCCTGCTTACACTCGCACCGACCCGAACAACAATAAAACTCTTGATTCTAGAGGCAGGGGCTATATTTATTTTTACAACCCATTCAGTGACAAAGCAAACATTAAACAAATAAACTAGCGAACATAGCAAAACAAAACAAAACAAAACACCCAACAGTGCCCGATGCTAATCTGAAGAAGCAAACAAAGCACAGAATAGTTAAAATCATAATATAATACTGAATGAGAAACACCACGCTCTCACCTGTCAAACTGTCCTACGCCGCCACCTGACACACTCAACTATCACACACAAACACACTCATGTGTGTCGTCCAATGCGACTAGTATGGTGTTGTGCATGAGGCTGGCAACCTCACCATGTAACACAGATTGCCACCGAAACCACTACTGCAAGGGCAAACTCTCAGCTATCACACACACACACACTCATGCATGTCGTCCAATGAGACTAGTATGGTGTTGTGCATGAGGCTGGCAACCTCATCGTGTAACACAGATTGCTACCGAAACCACTACTGCCCTAGCATATGAACAATTAATATGGAGGCAAACCACACTGTTGGCCCCATGCTCCCTCAGGAGCGGAGAAGAGAAATATATACCTTGAAGTGAGCCCACGTGCTCTCACAACCATTCCTCACATAACCATAATTAAATAATCATAAAATGGACATAAAATAAAATTCAACTATATGTACAACAAATACTTTCAATAACGAGAATAAACCACCACCTCGCAACTGATCTATCTCAATATTCGTTACTGCATTCGGAAGCATGTCGTATGTGACGACTGGTGCGCCTGGCAACAAGCGTGTCGTATATGACCACTGATGAGACTGGGAATCTCATCACATGAAACACATCCTTACCGAAACAAATCACTGCCATAGCATATAAATGCTTCATGCAGGCTTCTGTAGGATTCAGCCGCACTGGTGTCGCCCTGCTCCGCAAGGAGCAAACAGCAACATTTATGTCTCAAATGCGCTTTACGCCCAAGGAGTGGCCTCGCGCTCTCCAGAAATCTAAATACATATTCTCACCTCACAGTAACCCATTAAATATATACAGTAGAATTATGATAAGTAGGCTATCGTGAAATACACTTAATTACTTTTACATTAAAGAAATAAAATAATTACTCTTGACTTTAACAAAAACTGGCATTAACACGAAAACTATCTCTTTCCTTTACTGGGGAAAATTATCTTAATCTGCTTCCACCCACGTGTTGATTCACGCGATCTAAAACTGCGTAACATTAAGTGATAACTAGGAGTGTTAAATGCAGACTTGCTGGCGCCGCTTTTATACAATCACCACGTGGCGCTATCTTGATATTTTGCTAACAAGCCAATATCATCTAAATTCAAGTAATAGATGCTTCTCTGTCCAGTTTCATGTATAAAACACTCTCCTACTAAATTTGCCTTTCTTGTCCGGTCTGATGACTGACATAATTGCTCTTAAACTCTCACATCTGTGATTTGGGCTTTGCGTGCCTAATAAAACCGATCAAACATTATTTTCACTCATCTATCATTTCGAGACTGAATCATAATGTCCTAAAAAGACATTTCCTTTGGAAACACATCTATCTATATCACTAAACATTAAAACAGACTCGTGCTGAATATAATTTCAGAATTATATAAAACTAATTCTAATTTAAATTAACTCACGTGCTGATTCAGACTTATAGAACACGAATGCTAAATTCTACAAACTACGCTTAAGAATTACAACTCACGTGCTCTAGTCCATCTGCTACCTACACTGGTCACCTCGTCGTTTGCTCTCTCGTGTGGGCTGAATCTTCAAATCGGCCTTTTGCCGATCGCTATTTCTTTATATAAACCGCGGTCGAATCACTCAATTCACCGCGCGCCACGCGTATCATTCTGGCTACTTATATATCACACGCGATTATCGCTTTACAAGGCATGAAAACACAGAAATATACACTATTTCTAGAGCAAAAACACAATTCTACACCACAACTCTATTTTTAAGGCTTTATTGTAGCCTTTTCATCAATCTTGAAGAATTTACATCTCAGCATGCTTCGCGAACTTCTAAAATACATGCGCGCACTTCTAAAATACATGGGCGATAAATCTGCCCAAAAACAGGAAGGGGGCGGGCGTCTCCTTTTCGGCCCCATCACACATCACAGGTATAGTACAACAGTCATTGTATCATCGACGTAGTCAATTCAACAGGAACAGCACACAGCAACCAATAATGTAAATTATATGCCTTTTAGGATATCGTAATCAGCTGTACATGTAGTCAGGTAGTAAACTTCCCCTTTCCATAAGAGCTAGTAGATATCAAATGGGAGATTAAATCTAGTCTCCTATATTCGACCTCAACAAGACAGGCATGTCTTTTGAGCGTCACATTATCGTCCTCTATGTTCCTTAAACAGCAAAGGTATCAAACCTAGATTCATCAATAAAGTTCAGGAAGCAAATGGTCCTTAGGACAGGCATCAATCGATGCGTGACAATATAAGTGGATCGTGAGCTGAGCAAACTTGTCATATCATAGACTCTATAACGAGGCAGGCTAGGCAAAAGTCAACATCACAAGATGGCGATAAAGTTACTCAGCAAAAATATTCAGTTACCTGTTCATCAGGAATTAAATCACATAAATCACAAAGGCCTCCAGGCATTTGGAATAACATAGAGATATATCATCTCAAAAAAGGAACAACAATGATGAGGACTCCTTCCTGAATAATATAAGCGAAGACGCTAGCACACCGCTACGTCTCGCCTTACCAGCATTTCTGCTCAGACTGACCTGGGCGGAAATCATTCAAAACACTGCCACAAACAAAGACATGCGCAGAACACCCGAATCGAATACAACTCAGCTAATTTACGAAACAAAGAATGTTCTACGATGTTCGACTAAAGATTCGAACCTAAAAAGGAAATGAATCTTGAAACATTGCGATTGCCAACTGTATTCTAAGAACTGGCGATCTGAGCGCTCCGTATATGGACATGACTCAAAATCGTTCACACAAACTATCGGCAACTATACTATCAGACTATTGTCACACGATTAGACAACTAGTAGAAATAAGAAGTGACTACAATTCCATGAGTTACTTCCCATGCATTAAAAAATTCAATATAGTCAGAATGCATGGTCAGAATATATAGTCAGAATAAGTTGCGACAAGTTTAGCGCAACATTACCGCCACCTCCCGATTAAAAAAAAATGTGCAACATTTTTTTTTTTTTAAATATCCAAGAGTAAAACCAAAAGCGGTTTAACAACGCACGAATTATGCGGGGATAACTAATTGCACTGCCTAATATGAGGCTAAATTGACACATAAAGTGTCTGGTGAGAATATTTCTCAACAGATAAAAAAATCTGATTCAAAAAATATATATCGGGGAGGTGCCACCAACACACACTACGCTTGCATGAAAATACAATATAAATATGCAAGTTCATATCATTATAATCAAATAATAGTGTCATATTCTAATACCGCTTAGAATGCATGTACACATATGATATAGAATGTTAAATAGTACATTATCTGAATGTTTAATAATACCATTACATAATGAAATTAAACATAAATGACGATCCAGGACACATATCCTGTCGTTCCAAGGAAAGTGTACAATGTGGAACTCTCCATGTTTGACAACAGAAAGGTAGCTTCTCCGATCAACAATAACATGCTGAGAAAAAACAACCAATATAATTCTATTTAATAGCCATTAAGTTTCATACTATACAATACATTATTATTAACAATTGTGACCGAGTAAACTTTCGGCCCTTATATTAACTACTCAGTCTTCTTCTTATATTAAAGATGGGGACAGAAGAAGATGAAAACAAAGCACAATAGTATGTGTTCACCTAAAGTGAGGACAGTTGTGCTAATGTATTGTAGTAATATAGGTGTGTTATGGCTCTGTCGTATATCTAGAAATAGGACAGAAGTATTAGTTGGAATCATGTGGGCATCTAGACAGAATGTCAGCCATCACATTATCCGACCCACGGATAGCTCGTACCGTGAAGTGAAAAGGTTGAAGAGCAATAGCATATCGAGTGGATCTCGAACTCTTCAAGTTCTTAGTCTGAATAGCTGTAAGAGCTTTTTGATCAGTTTCTAGAATGAAATGTGCGCCCAGGAGGAATCTTTGTAGTTTGAGAATTGCCCAAACCATAGCCAACAATTCACGGTCTAAAACCGAGTAGTTCCTCTCTGCCGCATTTAGTTTTCTAGAAATGTACATAACAGGATGCAGAGTTTCAGCATATTCCTGTATAAGTGCTGCTCCGATCCCAGTGGATGAAGCATCACTTAGAAGAACAAAAGTCCTATCAAGAGTAGGTAATCTTAGGATGGGAGGAGAAGAAAATATTTTCTTGATCTGGTCTAAGGAAGATTGACATTCCTGAGACCAACGAATCAGATTATGCGACCCTTTCTTCAACAACGTTGAAAGAGGTGCCATTATCGAAGTTAGATTCGGAATAAATCTCCCATAGAATTGAATTAACCCCAAGAGACTACGGACTTGTTTCTTCGTCTTAGGTACAGAGATGTTCAATATTTTCGAAGTATTGTGGTCTTCTGTCTTCAAGAGACCATGACCAACACGATGACCCAAGAAAGAAATTTCACCAAAACCAATATAAGCTTTAGAAGGTTTTGCTGTCAGATTATACTCACGTAGAGTAGACAGTAGGTCATATAAACCCAGATAGTGATCTTCCCAAGAATCACTGAAGAGACAGATATCATCTAAGTATGCGATGACATCTGAACGATGAGAAAGAATTCGACGCATCATGCGAACGAAAGTAGCAGGGGCGTTCATAAGACCGAAGGGCATTACATTCCATTGAAATAAACCCCTAGGTGTAGAGAAAGCAGTCAGAGGTTTGGCATGATCTGCTAAAGGCACTTGCCAATTACCTTTTGACAAGTCAAGTTTAGTGAAGAATCTAGAATTAGAAAGTCTAATAAGTAGATCTTCTAGTAAAGGCATAGGTTCAGCATCAAACTTTGTGACTTGATTTAATTTGCGATAATCAACGCAAATTCGTATGTTCTTATCTTTCTTCCGAACAATAACCATGGAAGAAGAATTTGGAGAAGTCGATGGTTCAATTATGTTTAATTGAATCATTTCATCCAATTCCTTTTCCACTTGTGACTGAAAGTGTATAGGGATAGGATAAGACCTAACCCTAATAGGATTATTGTCGGTAAGAATTATGTCATGTTCTATGACATGCGTGTGACCAGTGATGTCGGTTAGAACATCCTTAAATGTCTGTAACATCGACGAGACTTGACGATGTTCATCAACAGAAAGATTAGGAGAAATGGAGACATCTTTCCAAGATTCCATAGAATGTAGTGGAACCGCTGGAAGAGGAAGATTAACATCAGAAAAAAACAGATTCCTCATCCTGTATGACAGACAGGGATGAGTAATGACCATGAGGTACAGAAGAATCGTCCGTTGCCTGGAAAATAGGCAGCAAATAGTCTGGACGCTCATGAAATTCCGTCAGCATGTTGATATGGAAAGTTTTATGCTTTCCATCTATATCGACCACATAGTCAACATCGGAAATTCGTGAGACTATTGCATATGGACCTTTCCATGCAATCAGAAGTCTATTTTCCCTACTGGGGAGTAGGACGAATGCTTTGTCACCTGGACAAAGTTGTCGTAGACATCTGTTCTTGTTAGCAAACTGCCTTGCTTTTTCTTTAGCAATTTCTGATGAAGCAGTCGCTAGTTTGCATGCCTCAATGATCTTTTGCCTAAGAGCAATGACATACTCATATGAGGATTGAGTGTCATCACTAATATCATCGGCAGTGATGAGATCGTGTAACAAAAACATAGGGCCGCGCGGACGCGCGCCGAAGACAAGTTCAAAGGGAGAAATCATGTGTGTTCGTTTGGGACCTCTCTATAGGCAAAGAGAGCCGCGGGTAAAACCCTGTCCCAATCTTGAGGATGATCTTCAGTTATCTTACCAAGCAAAGTCTTGAGCGTTCTATTCAGACGCTCAACCAAACCATTAGACATAGGATGATAGATGCTACTGAGAGATCTTTTAATGTGTAAGGTAGACATTACTTGAGACATAGTATCAGATATGAGTTGAGTGCCATGGTCTGATAGTATTTCTCTGGGGAACCCCAAGCGAGAAAATATCAGCCAAAGAGCATCTGCGATATCTGTAGTAGATATGCTCTTTAGAGGGATAGCCTCTGGCCAACGTGTGCACATATCGACACATGTAAGGATAAACTGGTGTCCTCTGGCCGACTTTATCTTAAAAGGGCCAATAATATCTATGGCCATTTTCTGAAATGGCCGAATAGGGATGTCAGCAGCCTGGATAGGCGCAGCATGTCGTGGTCCTCTAGCTTTGACCTCCTGACATACCTAACATGATCGGCAGTATATACGAATGTCCTTGTTAACAAAGGGCCAAAAGAAAGCCGCAAGGACTCTCGACTTTGTATGGGAAAATCCCATGTGTCCAGCACATTGCGAGTCATGAGCATGTTGCAATATTTGCACTCTCATACTCTTGGGAACAAGAATTTGCGAATGTGCTGACGTAGCCGAGTCTTGTACCATACGTACAAGTACGCCGTTTTTCATTTCTGTCCAAGATTTTCTTTGTGTATCCTTATTTGGATCACCTTTCTTCGCAAGAATGAAGAATTTTTTTAGCGTCGGATCTTCTTCTTGTAATTTTATGAACGAGTCACGAGAAATAACCAAGGTACTATCTTGGCTATGAACTTCATTATCATTATTCAAAGAAGTTTGTGGTGTTTGTAGAGCTTGTGCTCTTGTAACCACTGCATTGGTAGCTTGCATATTATCATCTTCCCAAGCAGCAATCTGCTGTGGGGTACATTCCCTAACTCCGTGGATACGACCAATAATAAGGTCCGCAATAGGATTAGGTAAGAGACAGGCATGCACATCTCCCGTAAAGAAAGGAGTGGCAATGTGAATTACAGCAGTAGGATATTTCTCTAGAGTGCCGCCAAATGTGACACATTTGATAACCCTTCCTGTCGCACAGGATGGTTCTACAAGCGATTGTCTAACACCAATAGTGGTGCATCCGGAATCGAAAAGTAGTGAGACCGGAGTATTATTAACAAGACCCTTATGTAGGATTAGAGAACCTCTCCCGTCATGTGCAACCGAAGCAGGAAGAGCGGGGAGAGGGTGACCACAACTCAAAGTCGATATTGTAGTTGGTTCGAAGAAAGTACTGCATTGGGGGCACTTGTTTGCTCTCCCAAAGTCAAAAGAAGAACAAGTGACAGCGTCAGAGTTTTTTTTATCAGAAACCTGATTACAGGCTCCCTGAGATTCTTGTTGAACCGAGTTAGCCTGCTGATATCTCTTTTTTTTTGTATTGAGATCTACCGCGACTACTATTACCTCTGAAGTTATCACTGTTGTTATTATCTCTGTAGTTATTATTGTCTCTATTATAACTGTTATCTTGTTTCGAACTCCAGTTTCCATGATTATTATCATGTCCACATTGATGTGAACATCTATTTGTTTGGTTTTGAGGTCTACGCGAGGAAAAGCCTCTGTTACCATATCCTCTTCTGAAATGCCTAAAATTATTAGGTTGGAAGTAACGAGGACTGTCAGCTCGTCTCCAATTCTTCGAAGAAGAATCACCCAGAAATTGATTTCCATAATTTTGACCGTAACTACGGTTACTTTTCCTATCAAAATTTTGTTGGAATCTATGACTAGAGTTTTGACTATAAGGTGCTGCCGAAGCAACTGGCATACATTCTTTTACTTTAGCGTTACCAATGGTTACGTGAGGATGCGCAGTTATATACTGGCTACAGAAATCTTCCATTTCTTTTATTGTTTTAGGTTTACGTTCGTGAAGGAAAGCAAGGAAAGACTCATTAACAGAAGACATGATTTTGTCTCTAAGTATTAAGTCTATAAGTCCTTCATAAGTTTTTTCTATCTTAGACAGCTCCACCCAACGTAAAAAAAGTAAGACGTATCTTTGAAATGAATTCAGAGAATTGCACACCAGTTTCTGGCAACATATTTTTAAATTGAAGACGATAGCCGTCTTCGTCAAGTTGGTATTTCTTTAACAACATAGCCCTGACGACATCATAGTTGTTCTTGTCAGGCTCATCTACCATACTTAACATACTCAAAGCATCACCTCTAAGTATTTTGGACAAATGATAAACCTGTAGTGATTTATCTATGTTATGTACTTTACATGAAGTTTCAAATCTGTCCAGATAGAATGTAATATCGTCGATGGAAGCATTGAATGGTGGTAGATTAAGCTTGAAAGTGCTTGCATTAGTCTTATCTGAGACCTTATTTGCATCATTAGCATTACCCATGTTCATCACCTTTAATTTCTCAACTTCCAAAGCTAAGAGTTTTTCTTCATGCTCCATTTTTGCTTTTCTCTCATCAGACTCTCTTTGTAACTTCCTTTCTTCAGCTTCAGCTTGTTTTTCTAATCTTTTATTTTCAGCCTCTATTTCAAGTCTTTTATTTTCAGCCTCTTTTTCAAGTCTTTTATTTTCAGCCTCAAGTCTTTTATTTTCAGACTCAATCTGTAGTCTCTTCTCTTCAGCTTTTGCTTCTGTTTCTCTTTTTTGCTTTTCCATTTCCATTTGGAATCTTTTTTCATCCACCTGCATCTGCAGTTTCTTTTGTTCAGCTTCCATTGCTTTATCATATTGAGTAGTTGCAAATTCTTCTAACTTATCACCAGTCTTCCCAAGCAATTTACCCTGCTCAATAAAGTGCTCAAATGTAGACATGATGAGTAATAATATGAGTCCACAACCTGAAATAATTAATTATCTTATTTCAAATTTAATTATAACAAGTTATAAATGAAGCACTTGTTTACTCACAACACTATATTATCATCCCAATCTCTGTGGGAAACAAGTCTTATATCAAAGAACTTGTGTATAGACCTTTTTGAAATATCATCAATCAACTCTTGATCATAGGTGCACTTCCCATTCAATAGTGCACAATACTATTCATCATTTATTAATCATCAGTGTATTAGTAATGCATAAGCATAACCCACCATTAAATGTGAATTAACTACTATAAGTGTAACCAATGACTATGTAAATACAATCACAATGTAAACAATAACAATGTAAACATTACACTGTAAACAATACAATGTAAACAATACAATGTAAACAATAACAAAGATTTAGCAACAATACGAAAACATTCGTAGAAATCAACAAAAAATAAAGCGAAAATTAAAGAAATATCACAAAAAATGTGATGATATCTACGAGAAGATAATACAAATACAAGACACCACAGTGTAGAAACAAAAATGGTATATGAAACTAAACAATAGATAAGATTAGGCTAGCAAATACAAATAAATCAAAACAGAACTAAAGAATGCAGAAAAATAACGAAAACAATACTAACACGTGTCATCACAACTAACAAAAAATAGCAACATAAGTCGCTTTGCAAATTCCAGTATCGGAAATTTGCACACCCTACAGAAAACGCTCACGATAGACGACCTCTATGACGTGGTATGATCTAAGGGAGACACCGCCCAACCGAAAACCCGCAGACACATAAACATATAAATATAAATATACAAATAACATATAAACATATAACATGTAAACAAAAGAATGAGATGAAACACAGAAGACTCAGTAGAAGTATAAGGGCACAGTTCACAATCAAACAGGTCACTTAACTTATAGAACTCCAATCGTCAGTACAGCAAACAGGATGTAATCAGCATTCTGAGATCAAAGATCCAACGTTGATTGCCATCTGTACTTGCATCAAAACAGTTACGACGATGGTTGACTTGAGGTTCCAAAACAGTACAGGCAGTGTAAAACTCGTCAGCGATGGAACTTGGCCTTCTCCAAAGGAACAACAGCAACAAATGGATTCTCCCGTTGTAAGAAAACTGGGAAATGTCACTTTCTTGACTTGGAACAGCAATTGTTGAAAATTTCCAAAAAAAAAGTTCCTGGGCAACGCTGAGTAATTTCGAAATTCTGCACTTCTGTTGTTGTCTTGTAGATGTTGTCTGTATACTGTTGTAGAGTGCTGAATGAAGCGGTAAGGGACCCCGAGTCTACTGGTACCAGACCAAACCAGCTTATGGCCACCAAATGTTGCGTAGCATAATGTGTGTTGCGTATAAATGTTCCGTGGATGATGTCACATTTGCCACACAATGTTGAGGGTGCTATATTTCATCTGCTTTCCAAAGGTATGATAATACTGGCACTTGCAGAGTAGTGTATCACCTTCAGACACCAGGGATGATGAGGCACAGTAACATGGTGTCTTTAGTCTGGTTTAAGTGTGTGACGTAAGGATAGAGTCAGATAGCTACCGTATCATACATGGACGTCACATTAGACCATACAACGTAGAAAGTCAATAAAGCTTTTAACAACAGTGATGTTTTTTTTGTGTATATATTGTGTACGCCACAATGACAAGATGCATGGACATCGTTATGCAGAAACATCACAGGTATAGTACAACAGTCATTGTATCATCGACGTAGTCAATTCAACAGGAACAGCATACAGCATCAAATAATGTAAATCATATGCCTTTTAGGATATCGTAATCAGCTGTACATGTAGTCAGGTAGTAAACTTCCCCTTTCCATAAGAGCTAGTAGATATCAAATGGGAGATTAAATCTAGTCTCCTATATTCGACCTCAACAAGACAGGCATGTCTTTTGAGCGTCACATTATCGTCCTCTATGTTCCTTAATCAGCAAAGGTATCAAACCTAGATCCATCAATAAATTTCAGGAAGCAAATGGTCCTTAGGACAGGCATCAATCGATGCGTGACAATATAAGTGGATCGTGAGCTGAGCAAACTTGTCATATCATAGACTCTATAACGAGGCAGGCTAGGCAAAAGTCAACATCACAAGATGGCGATAAAGTTATTCAGCAAAAATATTCAGTTACCTGTTCATCGGGAATTAAATCACATAAATCACAAAGGCCTCCAGGCATTTGGAATAACATAGAGATATATCATCTCAAAAAAGGATCAACAATGATGAGGACTCCTTCCTGAATAATATAAGCGAAGACGCTAGCACACCGCTACGTCTCGCCTTACCAGCATTTCTGCTCAGACTGACCTGGGCGGAAATCATTCAAAACACTGCCACAAACAAAGACATGCGCAGAACACCCGAATCGAATATAACTCAGCTAATTTACGAAACAAAGAATGTTCTACGATGTTCGACTAAAGATTCGAACCTAAAAAGGAAATGAATCTTGAAACATTGCGATTGCCAACAATTTAGATAGAACTGGCGATCTGAGCGCTCCGTATATGGACATGACTCAAAATCGTTCACACAAACTATCGGCAACTATACTATCAGACTATTGTCACACGAAAATTTACCCATTAGTAGCTTCACAGTCAAGAAATAGTTACAAAACTCATTAGTATCCTATCAATGTTCTTTAAAAGGAGATAATTAATCCAGTTGAAAACCTTCAACAATTGAATGACTTTTGATATTGTTAATTATTTTCAATGTTTATTGATTTATTGTTGTAAATAAATTTGATTTCATTTCAAACTTTCCAGACCGAAAAGAGAAACGGTATAGGCTAAATAAATTGTAAATATTTACCAGCAGAATTACTTACTTATTAAAGTTGAGTTCATGTTCTTGTTGGAAATAATTTTGTTAATATCCCCTAGCAGAGTCAACAATAATAATAATAATAATATGATAATCAAGGGAGGATCTTGAATGGGAGCCCATAGGGATCCAGGATAATACACTAACATCCTACCTGAAAACTTATACAGCTTGACCCTACCTTTGATATCCATACACCCTTACTCTTTTCGGAGAAAGGGGTATTACTTATAAGACCAGACTCTTATCTGGCCCAATCCTGGTATCACCTGATACAACTTTTTGTCCAGGATATCTTATATTTTAATAACATCTCAACCTTCTCGCGACAAGATATATATATATATATATATATATATATACAATAGTTCACATGTTAGTAATGAAAACTGTAGAATTTAAAATGACAACTTACGCTAATCCTGGCTCACAGACGTTTTGCTCAGATGAATAAAGGCACTGGCTTAAGCCTCTTACACGTGTACTTGGGGGTCGTTACTTTTATAAGATAATTCCCTCTATGACTCCGTTTGTTATCAGTTTCCTCAGTCCCGGTTTCCTTGTTAAAATTATATAGATTTCCTGGGCTGTTTTGTACGTCCGTCAAGATTCTCCAAGAAAAGGTCCGGCCTGATAAATGGAATTCTGGCAAGGTCTGGTTGTGTCGTCTTTGGCAAGCGATTTCTCACAGTGAAATTAGATTTGAACAAACGCCCGGTTATATTGCCTTTCTTACCCCCGCATCGGTTTGTTATGAAGCTACTCATGGCTCCGATCATTTCAAACATACGTGTGTTGGGTGGAGTAATTTCAAATATTCCGACGTGGAATAATTTTGCGCGTGATGCAAAGGTCACGTCTCCCATATATGGTAATCAAATATCCGATGCTATGTGTACAAACTCACAAACACACCGGTAATCTCTGTCAGCAAGGTGTGTAAGATGTAACATCTTATTACTTTATCTAAAGCAATCGTTTCAGTCCTGTCTTATGGACATAAGGCGTCTTTCCGTATTACCAGCTTTGCGACGAGCGCGGTCTGGCCTTATCAGCGAGTAAGTACATACGCTGGCGACTTGTAGAGCTAATCTGTAGTCTGATGTCGGCTGCACTCGCGATTAGCGAACGTAGTTGTCGTTAATATTATCTCAGCCGCAAAGCAGTGAGAAATGGGTAACAAACAGACATGACGACTTATCCCTGAGAGGAGTTAAAAATGTAGATACAAAATATCTGCTACGTAGCAGAGAAAGAAAAAATTGCGGCCATTGAAGAGCACGCAATAAAGTAAGTACAACAAATGTAACTGATTACTGCCGTAGTGAAACAGAGATGGAGAAGAGATCGCCCATTCTGTCCCAGTCATGCTCCTAAAACATCTACTTTCGTGAATTCATGCTCCTGAAACATCTACTATGGTGGAGTCATGCTCCTAAAACATCTGATGTGGTGAATTCATGCTCTTAGAACATCACATGTCTTGGCTTTAAAACCTAAATCATCAATTGTAGAGACTTCATGCTCCTAAATCATTAACTGTAGAGACTTCAAACTCCTACAAAATCAACTGTGGTGCTTTCATGCTCCCAAAACATCTACTGTGGTGACTTCATGCTCATAACACATCTACTGTGGTGGAGTCATGCTCCTAACACATCTACTGTGGTGGAGTCATGCTCCTAACACATCTACTGTGGTGGAGTCATGCTCCTAACACATCTACTGTGGTGGAGTCATGCTCCTAAAACATCTACTCTGGTGGAGTCATGCTCCTAAAACATCTACTCTGGTGGAGTCATGCTACTTAACCATATACTGTGGTAGAGTCTTGCTTCTAAAACATCTACTATTGTGCCATACTCCGAAAACAATAACTATGGTGGAGTAATGCTTCTAAAAGTGCCAGCCAAAGATAAAAAGAAAATAATTTTCAACATGCTTAACAATAAATACAGTATCAAACGCTATCATTTAGATTTCAAGAACTGACTTACTCAATACACCAGGAACTTAAACAGAAGCGTAAACATATACAAAATATGATAATTCAATACGAATACACATTATTCAAGTCATCAAGACCCGCTGTGTTCTGTACTTACTATGTAACACACTAAACGCGTTTCACATTGCCAGGTCTTCCCTCTGGCTCTCAGGATTTACAAGAATATTTTCTTTTACAAATCAAAACGTTTAACAGTTAAAACATACACAAATAACGGTAAACTATCAAGGCGTGTATCGATTTACACTCTAGACAAACAATGGTAAACTATCAAGGAGTGTATCGATTTACACTCTAGACAAACAATGGTAAACTATCAAGGCGTGTATCGATTTACACTCTAGACAAACAATGGTAAACTATCAAGGCGTGTATCGATTTACACTCTAGACAAACAATGGTAAACTATCAAGGAGTGTATCGATTTACACTCTAGACAAACAATGGTAAACTATCAAGGAGTGTATCGATTTACACTCTAGACAAACAATGGTAAACTATCAAGGAGTGTATCGATGTACACTCTAGACAAACAATGGTAAACTATCAAGGAGTGTATCGATTTACACTCTAGACAAACAATGGTAAACTATCAAGGAGTGTATCAGCTTATACACTACACAAACAGCAGTAAAATATCACGGAGTGTATCAGCTTACTGATAAATGCTTATTTTTATGATATTGCTCGTCCAGTCACAATGTTCTTTAAATGGGTCAGGTTACCGACTGTTGGGGCCCTGACAAGGTGTACTGTTAGATGCGTATATTCTGATGGAATGAGTGAGTGTAAACATCAATAATGAAGACGCGAATGGATGACAGTTCTACAGGTACACAGGACACTCACTCATATCACATGTAGAAGTCAAGGATGGCTGGAACTACTGTGGTCGTTTCCTACTGTTTAATTGGACGCACACCTTGGACAGTACGAGTATAGTTACAGGAAAACAGGTCGACACATATCATCATACTGTTGATCAATGGTCTACAATCTTAAGTTGGCATTCATGTTGAAGAACATTACAATGGAACATCCGTAGACAAGCACTTAGATTTCCACTGTTTATAAATATAATCATCAGGCCTTACTGACCGAGCATGTCAGTTTAATAAATAATGTTCAAGCATGACTCCTAGACAGAACCTCTTTTCTAGCGAAGATTTCTTTCGGTAAAGTTCAGCAAATATTTCTGAAGACAATGTTAACCCACCAGTATTGGGTTTTCTTTATAACTGTGATCTCTTAATCATCACCTGATAATAAGGGGCATCCCTGTTCTCTGATCGATGATCGACAAAAAATAGGATCCAAAATGGCTTCTGGTTCCAGTGAGCATTACTCACTGTACAAATGCATAGTAAAGCTTCAATAAAGGCTTTGTTCATGAACACAAATGTTTCTACAAGAATCAGCATATTCTTTCATCATAACTGCTGCATACAATCATATTCAGTGCTGCTAGGTAACATGTCATCCCGACATATTGATATAGATAATCATCATGTAGACGTCTGCCCATCTAAGCCTAGCAAGCAAAAGTTCAGCAAAAAAGTTCTTTTACCTGGGCATGGGACATACACTAGCAGAACACATACGCCCTCTCCTGGCGTTACAGAATAAACACTGGGGAACTCATAGACTTAATAATCATATCAGAAACTATCTTCTTCCCCATAATAGATCACAGCGATCAACAAACTTCGGACTGGTCTCAATCATGGGTGATATATCTTTGGCCAGGAAAGCATCCTGATTCTAAAAACAAATACTTTCCCTCAGACAAATAAATATTACAATAACTACATACATTGCCACCAGTAATCTGTTGGTAACACTTACACACTACACAAACAACACTAAACTATCAAAGAGTGTTTCAACATACACACTACACAAACAACACTTAAGAATGTATCAACACACTACAATAGCAACACTTAACTTTCAAAGAGTGTATCATCTTACACACTACACAAACAACACTAAACTATCAAGGCGTGTATCAGCTGACACACTACACAAACAACACTAAATTATCAAAAAATGTATCAACTTACACACTACACAAACAACATTAAATTATGAAAGAGTGTATCAGATTACACACTACACAAACAAAATTAAATTATGAAAGAGTTTATCAGCTTACACTACATTAACAACACTAAACAATCAAGGCGTGCATCAACTTACACACTACACAAACAACAGTAAACGTTCAAAGTGTGTATTAACTTACATACTGCACAAACAACACTAAACTACCAAGGCGTGTATCAGCTTTCACACTACACAAACAACTGTAAACTATCAAGACGTTTATCAGCTTACACACTACACAAACAATATTAAATTGTCAAAGGATGTATCAGCTTACACTCTACACAAACCACGGGAAACTATGAAATCATGTATCAGCTTACACACTACACAAACCACGGTAAACTATGAAGGCATGTATCAGCTTTCACACTGGACAAACAACTGTAAACTATCAAGGCGTTTATCAGCTTACACACTACACAAACAATATTAAACTGTCAAAGAATGTATCCCCTGAAGATCATTAATTTAATAAAGAAAACAAATGAATACATGACATGCAGAGTTCTTCACGAAGGACAGCTTACAGAACCGTATGGGATAAGAACAGGAGTGCGACAGGGATGCCTCTTGTCTCCATTTCTTTTCTTACTAGCAATAGACTGGGTTATGAGATCATCGACAACACACAACAGAAATGGAATCCAGTGGACTCTGACTAAGCAGTTGGATGATCTGGATTTTGCTGATGACTTGGCTCTTCTGTCCCATAACCGTAATCAGATGCAGGACAAATTGAAAACACTCGATAAGAGGTCACATCAATTGGGTCTGAAAATACAAAGGGAAAAGACAAAAATAATGAGAATAAATGCAGGTAATGATAACAGGGTTGAACTTGAAGAAGCACCAATACAAGATGTAGAATCATACACATATCTTGGCAGTAATATAGACAAAGTTGGAGGGACAGACAGCGATATCAAAATAAGAATACAAAAGGCAAGAGGAGCTTTCATTGCATTGGGAAATATATGGAGATCAAGAGAAATAGGATCCAACACGAAAATAAGAATCTTCAACTCAAATGTGAAGTCAGTCCTATTGTATGGCTCAGAGACATGGAGAACAACAAAGACAACAACCACAAAGCTACAGACTTTCATAAATGGGTGCTTGCGTAGAATAGAGGGATTAAAATGGTATGACAAGGTTACCAACGTGGAACTGATGACAAGAACTAGACAAGTGCCAGTGGAACAAGAGATGAGAAGAAGACGATGGCGATGGATAGGACACACACTGAGGAAACCTGTTGATAGCATTACAAGGCAGTCCTTGTTCTGGAACCCCCAGGGCAAGAGAGGCAGAGGTAGACCAAGAAGCACATGGAGAAGAGAGCTAGAAACAGAGGTGAAAATGAGGAGGAGAACATGGAAAAACTTGAGATGATGGCACGTGACAGGAGGACTTGGCATGTGTTTGTTGAAGGCCTATGCTCCTTTGGGAGTGGAGGGTTATGAATGAATGAAAGAATGTATCAGCGTATACTGTACACAAACCACGGGAAACTATGAAATCATGTATCAGCTTACAAACTACACAAACAACTGTAAACTGTCAAAGAATGTATCAGCTTACACACAACACAAAGAACATTAACCTGTCAAAGAATTTATCACTTACAAACTTACTTTTTTAATGAGGCACTGCATCATTTTCATGGTCACCAGTATAGAGTGACAAAGAAACAAGATGAAGGCCATAGTACTATGTTTAGTTGATCACAGAAAAACAGAATCGTTATAGAATAACTTCAAAAGTTTTAGTAACGAATTTGCAAACACACAAATAAAGAACTGGTAAAGGACAACTAAAAGAAATGTGAGTGAAAAGCCTTTTTTGCTGTTACCAGTTGCAATTAAAAAACAGGAAATAAATGTTACATACGTTGTATAGCAAAGAAACAAATTATTGGATGGCCGGTTGTCATTAATCAGCAGTTCTTCAAATGTGTAAGAAGCAAACCAGTAGAGGAAGTAAGCCCAGGAAATGAAGAAACGACACACTGAATGAGTTACTGTTTTTGCAGATGACGAAAGTCGAATGTACGAAGATGAAATCAAATAGCAAAATAATGCAAATGAACTTAATTTAAAATGTGAAGATCAACACTTAAAAGACAGAAATTATGAAGATCAGCACTATATGACGCCTACTTAACAAACGTGTCAACAACATCAAGGTTAAACAGGTTCCATAGGTCACAGGAACTAGGAAGCACTTTGGAAGACTTGACCGAGAAATTGACCCATGATGCCGAAAAACCTGTGCAGTGACTTATTAATGTGACCACTACTCAAACATCAGAATATCAGAGTATGAAAACTAAACAACACTTGAAAAAAAAAAGATAAAATCTTACCAACTCTTTGCTAGCAGTGTCATAGATGGAATCCCATTACACGGCTGTTGAAGCATATTGGTATTAGGCCCAAATTTTCTTAACGAGCAGCGCACTAGGGGTGATGTGGTAAACTTCCCAGAGTTGCTCTGGTACCTAATTCATGAGGCCGGGTCGACACAGGAGCCGTTTGCTGTCTAAAAAAAAACAACTCAACTGCGGATCGAACCATGGACCACCGAGCTAGGAAGCCAGTGCACTAATCACTGCGCTACCGTGGCTCCCAGTGTTAAACATTGTCCCGGTCTAAAGCACAGGAAAAGAAAACCACGTAATGTGAAATTAAAAAGCCAACAACGTTACCAGATCAGGAAGGAGAAATGAGGACATTAAAATTATTGTACGTGTAAATAAAAGGCAAAGTATGTTTCTATGAATTTTGGCAGAGACTCTCTTTAGGTACGGCCGGGGTACGCCATGCATTTATTTTATAATTTAATATTGTATTTATGACATTTTGAGAAATTATAGTTTTTCGTAAGAAATGTATAAAGCCATTTACTTCTCAGGGGCCATAATCAAATAAATACATATCTAATAAATATCAAGGGACGTAACACAAATGTTAAAACTATTATTTTATGTTTGTTATTAATGTCCATACGTTTGCATATTTTACATGATAATTAAAAATGTTTAACTAAACATTTTTACTTTGATAGGAAATAGAAGAAAAAAAAAAACAGTTTTCTGTAGCACGTCCTTTTTTTAACTATGTAATTTTAATGGTACTCATTTGGCCAAGCGGTTTCAAATTGGATCGGAGCTGTATCGATACATATATTAAAAGCAATGAATGATCTCTGAGCATATCTTTTATATTTGGACATGCGCCCTAATATAAACGACTAGGTTGAACGGGACGCGCCTCGCAAAAATGAGGCAAAAGTTTTACATTTAAAAAAAAAATTTCTGAGCATGAACATCCACTGTCCATGTTTAATCTTAATGAAAAGTTAACTTGTTATAATTTTTTTTTACATCATTTTTTAAAATGCGTACTCAAAATTTGAATGTATGTTTAATTTGATTGAAAAAGCAGACTTATTCATTCATTCGCTTTCACTTATGGTATGTCGGTGCTTCAGAATTTTTTTAATAAACATTCGTCTCCGCTTAGTATTAAAATTTAGAAAATGCCTGCCTTTAGTCTGGTTGTTTAAATAACTGTATCAACATATGAAAAAACCAAATTCACTCGATAGTCGCTTTTTTCCCATTGCAATTATTTTTAAGTTATTTTACAGTAAAATCTTTAGTTGTTGCAGAAAACAAAATTATTAGATAGCTGTGATCGTTGAAGGACAGTTTAAATGGAAGTAATTTTTTCACAGGTTGCCAGGTCACATAATTTGGTTTCTACCGCTTTGGTTAAAAAAAAAAAATAACCTGGTGCCTTTTTGTCAAATATGTATTCAATTCAATTGAATGTATGTTTATTTTGATTGACAACGCAGATTTATGCATTCATTCATTTTCATGTATCGTATGTCCGTGCTTCAGAATTTTAAAAAAAAAAAAACCTTCGTCTCCACTTAGTACTAAAATTTAGAAAATGTTTAGGTAACATAATGTGGTATCTATCGATATTTTCTATGCATAGAACAGACCGTAAACAGTGTCTGTCTGAATCAAGAGAAGCAATCTAAATGATAAATTATGAATCAAGTGAAACAATCAAAATGGTAAAATTATTATTAAAAGGTCGTAATTTACAACTCTATATTTCTTTATTTAACATAGCAATTTAAATAATTTAAACAGACACTAATGCCATATGCGAAAATAAAACAATTAAAATTACTTTGATGTAGTATTTTAAAATTATTATTATTTTTTATATCAAATTTAATTACATTTTACAAAGCAGTTTCTGTTTATTTACCAAATATTACATAGTATTTCGAAGACTAATCACTTCATAACTAATAATAACAACGGGTTCTGGCTTTGGCGTAGCTGTCGAGTCTTTTTAGGGCATTATGTTAGCAGATAGATAATGTTAGTCATTTTCAGGACTTAGTATCTAAAAAAAAAAACTTCATAACAGAAACAGACTGCAATATCTTTTGTAAAAGAAGAGGGTCTTTATCACATTGCTGGACCGAAGGGTCTTCTATAATTGTACATGTGCCAGTCTCAAACGTGGGGCCCCTCGCCAAAGTAAGGCAATATTTAAGTTTTATTTTTGGCCCTTAAAATAATAAACTAGCTCAAAGCTAAACAATACACCAAAACGGAAGGTCTTTATTTAGACATGTGTCCTAATATGACAGGCGTTATCCGTGTGTCTCGGCTGAATGGGTCGTGTCTCACCGAAATGAGAAACTTCTGTTTAAAAAATATAACTCAACACAATCTTTTATATTTGAAGTATGTATGACAGAAAATAATAATCATGTTTTTTTACAAGCAATAATGTGTATATGTTTGAAAAGAACGTGCTGCAAAAAACAGTAGTAAGAACGTTGGACTATTTTTTTCTTGTTGCGCCAGGTCAGAAAGGGAAAACGTGTCTTATTAATTTGCTTCTTGCTAAAACTCGGAAGCAGAATAAAATTGCTTTTGCGATTACATAAAGAAATAAGAGTATTTTGGAAAAATTCTGAAGCAAATTGAAAAGCAAAAGTGAAATCACTCTTCTGGTAGAACCATAAGGAATAACAGTATTTTGTGCGGCTTGCATTTGCAATTACTGTAAACATGGCACGAGGATAGTCACTTAAATCGGTAATGAAAATTCATTTTGACTCGAATATCAAAATATTGTAATTTGATTTTGACATTTCAGAAGTTTCCTAAACAGTTACTAGGAAAAATCCGGGCAACGCCGGGTCCATACAGCTAGTAGAGACATAAAATTAACTAGTTTGGCCATTTCATGAGAACGGAAACCGATAAATGACAATCACATAAATCCTACAATAACATCACATAAATCCTACAACAACATCACATAAATCCTACAACAACATCACATAAATCCTACAACAACATCACATAAATCCTACAACAACATCACATAAATCCTACAACAAAATCACATAAATCCTACAACAACATCACATAAATCCTACAACAACATCACATAAATCCTACAACAACATCACATAAATCCTACAACAACATCACATAAATTCTACAACAACATCACATAAATCCTACAACAACATCACATAAATCCTACAACAACATCACATAAATCCTACAACAACATCACATAAATCCTACAACAACATCACATAAATCCTACAACAACATCACATAAATCCTACAACAACATCACATAAATCGTACAACAACATCACATAAATCCTACAACAACATCACATAAATCCTACAACAACATCACATAAATCCTACAACAACATCAGATAAATCCTACAACAACATCACATAAATCCTGCAACAACATCACATAAATCCTACAACAACATCACATAAATCCTACAACAACAACATCACATAAATCCTACAACAACATCACATAAATCCTACAACAACATCACATAAATCCTACAACAACATCACATAAATCCTACAACAAAATCACATAAATCCTACAACAACATCACATAAATCCTACAACAACATCACATAAATCCTACAACAACATCAGATAAATCCTACAACAACAACATCACATAAATCCTACAACAACATCACATAAATCCTACAACAACATCACATAAATCCTACAACAACATCACATAAATCCTACAACAACATCACATAAATCCTACAACAACATCACATAAATCCTACAACAACATCACATAAATCCTACAACAACATCACATAAATCCTACAACAACATCACATAAATCCTACAACAAAATCACTTAATCATACAACAACATCACATAAATCCTACAACATCACATAAATCCTACAACATCACATAAATCCTACAACAACATCACATAAATCCTACAACATCACATAAATCCTACAACAACATCACATAAATCCTACAACATCACATAAATCATACAACAACATCACATAAATCCTACAACAAGATCAGCTTACGACCGACAATGCGACACACTTGGCTCAAGTAGAAGTAAAACGTTAGGTCAAATCTTTAACACAAAATATAAAATTAGTGACGACTGTGACGAATTACTGATTAATGTTAACAATAGACAGTACATTTGCCGTAAAGACTTATGTTGATTATCTACAGCATCAATAAAGGAAGGTATATAGATGTGTCACATAATTTTTGGGTCCCTCTCATTGTCCACTACGGCCGTACGCTGTGACAGTTGTTGTACTGACTTATTACATGCTTTTCAATGGTCAGCATCTCTTTATTTCTCTGCTATGTAGTAGATATTTTGTATTTTCAAACATTCTTACACTCCTTACAGTGATGTCGTTATGTCTGTTTGGTTACCCGTTCCTCCCTGCTTTGCAAGGAACGGCTGAGATAATATTAACAGACTATAATGTTGGCTAATCTCGGGTGTGGACGACATCAGACTACAGATTAACAATAAAATCGCCCCAGCGACTTTCCTTAAGCATTGATAAGGCGAACATGTCGCACTTGCCAAGATGGTAAAGAGAAGGATTTTGTGTGCACAAGCGACGGATAAAGAGATTACTTGTCTGTGCAACACATTTTGGACAGACATGAATAACATAATCGTTTCCTCTCCGACTTTCACAAACAGATTACTTTAGATAAAAGTAAGATGTTACATCTGAAACTCATTGCTGAGAGAGTGTGCGGACGTGTCATTTCCATATATGGGAGACGTGACATGTTGCGTCATGCACACACTTTTGCAGGTGGAATATTTTGAAATTACCCCGCCTAAATATGCAGTATTGAAACGATTCGTGGGGGTTTGAAATAGAGGAACCACCAAATTCCTGATTGAACCCTGCCTAAATCGTAACAAACAACTGGGGGGGGGGGGGGGGGGGGGGTGTGACTGCTTTATTGCTAGTTTCTTAAAGAGAACTAAAAAAAGTCAGGGCTGTATAATCTGACATTTTTGCAAGTGTAGTTCTCTGTGAGAATCGCTTGCCAAGACGACAACCACACTGCCCGAGTTATAATCAGAAATCCATTTCATCAGACTGGACTTTGTTGGAGCATTTTGAAGGACTTAAACAGCCCAGGAAAACTCTAACATTTTAATAAGGAAAACCGGGATCTGAGGAAACTGAAAACACGGAGTCATAGTGGGAATTCATTGTTAACATAACAACACCCCAGAAACGTGTAAGAGGCACCTGCAAGTGCCTTTATTTCTCTGAGCAAACAGTCTGTTAGCCAAGATTGGCGTAGGTTTTACATTGTACTTTCTGTATTTCCATTACTAACATGTGAACTAATATGTATATTGTCATGTGAATATTAATAAGTGAAAATTGCTAGTGGATGTCCAAGTCATTTGAGGCTGGCAACCTCAGCAAATAGAATGATCATTTCATGAACTACCACTGCAAGGGCTGTGACTGCTTTATTGCTAGTTTCTTAAATAGAACTAAAAATCATAGGTAGTCCCAAGTTCCATATGGAGCAGGGAGGGAATGATGAAAGAAGTAATGAACATTCTAATTATAATATTTACATTTACAAACCAGTGTAAATATCTATGTAACCATATTCACTTTAAAAATAATGAAAGTTTTCACGCTTTTCAACTAGTGTAGATGTAAATGTAAATAGATTCTATCTATACTATTAACCTTTTGAATGTAAAGTAAATATAAAGCTATTCATTTTAAATGTAAAGAAAGTTTTCTATCTTTGGATTAAGCTTAATTCTCATCGAGGGTAAAGTCTGAGGTAGATGGGATTGTGGAATAGGAAGATGGGGACATATAATTATGTATCGGGAAACTCAATACTCAGAGGGTATTCGTTTGTCTTCTTTTACCATACTAGCTGGTGGTACCAGTTGAGGGTACTATCTCTGGAACAAGAAGGGTACAAGTTGACTAAAGTCGAAGCTATACACTATCATCAGACGGGGCTTGAAGACGAGGGACCAACTTTGTAGACACTCCCTGACACTTCTGGAAACGGTCTACGCCTTACAACCTTGGGCAGCGGCAAGCGTGATCAGCAACCCAGTCTACCAAGAACCAAAGCATCAGAAGGAGCAGAACCGTCACTGACAGCTAAGTAGCACATAAATGCTGCCAAGTGACCTTCTTTACAAACTTCTATTACATCACACAGTGATGATAATTTTCTGATAAATAATTATTCATTTGTTTTAAACCTTGTTAAAACCTAAGTAATTATTAAATCTATTATTTGTAAATATACACATTTAACGTCGATTTAATCATTTCGAATGTACTGCATGTTTGTCTCAGTCAATTTTCTAAATACACAGAGCTATACCATAATCATAAGAATTCCACTAAGTAAATCAGGGGGGGGGGGGGGGGGTGGTCTTGAATGAGCTGAAATTAATAATTGCTTAATTCTTCATAAAAGGCGTCGGATCAGATATAAGTTAACAATTGGCCTGCCCAATGCAACATTGTTCTCTACTTCTGAAATATTGTGACAGCGTTATATCACTAGGTGGCAGATGGCATGCCTAGTGACGTGATTTAAGTTTACAACTTCTCTTTTTATCTTCAAAGTTACTAGTATCTTTACTGGCCATCTCCGCCAGAGGTGTAAATTCCTGGATGAAATTATAATCCTTTTCTTGTATACCTCGGGTTCGTTCAGTTCCTTCTTCGATGTTATAGTGACTTCTCATTTAGTGATAGTGTAAACAAACATGACCTACTTTCAGCAACTCTTAAAGATGGAATCAAATTCATTCTGATCCTTCAAAACTTTTAATAACATAATAATGCAACACGTATGATGAGTCATTCAAATGATAGAGCTCGCATATAAGCATTAACTGGGTCTTTGTACATTAGGGGTAACTCATACATGAATTCTATGTCTTGTAAACTTCCGTATTCCTCTTTAACATATTATTATCTCCTGTAGACCTTCTTAGTCTTCCCAAATGAATTCTATGTCTTGTAAACTTCCGTATTCCTCTTTTTAATTCCTTATTATCTCCAGTAGACTTTCTTAGTCTTCCCAAATCTGCTCCTATTTACTATGCTCTTTATTAGCTTTCCATATTTTTTTTAGATACTTAAATATTTTCCTCGACGAACTGGTCAGACATTTCTCTATAACTTTTCCTAAAAACAAAATTCATCTCATGCATAAAAATATATGTTCACCATTCTGGTACTTACATGAGAGAGCTTATTTGCGATTCTCATATAGAAGTCGACAAACACTTTTTCTTAAAAATCGTATGTGAATCTTGACAACTCAAACTTTGTTCAACATGGCTCCTCCATAATATCTATAGTTTCCTTCATATATCTACAGCCTTTCGTTACTTTATACATAGTCGTTATATATTCATAACCATCCGTTTCTTGATACATAGTCATAAAGTTCTTATAGCGAACTGCCAAATCGTGCTTCTGCAAAACTCTCATGGAAACAAAAATCGACTCTGTGCAAAATATAATCACAATCCTGTAGCGATATCCTCAATACAATCGATAAATTAGATAAAACATTATAGATTATAAAGTCAAAATAAGGTACAAATAAAATATTGGGTTGCGATTAGCTTTTTCGCCCCGCCTGCAAACATATCGTTTTCAACAGGCCTCACTGTAGAAACAAATCGAGGCGTAATTTTTGTTCTAGACGGAATGAGAGACAAGAATGAGGGGAAAGGAGAGACAGAAGAATGCTACTAGCAGCACGCGTTGGTTGGAATCAAAAATTGTAACGAACGCGCGATATTACTTTTGGCAGATTCGAAAATACGACGCAAGGCCAATACTTGCATCGCCTTATATTCACGCAGTGGAAATGTATAAACACTCACACCGCTCTCATTTCCTGTATTGAAGCGTATTTTCTGACGAAACACAGACATTGTCGTTTTAGTTTGAATAAAACGATAGAGAGAGGAGAAAAAGATGGCGGATTTCTAGATTCAAATAATATTGACGACTAACATGGAAAAAATATAGAAATACGAATTATAATACTTAGGGCACTAAAACCTAGATAGTTTTGGGGAATAGGATCTCCTGATCAATAATATATTTTAATTTACAAAATCGTCCACTAAATAACCAAGATATTGCAATAATACTATATATTCTAGGACAGACTGACGAACGGACGATCGTCCTTGCTTATTTTAGCCATAACATTTTTTTTAAACGCGTGGCTGAAATGAGGCAGAAGAGGGTACATGTAATCTGATTGGGTGAAGTTAGAAAGAGGGAGAGAGGTTATTGGTTGGCCCGAAACTAAAAATATATTTTTGCAAAGTGAAGCCTAAGGCAGACTAACCAACGTACCGAAAAACACACAGTATTTTTGCAGTGGGTTCTTTTTTACTTTGAATTCAAAATTTAAAGACATAACTAAAGAAAAGCAGTCATAGTCTAGCAGCGGCACAGCTAAACTTGTGCCAAATCATCGTACCTGTGTGTATTTCATTGAATTGGTGGTAAGAACGAAATTATTAATATTTTATTTAAAACTTTGAGTGTGAGATACTGCCATATGAAAAATATTTTACGACTGTAAGTACATAGGTCCCTAGCAGACTTATGCAGGGCCTAGATGTTGATCTATCATTAACAAACTACCAGAGAGGTAGATCAAAAAGATTATATAGGTTGTCATCAAGGATCATATCACCCATGATATTTTATGGAAAAAGATCAAGGATAATGGCAGAGGTGTTGCAGCCATTAGGGGAGAGGAAAAAGAAAACTGGTACAAGTTGTTCCATCAATCTAGATTGGATGAGCTGGGTTCGTCAGAGAGATCTAACCCTGTTCTTTTATTTTGAACGTATTATTAATTGTGGATTTGGTAGATTAGATATTATGTTAAGACAAACCATAATCTTCATGTTGCAGGGTTTTTTACTGGCACTATGCTAGTGCCAGCTTCCTGACTATAATAAACAGTGAGAAAGTAGAGTTTGCTGTAGTGGTACAAGCTCTCTACCACTGGAACTGTAGTCTTGGTACAAGCTCTCTACAAAGATTGCCCCAGGAAGATTGAGACAGTGGCCGTTGGCCGGAAAGACAACTATCATTTAGCTTCACGTGCCAGATAAGTGTTTAAGCCCTGGCACGGAACGATTCATCAACTATCTACCATACAATAATCTAATTATATAAAATAAAATCCATTTCCATCCAATAACGTGAACAGAATATTTGTGAATAAAGACAGGGGATGATGTACAAACCCCAACCCGCCATCTAGTACCAGTTAACAGTAGTAAAGATATATTAACACCATTATTAGAATTTAAATTATGTGCTTGGACAGATTTTCCCCTTTTGTTTAATTGAATTGCATATATATATATAAATTGATTTCATTTGATTTTGATAGTCCTGACCAAAATAATATTAGAAATCCAATACTTACAAGACAGCATAAACGCTGATCTCCTTTTAGAAATACACACTAATGTGAACTACAGAATCAAATACTATCTTCCGATAGAATAACACTGGCTAGTGATTGCTGGCCATATATATATATATATATATATATATATATATATATATATAATATATATATATATATATATATATATATATATATATATATATATATATATATATATATATATATATATATATATATATATATATTCATATAAACCCTATCTGTAAAACCACAGATGGTACAACTTGTCCGCAAAGCAGCTGATCACACACTGATGACCAACCCAGGAGAGTGGTGGGTTTTTCTCGCCACCCTTCTGATTCGCTGACACACATCGTTTTACTTAAATGTATTGGTCGAGCCTTTTTTTCCTTGTTCTCGAACATTCTATTTTCAACTCTTGATAATCACTCACTTTTAGTTAACGTGAACCGATATTCTGAACTGTTGTCAGTTAGCAATTTATTATTATTTTCATTCATTATTTTTTCCTTGTGAGCTGTTCTGACTGTTTATCTCACTCTAACAATAGTATGAATAATGCTAGGGCAAGCCTCGCGGTGACAATATCTTATGAAACTCCATTGAGATAGAAGCATTATTATCCTTTTATCTACAACTCTGCCAAGAATAATCTTGTGCGAAGGTAGACACCTTTGAAGACCCATATTAGATACTCTTGAGTTTAGGCAACTGGTGGACCACTACTGCAAATCAGGGGAGGCAATTTCGTAACAAGATGGTAGTCCAGGAAATTAAAGAAGCAGAGAATGGTAATAGGATGCGAAAACCCTTATAAAGTGCAACAAGACCAATGGACTGACTACATGGAAAGGATTTATGAGGTGACCTTTGGTGTGGAATAATGTATGGTATATGACATCTTCGAGACTGAGCTTCATTATCAGTTCAATGTAAGATCTTCTACCACGGGCCAGAAACCTTGTAAGATACAAACGATCCGATGTCACTCTATGCCAAGACCAGATAGCACTGGAATATGTACTCTATCATGGAAGATCTGACTCGTAAAAGGGCGATATCTGTGGCGAAGACAGCGAATAATGTTGAAAAATGTATAAACAAACATACGCTAACTTATCAATATACAAATATTTATACACATACGCAGATAGACGCTCATAAAAATACATGCATGTACACACACACACACACAACTCACACAAAAACACACACACTTGATTATCATCATGCTCATCATCAACATTTTCTTTTTTGCTCCTCGTCGATCATGGAGCAGCCACTGTAGCTGACCCATCACAAGAAGCATGTACCGTTTTGTTCACGAGCTCTTGCAGATGTACCTTCCGTAGCTAGTTCTTTATATGATGAGGTGGGCAGTCCAATGCGGACCCTTATAATAGTATCCTCTTACGACATGTCTGAGTTTGTAGTAGTGCGACTACTCTGTTTTCTCAGAGAGCCCCCACGGGATTATAAGGAACACAAGCATACGCAGAAAAACACATACAACAAATATTGATGCACTAATAGATTTGACGTATTCACCTGTTTCCTGGGAGCCGCGCTAGCGTAGTGGTTACAACACCGCTCTGGCGACCGAGTGATACAGGATCAAACCCGGGCGACGGCATTTGCGGATTTTTCGTCGACCGGGATTTGGACTGGATTAGCTCGAGACCTGGCGAGGACATTTGAAGGAATGTCGTCGACCAGGGACTGGCGGCTCCTGAGCCGACCCAGCTGCAATGGGTACCTCCGAAATCGGCGAGTATTTGCCTGAATGGCGAGGGACACCTGTCTCTGTACAAGAAATAAAGGGATACTCACGTAAAAATCAATGTCAGGTTAGACATAAATAATAACCTGAGATTTCGCCTCGAGTATTAGCGGGCGTACGCAAAAAAAAAAAAAAAAAAAAAAAAAAAAAAACCTGTTTCCTGTCGGTCTACCTGGACGTGTCTAGCTGTAGCTCTTTTGTCACTGAGAATTTGTTGTAATGCACAGCGATTTGTATAGTAAACATTGGACTGGGTGAACTATGTTTAGGTTGATTATACCTAAAATTTGCACTTGTTGCAACGTTGAACAACCAAAATAATACAGACCTGGATGATCTCAGAATAGTGCTCCACAAACTTTGTCAACGATTCAAAAGTGTTGTAATCCAATGGATCCCATCTCCTTGTAACATCACCGGCAATGACGAGGCTGACAGAATGGCAAAAGAAGGTTCACCTCTACCTCAGCCTGATGCAAGCATAACTTTTGAAGAGGCAAAGCGTTTTATCAAAATCAGATACAGAAATAAATGGGATGTAGAGCATCCAGGTCACACACAGAATGATGATTACTACCAGCTCAACAGAAGAGAACAAGCGGTAATCTTCAGACTCCGCACTGGCCACAACAGATTGAGATACCATCTATTCAACAAGCTAAAGATAGGAACTACTGATCAGTGTAACTGTGGCACTGATAAAATGACTGCTGGACATCTGCATCAAAGTTGCCCCTTATATTTGGTACAGAGAAAGTGCATATGGCCGACGCCAGTTCCTTTCGTGGAAACGCTTTACGGAGATTCAAATAGCCTCAAACTGACTACTGCTTTCTTTGAGAACATTCAAGTGGACGTCTGAGAGTGTACGAAGAAGAAGATATCCCTCACGTCACGTCCTATATGTTTCTACTAAAGCTAAAAAAAATTTTCGTGGCGTATTTTTCGGGATGGGAATTAAATTTTGCGCCTGTTGAAACAATGCGATTTTCTTGCCATTCTTATTAGTAGCAGATGTTTGAATGTGGACATAATATCTGGAGTTGTCCTCATCTCTAACTCTGCCGAGTATGAATAAAGAACGGAGTGTTTAATACATTTACAGTAACTGGGCTGATTTAGTCGCTCAGGTCGATATTTTATGAAATAATGATTCGAATACGGAGCAATAAAAAGTATATTTTGAATTCATTTTGGTATATACGTACCAACTGAAGATTTTAACAATACCCCTAAATTTACAAAACATGTTGTTATAAAGCAGCTGTTAATTAGTTAGCCAAATGTCAGTCCATTGGCCTTATTTTCACTTCTCCCCATGACATTTTTACCGTGTTGTTCCAACTTCATAATCAGCACATCGAGATGAATGACTACAGGAGGATTTAGTGCGTATTGAAGGCATACAGCAAAAATAGCACAACACAATTATTTCCGCCATGTTTTGGCGCATGACTTACTCGTCTACAGGAGTTGTATGTATTACTGCACGGTGCGGAATACTGGAAAATACCAGAAACGAAAATGTACAAATTGTCACCTTTCCACGTAACTGGCTTAAAGAAAATTCCTCAAATTTTTTGGCCGAACACGATCACTAAAACTGCTTAATCGTAGCAATCAAGAAGATATGCACAACCTAATGGCGGGTACATGCTGGAATTGGATTGGCCATGTCCATAGAAAGAACCCCCACATCATCACCAGACCTGATACAATATGAACTCCTGAAGAAAGTCGAAAATGAAGCGAACCGAAACCAGCTTGACGGGAAACTTGGAAGCCGAGTTAAACCGGTTTCAAATGATGGCCGCCGACCAAGTGAAGTTTGCTGCTGTCCTATATGACACCCTGTAAGCGTCATGGTCACTGATGGTCATATTTTGTTTTCGCAAACGACACTATCTCACTTGTACAGCGTGGGTACAAACGCTTGTCAGGTCTTCAACATTATCAGCAGACAGACACTTTCAGTTCGTTTTAGGACCTTTTAGTATTTATCAAAGCTGTACTAGCTAACAATCATTTTTTCAGGACTGTAGCGTGAGGTTTTTATTGTATCTAGGATCAGTATAGTACTGACAGTACATAAATAGAATTTCTGCAAGAAAATGGTGGTCCCAGTGTATGAGAGAACTACTGGTATCACAAATTAGTTACGGCTGTGAATGATCTGATCTCGAAAAATTAGTAGAGTGGAGACAGTCATAAAATGCCACCCCGCTGTGTAACTAACTGTGATATTAAAACAAGGAAACAGATTTCACTTAACAATTATAAACTTGACAAGTCGTTTAAATACAATTTCGTTATTTATTAAGTATATACACTATCTACTCTTGTGCTGAAGGGTGGATGTTGGAAAATAGAATGTAATGGATTTGTAAGTTTACATATGATATATATATATATATATATATATATATATATATATATATATATAGATATATATATATATATATATATATATATATATATCATCATCATCTCATCTCAACCCATAACCCGTCATGGGTCGTAGGGGTGCCATGGTGGAAGCATCAACAGACAGGGTCCTCCACTGCTCTCTATTCTCAGCAATGCGTACAAGTGTGGAGAAACCGTGTCCTGCCCATTCTTTGATGTTATCAGCCCAGGATTTTCTTTGCCTTCCTCTTCTCCGTTTACCTTCGACTGTTCCCTGGAGGATCGTTTTCGAAAGGGAGTCATGACGAGTTACATGCCCAAACCAGGCAAGCTTTCGACGTTTCACTATTGACAAAAGTGGTTCTTGATGGCCTGCATAGGTGTTTATCTTCTCTCTAACATAGACATTTGTTTTGTGCTCTTTATAGCAAATGCGCAAAATTCTTCTATAACATTTATGCTCGAAAGCCTGAATCCTTCGCTCCGTATCTGCAGTGAGTGTCCAGCCCTCACACCCATACAAGAGAATAGATAATACAAGTGATTTGTATAATTTGATCTTCACAGGAAAACTGATGTTACTTTTCCAGATCACATTCAACCTTGTCATGGCAGCTGAGGCCATCTCAAGTCTTGTCTTGATTTCTTTATTTGATCTTCCATCACTACATATAGTGGACCCGAGATATTTAAAGGTGTTAACTTCTTCTAACGTTTGCCCATTTAACGTAATGTTGGTCGGAACATGTTTCTTATGGCTATTCACCAATATCTTGCTTTTTTCTATATTAATTTTGTAGTGAAATTGACAGAGATACAACGGTAAAATACCTCCAAAGATAACATGTAAGGATAAAAACATAATGCGTAGGCTGCTGATAGTACATGATCGCCCAGACCGCGGGTCATCACCCTCCATAAAAATTGACTTGCTAGACAGGAGGGAACGGCGGATAAAAAGGAAAAAATATGACTGGAAAGATTGCGTGAGACTAGAAAGGCTAAGGAGACGCAATTGGGGGGATGGAGGAAAGTAAAAATTTACGTCCCCAAATTGACACGAGGTACGGAAATGGACGCTTTTGCGATACCAAGCCCTTGATTTGAATTCAGCGGCTAAACGCAGATGTTGAAATATTACAAAATTTAAAAAGTAACTTTTTCATAATATTAATGTTAGGAATATAAAAATTAGCTGGCCGGATGGCCCATTCTGAGCAGTGAACTAATATGTTCTTAATTTTACAGACGGATAGATAATATTGAAGATAATGACAAAAGACAGTGTTGTTCACATCAACGACAGACTGTATGGAATAAAAAGTGTCGCTATTTGCACAAAAAAAAACACGACCTTGAGAAGCAGGTGTTCAAATCAACTTAGTAGGGAAGCGAAGGGACATTGGTGGGAGCTGTGTCTAAATATAACTTTTAACGACAAAATTTTGGAGGGGAGAGAAAGGTTGGTTCAAAAATCAAGTACATTTTTGTAAAAACGCAAGTAGAGACGGACAGACTAACAGATAAAAATCCATACTTGACTGAAGCATGACTGAAATGACTTTAGTGTAGGAAATTTGAAATTCAAATAAACCTAGGCAGTGATTGGCCACAGACAATCGTTTTATCGGCGCTCAGACGCGAAAGTGGGGCCATTCCTCAATAGTTGTTCGATGATAGACACAGTATTTTAAAGTGTGGTGATTTCCAAATGAAAGAAAGTGAAATAAGTTCAGGGACGCCATACTATAGCCAGCAGCTCAGCTAAGTTTTGCTAGCATTTCTGTGTTCTTTATTCATAATCTGGTAAGATTGAAATTATTTCTTTGTATATTTTGAATATTGTTTAATGTTCGAGTGATTTGATACTGCCATATCGAAATCTAGCCTTACAAACAAGTAGGGATTTGCTCTAGACCCCCCGCCCAAGTCAGGGTCTAGGGACCAACAATATACATAAACTCCAACAAGGGTTAGGAAAGACAGATCAAGTGTTTTGAATAATGAAACATATTACCTATCCACTTTTAGGGAAGGAAACTAATAAATATTTTTCAGAATCTATAGTCTGGGAGGACCTATCTGATGTAAAACCACCATGGTAAATGTGCTGTTTGGTCAGAGAGATCTGACCTGTCTGTATGATGTGGTTGTTGTGTCAGTGTTGTGTCCAGACGTGGGTAGAGAATAGAATTTTGACACATAGCCAATACTTTGATTGCAGAGCTGTGAGTTTCAGCTGTCAACAAGGCGGTGTCTATCCAGTTGGTGATTTTACTCGAGTGTATCTGTGCAGTACGTTGTGACAGAGACCACTATTATTGCCCGCCAGCACGGAGAGGTGGGACCACCAGATTTCAGCACCAGAGCTACTTCTTCAAGATGAGTGAGCCTCTGGTCTGCTGGAAGTTCACCAACGCCTTTTAGTTGCTAATACCCCATAAAATTCCTGCAATTTACTGGACACTGTGTAGTCAATATAGACAGGTGTGATGAGGCCACCCCAACAGCACAAGCATTAACTATCCTCCCAAGTAGATGACTACTAGAACATTTTAATAAAACTAACTAGTCTAGTACTTATATATGTACACTCTTGCATTTATTATGTAACATTCCATGCATTTTTTTCATTAATTTTAAATCCTTTTCCTAAAAAAAAGTTCTGGTCAACATAAAACTTGATCCAGAACAAATAAATGTAATATAATTCTATCAAAAATTTTACACACGTGAGTTAGTTCAGTGTATTTTAACATTTGTTAATATTATTAGTCTGCTTAAATATCTGTGGGTGTATCTATAATTATCTCACCACATTACATATCATTACCCTAGACATTTTACCTAGATACATTCATTAAGAAAAAAATTAAGTGTGAGGTCGTAGTGGTAGCAAGAAAGGCCTTCTGACAATTCACAACTACATTTTATCTCAGGAGCCTTCACAGCTGGCCTCATACATTACATTTGGTAACATCACCATCATACAATACCATCAAACCCACTACATACATTGGGGTCTTGTCCAGGGATAATTAGCCCAACAGTAATATTAGGATCTCCTGGTTGGAGAAATAAAATTAGGGAAAAAAATTGTGAAATTCCCTTTAAAATTAAAAGTGTCCCTGCAGATAAAAGTTGGTGAATCTTCACAGCCAGTGATAACTAATTAGTTAACTGGTTAGTTAGAATTAGTTAGACTATAGTCATAAGAAGTACTTAGTGTATTTACTGGTTAGAGATTTAGCTTGTATATTATTATATTGTCTAAAAAGTATGGCGGAGCTAGCAAAATTCCGATCAGCTGCTGTGCTGACCGCAAAGGAGATGGGAATGGATGGTCAAATTTTAATTCAATATGTAACGGCTGAATGTGATAAATATATTGAAAGGGAAGATAGAAAGTTAGCTGAAGAAAAGAGGTTACAAATTGAGGCTGAGATTAAGAGGCTGCAGATTGAGGAAGAAGAAAAACGACAGCAAAGGGAGGCAGAAGAAAAACGACAGCAAAGGGAGGCAGAAGAAAAAAGGTTGACTGCCGAAAGGGAGGCAGAAGAAAAAAGGTTGACTGCCGAAAGGGAGGCAGAAGAAAAAAAGGTTGACTGCCGAAAGGGAGGCAGAAGATAGAAGGTTGCAGAGGGAGCACGAATTACGACTAAGGGAGCTGGAATTACAAGGCCCGGCTCCTGAAAATGGTGCCAGCCCTTTTGCCTCAGATGCTACGCCCAGTCTGGGAGCCTCAAACTCAGCTATGGGGTTTCATTTAGACCATTTTGTTGAAAAAGACGATGACATAGAGGGGTACCTAGGACGTTTTGAGTTATTAGCTACTACATATGGGTTAGAGAGAGAGAGGTGGAGTTTAAAGCTATCACAGGGATTGAGAGGTACTTCTTATGAAGTATTTGCCAAAATGAACAGGGAAGACCAAGACAATTATGACATGTTAAAGCAGGCTTTGTTATTAAGGTACGAGAAGAATGGTGAATTTTATCGTAAGAAATTTAGAAATGCCAAACTGTTGTCTGGGGAGACATACCACCAATTCTCTGCTAGACTAGAAACCTATTTGGAGAAATGGACGGCTCTGGGGAAGACCCAAGATCTTAAAGAAATGATCATGATTGAGCAATTGAGAGAGTCCATGGCTCCAGACATGAGAAAATTTCTCATGGAACAAGGTGCAGAGAAGTTGGGGGAAATTTTAAATGTTGCTGAGAGGTATCAGGCAGCTCAGGCAGAGGTAAGTGGTGCTAAAAAGAAGCACATAGACAATTTTAAAGCTCCACAGCAATTTAATAAATTTGATAATAGAGAGCAGGGAAATAAAGGTAGGACAAACTTTGAGCGGCCAAGAAATGACTATCGCGACAGAAACTCACAGTTCAATGACCAAAAGTTCAATGAAAGAAAACCGTTGAACCAAGGAAAAAGATGGTGTAAATGGTGCAAGAAGGATAACCATAACACTGAATTTTGTAGAAGGAAACCTTCAAACATTGCTGCAATGAAGTCGGGGACGCGAAGATTAAAGGTTAATCCTAATGGACAACAGGAACCTTATCACCCCCCAGTTTGTGAGGATGTTATTTGTAATGGGGTCACCATAAGGTGCCTTTATGATACAGGTTTGGATTATGATTCAGTTGTGAAGTCTAGCCTAGTGGACCCAAGTCAGTATACCACAGAAACAGTGGAAATACAAGGGGCGACTAAGGACATACCACTCATGACACTTCCCATCGCAAGGATAACGGTGAAAACTCGCTATGTGGAGGGAGAAATCAGAGCAGCAGTGATAGATGAACCAATCTACCCTCTGATATTGGGGTGTAGATACGTCTTCTTGGGAAATCCCGAGAAACCTGTGATCATGGCGACAGTGCAGACCAGGTCACAGAAGAAGGAGGAAGAAGGTGAACCTATAAATGCTCATCCAGAGGAGATGAGGAAGGCGCAGGCTGAGGATAGGACACTCAAGCCCTGTTTTAAAAAATTGCCCAAATGTCACACACCTCCGAGCAAGGGGGAATATTTCATGAAGAACAAACTCTTATACAGGAAGGCCGGAACTGGAACAAATGGTCACAACCAGCTGGTTCTTCCCACTTCATATAGAGATAAAGTGATGGAACTCGGGCATGCGATTCCCTTCAGTGGTCACATGGGGATCAGCGCCACAGGACAGCGTATAGCTTGTCATTACTTCTGGCCAGGGATAACGGAGGATATAAAAAGATATGTCAAATCCTGCCCAGAATGTCAAAGGGTAGCTCCAAAGCACTGGACTGCTCCTGCAACTCTAGGGGAAATGCCCATAGTGGGAACACCTTTTGAGAGGGTTGCAGTGGATATTGTAGGACCTCTCACTCGGACCAAGAGGAGGAACAGTTACATCCTTACTCTGGTGGACACTTGTTCTATGTGGGGAGAGGCGGTAGCCCTGCCATCAATTGATTCAAAACATGTAGCAGAGGCACTACTTACAATATTTACCCGATTAGGATTCCCGCATCAAATCTTGACGGATAATGGTTCTCAGTTCAAGGGGAAACTAACGGAAGAAGTTTTTAAGCTATTTCAAGCCAGACACTTTCATTGTAGTCCGTACCATCCACAAGGGAACGGCCAGGTAGAGAGGTTCAACGGGACTCTCATTTCTATCCTGAGAAAGCTGGCACACGAAAAACCGGATCTGTGGGATCAATTCCTGCCCGCCGCATTGTTTGCGTACCGGGAGGTACCACATAGTTCAACCGGGATGGCTCCCGCAACTCTGCTATTTGGGAGACCAATAAAAGGTCCATTAGAAGCTCTATTAAGGACCTGGACAGATGAGAAGGCGGAAGAGACTGTTACCTCATCGTATCAATACGTGAACGAACTGACCACTCGTTTGAAAGCTGGATGGAAACTGGCAAATGATAATTTGAAGCAAGCCAGGAAGAAACATGCAGCATATTTTAATAGGAAGGCAAAGGACAGGGAACTGGCAGTCGGAGAGAAGGTGCTGCTTCTACTACCCGGAAGCCAGAATAAATTACAAATTGGTTGGCAAGGTCCATATACGGTTCTAGAGAAGGTGTCTAGAACAAACTATAAAATTGACAAAAAGGGGAAGGAGAAAGTTTATCATGTAAACCTGTTAAAGAAGTATCTGGACAGACCACTCCAGGAAAGCACACCCTTATTGACCTTGGCTATTGCAACCCAGATGCAAAAGGAACCACTCACCTCACATGAATACCCATTACATCCTTGTGAAACCGCAGCACAGGTAAAAGTCAGTAAGCACCTGACTAAAAACCAGAGGGAGAGAGTTCAACAGGTTCTGGAGGAACATACAGATGTATTAACAGATAAACCAGGCCATACAAATTTGCTACAGTATGACATGAAACTGGTAGACTCAAACCCAATCTGTATGAGAGCCTATTCTATTCCGTTCGCGAAGGAGAAGGCATTGAAGGAAGAAATAGAGTATTTGTTGAAGGAGGGGATTATTTCGCACAGTGAATCATCTTTTAGTTCTAGTGTCGTTTTGTTGAGAAAACCGTCTGGGGAACACAGACTGTGCATAGATTACAGGAAACTGAATGCTGTCACAGAAGGACAAGTGGATCCATTACCAGACACAAAACAGTTATTTGCCAGACTGAACAAGGCAAAATACTTTTCAAAGGTGGATCTTAGTAAAGGCTATTACCAGATCCCAGTGAAGCCTGAAGTGAGACCTTATTTGGCTTTTAGCACTTCGGATGGACATTATGAATTCAATATGCTACCATTCGGACTGAAAAATGCTCCGAGTGTGTTTTCAAGGATGATGCGCAAATTGTTGGATCCCCTGAATAACCCATGCATCACGAATTTCATGGATGATATTCTCGTCGCCACTGAGACATTTGAAGAACACATTGAAGCTCTGGAGATGTTGTTTGATAGACTTCGGGAGGCGAACTTAACTGCTAGGCCAACAAAATGTTGTATTGGATGCAAAGAGTTGGAATTCTTGGGACACACTGTATATCAGGGTAATATGACCCCTGATCCTAAGAACTTGGAAAAACTGCAGAGAGCACCTAGGCCGCAAACAAAAAAGGACGTGCGATCATTTGTGTCGTTATGCGGATTTTATCAGAAATACATCAAGAATTTTAACGCTATTTGTGCTCCTCTGACTGATCTGACTCGCAAGGGACTTCCAGATAAAATTATTTGGACTGCACAATGTGAACTAGCGTTCCAAGAGTTAAAGGAAAAACTCACTAGCAAGCCTATTCTCAAACTGCCTGATTTGACACAGGACTTTGTCTTAAGAACCGATGCAAGTAATGTAGGACTAGGAGGGGCTTTGTTGCAAAGATCATCTTCACCTGATGGGGAACTGAAACCAGTCGCTTATGCAAGCCGTAAATTGAATAAGGCGGAACAAGGATACTCCACAAGCGAAAAAGAATGTTTAGCGTTAATCTGGGCAATAAAGAAGTTTCAAATCTATCTGTATGGTAGGACATTTGTGGTGGAGACGGACCATCAGCCTCTCGTATTCTTATCTCAGGCTAAGCATTAAAACGCAAGATTGCTGAGGTGGTCTTTATTGCTTCAACCTTATCAGTTCAGTATCCAATATATCCCAGGCAAATTGAATGTCGGTGCAGATTTCCTCAGTCGGCACCCCTGTGATCAAAATTAGAGTAGTGGCAGACGTGAGGAGTAATTTTACCTATGTGTATCGCTGGTTTTGGAACTTGCCATAGGCATGTTTTCAAGTGGGGAGATGTGTAGTGAAATTGACAGAGATACAACGGTAAAATACCTCCAAAGATAACATGTAAGGATAAAAACATAATGCGTAGGCTGCTGATAGTACATGATCGCCCAGACCGCGGGTCTTCACCCTCCATAAAAATTGACTTGCTAGACAGGAGGGGAACGGCGGATAAAAAGGAAAAAATATGACTGGAAAGATTGCGTGAGACTAGAAAGGCTAAGGAGACGCAATTGGGGGGGATGGAGGAAAGTAAAAATTTACGTCCCCAAATTGACACGAGGTACGGAAATGGACGCTTTTGCGATACCAAGCCCTTGATTTGAATTCAGCGGCTAAACGCAGATGTTGAAATATTACAAAATTTAAAAAGTAACTTTTTCATAATATTAATGTTAGGAATATAAAAATTAGCTGGCCAGATGGCCCATTCTGAGCAGTGAACTAATATGTTCTTAATTTTACAGACGGATAGATAATATTGAAGATAATATTTGCACAAAAAAACACGACCTTGAGAAGCAGGTGTTCAAATCAACTTAGTAGGGAAGCGAAGGGACATTGGTGGGAGCTGTGTCTAAATATAACTTTTAACGACAAAATTTTGGAGGGGAGAGAAAGGTTGGTTCAAAAATCAAGTACATTTTTGTAAAAACGCAAGTAGAGACGGACAGACTAACAGATAAAAATCCATACTTGACTGAAGCATGACTGAAATGACTTTAGTGTAGGAAATTTGAAATTCAAATAAACCTAGGCAGTGATTGGCCACAGACAATCATTTTATCGGCGCTCAGACGCGAAAGTGGGGCCATTCCTCAATAGTTGTTCGATGATAGACACAGTATTTTAAAGTGTGGTGATTTCCAAATGAAAGAAAGTGAAATAAGTTCAGGGACGCCATACTATAGCCAGCAGCTCAGCTGAGTTTTGCTAGCATTTCTGTGTTCTTTATTCATAATCTGGTAAGATTGAAATTATTTCTTTGTATATTTTGAATATTGTTTAATGTTCGAGTGATTTGATACTGCCATATCGAAATCTAGCCTTACAAACAAGTAGGGATTTGCTCTAGACCCCCCGCCCAAGTCAGGGTCTAGGGACCAACAATATACATAAACTCCAACAAGGGTTAGGAAAGACAGATCAAGTGTTTTGAATAATGAAACATATTACCTATCCACTTTTAGGGAAGGAAACTAATAAATATTTTTCAGAATCTATAGTCTGGGATGACCTATCTGATGTAAAACCACCATGGTAAATGTGCTGTTTGGTCAGAGAGATCTGACCTGTCTGTATGATGTGGTTGTTGTGTCAGTGTTGTGTCCAGACGTGGGTAGAGAATAGAATTTTGACACATAGCCAATACTTTGATTGCAGAGCTGTGAGTTTCAGCTGTCAACAAGGCGGTGTCTATCCAGTTGGTGATTTTACTCGAGTGTATCTGTGCAGTACGTTGTGACAGAGACCACTATTATTGCCCGCCAGCACGGAGAGGTGGGACCACCAGATTTCAGCACCAGAGCTACTTCTTCAAGATGAGTGAGCCTCTGGTCTGCTGGAAGTTCACCAACGCCTTTTAGTTGCTAATACCCCATAAAATTCCTGCAATTTACTGGACACTGTGTAGTCAATATAGACAGGTGTGATGAGGCCACCCCAACAGCACAAGCATTAACTATCCTCCCAAGTAGATGACTACTAGAACATTTTAATAAAACTAACTAGTCTAGTACTTATATATGTACACTCTTGCATTTATTATGTAACATTCCATGCATTTTTTTCATTAATTTTAAATCCTTTTCCTAAAAAAAGTTCTGGTCAACATAAAACTTGATCCAGAACAAATAAATGTAATATAATTCTATCAAAAATTTTACACACGTGAGTTAGTTCAGTGTATTTTAACATTTGTTAATATTATTAGTCTGCTTAAATATCTGTGGGTGTATCTATAATTATCTCACCACATTACATATCATTACCCTAGACATTTTAGCTAGATACATTCATTAAGAAAAAAATTAAGTGTGAGGTCGTAGTGGTAGCAAGAAAGGCCTTCTGACAATTCACAACTACATTTTATCTCAGGAGCCTTCACAGCTGGCCTCATACATTACATTTAGTAACATCACCATCATACAATACCATCAAACCCACTACAAATTTCCATCCCATATGTTCTTGTTACTTTCTCCAGTCTAGAGGTAAGGTCTTGAAGTTCTGATTCTGTTCCAGCTATCAGATCAATATCATCAGCAAAACGTAGATTACACAGAGGTCGGCCTCCAATCGATATGGTTGATTTATAATCGTAGAGAGCCTCCTGCATAATATGTTCTAGATAAATGTTAAAGAGCACTGGTGACAGGATACATCCCTGGCGAACTCCTACAGTTGTTTTGAAAAATTCTCCAATGTCATTGCTTGCAAAAACAGCACTGCTTGCGTCCTTGTATAGTGCTTCAATGATATCTATGATGTTGGTATCAAAATTGAATTTTCTCATTATTTGCCATAAACCTTGATGCCAGACTCGATCGAAGGCTTTTGTGAAATCGATGAAGTTATGGTATAAATCATGTATATATATATATATATATATATATATATATATATATATATATATATATATTTATATATATATATATATATATATATATATATATATATATATATATATATATATATATATATATATATATATATATATATATATATATATATATATATATATATATATATATATATATATATACGAGGGACGTTCAGAAAGTAATGCACCACATCATTTTTCTCAGCTAATAATGAAGATAGAAGCATGAAATTTTGCACACTTCAAATATGGCATAGGCCAATTGTGTGCACCAAATTGCACCGCAACCGGCGAAATAATACGGCTGCCCTAAACCGTTGAAATGGAGCGTGTTAGCAACTTGCGTTATAAGCTGCGAATTGTGATAGAATTTCTCGTTGCAGAGAAGGAGACTGTTGTGAACATTCACAAGCGTCTATATGATGTGTATGGAAGTTTTGCAGTCGACAGGAGTACAGTCAGTTGCTGGGTTCAGAAAATCAAAGAATGCCAAGAGGAAAGACAATCAATTCGCAAGCTTACATTACATACATTGAAAAAACTAAATCAACGTTTTCGCAGAGTTCGGCCGCACAAGAATCCAGCAGACCTGCTTCTCCTTCACGACAATGCGCGACCTCACACAAGTCTGGCAACACGGGAAGCAATCACCAAATTGGGTTGGACTGTACTACCCCATCCACCCTATAGTCCCGATTTGGCACCCTCTGATTTTCATCTATTTGGTCCACTTAAAGATGCACTCCGTGGGACAAGGTTTGAAGATGATGAAGGAGTGATTCATGCAGCGAAGAAATGGCTACATGATCAAGACAAAATCTGGTACGGGCTAGGAATACATGCACTTGTTTCGCGCTGGCATAAAGCCGTACATGTTGATGGGGATTATGTTGAATAATACCGATGTTTACAAGACATATCCATGTATATTGTGTATAAATTTCATGCTTTTTGAATAAACAGCTCCTGAGAAAAACGTTGTGGTGCATTACTTTCATCATGTGACGTATTCTTTCCAGAACGTTGTCTCCATTACAGCTGCTCTGAACGCATCACGATTCTGGGCAAGTCGACCTGCATCAGCCAAAGACAAGTTCAGACTCTCTGTGATGTCCTGGGTCCACCGTCGTCTAGATCGACCCCTTCCCCTTTTTCCAGGGACCATGCCTTCCATCACTGTTTTTTCCAGACTATTATGTCTTTTTATATGATATATATATATATATATATATATATATATATATATATATATATATATATATATATATATATATATATATATATATATATATATATATATATATATATATATATATATATATATATATATATAATATATATATATATATATATATATATATATATATATATATATATATATATATATATATATATATATATATATATATATATATATATATATATATATATATATATATATATATTACAACGTCTTCCAATTATAGGAAACAAAATTATAGAAACTTTATCAGCTGTGCTGTTAATCTTGTCTCTCACTACGCTAAATCACTTTTTCATCATTGACAGTTAATTGCTCACACTTAAATTAGTTCTGTCCTTCTTAGTTTGATGCACACAACACCCACTGATGATTGCTCCTTTAGCCAACCCAAGACTGAGGGGGACTAAGGATGTAGCTCCGATACAAGCACTATGCTCCTGCGAAGTTCCAGGCAGCAGGATTGACCCGAACATACGACCTCCGGTTGGATGACACGAATAAACCCTCTAAGATTAATACAAGCCAGATTTTGACTCGACTTAGTGAAGCAAGTCTGCCCGGTCATGCAGGTAAGCAGGAATCAGTCTTGGCAGCTTTCTTTTCTCAAGTCTATCTTCTGGCTGGTCTTCGTGTGTGTGTGTATGTTTTGAATAAAACGCGCCCCCATATATAGGTCAACGCAGGTAGATGGTACTGCATAAGGAACCCTTTTGATTGGTTTGCGGCGTTTTAGTCTTTTTAATTGCCGGGGCAAGCTGATTGGTTAAATGCGTTTTGGTTCTTTGCGTGACCTAGTTCCGAAGCAACAGTGGTTTTTTTTCTTTTTAAAATTTATTCTGTCTGCCGCGATCTTGCGGGAACGTGACTTTGTGTAATTTATTCTGTCTCAGAGTCTGTTGAACGTGGACTGGCTGGGAATATTTGTATATCGACAAAGTGTATTAAGAGAGAAGTGGGTTTACACACGACTTTACGACAAGGACTAGCCATTTCAAGGGCTTCATCATGGTAGCTGATAGAAGGTAGCAGTACCTTTTTTGGCTTAGTTTTTATCAACACTATACTTCCGGTGACAGAGTTCATGTATACATGAACGCCATTCTTCTTCGATCCTTAACTACCGACCGTCAAAGCAGTCAGTGGCCATCACGCCTAGTGGCGTCTTGTAGGGCAACAACAAATTGATTCCACTTTGCTCGGTCGGTGGCCATCCTTCGTACAGTGCCCCAACTCTGGTTCATTCTTTGCATCTCAGCCTCCACAGTCCTGCGCCAAGTTGTTTTTGGTCGGCCTCTCTTTCGCTTTCCTTCGGGGGTCCAAAGCATAGCTGTTCTTGTGATGGCATCGGGGTCTCCTCTGAGGACATGACCAATCCAGTTCCAGCGTCTGCCAGCTATGATGGTGTGCATGTCCTCTTGCTTGCTACGAGTAAGGAGATCTTAGTTGGTGATGGTATTCGGCCAAAAGATTCGGTGAATTTTTCTTAGGCATGTTGTGTGAAAAGAGGACAATTTTGACATTTCCTTCTCTGTGACTCTCCAGCATTCCGCACCATAGAGAAGCACAGAAAGCACGCAACTCTGGTATAATCTTAATTTTGTGCTTGTGCTGTATTGGGAGGACTTCCAGATGTTGTTTAGGCTAAAGAAGGCTGTTCTTGCCTTATTCATTCTGATGTTGATGTCTTTGCCTGCCCCACCGTCTGGTGTTACTATGCTTCCTACGTATGTGAAGGTATCATGAACGCCATTAGTCCTCTATTGGGCCTTGTTGCCATTTGGCAACATACCGTTTAAAGTCATCTATTTCACTATCCGGCGTTCAAATTAATAATTTTTTTGTTTTATTGTGTTCTAGAAACATTCCCAATTTTAAATTACCGGGTAACTCATTTGTCGGAGAAATACTTTTTTTTCACGCACTCTTTTGTCAAGGCATGGTAGCTGGTTTGCAAGATCGAATTGAGAGGTGAGTTTACTTCACATTATTTTTTAAAATTCCTTATGAAAACGGTGTATAAAAAATATGTTGAGTAACTTAAACCACTTATCTTTGTAACAAATGCTTTAATAGTTATAAATAAATAAAATAAGTTACTCTTATTTTACATTTTAGGTATGTTGCCATTTGGCAACAAAAGTCGATTAAGGAATAAAAACCACTTCATGTTGCAAATTGGCAACAGTTACTTTTTACCTAATAAATGATATTTAATGTTGTATTTCTCTGTAATCAACAACATTAGTATTTTATTCTCATTATAATTGATTAAACTTCATCATTTAAAAAAAAGTTGTTATTTGCAATTTTATGTATCCTAAAAAGGTCAATGTAAATAGTAGAATTACCAGTATAAATTACTAATAATATTGTAAATGAATAAAACATATTTACTTCATCTAGACTTGACTTTTAGAACTAAACTACACATGATAACCACTAAAATTGCCAGTAATCACAAAACATAATGTATCATCAGATGAGATTAAACAATTTTGTGATGAAAAACTTTTGAATTACAAAATGTATATGTTGTCATTTTTTTTTAAATTTTTTTTTACAGTTAAACACAATGGATCCTCAAAAGTTTTACAGCCAAAAGACTACAATCTATAGACCAATACCTGAGGCTTCTAGCGATAGTGAGCTATCAGACAGTGAGGCTGAAGACATCCTGGATAACACGTGGCAACCCGGCCCTTCCTCGGACACAACCGATTCAGGTTTGTTGAATTTAATTGATGTTTTTTTTTTAATGTGGCCACTTTATTTCAGACTGCAGTTGTAGCCTTGTCCATCAGTGTACAACCTATGTACAGTTTCAGCCTAGTCCATCAGGTACTAAATATCGGCTGACGGAGACTTACTTGTGGAACGCTTTATACCATAATGTGGATTAGAATAATTTTTATCATTATTACTATTATCAGAATAATAACATGTACACCAGTATACCAATAAATGATTGTTTATGTTGCCAGATAATTAATATCTTTGTTTTCTTTTTTTTCAGAATCATCTGCATCAGAGCTGGAGGACACAGATGTAACCTTTGATCGTCGTCGGATGCTATGGAGACACCGTGAAGCCTCAGATGTATCTTCTGAAGCTCCGCCCTTCTCTGGTGATTCGGCACACGTATCAGTTACCTCAGAACCAATAGAATACTTCCGCAGATTCATTGATGATGATACAATGGCACATATGGTCACTGAATCAAACAAGTACAGCATCCAGAAAAACATCATGAAGCCTCTCAGATTGAGCCAGCCAGAACTGGAACAGTTTTTTGGAATTGCGTTTATGATGAGTATTGTTAGAATGCCCAGTTGTAAATTGTACTGGGACTCTACAACGCGCTATGGACTTGTTGCTGATACTATGACGAACAAGAGGTTTAAAGAAATCAAAAGTAACATTCACTGCAATGACAACAACAAGCAGCAAGACAATGAAGGCGACAAATTGTTCAAATTAAGACCTTTAGTTGACGCTCTGAAAGTGAAATTCAATTCAATCAAACCAGCAGAAAGGCTGAGCATTGATGAGCAAGTTATCCCATTCAAAGGTCAATCATCTCTGCGTCAGTACAACCCAAAGAAACCCAAAAAGTGGGGCTATAAAGTCTTCGTTTGTTCAAGCATTTCTGGTTTGATTCATGATTTTGAAATTTACACTGGAAAAATTGAAGTGTGTCCTGGCCAACCTGATTTAGGAGCATCAGCTAATATCGTGCTGAGACTTCTTCAACGTATCCCTAAAAATGTGTGGCATAAAGTATATTTTGACAACTGGTTTAATTCGCCAGCATTGCAGGCATGCCTCTGGAAACAAGGCATTGCATGTCTTGGCACTGTCCGCGCAAACCGGCTGAAAGGGTGTAATCTGTGTTCCGATAAGGAACTGAAAACGAAAGGAAGAGGGTCATCTGTTGTTTGTACTGCAGCAACAAACGGAGCCACATTGAAAGCTATCAAATGGTATGACAATAAAGCAGTCACACTGCTAAGCACCTATGCAGCAGTTGAACCAGAATGTGTAGTCAGAAGATGGGACAGAAAAGCCAAGAAGGAAATACACATTTCTTGCCCTGCAGCTGTGAAAGAATATAACATGTTCATGGGAGGGGTAGATTTGCTGGACTCCTTGCTGGCACTCTATCGTATACCTATTAGATCCAAGAAATGGTACCACAGAATATTGTTTCATTTCCTGGATGTTTCTGTGGTGCAAGCTTGGCTAACTTATTGTTCAGATGTGTGTAAGGATGGTATGGAAAAAAAGGACAGACTACCATTAGTTGATTTCAAGTTGCAGATTGCTTTGTGTCTCCTAAAAGCAGGAAAAAGTGAAAATAATAAAAGGGGAAGGCCATCAGGAAGCACTGAGACACAGCTGGTGGCTAAAAAGAAGAGAGGGCAAACAGCAAATGTACCTCCTTTTCATGTCAGAACTGACAATGTTGGCCACAGCCCCAATTCCGTCACCAACAAAGGGAGATGCAAACTTCCTGGATGCAAGGGGTACTCCAGAACTGTCTGTGAGAAATGTAACCTACACTTGTGCCTCAATAAACATTCAAACTGTTTCAAAGTATTTCATGAAACATGAGTGTGGCGCTGTGATTGAGTCACGAGACAGAAGATTTTTTTTTTTTCAGTAACTATATGTTTCATTGTATGTGTGGCATTTTCTGTATAAATTACACTTAACTTCATGAAGTTTCACAAATTTTGTTGTTTGCTATTTACTGTTTAAATATTAAATGTAGGTAGGGAGTAAAAAAAGGTGAAATAGATGTTGTTAGACATAAAAACATAGTTAAAAGATATATGTTGCCAAATGGCAACAATAAATGTTCCCAACCTTAATGGTGATTTGTTGCCAATTGGCAACATACCCATAAAACACTAACTAAACATTTTTTTGCCCAAAATTAACCTTCACACCACTTTTCAGACATGGGACAGCCACAAAAACCACTCCAAGAATTTTTTTTCCAACTATTTCATAAATGGCCCAATAGAGGGTTAGCAACATGATATAAAAGCGAAATTAAATCTTGGTTGAAAGGACCTGCCTCTCCACAAGAAGGCAAAAAACCTGAAGCCAAACATAATCGTCATTGATTGTTTTGTCAGTCCGCGGGTATGGATCCAAGAAGAAGAGAAGATAAATCATTGGCTAGCCTGCTGTCAGTCTAAAGCTTGTTGACCCATACATTGCTTGCCCATTTGTTTTGTTCCTTTGGACTATCTTTTGTCATTGTAATGTAAGCATCATAATCGCCAATTATGACAACTTTTGACAAAGCTCTATTTATAATTTGCATGTGTCATGTGATGAGAAGAATGAGACACGTGGGAGTCAGACAAGGTGTGAGAATAAAAAGTTGGAACTTTACAGGACACACACTGGGGAAACCATTTGATAGTATTACCGGGAATACTGTTTGTGAAATAGAGAAGGTAACAGATAGAAGAATCGCAGACTGTCATGGATAAGTGTGTGCACATAAAGAGAAACTGAGATAGTGTATTGCTCATCAATGTGGCGTGTGATGCAGGAGACGAGAATTAAGGAAACTTAATATTAGCATTGCAGGACAGGTATTTCTCTGAAATGTTCACGGCCAAAAAAGTAGAGACTGAAAAAAAACCGTACAGACGGGAATTGGAGACACACGTGACTGGATAAAGAAGACATAAAATACATTGAACTCATGGCACAGATAGAAAAACTTACTCGTGGCACAGATAGAAAAACTTACTCGTGGCACAGATAGAAAAACTTAACATAAATTTGTTGAAGGTCTTTTTTTTTTTTTAAATAACGTTTTGCCTCGATTTGGCGAGGCGCGTCCCGTTCCACCTAGTCGGTTATATTAGGGCGTATGTCCAAACATAAAAGACCTTTAGGTCTCGCTGCTTCTTAGGAGTTGAATGATGATGATGATGATAATGATGATGTTGATGATGATGATAATGATGATGTTGATGATGATGATGATGTTGATGATGATGTTGATGATGATGTTGATGATGGTGGTGATGGTGGTGATGGTGATGTTGATGATGATGGTGATGGTGATGTTGATGATGATGGTGATGATGGTGATGATGTTGATTTTGATGATGATGTTGAAGTTGATGATGATGTTGATGATGATGTTGATGATGATGTTGATGGTGATGTTGATGATGATGTTGATGATGATGATGATGTTGATGATGATGATGATGATGTAGTAGTAGTTTCCTCCAGTCATAACTGACTGTGGTGCAACTGTTCCTCCAGTCATACCTGACTGTGATGTGACTGTTTCTCCAGTCATAACTGAGTTATGTGACTGTTCCTCCAGTCATAACTGACTGTGATGTGACTGTTCCTCCAGTCATAAGTGACTGTGATGTTACTGTTCCTCCAGTCATAACTGTGATGTGATTGTTCCTTCAGTCATAACTGACTGTGATGTGACTGTTTCTTCAGTCATATCTGACTGCGATGTGACTGTTCCTCCAGTCATAACTGACTGTGGTGCAACTGTTCCTCCAGTCATACCTGACTGTGATGTGACTGTTTCTCCAGTCATAACTGAGTTATGTGACTGTTCCTCCAGTCATAACTGACTGTGATGTGACTGTTCCTCCAGTCATAACTGACTGTGATGTTACTTTTCCTCCAGTCATAACTAACTGTGATGTGATTGTTCCTCCAGTCATAAATGACTGTAATGTGACTGTTTCTTCAGTCATATCTGACTGCGATATGACTGTTCCTTCAGTCATAACTAACTGTGATGTGACTGTTCCTCCAGTCATAACTGACAATTATGTGACTGTTCCTCCAGTCATAACTAACTGTGATGTGAGTGTTCCTCCTGTCATAACTGACTGTGAAGTGACTGTTCCTCTAGTCATAACTGACTGTGGTGTGACTGTTCCTCCAGTCATAACTGACTGTGATGTGACTGTTCCTCCAGTCATAACTGAATGTGATGTGACTGTTCCTCCAATCATTACTAATTGTGATGTGACTGTTCCTCCAGTCATAGCTGACTGTGGTGCAACTGTTCCTTCAGTCATACCTGACTGTGATGTGACTGTTTCTCCAGTCATAACTGAGTTATGTGACTGTTCCTCCAGTCATAAATGACTGTGATGTGACTGTTCCTCCAGTCATAATTGACTGTTATGTGACTGTTATTCCAGTACTAACTAACTGTGATATGACTGTTCCTCCAGTCATAACTGACTGTGATGTGACTGTTCCTCCAGTCATATCTCACTGTGATGTGACTGTTCCTCCAGTCATAACTGACTTTGATGTGACTGTTCCTCCAGTCATAACTGACTGTGATGTTACTGTTCCTTCAGTCATAACTAACTGTGATGTGATTGTTCCTCCAGTCATAACTGACTGTGATGTGACTGTTTCTCCAGTCATATCTGACTGCGATGTGACTGTTCCTCCAGTCACAACTGACTGTTATGTGACTGTTCCTCCAGTCATAACTGAATGTGATGTGACTGTTCCTCCAGTCATAACTGAGTTATGTGACTGTTCCTTCAGTCATAACTGACTGTGATGTGACTGTTCCTCCAGTCATTACTAACTGTGACGTGACTGTTCCTCCAGTCATAACTGACAGTTATGTGACTGTTCCTGCAGTCATAACTAACTGTGATGTGAGTGTTCCTCCAGTCATAACTGACTGTGAAGTGACTGTTCCTCTAGTCATAATTGACTGTGATGTGACTGTTCCTCCAGTCATAACTGACTGTCATGTGACTGTTCCTCCAGTCATAACTGACTGTAATGTGACTGTTCCTCCAGTCATAACTGTGATGTGACTGTTCCTCCAGTCATAATTGACTGTGATGTGAATATTCCTCCAGTCACAACTCACTGCGATGTGACTGTTCCTCCAGACATAACTAACTATGATGTGACTGTTCCTCCAGTCATAACTAACTGTGATGTGACTGTTCCTCCAGTCATAATTGACTGTGATGTGACTGTTCCTCCAGTCACAACTAACTGTGATGTGACTGTTCCTCCACTCATAACTAACTATGATGTGACTGTTCCTCCAGTCATAACTAAAAGTGATGTGACTGTTCATCCAGTCATAACTGACTGTGGTGTGACTGTTCATCCAGTCATAACTGACTGTGGTGTGACTGTTCCTCCAGTCATAACTGACTGATGTGACTGTTCCTCCAGTCATAACTGAATGTGATGTGACTGTTCCTCCAATCATTACTAACTGTGATGTGACTGTTCCTCCAGTCATAGCTGACTGTGGTGCAACTGTTCCTCCAGTCATACCTGACTGTGATGTGACTGTTTCTCCAGTCATAACTGAGTTATGTGACTGTTCCTCCAGTCATAAATGACTGTGATGTGACTGTTCCTCCAGTCATAATTGACTGTTATGTGACTGTTATTCCAGTACTAACTAACTGTGATATGACTGTTCCTCCAGTCATAACTGACTGTGATGTGACTGTTCCTCCAGTCATATCTCACTGTGATGTGACTGTTCCTCCAGTCATAACTGACTTTGATGTGACTGTTCCTCCAGTCATAACTGACTGTGATGTTACTGTTCCTTCAGTCATAACTAACTGTGATGTGATTGTTCCTCCAGTCATAACTGACTGTGATGTGACTGTTTCTCCAGTCATATCTGGCTGCGATGTGACTGTTCCTCCAGTCACAACTGACTGTTATGTGACTGTTCCTCCAGTCATAACTGAATGTGATGTGACTGTTCCTCCAGTCATGACTGACAGTTATGTGACTGTTCCTTCAGTCATAACTGACTGTGATGTGTCTGTTCCTCCAGTCATTACTAACTGTGATGTGACTGTTCCTCCAGTCATGACTGACAGTTATGTGACTGTTCCTGCAGTCATAACTAACTGTGATGTGACTGTTCCTCCAGTCATAGCTGACTGTGGTGCAACTGTTCCTCCAGTCATACCTGACTGTGATGTGACTGTTTCTCCAGTCATAACTGAGTTATGTGACTGTTCCTCCAGTCATAACTGACTGTAATGTGACTGTTCCTCCAGTCATAACTAACTGTGATGTGACTGTTCCTCCAGTCATAACTAAAAGTGATGTGACTGTTCATCCAGTCATAACTAACTTTGATGTGACTGTTCCTCCAGTCATAACTGACAGTTATGTGACTGTTCCTCCAGTCATAACTAACTATGATGCGCCCTTTAAGTGATACCTCTCAGCTGCGTTCGGCCTGGTGTACCTATCGACCTATTCGTTTCTCTTCTGCTTGTTATAAGAGCCTATCTTCGCCTGAACTTTCATAGTAAATCTTTATCATACCTGTTCTGCCAGACAACTTTGAGAGTCCAGTTGTCTAAACCCGCAGGCACACATACATTTAAAAACAGACACAACAAACATGCACACAAGTTTTCAACAAATCTAACTGACGTCTTCCGTCTTGACATGTAAATCTTTTAATACAAATGGGAAATAACCTCAAGGAAGATAACTTTTTTATTTACATCCTGCGATAAGGGGAACAAACTAAGCATTTCAATTTTCTAAAATATTGATAAAATGATGCATTAGATATCTTGGCATAATCTTTTGTTAATGGAAAATTCGTAGGGTGCATGTTTTCACCAAATTCTCATACTAATATATTAATCTTTTTCTTCCCTCGTCGCTCTGATATAACCACATCTATCTCTCTCATAAAGTTGACAGTCTGTCTCCAGCTTCTGTCGTCGCTCTCATAAAAACAAATCACCTTCACTCATAAAGAGTGCGATCTATTTCAGGCTTCTCTCGCTGCCTAACAGGGTTTACGTCAACAGAGGCGGTGAAGGCCGGACTGTCACTGTGCTCCTCTAACGGAGTCGATATTCTTGAAGGCCTATACTACGAATTAATTGCCTTTCCTACATAAAAGCATATCTGTTTGTCGGTTATCTAATTTATGGAACAGCTGGCATTTACGTTTTGCCTTGGTCGATTCCCAATCTTAAATTATCACCTGATCTCTTCTTTGTAAGACGTGGTAGACGTCTGTTATACCTAAAGCTGGGTATACTCTATGTTGTTTGTCTCTGAAGTTTTTTTCTCTTCTAATTATTGTTGTTATCTCTTCATTTGCTGTTCCGCGAACAGTTTGAATTTTTCTTCCTCCTTTGGCAAGTCTATCTGTCCTTTAATTTCAATTTTTGCCACTTAAGTACTTTTGTGGTCTACTCTGGCCGTGAAGCGTAGTGGGGAGCTCAATTTTGCGTTCCTGAGCCAAGCGTGTCGCTAGTAGCTGGTGTGGGGACTGTGTTGTTGCAGGATTTCTCTATTGTTCTCTAATTATCTGCCTCTTGATCTTCCGATTCCCTAGAAGCCAAGTTGTATGCGCGTAGTTGTCATTTATCCGCCGCCATTATAATAATTCAAGTCGAAATATATTCTACAGTTGGCAGAAACCCACAATCCACTGTACAGTCACCTTACCGACTTTATAGCTGACTTTCGTTAATTTTTCTGAGCGGTAGCAGATATATATAAAGGGTGTACAAAATTTTGAGAAAATATCTAAATCGGATCTAACAAACGTTTTACTATCTAATGGAAAATATATGGTCCAAATCTTATTTTGATTGTCTAAGTTATCAGAAAATTAGTCGTGTAAAACGAGGTTTTGCGAAATTCAACATTTGCTTCTGGGAAAAGGACAATTTTTTAAGGAAATAAAATTTGCAAAATCAAAATACACCTACTTTAGACTGCGCTTTGGCAAGTTACTTTGACGTATTTAGATTATTATCAGAACATAGACTAATCCTAATGTTCATGTTTGTCCTATTTTGACATTAAAAACAATACGACCCCACCCCCCCATTTTAACATTAAAGCTGACCATTTATGTTTGTTGCGTTACCGAACTAACCATATATTTGTCTGTCACACATTCACAAACACAGTCTGAATTGTGGCACGACATTAATGAAATAAAGTTAATATTATTTAAACCGGCTCGCCAATGGTTTTCAAATTACATCATATCCTTGACGTATGTCAACTAAAATTTGTGTCATTTTTGTACTCAGGTTGGTTGTTTTAAATATGTCTAATTTTGTTGATTAATTTTTACGTCAACGTGAAATGCAATACATTAATATACATTAATATGTAGATAAAAGAAACTTTGGAACACGATGATGAAAAAAATGTTAAGATGAAAGAAATATAGACAGAAAATTGGGGAGTCATGCACTAGAATGTGATAAAGGTAAGGGAGTCACCGTGTTGACAGGTTGGGGAGTCATGTACTCGAAGGTGATATAAAGGTAAGGGAGTCACCGTGTTGACAGGTTGGGGAGTCATGTACTAGAATGTGATATATAGGTAAGAGATTCACCGTGTTGACAGATGGGGGAGGCATGTACTAGAATGTGATATAAAGGTAAGGGAGTCACCGTGTTGACAGGTTGGGGAGTCATGTACTCAAATGTGATATAAAGGTAAGGGAGTCACCGTGTTGAAAGATGGGGAGTCATGTACTAGAATGTGATATAAAGGTAAGGGAGTCACCATGTTGACAGGATGGGGAATCAAGTACTAGAATGTGATATAAAGGTAAAGAGTCACCGTGCTGACAGGTTTGGGAGTCATGTACTAGAATGTGATATAAAGGTGAGGGACTCGCCGTGTTGGACACATACCTTTATATTAAGAGAAGGCAACACAATCGCCAATGGACTCATGAGGCGAATATGCAACAAAAATGAGGCGAATTTAATTATTAGTTCTAGTATGATACTGGACGAACATTTCAGGAAAACAAATTATTAAAGAAAAAAATGTTTAAGCGGTACATAGGTGTACTGATATTTCCGTTCTCTGTGGCTTTCACATTCATATGATTGCACATTTGAAAGAGCTCAATACGAAACTTCGGTGAATTTTATTCCAGTTACCTCCATGTGATTTTTTTCAGCTGCACAGGTGCAGCTAGTTTAATTGAATATGACCAATAGAATTACTTGAGTTAAGGCTGCTAATGCAGTATCATTTATTCGTAACACTAGTATCCGCCCCAGGTTATTGAACTTGATCATCAGGGGATTAATTCTCTAACACACTGTATTACTGCCCTTACCAGTTTTACAGCAAATCCTTTATTTATCTAACAATCCTTACTCAATCTGGTGATTTTCCAACACGACAAACGTGTGAGGGTTACTGAAAAGACATGATACCTTTTCTGCAAGTTCGATGGATGTGTTATGGCCATCAGCAGCTATTTTCACGGATTTCGTTGTTTCTGATTGAATTTCTGTGTCGGAAACATTACTGAGGTACGTGTACGAATGCCCGCTTCTGATTATTGAGGGTGTCTGGTGAAACATGGACGTCGGCGTTATGGAAGCTGCTGAGCCCAATCTTTCAATATCCAGGCGACTTCTGCTTCTACGCAGCTCTGCTTCTTCCTCCTGTTTCATTATGTCCATCTCGTTATCTCTACGCGCAAGGCCGTATTGAACGTGGGTGTAATAAAGAACAAAGTTGCTGACGATAATCGGCACCGTGAACGCTATCATGAGAAGCCCCGCCACGGCGCAGCAAGATCCAATAAAAAATCCGGCTGGTGACTGGGGATACATATCACCGTAGCCAACAGTTGTCATAGTAACGACGCTCCACCAAAATCCAACGGGAATATTGTTGAAAATTCCGTCCGGCTCTACAAAATGAACCAAAGTTGCAAATACAACCATTCCGATCAGCAGGAACACGCACATCAACATTAGTTCATTAAAGCTGGCCCTTAACGTGTACAACAAGATCCACAAACCAGGCACGTGCCGGATAAGTCTGAAGATCCGGAATAACCTCAGAATTCTTAAGATAAACAACATCTCCATTATGGCTACGCTCTCTGTCTGATGGTGGTCAGTTGCCATGTAAATAAGTTCCACATAGTCGGGCGCAAATGCCAAGAAATCAACTATATTTTGAAGGGCGCGTAAGAAATTTGTTTTACTAGGAGAACACAGAAAACGTGTCAGGTACTCCAGAGTAAAGAAGATAAGGCAGATGAGATCCATAATAAGCAGAGCAGGATGAGGGAGGTCTTTGTTGCCCCAGTCGTTGTCGTCTTTGTTGGTATCTTTGTTGGTATCTTTGTTGAGACCGAATGTCGAAGAAGTATGACAGTGGTAGCCGTAACCTATCGATCGTTTGCTAATATTCTTAATCGCAGACCCTGAACTGTTTCCAAGAATCGAAGTGTTCTCTGAAATAGATTTGCTAATTTGGGTATGATTTGTCTGTATCGTTGAGTTTTGATTGACAGTTGAAATCAACTTTGACCACTGGATAGGCGGTAGACTGAAGAACTCGTAGAAGGAAGCGAAATGTGTCATATCTCTAGCCTTGACCTTGAAGGTGGGATGTGTCTCGGCACAGAAGGAGAATATAGAGATGAAAACGAAGATGATTGACATCCAAGCGTAGACCTGAAATAAATAGTTATGTAATAACGTTAAATCATTTCATTGTTGCGTCAGAAAGTAATATAACTTTAAATACTTGTAAGTGTGAAATAAAGTAGTAGTAGTATATATATATATATATGTGTGTGTGTGTGTGTGTGTGTGTGTGTGTGTGTGAACGAAGGAACTAATGTAAGACTGAACGAACAAACAAATGAACGAATAAATAAATGAGAAAAAAGAGATAAACGAATATAGTAACCTCCTCCAATCATAGCTGAGTATAACCTCCTCCAATCATAACTGAGTATAACCTCCTCCAGTCATAATTGAGTATAGCCTCCTCCAGTCATAACTGAGTATAACCTCCTCCAATCATAACTGAGTATAACCTCCTCCAGTCATAACTGAGTATAACCTCCTCCAATCATAACTGAGTATAACCTCCTCCAGTCATAACTGAGTATAACCTCCTCCAATCATAACTGAGTATAACCTCCTCCAGTCATAACTGAGTATAGCCTCCTCCAGTCATAACTGAGTATAACCTCCTCCAGTCATAACTGAGTATAACCTCCTCCAGTGATAACTGAGTATAGCCTCCTCCAGTCATAACTGAGTATAACCTCCTCCAGTCATAACTGAGTATAGCCTCCTCCAGTCATAACTGAGTATAACCTCCTCCAGTCATAACTGAGTATAGCCTCCTCCAGTCATAACTGAGTATAACCTCCTCCAATCATAACTGAGTATAACCTCCTCCAATCATAACTGAGTATAACCTCCTCCAATCATAACTGAGTATAACCTCCTCCAGTCATAACTGAGTATAACCTCCTCCAGTCATAACTGAGTATAACCTCCTCCAGTCATAACTGAGTATAACCTCCTCCAGTCATAACTGAGTATAACCTCCTCCAGTGATAACTGAGTATAGCCTCCTCCAGTCATAACTGAGTATAACCTCCTCCAGTCATAACTGAGTATAGCCTCCTCCAGTCATAACTGAGTATAACCTCCTCCAGTCATAACTGAGTATAGCCTCCTCCAGTCATAACTGAGTATAACCTCCTCCAATCATAACTGAGTATAACCTCCTCCAATCATAACTGAGTATAACCTCCTCCAGTCATAACTGAGTATAACCTCCTCCAGTCATAACTGAGTATAACCTCCTCCAGTCATAACTGAGTATAACCTCCTCCAGTCATAACTGAGTATAACCTCCTCCAGTGATAACTGAGTATAGCCTCCTCCAGTCATAACTGAGTATAACCTCCTCCAGTCATAACTGAGTATAGCCTCCTCCAGTCATAACTGAGTATAACCTCCTCCAGTCATAACTGAGTATAGCCTCCTCCAGTCATAACTGAGTATAACCTCCTCCAATCATAACTGAGTATAACCTCCTCCAATCATAACTGAGTATAACCTCCTCCAATCATAACTGAGTATAACCTCCTCCAATCATAACTGAGTATAACCTCCTCCAGTCATAACTGAGTATAACCTCCTCCAGTCATAACTGAGTATAACCTCCTCCAGTCATAACTGAGTATAACCTCCTCCAGTCATAACTGAGTATAACCTCCTCCAGTCATTACTGAGTATAGCCTCCTCCAGTCATAACTGAGTATAACCTCCTCCAGTCATAACTGAGTATAGCCTCCTCCAGTCATAACTGAGTATAACCTCCTCCAATCATAACTGAGTATAACCTCCTCCAATCATAACTGAGTATAACCTCCTCCAATCATAACTGAGTATAACCTCCTCCAATCATAACTGAGTATAACCTCCTCCAGTCATAACTGAGTATAACCTCCTCCAGTCATAACTGAGTATAACCTCCTCCAATCATAACTGAGTATAACCTCCTCCAGTCATAACTGAGTATAACCTCCTCCAGTCATAACTGAGTATAACCTCCTCCAGTCATAACTGAGTATAGCCTCCTCCAGTCATAACTGAGTATAACCTCCTCCAGTCATAACTGAGTATAGCCTCCTCCAGTCATAACTGAGTATAACCTCCTCCAATCATAACTGAGTGTAACCTCCTCCAATCATAACTGAGTATAACCTCCTCCAATCATAACTGAGTATAACCTCCTCCAGTCATAACTGAGTATAACCTCCTCCAGTCATAACTGAGTATAACCTCCTCCAGTCATAACTGAGTATAACCTCCTCCAGTCATAACTGAGTATAACCTCCTCCAGTCATAACTGAGTATAGCCTCCTCCAGTCATAACTGAGTATAACCTCCTCCAGTCATAACTGAGTATAGCCTCCTCCAGTCATAACTGAGTATAACCTCCTCCAATCATAACTGAGTATAACCTCCTCCAATCATAACTGAGTATAACCTCCTCCAATCATAACTGAGTATAACCTCCTCCAATCATAACTGAGTATAACCTCCTCCAGTCATAACTGAGTATAACCTCCTCCAGTCATAACTGAGTATAACCTCCTCCAGTCATAACTGAGTATAACCTCCTCCAGTCATAACTGAGTATAACCTCCTCCAGTCATAACTGAGTATAACCTCCCCCAGTCATAACTGAGTATAACCTCCTCCAGTCATAACTGAATATAGCCTCCTCCAGTCATAACTGAGTATAGCCTCCTCCAGTCATAACTGAGTATAGCCTCCTCCAGTCATAACTGAGTATAACCTCCTCCAGTCATAACTGAGTATAACCTCCTCCAGTCATAACTGAGTATAACCTCCTCCAGTCATAACTGAGTATAGCCTCCTCCAGTCATAACTGAGTATAGCCTCCTCCAGTCATAACTGAGTATAGCCTCCTCCAGTCATAACTGAGTATAACCTCCTCCAATCATAACTGAGTATAACCTCCTCCAATCATAACTGAGTATAACCTCCTCCAATCATAACTGAGTATAACCTCCTCCAATCATAACTGAGTATAACCTCCTCCAGTCATAACTGAGTATAACCTCCTCCAGTCATAACTGAGTATAGCCTCCTCCAGTCATAACTGAGTATAGCCTCCTCCAGTCATAACTGAGTATAGCCTCCTCCAGTCATAACTGAGTATAACCTCCTCCAGTCATAACTGAGTATAACCTCCTCCAGTGATAACTGAGTATGGAGATGATTCCTGCCTTTTGCCTGGTATTCTTTTCGACGTGCTCTTTTCTCTTGTGTTTATTGTAAGAGTCTGTCTTCACCGAGTCTGAGGCGATGCGGTATGGAGCATCTCCACTTGGTGCGAATGACAAGATGATCAATAAATGATTAAATGAAAGAATGAATGATGGAATTATTAAATATAAACGTAAGTGATGGAATTATTAAATATAAACGTAAATGATGGAATTATTAAATATAAACGTAAATGAAGAAACGAATGACTGGGCAATTACATGACGGAACGACTAATAAAATAACTGATTGAAATAACTAACGGATTCATGAATGTGTGACCGAATGACAAAATAATTGATTGAACTAACTAATGGATTCATGAATGTGTGACCGAATGACAAAATAATTGATTGAACTAACTAATGGATTCATGAATTTGTGACCGAATGACAAAATAATTGATTGAACTAACTAATGGATTCATGAATGTGTGACCGAATGACAAAATAATTGATTGAACTAACTAATGGATTCATGAATGTGTGACCGAATGACAAAATAATTGATTGAACTAACTAATGGATTCATGAATTTGTGACCGAATGACAAAATAATTGATTGAACTAACTAATGGATTCATGAATGTGTGACCGAATGACAAAATAATTGATTGAACTAACTAATGGATTCATGAATGTGTGACCGAATGACAAAATAAATGAACGAAAGAATGGATGAACAAATTACGAACAAATGATCGGATAAACATATTAATGAATGTCTATTGTTGCGCACGTTAGTGAGCATGAGAGTCATGGTTGCATGACGTCACAGGGAAACAGCCCCTGAACAAAGGCACAACATGTGCTCGTGCAGTGGCGGATTGTGCTCCAATTTTGGTATGTATCACGTGGTATGTATCACGTGGTATGTATCACGTGGTATGTATCACGTGGTTGCTACACCATGCACATTCTAATTTGGTCAACCTGACGACATGCCAGATGGTGGGTGCTGGAGTCGCACTCATCTTTGTCGTCACAGATTTAAAATGTGAACAATTGAAGACAGAGTTTTAAAAAAAAAACACAGTAAAAATACAATGTCCTGTGCAGATCTCGGTGATCTTTGATGACATGAAGGAAGGTTAGGTCAACTGTTGCCTCTTCTTATTCTTCTTTGATCATTAGCCGTTGAATGACAAGCAATCAGTGACCATCACGCCTGTAGTCGTCTTGTAGGACCGTATTAAACTGTCTCCGCTTTGCTAGGTCTGTGGCCGTCCGTCGTGTTGTGCCCAACTCAGGTTCCTGATTTACATCGTGGTCTCCACATTTCTCCGCCACGTTTTTTGGACCAGCTTCTCTTTCGCTTTCCATCTGTGTTCCATAATAAAGCAGTTCTGGTGTTAAGGGGTCTCTTCTGCTCTACTTTAGTCTTGTCGTAAGAACCACTGATATCATTTTGATCCATATGCCTGTCAACCTCTGTACGTAAATTATATTGCTACAGTGTAAGACAAGACGAAAGCTCTAACTCGTCGCGGCCCACGAGGCAAATGCGGAATCACGATACACTATTTTCTGAAGTTTCGCCTGGTACGTCCAGTTGTTTACAATCATATTTCACATATCTGCACTTTACGCGATAAAACACAAACTTATGTGTTGCATATAAAGCTTATATTACTTACAAATATTTTTCAATCAGTTTACAACTACTTTCTAAACATTATAAGATATTTTATCAAAAATACACATGGTTACTGGTTTTTTTTTTTTTTATAAAATGCTATTTCCTGCGAAAAACAAAACAAACGAACAAATCGACATCAAATTTGACAGCTGAGTAAAGCACAAAAACAGCTTGAGACAGAAAGGGTTAAAGCCAGCTTCTTGTAAAGGAAGCAGCTCCAACTTTGGTTCTATGATTCGTGAGGAGACAAAAAAAGTAAAAGAAGACAGATTTTTTAACTGGGATCAAGAATTAAAGTAGACACAAGAAGATTTATTAGAAAGAGTTTAACAAACGATAAAGTAACTTGAAATGTGTCAGAAATAAGACTGGTCATCTGTAAGACCATAAGACTGTCTTGAAAATAATCAAAATAAATATTGCCATAGTGTCAATGAGCAAAGATTTTTTTTTTTTAAATGAGCCATGAATGGTAGTTATTAGATGGCTCTTAGTTTTACACGATGGCGCATTTAACACACATGTCATTGTGTAGTTCTGGAGTGTCTCTGTAGAGACAAAGACAAAATGGTACTACTGCTTAGTGCAGTCTTCATACAAGTGGGACCAGATACAATGGTTGCCCCATGTTCCGTAAAGGTTGCCAAGGAAAATAATGACGATTACGTGAATTAAAAATTCTCTCTTTTGTTGTACGCTAGAGATTCCTGAACAAGAACCGCCCTGTGATGACGTCAGGTGGTTTTTGTTGTACGCTAGAGATTCCTGAACAAGAACCGCCCTGTGATGACGTCAGGTGGTTTTTGTTGTACGCTAGAGATTCCTGAACAAGAACCGCCCTGTGATGACGTCAGGTGGTTTTTGTTGTACGCTAGAGATTCCTGAACGAGAACCGCCCTGTGATGACGTCAGGTGGTTTTTGTTGTACGCTAGAGATTCCTGAACGAGAACCGCCCTGTGATGACGTCAGGTGGTTTTTGTTGTACGCTAGAGATTCCTGAACAAGAACCACCCTGTGATGACGTCAGGTGGTTTTTGTTGTACGCTAGAGATTCCTGAACGAGAACCGCCCTGTGATGACGTCAGGTGGTTTTTGTTGTACGCTAGAGATTCCTGAACAAGAACCGCCCTGTGATGACGTCAGGTGGTTTTTGTTGTACGCTAGAGATTCCTGAACAAGAACCGCCCTGTGATGACGTCAGGTGGTTTTTGTTGTACGCTAGAGATTCCTGAACGAGAACCGCCCTGTGATGACGTCAGGTGGTTTTTGTTGTACGCTAGAGATTCCTGAACAAGAACCGCCCTGTGATGACGTCAGGTGGTTTTTGTTGTACGCTAGAGATTCCTGAACAAGAACCGCCCTGTGATGACGTCAGGTGGTTTTTGTTGTACGCTAGAGATTCCTGAACGAGAACCGCCCTGTGATGACGTCAGGTGGTTTTTGTTGTACGCTAGAGATTCCTGAACAAGAACCGCCCTGTGATGACGTCAGGTGGTTTTTTGTTGTACGCTAGAGATTCCTGAACGAGAACCGCCCTGTGATGACGTCAGGTGGTTTTTGTTGTACGCTAGAGATTCCTGAACGAGAACCGCCCTGTGATGACGTCAGGTGGTTTTTGTTGTACGCTAGAGATTCCTGAACGAGAACCGCCCTGTGATGACGTCAGGTGGTTTTTGTTGTACGCTAGAGATTCCTGAACGAGAACCGCCCTGTGATGACGTCAGGTGGTTTTTGTTGTACGCTAGAGATTCCTGAACAAGAACCGCCCTGTGATGACGTCAGGTGGTTTTTGTTGTACGCTAGAGATTCCTGAACGAGAACCGCCCTGTGATGACGTCAGGTGGTTTTTGTTGTACGCTAGAGATTCCTGAACGGGAACCGCCCTGTGATGACGTCAGGTGGTTTTTTGTTGTACGCTAGAGATTCCTGAACGAGAACCGCCCTGTGATGACGTCAGGTGGTTTTTGTTGTACGCTAGAGATTCCTGAACGAGAACCGCCCTGTGATGACGTCAGGTGGTTTTTGTTGTACGCTAGAGATTCCTGAACGAGAACCGCCCTGTGATGACGTCAGGTGGTTTTTGTTGTACGCTAGAGATTCCTGAACGAGAATCGCCCTGTTATGATGTCAGGTGGTTTTTGTTGTACGCTAGAGATTCCGGAACGAGAACCGCCCTGTGATGATGTCAGGTGGTTTTTGTTGTACGCTACGGATTTCCTGAACAAGAACCGCCCTGTCATGATGTCAGGTGGTTTTTGTTGTACGCTATGGATTTCCGAAACGAGAACCGCCCTGTGATGATGTCAGGTGGTTTTTGTTGTACGCTAGGGATTTCCTGAACGAGAACCGCCCTGTGATGATGTCAGGTGGTTTTTGTTGTACGCTAGGGATTCCTGAACGAGAACCGCCCTGTGATGATGTCAGGTGGTTTTTGTTGTACGCTAGGGATTCCTGAACGAGAACCGCCCTGTGATGATGTCAGGTGGTTTTTGTTGTACGCTAGGGATTCCTGAACGAGAACCGCCCTGTGATGATGTCAGGTGGTTTTTGTTGTACGCTAGGGATTCCTGAACGAGAACCGCCCTGTGATGATGTCAGGTGGTTTTTGTTGTACGCTAGGGATTCCTGAACGAGAACCGCCATGTGATGATGTCAGGTGGTTTTTGTTTTTACGCTAGGGATTTCCTGAACCAGAACCGCCCTGTGATGATGTCAGGTGGTTTTTGTTGTACGCTAGGAATTTCCTGAACGAAAACCGCCCTTTGATGATGTCAGGTGGTTTTTGTTGTACGCTAGGGATTTCCTGAACGAGAACCGCCCTGTGATGATGTCAGGTGGTTTTTGCTGTACGCTAGGGATTCCTGAACGAGAACCGCTCTGTGATAATGTCAGGTGGTTTTCGCACACTGTGTTCTGGCAACAACAGCGTCTTCTCCATGCACCACAAGGAGCGCACAAGAAAATGATGATAATGAATTTAACACATGGATAGAAATACATCTGAAAATGATTATATGGAATTTAACACATGGGTAGAAATACATCTCAAAATGATGATAATCAATTTAACACATGGATAGAAATACATCTCAAAATGATGATAATCAATTTATTACATGGATACAAATACATCTCAAAATGATGATAATCAATTTAACACATGTATAGACATACATCTCAAAATGATGATAATAAATTTAACACATGGATAGAAATACATCTGAAAATGATGATAATGAATTTACCACATGGATAGAAATACATCTCAAAATGATAATAATCAATTTAACACATGTATAGACATACATCTCAAAATGATGATAATAAATTTAACACATGGATAGAAATACATCTCAAAATGATGATAATGAATTTAACACATGGATAAAAATACATCTCAAAATGATGATAATGAATTTAACACATGGATAGAAATACATCTCAGAATGTAAAGTTTGTTAAGCTCGACTTGCAGTACTTAGAGAAGATAATGTGTCCTTTACCTTTGCCTTTTTAGACGACCCAGGGTCTTGCAAAAAAGTCCAGATCTTTGACTTGTACCTGACCCAGCAAGAACTGTCCGTCTCCACCTCGTTTGACTGTGAGGGATAAGAATGAATTATTAGCATGTCTAATATGTTTGGAAGAAAAACATAATAAATAATTTTGTTCTTTACCTGTTTTGTACAAGTATACTGTTCAAAAAAAAAAAACGCATAGCTATCCGAGGGCGCGTTTTTATGAGTTTGTAAGTAAAATTTGGTGCTAGGGTATATAAAAACAAGCCTCAAATGTTCTTTACAGTGTCAAATGCACGTGTTGACCTGAATTGCGTTCGTTTTTGTAATCGTTACAACGCAGTGGTCAATAGTGTTTATGACGCAATTTTTGACCACAGCTCATGCTGCGCGCACGTGAAAGCAACAAAATTTGGGGTGAACACTATTCACTGACAACGCAACTGAAGCCCTATAAATGGATAACGCTACACACAAAAAATTCAGTTCATTTTCAAGCAGACATTTATGGCGTCTCTATCGAAAAATTTAAGAAACATTGCTATTGGTCGACTGCATGCAGGCGAAAGTCAAAGTCAGGTTGCGAGGCATCTAAACGTGCATCAGAGTACCATCAGTCGACTTTGGCACCGGTTCCAAGCCACTGGCTCAGTTGAAGACCGGCATCGCAGTGGACGACCCAGAGTGACAACAACAGCGGAGGATCGCTTTATTCGGCTTCGTCACCTCAGAGACAGGTTAACAACAGCTTCCTCAACTGCCCAGTCATTGCTTGCAGGACGTCATGTGTCTGATCAAACTTTCCGGAATAGACTGCACGACGCTGGACTTTGGGGACAACGACCTCACCGAGGACCTGTACTTACGCGCCGCCATCGCCAAAATCGACTTCTTTGGGCCAACCAGCATCGTCCCTGGGCAGCTGACAATCAATGGAGAAGTGTCTGGTTTAGTGACGAATCTTTCTTTTTGTTGCAGCGTCATGATAGACGGCGTAGGGTCTACCGTAGGCGAAATGAACGTTTTGCCCAAAATTGCGTTGATGAAGCTCCGCCGCACGGTGGTGGAGGTGCAATGGCGTGGGGAATGATCAGTTACAACGGAAGGAGTCAATTGGTGCACATTGAAGGAGGCTTGAATGCTCAACGATACGTCAATGAAATTCTTCGACCCCATGTCCTTCCACTTTTGGCTGCCCAAAGGTCTGTGTTTCAACAGGACAACGCCAGACCCCATTGTGCATGGTTGACCACGCAGTTCCTGACTGCCAACAACATTCTCACCCTTCCCTGGCCATCCCTGTCTCCAGACATGAGTCCGATTGAGCACCTGTGGGATGAGCTGCATAGACGTGTTTGTCGCCGAGACGTTACTCCAGCCAATCGGCGTGATCTGTTCCAGGCACTCCAGGAAGAGTGGGCAGCCATCCCACAGGCCCACATCAGACGTCTGATTACATCCATGCCCAGGAGATGCCAGTCGCTGATCGATGCAAGAGGAGGCCATACACTATACTAACGGGAAAGCCCGTACGCCAAAAAACTCTCGTGACCCAGATGCAAAACAACTGTCAATTGATTGGTTGAACCCTAAGGTATTCTTGTGTGCAATTTGAACAATTAACTCATTAAATTAAAAAAGTTATTGAATGTCAAAATTATGGCTATGTGTGTGCCTTCAGTAGCTATGCGTTTCTTTTTTTTTTTTTTTTTTTTTTTGAACAGTTTATAAGAGATGACTGTAAATATTTAAGAGTGTTTATGATTTTCTGGCAGGTAAAAGTTGTAATAATTATGAAGTAATTAAAAGAATCCTACAAAACAGTTCGTGGAATTTTCCTAAAAGGTGGTTAAGCTAGAAATAGTTGAATTTAGATGTAGGTTGGTGGAATCTAGAGAAAATAAAGCTATCTGATTAAGTGTCATGCCTGGTTCACTGAAAGCTTAATGGATGGTGGATGGGTGCGAAGCAACCCTGAAGTTCTTCTTCAGATTGCATTAGAGAAACCCTCTCACTATGGTGTGAGCTTTCTTCTTCATGTCCTGAGGACAGCACCATTTCTCATGTGATCAGTATCTTCATCTGTATGCCCTTCCATCTTGTCTCAGAGTCCCAAAATATCTTGTAATTAATCTGGTCTGCTGCCACCTGTTCCCTTGTTCGTTCATTGTCCGAACATTCCAAGTGCCAAATATGGGCGGTCTCCTAGAAGAAAGAAGGTTAGTCAGCAACAAAGACAACCCTGAAGAATGACAGTTGAATTGATGAATGGATGGTAGTTGAGAGTGGCATCATTAGACCATGTTACATGAAAAGATGGTAGTTCAGTGAATTGTAGACCTGAACCATGATGGTTGACTGAATTGTAGGTGAGTGGTATCTTTAGACAATGTTAGCTTAATGGATGATAGTTGAGTGAATTGTAACCCTGAGCCATGATAGATGACTGGATGGTAGTTGAGTGAGTGGTTAATGTTAATGTTAATCAGAATCGACGTCACTGCACTCCGGGCAAACCCATAGATGCTCAGCCTCCCTCAGCAAATGTCGAAGGGTATGAATGCTAATTGTTCCTGTTGCGCACTGGTTGCATACACGGCAGATGCATCCTCTCATACGTCCATTCCTGCTGGTCTTACGTTTGGTGCCAAATTCCAGCAGTCTTAGCCTTGATTATTCATCGATTGCAGTGTCATTCTCTAATAGACAAACATGAATTTCCCTCAGTATTTCTTCCTTATCCATGGCCCATGCACCTTTTATGGGTACTCTTAGAGCTAGTCTGTCAGCTCTTTCATTGCCACGTAGCCCGGCATGACCAGAACAGTAGATCCATATCAATTCTTGAAGATTCGTTGCTTCTATGGAGGTTTTTCATTCATGTCGAAGCCAGCCATTTTGGACCATTCGAAGCATGGATTGTGAGTCTGATACAATAACTGCCTTTGTTAATAAAGTTGAGTGAGTGGTATCTTTAGATAGTGTTTAAGGGACCTAAGACGCGTCAAAATTGGAATGCAGTCAGCAACCCATAGCTGACTGCTTGCGTCAGGGTCAGCGAACTAGAGCTGACCAAGACCCTACTCCACCTCCAAGCGGTGGTCATGGAAACAGGATGCATCACTGCAGGCTGGCTGAGAGAGTAGGGATCGAAGTGGGAAGGCAAACCCGGTCCTAAAAAATGCTGTGCCGAAGTCGGATGTGTCGGCTTAAAGGAGCAAATATCGCAGCTTCGCTGTAAACGGACACAACGCAACCAACGTCCTTTTCAGGACGAACGAAGAAGAAGAAGAAGATAGCGTTTGCTGAATGGATGGTAGGTGAATGAATTGTAACCCTAAACTGTGACAGATGACTGAATGGTAGTTGCGCGAGTTTCTCAAAGTTCTCTCTGGCCTCGCCGCTCTTATGTTGCCTTGTAAGTCCAGCGAAGATCTTGTCTAGCTATACTAGCTGGTTGTGTCCTGAGGGTATATCCTGCTTACCTCACTTTTCTGTTTGTAATCTGCTGTTGATTGGTTGTTGTCTAGTTCTAATCCGAATGTCTCTATTTCTTATTACATCTGATCATTTCGCATTGGATATTCTCTAAAGGAAATCTCCAAAACAAGAAAGGTGGAACTAGAAGATTATCAGTTTATTTATAGAACCGATGTCTTAAATGAATACTACTGTAGTCAACAGTAGAAACTATTGGAAAAAGACTGCTTGTGCGGACGTTGAATCAAACATAAATATGTCGGTGCAACGGATTATAAGAAGGAAATATGTATTTGTATGTTTCTTCATTATTTGATTAATTATCGTAAATTAATACATTTAAAGCAATATAAAACGGTTAGTTATTGAATATATTTTATAAATAATACACGTAATTTTCATTAATCAGTTAAAAAAAACAACTGAATAATTACAAATAAAAAAGCTACAGACTTTAATCAATGTCTGCTTGCGTAGTATAGACAGATGATAACTAGAGACGAGAAGAAGACGATGGAGATTGATAGGGCACACATTGAGAGAACATGTTGATAGGGCACACATTGAGAGAACATGTTTGTCACGGCGATTTATTCGCCAAAATTTCATGTTGGTCACCCTGTGATTGATAACATTGATATAAACTTAAAACCCGTTCGGTCAGCCGACGCGGACGGGAAGTGGACAAAAACTTAGGTGCAAAAAGGCAGTTGATCTATGGCGAGCGACCGGGATAGGTCGTCTGTTGGTTCCCTGTCAGCATTTTGGTGTGAAGTGTTATGCCATGACTGCCTAGTTGTAGTATTTGTCATTTTCTTCATGCGTTGTGGAGTTATTATATTATTCTAGTGTGATAATGGATTATTCAGTGGCATTTTCCTAGGCTGTTGTATTTGAGGTATTGTAAAGTATTGCTTCATTATAGTACAGATTTTTCCGCCAGTGAGCGAAAGTCATTGTTATGTTCAGTGAATAGAGTCATGGCAGTGATTATGAAGCTGATAGTTTGAATTTGTCTAGGAAAGTTTGGCATTCTTGTATGTTCATGCGTTTCTTATGTAGTGTTAGCCGTGTGTCGCTACACTGTGTGTAGTGTATTATTAAAAAGGGAACTTACCTGTTAAAGGTGTTTAATTGATTTATTGTCACCTAGTGTATGCCGTGGTCGTATCCTTAGATGATGAGCCAGAGATTGGATATTTGTTAAAGTGTTAAAATCCATAGCATAACTAGTTCCTGACAATGTTGATAGGGCACACATTGAGAGAACATGTTGATAGCATTATTTGGCAGTCCTTGCTCTGAAATCCCCAGGGTAAGAGAACGAACGAACAAACAAACTTTATTTTCGAAGGGTTAAGAATTGGACGCGCAGGCCCGTCTTACATTCTACCCTTCCACTCTCACGCAGGCCCGTCTAACATTCTACCCTTCCACTCTCACGCAGGCCCGTCTAACATTCTACCCTTTCACTCTCATTTATCTTGTATACTACGAGTCGTATATCCTTTCAATCCCACATGTTACTTAAAGCATTAATTAAAAGCCATGCAACATTATAAAGTTAACATAACAGCATTTATTTAAAATATGCAATCATAATAAAAAATGAGTAGGTTTTTTTTTAAACAAACAAGAAAGTAATTGAAAAAAAAACAGAGAGACAGAGAGAGACCAATGAAGACATGAACAAAATAACTAGAGATAGAGGGAGACCAATGAACAAGAGAACTAGAGATAGAGGGAGACCAATGAACAAGAGAACTAGAGACATAGGGATACCAATGAACATGAGAACTAGAGACAGAGGGAGACCAATGAACACATGAACATGAGAACTAGAGACAGAGAGAGACCAATGAACATGAGAACTAGAGACAGAGAGAGACCAATGAACACATGAACATGAGAACTAGAGACAGAGAGAGACCAATGAACATGAGAACTAGAGACAGAGGGATACCAATGAACACATGAGCATGAGAACTAGAGACAGAGAGAGACCAATGAACACGAGAACTAGAGACAGAGGGAGACCAATGAAGACATGAACATGAGAACTAGAGATAGCGGGAGACCAATGAACACATGAACATGAGAACTAGAGACAGAGGGAGACCAATGAACACATGAACATGAGAACTAGAGACAGAGGGAGACCAATGAACACATGAACATGAGAACTAGAGACAGAGGGAGACCAATGAACATGAGAACTAGAGACAGAGGGAGACCAATGAACACATGAACATGAGAACTAGAGACAGAGGGAGACTAATGAACACATGAACATGAGAACTAGAGACAGAGAGAGACCAATGAACACATGAACATGAGAACTAGAGATAGCGGGAGACCAATGAACACATGAACATGAGAACTAGAGAAAGCGGGAGACCAATGAACACATGAACATGAGAACTAGAGACAGAGGGAGACCAATGAACATGAGAACTAGAGATAGTGGAAGACCAATGAACACATGAACATGAGAACAGAGATAGCGGGAGACCAATGAACACATGAACATGAGAACTAGAGACAGAGGGAGACCAATGAACATGAGAACTAGAGATAGCGGGATACCAATGAACACATGAACATGAGAACTAGAGATAGCGGGAGACCTATGAACACATGAACATGAGAACTAGAGACAGAGGGAGACCAATGAACATGAGAACTAGAGATAGTGGGAGACCAATGAACACATGAACATGAGAACTAGAGATAGCGGGAGACCAATGAACACATGAACATGAGAACTAGAGACAGAGGGAGACCAATGAACAAGAGAACTAGAGATAGAGGGAGACCAATGAACAAGAGAACTAGAGATAGAGGGAGACCAATGAACATGAGAACTAGAGACAGAGGGAGACCAATGAACAAGAGAACTAGAGATAGCGGGAGACCAATGAACATGAGAACTAGAGACAGAGAGAGACCAATGAACACATGAACATGAGAACTAGAGACAGAGGGAGACCAGTGAACATGAGAACTAGAGATAGCGGGAGACCAATGAACACATGAACATGAGAACTAGAGACAGAGGGAGACCAATGAACAAGAGAACTAGAGATAGCGGGAGACCAATGAACATGAGAACTAGAGATAGCGGGAGACCAATGAACAAGAGAACTAGAGATAGCGGGAGACCAATGAACAAGAGAACTAGAGATAGCGGGAGACCAATGAACAAGAGAACTAGAGATAGCGGGAGACCAATGAACAAGAGAACTAGAGATAGCGGGAGACCAATGAACAAGAGAACTAGAGATAGAGGGAGACCAATGAACATGAGAACTAGAGACAGAGGGAGACCAATGAACAAGAGAACTAGAGATAGCGGGAGACCAATGAACACATGAACATGAGAACTAGAGACAGAGGGAGACCAATGAACATGAGAACTAGAGATAGCGGGAGACCAATGAACAAGAGAACTAGAGATAGCGGGAGACCAATGAACAAGAGAACTAGAGATAGCGGGAGACCAATGAACATGAGAACTAGAGATAGCGGGAGACCAATGAACAAAAGAACTAGAGATAGAGGGAGACCAATGAACATGAGAACTAGAGACAGAGGGAGACCAATGAACAAGAGAACTAGAGATAGCGGGAGACCAATGAACACATGAACATGAGAACTAGAGACAGAGGGAGACCAATGAACACATGAACAAGAGAACTAGAGACAGACATGAAGCGGATGATGAAGACATGGACAGACTTTGAGCTGATGGTAAGTGACAGGTAGAGACTTGGCATAACTTTGTCAAAGGTTATATGTTCCGTCATGAATGAATCAATGAGTATACAATAAGTTATTATGAATGCTATAGGACGGTCTCTCGTGTGACATTTTTCTTCTTCTTCATACACTCTCAGACGTCGTCAACTTGAATGTTCTCAAAGAAAGCAGTAGTCAGTTTGAGGCTATTTGAATCTCCGTAGAGCTTTTCAACGAATGGTACTGGTGTCGGCCAGATGCGCTGTCTCTGTTCCGCATATGTTGGGCAACTCTGAACCAGATGTTTAGCAGTCATTTTATCAGTGCCACAGTTACACTGATCGGTAGTTCCTATGTTTAGCTTGTTGAATAGATGGTATCTCAATCTGTTGTGGCCAGTGCGGAGTCTGAAGATTACCACTTGTTCTCTTCTGTTGAGCTGGTAGTATGCATCATTTTGTGTGTGACCTGGATGCTCTACATCCCATTTATTTCTGTATCTGGTAAAACTCTGTGCCGCCTCGAAAGTTACGCTTGCATCAGGCTGAGGTAAATTTCCACCTTCCTTTGCCAGTCTGTCAGCCTCTTCATTGCCGGTGATGTTACAATGAGACGGGATCCATTGGATCACAACACTTTTACGTAGTTTGTGGAGCACTATTCTGAGGTCATCTTGATCTGTATTATTTTGGCTCTTCAACGCTGCAATTACTGACTGTGCATCGGTTAAGAAAGCAGCTTGTCTCTCTGTGCTTTCCTCTGTCATTATAACTTCTGCTGTAGTTTTCAAGGACTCTGCCTCTGCTCTGAAGTTACTTGAGAATCGTCCTGTTGCTACTGACAGCTTTGTTTTGTGCACCAGTGCGAAAGGTCAGAATAGACACCTCCATTTCCTGATGCATTTGTTGCTGATCCATCTTTGTATGCATACAATTATAAGTAATTTTATTTCTTCAGAGATGTCGTAAAGACAGGTAATATGAGGTTCTGCGTTGGCTTGCGACCTCACCGTAAAACATAACTTTCTCTACATGAACCACCACAGAGACAACACATAAGTTCTCCATGACACACGCTGCACATGAGCGCAAAAAGAAATGAATGAATGAAGTGGCCAGTAATGAGATAGCAGAAATGGAATATATTCATTAATTATTCATTAACGTGTAGCTCCCCGCGAGGCCTAGACCTGCAATATTTACGCGCCAAAACGTCTTGCCGTGTGCCATCCCTTCAACACCTTCCCATATTTTATTTATCCCCGTTATGTCGATGTCTTATTCTCTTCTCCTTGTACTCGTATGTTGGACTCTCTCTAGTTGTCTCACCCCGGGCATTCTAGATTAAGGGTTGCCTTGTGATGCTATCACATAGTTTTTCTCGGTGTCTTTATTCCAACTCCAGCGTCTGTGTCTGACATCTTGTTGATTGGTTGTAATAGAAAATATAATCTACAATGGAGAGTTCAGGGGCAGACAAGTGAGAGCATTTGGTCCTCCATGGTTGGAGACCTGGTAGCGTAACGCTAGTTTATCCAACTCTTAATGTGTACCTGACTCTACTCCTTAGTTAGGAAAAGTAATGGCAGGGATGGAAAGAACCAGCCCCCCCCCAGCCCCCCCCCCCGCCGCCGCCATAAAGTTGAGACCTAGAATTGATGGTCTCTAACACTTTACTCCCCTACGGAAGTATTTGTTACGATATCGTCTTTTATATTATGTACAATAATAAAAATTACACAAATTCTTATTATCATCATCATCAGGGGTTGAAAATAATATTAGTATACATTAATTTAGAAACAAAATTATAAGACACCCACAAGAAGAAAAAACGTTTACCTGCTGTGTGGTTGAAAACTTTCGATCACATTCAAGTTTTTCCAATGAGCGACACTGTGTCTTCCAGGTGTTGTACTGAGTCCAGCAACACCTGGCAATGTCGACTTCCTCTATACCCCAAAAGTCAAGCTCATTCTGCGATGACAGGAAACAATTTGCAGGTGCTATTTTTGTTGTTCCTTCTATTTAGTAATATTATTTTACAATGTATCATTATGTTTCTACGTTGCTGTTTTTTTTCTGTCATTGTATCTGTAATGTCAAGTCTCTCTTGTGATTGAAGGATCAGATTATATCTGTGCATGTCTGAGATCTATTTCCCCATACTAATTATCCTCATAACGTGTGAATTAATTTGAAATTAATATTTAGTAAAGTTATAAATACTATTTTAATAATAACTAATACATTGTTAGTGCATATAGACTAGACTACGAGTTAGTAGATATAGACTAGACTACGTGTTAGTGGATATAGACTAGACTACTTGTTAGTAAATATAGACTAAACTACTTCTTAGTGGATATAGACTAAAATAATTGTCAGTGGATATAGACTGAACTAATTGTTAGTGGATATAGACTAGACTAATTGTTAGTGGATATAGACAAGACTAATTGTTAGTGGATATAGACTAGACTAATTGTTAGTGGATATAGACTAGACTAATTGTTAGTGGATATAGACTAGACTAATTGTTAGTGGATACAGACTAGACTACTTGTTAGTTGATATAGACTAGACTAATTGTTAGTGGATATAGACTAGACTACTTGTTAGTGGATATAGACTAGATTACTTGTTAGTGGATATAGACTAGACTACTTGTTAGTGGATATAGACTAGACTACTTGTTAGTGGATACAGACTAGATTACTTGTTAGTGGATACAGACTAGATTACTTGTTAGTGGATATAGACTAGATTACGGGTTAGTGGATATAGACTAGACTACTTGTTAGTGGATATAGACTAGACTACTTGTTAGTGGATATAGACTAGACTACTTGTTAGTGGATATAGATTAGACTATTTGTTAGTGGATATAGGCTAGTCTACTTGTTAGTGGATATAGACTAGACTACTTGTTAGTGGATATAGACTAGATTACTTGTTACTGGATATAGACTTGACTACTTATTAGTGGATATAGACTAGATTACTTGTTAGTGGATATAGACTAGATTACTTGTTAGTGGATATAGACTAGATTACTTGTTAGTGGATATAGACTAGACTACCTGTTAGTGGATATAGACTAGACTACCTGTTAGTGGATATAGACTAGATTACTTGTTAGTGGATATAGACTAGATTACTTGTTAGTGGATATAGACTAGACTACTTGTTAGTGGATATAAGCTAGTCTACTTGTTAGTGGATATAGACTAGACTACTTGTTAGTGGATATAGACTAGATTACTTATTACTGGATATAGACTTGACTAATTGTTAGTGGATATAGACTAGACTACTTGTTAATGGATATAGACTAGATTACTTATTTGTGGATATAGACTAGATTACTTGTTAGTGGATATAGACTTGACTACTTATTAGTGGATATAGACTAGATTACTTGTTAATGGATATAGACTAGATTAATTGTTAGTGGATATAGACTAGACTATGAAAAAGAAAGGTAAAGGTAGTCCCATAGCAGTATACTGCTGTAAAGGAGTGAAGTGTTTAAGATTTAACAATACTGGGTCCAGCATCGACAGGTGGGTTGACTAGTTCCATTGCTCGCTGCCTTTTCCTTCTCTAACTAAAAGTAAGGCACCCGTTTACAGCTGTGTTGACTTGAGCGTGTCGGTACCGTGATTCAAACCCAGCACCTTCAAAACGAGAGACGAGAGCTCTAACCACTCTGTCAATTGGACGCTCATGAACAAACAACAGCAACAACAACAGCAACAACAACAACAGCAACAAATACAACAACAACAACAGCAACAACAACAGATACCAATACAACAACAGCAACAACAACAACAGCAACAAATACAACAACAACAACTGCAACAACAACAGCAGCAACAACAACAACAGAAACAACAACAACATCAACCAACATGAAGAACAACATCATCAACAACAACAACAGCAACAACAACAGCAACAACAACAGCAGCAACGACAGCAACAACAGCAGTAATAACAACAGCAGCAACAACAACAACAGCAAAAGAACAGCAACAGCAACAACAGCAACAACAAGCAACAGCAACAACAACAACAGCAACAACCAACAGCAACAACAACAGTAACCAAGAGCAACAACAACAGCAACAACAACAGTAACCAACAACAACAGCAACAACAACAGCAACAACAACAGCGACAAAAACAACTATCAACAGCATAAACAGCAACCAACAGCAAAAACAGCATCAACAACAGCAACAACAACAGCAACCAACAACAGCAACAACAACAGCAACCAACAGCAACAACAACAACCAACAGAAATGTAATTAAATGAACTTTCTAGATTTTGCAGACGATCTTGTCCTTCTTTCCTTCCTCTAACTGTAACCAGATGCAAGACATAACATTACTTAATGAGTTTTTTTCAGCAGCTGGGTCTGAAGATACACAGAGACAAGACAAAGATTACGAGAATAAATGCGGAAATGATAGCCAGCTTGCATCCCTACAAATTTCGATTCGTCCGGATACCGAGGCAGTAACAAAAAAAGACATATAGGAATGGACAGCTACTTGACAATAAAGAAGGGATGAACAGCTACTTGACAATAAAGAAGGGATATACAGCTTTAATTGCATTGATGAAAATATGGTAATCAAAAAAAAAATTAAGTCACAAACGATAATAAGAATCTTCAAGTGAAATGTCAAGGCAATCCTGTTGTATGGTTGTGAAACATGGAGCATAACATAAACGACAACCTTCAACTTTTATAAATTGGTACTTGTGGCAGATGTAGGAGGGTTACATGGGTGTGAGAATAGCACTAATACGGAACTGGTGGAAAGAAGCAGACAAGTACTAGTGGAGCAAGAGATGAGGACAATTCTGAGCAAATCAACTGACATCATTATGATGGAGGCCAAAGCTAAGAGACACAGGAGGATACACAGAACCATTCGGAAAACAGGTCAGGTCTGGTCAGGATGATTTAAGAAGCATAAAGAATACATAGAGAGAACATTAATAACTGTGACAAGACTTGAGGACAAAGCGTGGACAATGAGAAAGTCGAAAACTCACAGGAGCTGGAAGATAGTGGTAATGATGATTTGTAATCTTGTACGGCTTTTCGGTACTTTGCAACAAGGCCTGAGTTTTCTTTCTCCTGAATGTTCCTGGTGTCTATGTTGCCACTTGTTTGCCACCTCCATAACCTCTTCATCGTATCATAACTCAGTCCATGAATGACATTCTTCGCGGAATCAGTCTGATGAACTCCACATGCTCATCAGAGGAGTTTGACATGAGAAGGTAATTCCAGATAACTGTCTCTTGTTCTGTGACGCAAGACCACTTTGCACCAATGAGACACAATCATCAAACTTTGCTAATCTGTACTGTCCCATTGTCGTGGAATATTCTAATCCACATATATAAATTATCAGGTAAATATAAAGCCTAACAAATACATTTAATAAAGAAAAGAGCAATGGTAAAAGAACAGTGCTGTCACAATGACTGTACTCGAAATCCCCTTGTTTTCTGCTTCGTCTGCAAATTGTAACGCTTTCACGTTGATAGTAAAAGCCTACTGTGTCGCTGCACGCTGTCTTCAATGAAACGTGTACTGTATTTCTTGGAAAAACCTTGAGATACGCAAGCTGATCAATGACCTAGATTTAATATTTCATTCATTCCATACGCGGCGTAACTAAAAGACAGATAAAGCAGGAGAGAGAGAGAGGGACGAATGAAGGCAGGAAGCATGCAACACTACACGCGTCGCGCGATTAATAGTAACGCAAATCCCACGTGTAAGGCCACTTAGCTCTTTTAAATTTGTATATTTGGGTTCCTTAGGGCTTGCTGACAAAGAATATGTAAAACGTTACGCAAATAGTCTAGGAATTACCAAATTATAACCAAAATAAAATAGTGGGGGTGCCTGACAGCATGAAATCATTTCTGCTCATAAAATTTTTTTTATAACGTGTTTGAAAAAACATTACGTTACAGAAATAGCCTACCATGTTAACTCCTATTTGATTGGAGCGCCACAAATGTAAGACTAAACACGATTGGTCGGGCTATAAATACTATCTTGTGTTGTCAGGGGAAACGTGAAAAGGAGTATTTTTTTTTGAAAAGATGTGTAGACATGGTTTGATTGGGTAGAGCTGCGAATATACTCAATTCAGAGCGTCTGTTCATTGCCACATCTTGTAATAAACCTACTAAGAAGCAGTGCGTTGAGCACCAGTGTATATTTTTTATAAAATAAAGCCTGGGACATCGGCAGATCGGAGTTGTGCTATATTCATTGCCAGTCAACGAAACTGTTTATTATTTCTATGAATTGTGGTAAGCTTGAAATATTCAATATCTTTTAATGAAAATTGAATGTAAATTGATAATTTATGTCTGTATATATGTGTAGTTCAGTAGCGAACATGATGTAAAGCCTATGGTACTCCAGCCTGAACAGAAGGTGTCGGAGGAAAGTAAAACTGCATGGAATGGCCAAACAGTACACTGACACCTAGATTATTGACTAGAAAGAAATAATGCTGGAATTGCAGAGGCGTAGTAACCATTAGGGAGGAAAATACTGGCATAAAGTATTTCATATGAAGCTGACAGTTGGCCTAACGCTCTGAACTCAACGTTTGTGATGTATTGTGCTCAATGTAGAAATAGAGCATAAATTAGTTTTGAAGTAGGAGGTACAACCTTCTTGTTTCAGGGACCGTGGTCTTAAAGTTATTGAGCAGCACCTGGTCAGAGCTTTGCTGAAGCCAGAGGTGGACAGCATACTCCTTGGTCCATATAGCAACCAGTGGGGTGGCTCCAGAACTCATTAAAGTAATCGAGCAGAGGAGTCTTTTACTGCAGTCATCACGAAAGATAAGAGAGTGTGGCCATGGAGCTCAACATTATGTACCCCCATCTTAAAATGACACTGTAAAATAAAACTAAGAGGGGAATTTAATTGTTTTAATGCCAGGAACTGAGAACATCTCCAATACTAGTTCCAACAAAGACAAACTATTGAAGTCATGATGACAAATACCAACAGAGCTTGAACAAAACAAAACCAGTATTACCTCATATTACTACTACACAACTGACACACATAGGATACTATTAATAATATATGTCACTACACTATTCATATTGATAAATTCTGTACATATAACTTGTAATTAAAATTGATTGTGATTCCTGGTTCCCTTTGTATTTGAATCAGGACACATATACATTCATGACAGCACTGAATACATATTGTTATTTGAAAAGTTATCAGTGACTCCTTTAAGATATCCTCGTAGAGTGTTTTATGTATGTGAGTGTCACAGTGTTGTCAAGTGTGGTGGAATAAATTAAATTGTTTAGCTGTCTGTTGTTGTTATGACTTACACTTCATCATACACATACCCTAGACATATAACGTAGTCATCACACTATTCCAGAATAATTCTGACTGAGGTATACATATGTGGCAGCAAGTAAGGTTATCTATAATACACTACTCTTATTAGATATAGATACCTTCACAGCTGATCTCAGTCAGTACACTAAGTCCCCTATAAATATTTATAACATCCCACTTCACCACACCCATCCACCAAACGAACTGGAGATTTTGTGAACAATTTGGAAACATGTACAGTTGACATTCAAAAATCCGGCCATCGATAATCCGGTTCCTTCAGATTTCCGGCATGGATTTCGGAGCGCATTTTTAAATTTACCGCGTTGGCGCGCCACTGTTTTCTGGAGCAGTTTATGTTTTGATGCAGCTGTTGGGTCTTGCTTGCACGTGTTAACAGGCATTCCTGCTCATTCCTTCTCATTTAATCATTTATTTGCTGCTGTATAGCCCTATTATGGATTCAGCAAATAAAAGAAGTGGTGTAAAACGTAAACATCGTGCATTGTCGATCGCAGATAAAGTGTACAGGTAGTCATTTTCTGTTAAATATATACAGAATATATAACCATAAAAAATCCGGCATTTAAAAAAATCCGGCACTCCTCAGGTCCGGAGGTTGCCGGATTTTTGAATGTCTACTCTATATGTAGTTCAAGTAAGTATGTAATAACAAGTCCTTTCTTGTATAATCTAGAATAAACACGCATAATTACAACTAAAAGCATATATCTCAACAAACAACATAGTGTCCACTAACCTGTAGAGCGGGACCACAGATGTTTGTAGGAATATGAAGTTCTCCTGTCCTAAGAAAGTTGAGAATGGAACCAAAAGCTGAAGGATCTCTGTCGAAGAAATAATCACCGCTAGAATTCCGATAGTAGAGCTCAAGATTCTCCTTGGTGTGGAAGAAGGGCGTTCTGAGACGTCTGAGCGTTGACCGGTATGTTTCAAATATTCGACCACCAACGTTGATAATCACTGTCTCGTTCAGATTCTTCCGTCTTCTTTTACTTCGTCTCCTACTTTGGTATCCACTATGACAGTTATTATCTTTGTTCTTAGATAGATTATCCTTATCATAAATATTGTTGTTATTGTTGTTGTTCCTGTATTTATTTAAGTCATAAAGCGAACAGTTGCACGACATCTTGACGCTGCCTGAGGAGAGACGCGGGTGTAGACTAGAATTTGAAGCTGTTTGTTGTTGATGTAGATCTTTGTTAGTATTGTCGAAACTCCCTTCATCTGAGTGCCTTTCGTGTCGTTCTTTGTCCGACTGATGTAATGAGCATGAACGTTCATTCTCGGGTATTGTTTCTGGACACGGCCAGTCTTCGCCACTATCCTCATCACTGTCTGGTAAAAGACTTACGGAGACTGTCTTCCTCCGATGTTGTTGTCGTTTGATGTCGTGCAGGTTTTTGTGTAAGCTCCAGTCAACTCCGCCTTGCTGGAACGATGGCCGACGCTGTGGATAAAGTAATTTCTTTTTAGTCCTAAATATGAAAATATTCTTTGAAATCATTTACCTTATTTTACTCCTTACAGAACAAAGCCCCCATTACAGTTGCCTTCATGAAGGAGATTCGTGTGTTCCTGTGTTGGTGGTTTTTGTAGTTATTTGCTTTACATGCTGAGGTTGTCAGTTTCAAACACAGCCTCACCCTCATTGTTATCATATTGTTTTTAAATTAGGAGCCTTTCTTTGTTGTGGCGAAGCACGCCTCGTTCAACCTAGACGCAAGATCCATCGGTTATTTTAGGGCGCAAGTCCAAATATAAAAGACTTTGTTGTCGGTAACTTATCATTATCAGTTCTCTGTTGTCTCCCATTAGAGCAGACAGCCACCTCCTCTGCTAGTTCTCAGGCAGCCTGCACTAAAGCATCCGCATGCTCTTACAGTTTTGGTTTCTGTAGTAATTTATTTTACGTAGATTTGAATTTTGGCGGGAACATCACTATCGGCTTGTGTTTACAGGTCGTGTCATTTTTTAATTATTTCTTTGGGTATGTATTTAACTTAGTTCTCTCTTTCTTCCTCTTATGTTTTAGTTTGTTTGTCCCTGGCGAAGGCCTTAAGTCCATACTTACTTACTTAGTCGTTCCCCTTCTACCGTGAGGTGTAGAGTTTTGGAAGAGAGAGCGCCAGACTATCCTATCGGATGTTTTCCTCTTGGCCTGGTTCCATTCTAGTCCTCGGTCTTTCAAAGGTTGTCTAACGTTGTCCTCCCAGCGGACTCTGTGTCGTCCTGGGGGTCTGGATCCCTGGCTCTTTGTTTCCCATGCTTGTCGTGGTAGCCGATCTTATCCCATTCTGCAGACATGGCCAAACCATCTTAGTTGGGTCTGTTCTACTTGGGTCTGCAGGGGTGGGATTTTAGGTCTTGACGTATCGTCTGGTTGAGGACGCATGTCTCTTCTTGTTATTTCAACCACCTTCCTCGGATACCTCATTTCTAAGGTTTGGATCTGGTTTTTGTGGGTTGTAGTCATTGCCCATGACTCGCATCCATATGTCAAGACTGGGACATAGGTGGAGCGGTATACAACTATCTTCGTTTTCTTACCAACCTCTCTCTTACTGAGGAATCCTCGATTTATGGCCTCAAAAATTCTCCAGCTGCTGCTTTTCGAGTGGCCAACTCTTCTTTGATACCTCCCTTTCGGTCTATAATAGCTCCGAGGTATTTAAAGTGGTCGACCTGCTCCAGGACCTGTTCTCCCAGCTTAATCTGATGTCTTCTTTCTTCTCGTGATATCACCATGGATTTTGTTTTAGAGCTGCTTATGACCATCCCTCTCTTCTCCAGCTCTTCCTTCCAGACTTGCAGGTTGGATTGGAGATGTGCCTCTGATTTCCTTATGTCCATAACGTTGTCTATTCTCTATGTTCTGTGTCCCAGTAAAAGGCATCAACTATAATCCTTTTTACACCGGCGTTAGTCTTACATAATGAAATTGTCAGTTCCACGCACAACATGATATATGTTAGCCTCTTACGACATGCTGAGACAGCCCTATTCTGTCTTTGTCTTCTCAGACGCCCCCGAGAACCTTACAGACAGACACACACACACACACACACACACACACACACACACACACACACCCACACACGTGCAAACTCACTTTAGTCGTATTTTACAACATGTCTGGGGTTGACAGTGGTCCTGTTATATCACGGTCTCCCCACAACCACGATGAACCAGGAGGGGTATACATGTCTGGGGTTGACAGTGGTCCTATTATATCAGGGTCTCCCCAGAACCACGACGAACCAGGCGGGGTATACATGTCTGGGGTTGACAGTGGTCCTGTTATATCAGGGTCTCCCCAGAACCAAGACGAACCAGGCGGGGTATACATGTCTGGGGTTGACAGTGGTCCTGTTATATCACGGTCTCCCCAGAACCACGACGAACCAGGCGGGGTATACATGTCTGGGGTTGACAGTGGTCCTATTATATCAGGGTCTCCCCAGAACCACGACGAACCAGGCGGGGTATACATGTCTGGGGTTGACAGTGGTCCTGTTATATCAGGGTCTCCCCAGAACCACGACGAACCAGGCGGGGTATACATGTCTGGGGTTGACAGTGGTCCTGTTATATCAGGGTCTCCCCAGAACCACGACGAACCAGGCGGGGTATACATGTCTGGGGTTGACAGTGGTCCTATTATATCAGGGTCTCCCCAGAACCACGACGAACCAGGCGGGGTATACATGTCTGGGGTTGACAGTGGTCCTGTTATATCAGGGTCTCCCGAGAACCACGACGAACCAGGCGGGGTATACATGTCTGGGGTTGACAGTGGTCCTGTTATATCAGGGTCTCCCCACAACCACGACGAACCAGGCGGGGTATACATGTCTGGGGTTGACAGTGGTCCTGTTATATCGGGGTCTTCCCGGAACCACGACGAACCAGGCGGGGTATACATGTCTGGGGTTGACAGTGGTCCTGTTATATCAGGGTCTCCCCACAACCACGACGAACCAGGCGGGGTATACATGTCTGGGGTTGACAGTGGTCCTGTTATATCAGGGTCTCTCTGTAACAAGTTGATCCTTTGAAAGGGCAGTAATTCGGAATATGTTTTTGGGCAAAGTAGATTATGAGTTACAATACTTGTATACCTGATTAAGCTGAGGTTTGTTTAACGTTATAATAGAAACATATCCTTTTATTTTGAGTGACAGAGTACAGGAAAGCGTGCGAACGCTTTTATCTCAAATGCTGAGATGTATTTATTCTGTACTGTTTTTGAGCTGTGTTCAAAAACAGCGGAGTCTCGTTTTGGGGTTTTTTTTGGCGGGACTAGAGTGTGTGATCCCGGAGAGGAGAAGAGGGATTCGGAGCGTTGGACCGGGAGTGGTCAACGCTGTCTGTGTGTGTTTTTCGAGGATGTATGCCTACGTAGTGCTTTGAATAATGTCGACTTAATGTTTTTGCTGTGTGGATAGGCCATATTATGTATTTGTGAAGCTTTGAGGAAGCTATTATGAGTCCAGGATTGGGACAGGCCATATTAAGTATTTGTGAAGCTTTGAGGAAGCTATTATGAGTCGTGAGGACTTTAGGCCATAATTTATGTGAACTGCTGGGTGCAGTATTATAAGTCTAGCGCAGAGATGAGTCGTGAGGACTTTAGGCCATTATTTATGTGAACTGCTGGGTGCAGTATTATAAGTGAGTCATGAGGACTTTAGGCCATAATTTATGTGAACTGCTGGGTGCAGTATTATAGTGCAGTATTATAAGTCTAGCGCAGAGATGAGTCGTGAGGACTTTAGGCCATTATTTATGTGAACTGCTGGGTGCAGTATTATAAGTGAGTCGTGAAGACTTTAGGCCATTATTTATGTGAACCGCTGGGTGCAGCATTATAAGTGAGTCATGAGGACTTTAGGCTATAATTTATGTGAACTGCTGGGTGCAGTATTATAGTGCAGTATTATAAGTCTAGCGCAGAGATGAGTCGTGAGGACTTTAGGCCATTATTTATGTGAACTGCTGGGTGCAGTATTATAAGTGAGTCATGAGGACTTTAGGCCATAATTTATGTGAACTGCTGGGTGCAGTATTATAGCGCAGTGTTATAGCGCAGAGATGAGTCGTGAGGACTTTAGGCCTTGATATAGATCTGCTGATGAATGCTGAAGAGTATTGTATTGCAATGACTTGTAATGTGACTGTGTATATCAATGTAAACGTGATCGTGCTGTGACTTAATAAATCGACATTTAAATTACACCAGATGTTTACGGCCATCCATGACTATTATTTACGTACCTGTGTTGTGAGTGACTGTTCTACCACACACTCACTAATACATACCTAACACAGATACGACGGCACACCTACGCCACCCATACACCGTTAATATTAATATTCAGCATCTTCGGTAACAGTGGTGGCCATTAAATGTCACCAGGCGTTTACCACAGTCCATGATTCTTATGTACGTGCCTTGTGGTGTGAGTGTCTACCCAGTGACAATGATAACTCATATTTAATAATCTAGCTCTGTGTGGGCGGGACTTATTCTATTATACATAGCTCGGAACAACAACAGTTGGACAATACCACTATTACGAAATCACCAGTATAAACATGAACATAACGGTAACAGTGGTGGACCAGTTCAAATTGGAACGAATGGATATGACATTCGCGTATCAAGAGTTTCTCTAACTTGAGAGAGTATTTAACAGACGGAAGGATAAAATCGTTATCGATACAGTCCACATATCTGTATCATTTGATAGATTTGTTTTCGGGTTCTGACACCCGCAACAGTCGTTTTGAGAGAACTTCATGCGTGACCTGAATCTCATGTGCTTCAACCGTGACCTGGTTTGTATGCCACATGTGTGGCGCATTTGGGAAACGCCTTATTCGTGGTAACAATCAGCTTTATAGCACTGTCGGTGACGTCCTGTGTCGTGCCTGTGGAAAACAACAACGTCTGTAGTCTACATTTGCTATCAGATGTGCAGCGAAATTATCAAGCAGCGAGCCAGCAGTTTATGAGGTGATACAACGTCTGAAGGATAGCGTGTACAAGTCGAGTGTATGTGCAGTTGTACCAGTCATTTTGCAAGTATAGCTCGAGTCAAGAGCGGGTTTGCTGTGTTCCTGTTACGATCATCATGTGCTCCTATGCAGTATTCGAGCACATACCTTACTAAAGCGAGGACCTGAACGGAAGAAAGTCTAGATCCAGTACCTTTCGGCGATAGACTGTTTTAGCGTCAGAATTATGTGATATTAAAAGTCTTGGCGGAAGGGAATGGAAAATTGACAGATAAGTGATTTTTTTTTGGTTCTGTAAAGTGTGTCATGTCACTCATGTCCTCAGGCCTTCTGAATTCTATGCATTTTTTTTAAATTCTGTTGTTGTTGTTGTTTATGTCTATAATGACATATAAGTAGAATTTAATGCATAAGTAGTTTATGGCTATTAACATGTGGTATTGACTACCATGATATGGATATGACCATATAAAGGTTATTTGAACAGAAATTGATCTGACAGTAATTAGGAATAGTTGCAATTTATTGTATGGTTATTTAGCTGTCAGGAGTAAAAGGTTTATTGATACATATACAGTGATCTCAATAAGTAAGTCACTATGGATGATGACGAAATGGATCCTGATAATATGTGGCCTTTATTGGAATATTTATTTCAAGAGGGTAAAAATTTTCATAGATTAAAAGGACCAGAACTGGAAGCACACGTGATGGACGGATTGTTGGTCAGTGCGTCGAGAGCACTAAGAGATTTTGCTGAAAATAGATTTCAGTCCATCCCTCATTTAAGAATGGCTAGGAATTTAGCAAGGTTGCTGCTGTTCGACCTTCGTGTATTTGTGTATAAGAATATTCATGTTGAACACGACAATATATTGAAGGGTATACACAATATAATTGTTGACAATCAGGAAAAGAAGCTAGAAGATGAGGAAGTAAGAGTCAACAGACAGGAAGGAAAAAATTGCTTAAAGGGTAAAGCTGAAGAGAATGAACTTAAGGAAAAATTAGCTAAACTTACAAGTGATTTAAATAGATCAAACCTGGAACTTGCTAGAGTACAAGCAAGTTTGGATTCTTCACTATTGAAGGTTAAAGAATTGGAGGTCCAGATAAAAGTTAAGCATGTTGAGGTGGAAAACCTTACACAAGAGATCCAACGAAGGAAAGACATGTATGAAAAATTAAAAGCGGAAACCAATGAGCGAGAAGGATTATACAATGTAATGATACATGATGTATGTTTTGATAAACTTGAAGAGAAGAATACTGTATTTCCAGGGGAAGTCGATGAGCTGGTGAATAATAATAATGGTGAGAATGAAACACAGTCAATAAAGGTAAATAAAGAGCAAGATGGAAAAGAGACATTGGTAGAGTTGACCTCTGAGAAAGAGAAGGTTGCTAAGATTGAGAAATTGCTAGCAGAAGAAGGTTGCAGAGTTTTGGCTCTTAATGATTTAAATAAGAAACTTAGTCAAGAGATTGCGCATAGAGATATTGAAATTTCAGAGGCCAGAAAACGGGTAAATGGCCTGCTTGACATCGTCTTGGATAAAAAAATTTGGTCTTCTGTCTATGTTGACAGTGATAGACAGAAAGTTGCGAAAAGTCAGCCCCATACACTTTTTGCTCATAGAGAGGCCATACATGGTAAACATAGAACTTTTCGTGGGAGATACAACTTCCCTAGTGCTAGTGGTACTAGTGACTCTATTGATAATTCTTGGCGTCAGGCTAATAAAGATTCTTGTGTTTCAGCCAGTTCTATTGATTACGAAAAGAAATGTGAGAAATTGAAAGTTAAGGCTCCTAAAATCAATCACGTGTTTACTGTTGCAGATTCTGATAAACTTGTAACAGGGAATAAACATAGTACTATATTTTCCAGGAATGAAACCCACTATGGGCAGGAAAATAAACATTCTAAGGGTTCAGTTACTTGTCAAACTCAGCACAGCCAGTTTGACGGGATTGGTAAACATATTCCCATAGGTGAAAAGAAGAACATTGATAGTAAGAGATATAATCACAAGATTAGACAGTACCAAGAGAGTTTATCAAGTGATAATTTTGATTCTCCAAGGAATTGTAAACAATTTAGCGGATTTCAACATTTTGATCCGAAGAATTCTGTAAGTTATAGTAGAAATAACTGTAAGAAAAACTATCAATCTGGTAATGATTTTGCTACTAGAAAGCAAGTCTTGTCTAGTGGACATTTTTGTCAAAGAAGATATGTTAACAACAACAATGCTAACTTGGGTTATAGACATAACATTTGTCATAATAGAGGAATTGACAAGAATATAAAGAGAGATAATAGCTCTTCACATGTTTCTCTACATAACTTGATTCAGCAAAAGTCTAGAGTCATTGTTTGTAAACAAAGCAACTGTAGTAATAAATATTTTCACCAGGTAACAAATAATAAGCGCAAGTATGCTAACTTTGCTCAACATGAGCCCAGAGTCAGTTGTAATAGAGATAAGCAAGGTAACAATAACACTGGTGTTTTAAATACTGTGTCTGATAATGTTGTTCATCACGAGAAAGTGTCTCGGTGTTGTGAATGTAACATTTTGTTTCAGCCTACGGCAGTAATGTCTTCTGTGATGTCTAGAGATTATAAAAGAAGAGCTGAGGGCATTGTGAAAGGACCATTGCTTTACAAGGACCAAAGTACAGGGTAATTGTCATTGTGACTTCTACGTTTTTTCTCATTAGATTTCACCATTCATTAAAATAGAAATTTTCATTCATATATTTTGACAGAAGCGACTTTACGATAACAGTCAAGGCTCCTGTGACATATTAACTGTGAGAAAAGGAGGTCAACTTTGGGTCATTGTGTGCGTTCAAGCGTAACTTTTTCAGCGTCTCATTAAACATCGGATGTTTTACTTGCTCAGGGTCAAGAAATGTTGACAGGAAAGGGAAGCTATAGATTTACATCTGATTTTTTATTTATTATTAAACAGTAAATATTTTTTGTATTTGTTACTATAATAAATGATATGTTCTTGTTTTGCAATAACATGTAATTTCGTTTGAAATATTTAATGCATTATTTGATTGCCATGATTTTGTGTTTCTATTGTTAGTTATATTCCACTGTTGAACTTGCAGTTGTTTGTTTTGGTTTTTTGTTGTTGTAGCAGTTTTGTTAAGACAACTTTTGTACATGTTGAGTTTGCCAGCCCTATGCACAAAACTCATTAGTTGTAATGGTGCAATAATTACTTTTAGATAATTCATGAGCACTTGAATTTTTTCTCATGTGTTTTATGTGATGTATATTTTTTGAAGAGAAAAAAAAAAAAAAACTTACATTTGTTAATGTGTGTCTGTTTAGAGATAGATTGTTCATACGTCCTTCATTTTCTTGAAGTCGATTTCTTTGTTAGTTTATTCATTATAGCTTTGAATTGGTTGTAAATGTAATACTATTTTTATGCAACTTAGTGATACGAAACTTTTTTGTATTTTTTTTTTTGAAAATGTATTTTTTCGAACGTTGTAATATTTTTTTTCTGCGCCAATGCTAGTCTGTATATTATGGTTAGTAATGTGTAGTGTCATTAGTTCCTTGAAATTGTTTTTTTTAATGTTTGATGCATTTTTCTGTATTTAGCGCGTGACTTTGAGTCAGTGCAAACCTTTTGATAGCGTTTTATTTTTGTTTGTGTGATATCTTGTATAATTTATTATTAGTTATGCATAAGTTTTATAATTTGGCTAAATTACTTACTATTCTTTTTGTCATAAGTTTTTACTTTGTGTTGTTAGTATAGATATACTTTGGTATTTTGTTTTGTAATTTTTGATTATGATTGTATTAAGTTAGACAATATGATGTTTAATTTAGATAGTTATAACGTATTGTTACTACTTTTTCTACATGTGCATCTTTACTTTTTATCTGTTGTTGTTGACTGTTCGTCATCCCTTTACATCTTTTCTGTTGTCTTTTCAGCATAATCTGATATGTTGTTTATACTTCCGTGTTTCATCTTTGTCTCACTTTATGCTTCGTGTATACTTTTTTCTGTTACGCTACTTAGACTTTCATTCTTTGTATTGTTCAAGTAATGAGGTAACTTTAGATCAGTGATAGGTGTATTTGCTTTACATGATTTGACATTGTGATATTATTTGTTGTTTTTCATATGATGATTTCATATTTTACGTCTTTTCGAATTATACTTTGTTTGCTTGATATTATCATTTCTATTACTATTGTTTGTTGCTTGTTTGAGTATTATTGTATATGCTTAACTTAGTTCTGTAATAGATTAATTTTGAGATACTTAGCTTGGTTTTCTAATAGATTAATTTTAGTAATCATACGTTGGATGATTGTTATTTACTTTACATTTACTGCTAATATTTTGTAGATATACTATTTCTGACTTATCATAAGATGAATTTTGTAAAACATATGTTAGAACTCCATTATCTTTTAAATTTTTTCGTTTTGGGAGTTAATTTTCAAAAAAAATGATAGAATCATTTTTTTTCTCCTGGGTGTGTGGGAAACTGTAACAAGTTGATCCTTTGAAAGGGCAGTAATTCGGAATATGTTTTTGGGCAAAGTAGATTATGAGTTACAATACTTGTATACCTGATTAAGCTGAGGTTTGTTTAACGTTATAATAGAAACATATCCTTTTTATTTTGAGTGACAGAGTACAGGAAAGCGTGCGAACGCTTTTATCTCAAATGCTGAGATGTATTTATTCTGTACTGTTTTTGAGCTGTGTTCAAAAACAGCGGAGTCTCGTTTTGGGTTTTTTTTGGCGGGACTAGAGTGTGTGATCCCGGAGAGGAGAAGAGGGATTCGGAGCGTTGGACCGGGAGTGGTCAACGCTGTCTGTGTGTGTTTTTTCGAGGATGTATGCCTACGTAGTGCTTTGAATAATGTCGACTTAATGTTTTTGCTGTGTGGATAGGCCATATTATGTATTTGTGAAGCTTTGAGGAAGCTATTATGAGTCCAGGATTGGGACAGGCTATTATGTATTTGTGAAGCTTTGAGGAAGCTATAATGAGTCCAGGGTGAGGACAGGCCATATTAAGTATTTGTGAAGCTTTGAGGAAGCTATTATGAGTCGTGAGGACTTTAGGCCATAATTTATGTGAACTGCTGGGTGCAGTATTATAAGTCTAGCGCAGAGATGAGTCGTGAGGACTTTAGGCCATTATTTATGTGAACTGCTGGGTGCAGTATTATAAGTGAGTCGTGAGGACTTTAGGCCATTATTTATGTGAACTGCTGGGTGCAGTATTATAAGTGAGTCGTGAGGACTTTAGGCCATAATTTATGTGAACTGCTGGGTGCAGTATTATAGTGCAGTATTATAAGTCTAGCGCAGAGATGAGTCGTGAGGACTTTAGGCCATTATTTATGTGAACTGCTGGGTGCAGTATTATAAGTGAGTCGTGAGGACTTTAGGCCATTATTTATGTGAACTGCTGGGTGCAGTATTATAAGTGAGTCATGAGGACTTTAGGCCATAATTTATGTGAACTGCTGGGTGCAGTATTATAGTGCAGTATTATAAGTCTAGCGCAGAGATGAGTCGTGAGGACTTTAGGCCATTATTTATGTGAACTGCTGGGTGCAGTATTATAAGTGAGTCATGAGGACTTTAGGCCATAATTTATGTGAACTGCTGGGTGCAGTATTATAGCGCAGTGTTATAGCGCAGAGATGAGTCGTGAGGACTTTAGGCCTTGATATAGATCTGCTGATGAATGTTGAAGAGTATTGTATTGCAATGACTTGTAATGTGACTGTGTGTATATCAATGTAAACGTGATCGTGCTGTGACTTAATAAATCGACATTTAAATTACACCAGATGTTTACGGCCATCCATGACTATTATTTACGTACCTGTGTTGTGAGTGACTGTTCTACCACACACTCACTAATACATACCTAACACAGATACGACGGCACACCTACGCCACCCATACACCGTTAATATTAATATTCAGCATCTTCGGTAACAGTGGTGGCCATTAAATGTCACCAGGCGTTTACCACAGTCCATGATTCTTATGTACGTGCCTTGTGGTGTGAGTGTCTACCCAGTGACAATGATAACTCATATTTAATAATCTAGCTCTGTGTGGGCGGGACTTATTCTATTATACATAGCTCGGAACAACAACAGTTGGACAATACCACTATACCAGTATAAACATGAACATAACGGTAACAGTGGTGGACCAGTTCAAATTGGAACGAATGGATATGACATTCGCGTATCAAGAGTTTCTCTAACTTGAGAGAGTATTTAACAGACGGAAGGATAAAATCGTTATCGATACAGTCCACATATCTGTATCATTTGATAGATTTGTTTTCGGGTTCTGACACCCGCAACAGTCGTTTTGAGAGAACTTCATGCGTGACCTGAATCTCATGTGCTTCAACCGTGACCTGGTTTGTATGCCACATGTGTGGCGCATTTGGGAAACGCCTTATTCGTGGTAACAATCAGCTTTATAGCACTGTCGGTGACGTCCTGTGTCGTGCCTGTGGAAAACAACAACGTCTGTAGTCTACATTTGCTATCAGATGTGCAGCGAAATTATCAAGCAGCGAGCCAGCAGTTTATGAGGTGATACAACGTCTGAAGGATAGCGTGTACAAGTCGAGTGTATGTGCAGTTGTACCAGTCATTTTGCAAGTATAACTCGAGTCAAGAGCGGGTTTGCTGTGTTCCTGTTACGATCATCATGTGCTCCTATGCAGTATTCGAGCACATACCTTACTAAAGCGAGGACCTGAACGGAAGAAAGTCTAGATCCAGTACCTTTCGGCGATAGACTGTTTTAGCGTCAGAATTATGTGATATTTAAAGTCTTGGCGGAAGGGAATGGAAAATTGACAGATAAGTGATTTTTGTTTGTTCTGTAAAGTGTGTCATGTCACTCATGTCCTCAGGCCTTCTGAATTCTATGCATTTTTTTTAAATTCTGTTGTTGTTGTTGTTGTTTATGTCTATAATGACATATAAGTAGAATTTAATGCATAAGTAGTTTATGGCTATTAACATGTGGTATTGACTACCATGATATGGATATGACCATATAAAGGTTCTTTGAACAGAAATTGATCTGACAGTAATTAGGAATAGTTGCAATTTATTGTATGGTTATTTAGCTGTCAGGAGTAAAAGGTTTATTGATACATATACAGTGATCTCAATAAGTAAGTCACTATGGATGATGACGAAATGGATCCTGATAATATGTGGCCTTTATTGGAGTATTTATTTCAAGAGGGTAAAAATTTTCATAGATTAAAAGGACCAGAACTGGAAGCACACGTGATGGACGGATTGTTGGTCAGTGCGTCGAGAGCACTAAGAGATTTTGCTGAGAATAGATTTCAGTCCATCCCTCATTTAAGAATGGCTAGGAATTTAGCAAGGTTGCTGCTGTTCGACCTTCGTGTATTTGTGTATAAGAATATTCATGTTGAACACGACAATATATTGAAGGGTATACACAATATAATTGCTGACAATCAGGAAAAGAAGCTAGAAGATGAGGAAGTAAGAGTCAACAGACAGGAAGGAAAAAATTGCTTAAAGGGTAAAGCTGAAGAGAATGAACTTAAGGAAAAATTAGCTAAACTTACAAGTGATTTAAATAGATCAAACCTGGAACTTGCTAGAGTACAAGCAAGTTTGGATTCTTCACTATTGAAGGTTAAAGAATTGGAGGTCCAGATAAAAGTTAAGCATGTTGAGGTGGAAAACCTTACACAAGAGATCCAACGAAGGAAAGACATGTATGAAAAATTAAAAGCGGAAACCAATGAGCGAGAAGGATTATACAATGTAATGATACATGATGTATGTTTTGATAAACTTGAAGAGAAGAATACTGTATTTCCAGGGGAAGTCGATGAGCTGGTGAATAATAATAATGGTGAGAATGAAACACAGTCAATAAAGGTAAATAAAGAGCAAGATGGAAAAGAGACATTGGTAGAGTTGACCTCTGAGAAAGAGAAGGTTGCTAAGATTGAGAAATTGCTAGCAGAAGAAGGTGGCAGAGTTTTGGCTCTTAATGATTTAAATAAGAAACTTAGTCAAGAGATTGCGCATAGAGATATTGAAATTTCGGAGGCCGGAAAACGGGTAAATGGCCTGCTTGACGTCGTCTTAGATAAAAAAATGTGGTCTTCTGTCGATATGGACAGTGATAGACAGAAAGTTGCGAAAAGTCAGCCCTATACACTTTTTGCTCATAGAGAGACCATACATGGTAAACATAGAACTTTTCGTGGGAGATACAACTTCCCTAGTGCTAGTGGTACTAGTGACTCTATTGATAATTCTTGGCGTCAGGCTAATAAAGATTCTTGTGTTTCAGCCAGTTCTATTGATTACGAAAAGAAATGTGAGAAATTGAAAGTTAAGGCTCCTAAAATCAATCACGTGTTTACTGTTGCAGATTCTGATAAACTTGTAACAGGGAATAAACATAGTACTATATTTTCCAGGAATGAAACCCACTATGGGCAGGAAAATAAACATTCTAAGGGTTCAGTTACTTGTCAAACTCAGCACAGCCAGTTTGACGGGATTGGTAAACATATTCCCATAGGTGAAAAGAAGAACATTGATAGTAAGAGATATAATCACAAGATTAGACAGTACCAAGGGAGTTTATCAAGTGGTAATTTTGATTCTCCAAGGAATTGTAAACAATTTAGCGGATTTCAACATTTTGATCCGAAGAATTCTGTAAGTTATAGTAGAAATTACTGTAAGAAAAACTATCAATCTGGTAATGATTTTGCTACTAGAAAGCAAGTCTTGTCTAGTGGACATTTTTGTCAAAGAAGATATGTTAACAACAACAATGCTAACTTGGGTTATAGACATAACATTTGTCATAATAGAGGAATTGACAAGAATATAAAGAGAGATAATAGCTCTTCACATGTTTCTCTACATAACTTGACTCAGCAAAAGTCTAGAGTCATTGTTTGTAAACAAAGCAACTGTAGTAATAAATATTTTCACCAGGTAACAAATAATAAGCGCAAGTATGCTAACTTTGCTCAACATGAGCCCAGAGTCAGTTGTAATAGAGATAAGCAAGGTAACAATAACACTGGTGTTTTAAATACTATGTCTGATAATGTTGTTCAGCACGAGAAGGTGTCTCGGTGTTGTGAATGTAACATTTTGTTTCAGCCTACGGCAGTAATGTCTTCTGTGATGTCTAGAGATTATAAAAGAAGAGCTGAGGGCATTGTGAAAGGACCATTGCTTTACAAGGACCAAAGTACAGGGTAATTGTCATTGTGACTTCTACGTTTTTTCTCATTAGATTTCACCATTCATTAAAATAGAAATTTTCATTCATATATTTTGACAGAAGCGACTTTACGATAACAGTCAAGGCTCCTGTGACATATTAACTGTGAGAAAAGGAGGTCAACTTTGGGTCATTGTGTGCGTTCAAGCGTAACTTTTTCAGCGTCTCATTAAACATCGGATGTTTTACTTGCTCAGGGTCAAGAAATGTTGACAGGAAAGGGAAGCTATAGATTTACATCTGATTTTTTTATTTATTTATGTAAACAGTAAATATTTTCTTTTGTATTTGTTACTATAATAAATGATATGTTCTTGTTTTGCAATAACATGTAATTTCGTTTGAAATATTTAATGCATTATTTGATTGCCATGATTTTGTGTTTCTATTGTTAGTTATATTCCACTGTTGAACTTGCAGTTGTTTGTTTTGGTTTTTTGTTGTTGTAGCAGTTTTGTTAAGACAACTTTTGTACATGTTGAGTTTGCCAGCCCTATGCACAAAACTCATTAGTTGTAATGGTGCAATAATTACTTTTAGATAATTCATGAGCACTTGAATTTTTTCTCATGTGTTTTATGTGATGTATATTTTTTGAAGAGAAAAAAAAAAAAAAAAAACTTACATTTGTTAATGTGTGTCTGTTTAGAGATAGATTGTTCATACGTCCTTCATTTTCTTGAAGTCGATTTCTTTGTTAGTTTATTCATTATAGCTTTGAATTGGTTGTAAATGTAATACTATTTTTATGCAACTTAGTGATACGAAACTTTTTTGTATTTTTTTTTTTGAAAATGTATTTTTTCGAACGTTGTAATATTTTTTCTGCGCCAATGCTAGTCTGTATATTATGGTGGAGTAATGTGTAGTGTCATTAGTTCCTTGAAATTGTTTTTTAATGTTTGATGCATTTTTTCTGTATTTAGCGCGTGACTTTGAGTCAGTGCAAACCTTTTGATAGCGTTTTATTTTTGTTTGTGTGATATCTTGTATAATTTATTATTAGTTATGCATAAGTTTTATAATTTGGCTAAATTACTTACTATTCTTTTTGTCATAAGTTTTTACTTTGTGTTGTTAGTATAGATATACTTTGGTATTTTGTTTTGTAATTTTTGATTATGATTGTATTAAGTTAGACAATATGATGTTTAATTTAGATAGTTATAACGTATTGTTACTACTTTTTCTACATGTGCATCTTTACTTTTTATCTGTTGTTGTTGACTGTTCGTCATCCCTTTACATCTTTTCTGTTGTCTTTTCAGCATAATCTGATATGTTGTTTATACTTCCGTGTTTCATCTTTGTCTCACTTTATGCTTCGTGTATACTTTTTTCTGTTACGCTACTTAGACTTTCATTCTTTGTATTGTTCAAGTAATGAGGTAACTTTAGATCAGGGATAGTTATATTTGCTTTACATGATTTGACATTGTGATATTATTTGTTGTTTTTCATATGATGATTTCATATTTTACTTCTTTTCGAATTATACTTTGTTTGCTTGATATTATCATTTCTATTACTATTGTTTGTTGCTTGTTTGAGTATTATTGTATATGCTTAACTTAGTTCTGTAATAGATTAATTTTGAGATACTTAGCTTGGTTTTCTAATAGATTAATTTTAGTAATCATACGTTGGATGATTGTTAATTACTTTACATTTACTGCTAATATTTTGTAGATATACTATTTCTGACTTATCATAAGATGAATTTTGTAAAACATATGTTAGAACTCCATTATCTTTTAAATTTTTTCGTTTTGGGAGTTAATTTTCAAAAAAATGATAGAATCATTTTTTTTTCTCCTGGGTGTGTGGGAAACTGTAACAAGTTGATCCTTTGAAAGGGCAGTAATTCGGAATATGTTTTTGGGCAAAGTAGATTATGAGTTACAATACTTGTATACCTGATTAAGCTGAGGTTTGTTTAACGTTATAATAGAAACATATCCTTTTTATTTTGAGTGACAGAGTACAGGAAAGCGTGCGAACGCTTTTATCTCAAATGCTGAGATGTATTTATTCTGTACTGTTTTTGAGCTGTGTTCAAAAACAGCGGAGTCTCGTTTTGGGTTTTTTTGGCGGGACTAGAGTGTGTGATCCCGGAGAGGAGAAGAGGGATTCGGAGCGTTGGACCGGGAGTGGTCAACGCTGTCTGTGTGTGTTTTTCGAGGATGTATGCCTACGTAGTGCTTTGAATAATGTCGACTTAATGTTTTTGCTGTGTGGATAGGCCATATTATGTATTTGTGAAGCTTTGAGGAAGCTATTATGAGTCCAGGATTGGGACAGGCCATATTAAGTATTTGTGAAGCTTTGAGGAAGCTATTATGAGTCGTGAGGACTTAGGCCATAATTTATGTGAACTGCTGGGTGCAGTATTATAAGTCTAGCGCAGAGATGAGTCGTGAGGACTTTAGGCCATTATTTATGTGAACTGCTGGGTGCAGTATTATAAGTGAGTCGTGAGGACTTTAGGCCATTATTTATGTGAACTGCTGGGTGCAGTATTATAAGTGAGTCATGAGGACTTTAGGCCATAATTTATGTGAACTGCTGGGTGCAGTATTATAGTGCAGTATTATAAGTCTAGCGCAGAGATGAGTCGTGAGGACTTTAGGCCATTATTTATGTGAACTGCTGGGTGCAGTATTATAAGTGAGTCGTGAGGACTTTAGGCCATTATTTATGTGAACCGCTGGGTGCAGCATTATAAGTGAGTCATGAGGACTTTAGGCTATAATTTATGTGAACTGCTGGGTGCAGTATTATAGTGTAGTCTTATAAGTCTAGCGCAGAGATGAGTCGTGAGGACTTTAGGCCATTATTTATGTGAACTGCTGGGTGCAGTATTATAAGTGAGTCATGAGGACTTTAGGCCATAATTTATGTGAACTGCTGGGTGCAGTATTATAGCGCAGTGTTATAGCGCAGAGATGAGTCGTGAGGACTTTAGGCCTTGATATAGATCTGCTGATGAATGTTGAAGAGTATTGTATTGCAATGACTTGTAATGTGACTGTGTGTATATCAATGTAAACGTGATCGTGCTGTGACTTAATAAATCGACATTTAAATTACACCAGATGTTTACGGCCATCCATGACTATTATTTACGTACCTGTGTTGTGAGTGACTGTTCTACCACACACTCACTAATACATACCTAACACAGATACGACGGCACACCTACGCCACCCATACACCGTTAATATTAATGTTCATCATCGGTAACACTCTCCACAACCACGACGAACCAGGCGGGGTATACATGTCTGGGGTTGACATTGGTCCTGTTATATCAGGGTCTCCCCAGAACCACGACGAACCAGGCGGGGTATACATGTCTGGGGTTGACAGTGGTCCTATTATATCACGGTCTCCCCACAACCACGATGAACCAGGCGGGGTATACATGTCTGGGGTGGACAGTGGTCCTATTACATCAGGGTCTCCCCAGAACCACGACGAACCAGGCGGGGTATACATGTCTGGGGTTGACAGTGGTCCTATTATATCAGGGTCTCCCCAGAACCACGACGAACCAGGCGGGGTATACATGTCTGGGGTTGACAGTGGTCCTGTTATATCAGGGTCTCCCCACAACCACGACGAACCAGGCGGGGTGTACATGTCTGGGGTTGACAGTGGTCCTATTACATCAGGGTCTCCCCACAACCACGACGAACCAGGCGGGGTATACATGTCTGGGGTTGACAGTGGTCCTATTACATCAGGGTCTCCCCACAACCACGACGAACCAGGCGGGGTATACATGTCTGGGGTTGACAGTGGTCCTATTATATCAGGGTCTCCCCAGAACCACGACGAACCAGGCGGGGTATACATGTCTGGGGTTGACAGTGGTCCTATTATATCAGGGTCTCCCCAGAACCACGACGAACCAGGCGGGGTATACATGTCTGGGGTTGACAGTGGTCCTATTACATCAGGGTCTCCCCAGAACCACGACGAACCAGGCGGGGTATACATGTCTGGGGTTGACAGTGGTCCTATTATATCAGGGTCTCCCCAGAACCACGACGAACCAGGCGGGGTATACATGTCTGGGGTTGACAGTGGTCCTGTTATATAAAGGTCTCCCCACAACCACGACGAACCAGGCGGGGTATACATGTCTGGGGTTGACAGTGGTCCTATTACATCAGGGTCTCCCCACAACCACGACGAACCAGGCGGGGTATACGTGTCTGGGGTGCACAGTGGTCCTATTACATCAGGGTCTCCCCACAACCACGACGAACCAGGCGGGGTATACATGTCTGGGGTTGACAGTGGTCCTATTACATCAGTGTCTCCCCACAACCACGATGAACCAGGCGGGGTATACATGTCTGGGGTTGACAGTGGTCCTATTACATCAGTGTCTCCCCACAACCACGATGAACCAGGCGGGGTATACATGTCTGGGGTTGACAGTGGCCCTATTACATCAGTGTCTCCCCACAACTACGATGAACCAGGCGGGGTATACATGTCTGGGGTTGACAGTGGTACTGTTATATCAGGGTCTCCCCACAACCACGACGAACCAGGCGGGGTATACATGTCTGGGGTTGACAGTGGTCCTATTACATCAGGGTCTCCCCACAACCACGATGAACCAGGCGGGGTATACATGTCTGGGGTTGACAGTGGTCCTGTTATATCACGGTCTCCCCACAACCACGACGAACCAGGCGGGGTATACATGTCTGGGGTTGACAGTGGTCCTATTATATCACGGTCTCCCCACAACCACGATGAACCATGCGGGGTATACATGTCTGGGGTTGACAGTGGTCCTATTATATCAGGGTCTCCCCACAACCACGATGAACCAGGCGAGGTATACATGTCTGGGGTTGACATTGGTCCTATTATATCACGGTCTCCCCACAACCACGATGAACCAGGCGGGGTATACATGTCTGGGGTTGACAGTGGTCCTATTACATCAGGGTCTCCCCACAACCACGATGAACCAGGCGAGGTATACATGTCTGGGGTTGACAGTGGTCCTATTACATCAGGGTCTCCCCACAACCACGATGAACCAGGAGGGGTATACATGTCTGGGGTTGAGAGTGGTCCTATTACATCAGGGTCTCCCCACAACCACGATGAACCAGGCGGGGTATACATGTCTGGGGTTGACAGTGGTCCTGTTATATCAGGGTCTCCCCACAACCACGATGAACCAGGCGGGGTATACATGTCTGGGGTTGACAGTGGTCCTATTACATCAGGGTCTCCCCACAACCACGACGAACCAGGCGGGGTATACATGTCTGGGGTTGACAGTGGTCCTGTTATATCAGGGTCTCCCCACAACACGATGAACCAGGCGGGGTATACATGTCTGGGGTTGACAGTGGTCCTATTACATCAGTGTCTCCCCACAACCACGACGAACCAGGCGGGGTATACATGTCTGGGGTTGACAGTGGTCCTATTACATCAGGGTCTCCCCACAACCACGATGAACCAGGCGGGGTATACATGTCTGGGGTTGACAGTGGTCCTGTTATATCAGGGTCTCCCCACAACCACGATGAACCAGGCGGGGTATACATGTTTGGGGTTGACAGTGGTCCTATTACATCAGTGTCTCCCCACAACAACGACGAACCAGGCGGGGTATATGTTAACTGGGTGTAAAGAAATGAAGACATTCTTTATGTATAACATTACCTTCATTCAATACACACACACATACATACATACACACACACATATATACATATAACAACCTGTCTTATATACACAGGTACAGGGGTTACCAATATGGGTACGGGTACTCCCAGTGGGTACGAGAAGTTAGTTAAGAGGTTATGGAAGAGTATTTACTAAATAATGATTTATCATATTGAAATACTCTAAAAGTAGTAGTGCTAGTGATACAAGTTGTGGATCGGAGACACAACGGTGAGTTCTGATCTCTGTTAAATTCGAAGCAAGACATAAAATGGAGGCTGAACATCTTATGTGGTTATACGAGGGGAAGTTAGTAAGAAGGTCACAAACTGATATGGGATAGCTGAAAATTGTAGTTGGTAGTTTCTAAAGGTGTCATTAGGTAGTAGCGACATCCAGCATGGTAATTACTTTAGGCAGCAGACGCTATGTGTCGCATGTGCAGCTCAGATAAAAATGGCGACCGTGCTCGTGTAGTGTACGACAGAAGAACAGCGTGCTGTTGTGCGTTTTTTTTTTTTTTTTTTTTTTGCAAAAGGACTTCCTGCACATGATATTCATAAGGAAATGTTTCCTGTTTACGATGAGAAGTGTTTGTTGCGTAAAGCGGTTCATAACTGGGTCGATAAATTTTCTCAAGGAGTGTATACAATTGCTGATGAAGACCGACCTGGTGGTTCTCTTCAGATTGCGACAGAAGCATTTGTGCGGCGGGTGAGGAAGATGATGTAGCAACTGCAATAGCGTGTTCTCATTGTTTAGCCCACAGCATAATGCAGGAATCGTTTGAATTTCCAGAAAGTGTGCTCACGGTGGGTGCCCATACCACTGACTGAGGAACACAATATGAACGGAATGGGCCTGTCCTTGCAACTTCTTGTAACCGGATGGCCTACTACTGATACCATAGCATCACTCGTGCTAATAGTTATCAGTTAGATTAGGAAGAATAGTTACGAGGTTTTATTGAGAAAGACTCGAGATACGCAGTTATCAGATTGAAACTGAAACTAGGTTAAATAGCGACTCAACGCTAATTTTTGGCGGGAGTTGCTCAGCAACCGATGACGTAAATCGGAATTGCCGAGACACTCCATCGCTAGGCATATAAGACCCAATAAAATAAAGAAATATTAGACTGAACAACCAGAAGAGTGGTAAAAGCGCGCACCACTATGCGAATGCAGATTTCGATATCCAAAATCAGTTGATCCACAGAAGCCAGTTTGTACGGACGTAGAACTGCTGGTCTTGAAGTTATCAAGATATCAACTCTGTAAAGCAGATAATTTTTTTAAAATGTTGGGAATTCGAATTACCTGTAAGTACAGTTTCGTGTGATTTTCTTCATTTTTCAGAATAAAACCTAGTTAGGCCAGAAATGCCTAAATGTTGGGAGAACGAGATGAATTTATGTGAAATGAAACTGAGCTCATAAAATGTCAGACTTAGCTACAAATCATAAAGAAGAGGTAGAGGCTCTACCGTAATTTACCCCTGAGTCGGATAAATCTAAGAAGCAAACGAACAGGAACTAAGTCAAAATACTTACCCCAACTTGGATAGGCTACAGGGAGAAAATGGCCTATGAATAACCACAAAGACACATTTTTATGAGGATTTGTAAATGCATGTATGCAAATGACTTTGTTTGTGAATTGTATATACAAGATAGGCTAATAAACTTGTTTTATTTGATCCTGAGGACTTGCTTAATTAAGTACCTCATGTTGAAGGTTTTTTTTACAGTAAATAGTGAACATAAAGTATGCTAATGATTGTCACACAACATTAAACACCATAGAGGAATTCTGGAACGAACTTGGGTACAATTACCATCAAGAATAACCAGCTCTGGCAGTGTACCAGTATCTTGACTTGAGTGATACAGTAAACAAACACACAAGAAACGTGAACATATATGCCTTATAATAGAATCTACACACCCCACGGTCACACTGTAGGCTATGTGGTGCCGTAATCAGTCTTCTGAGTGACATAGCATACAGGAGAGGATATACTGAACGAATCTGATACACCTAAAACTCTACCAATGGACCCATATCAACAACAAATGGCGCAATCACTACCTCAACAACAATACCAACAGGCTTCTAATATCCCGCTCCCCACTGAGCAAGAGTCAACCATGACATCTCTCCAGCGGATAACAGATACACTACCAAACGTTGACCACTACGTCAAGTTCAACCAAATACGATCAGTGATAACTCCCTTCGCAGGAGAGACGAAACTTTTTAGGAAGTGGCTCGTGGATATTGAAATATTTTCTTAAATGATAAACGCTATCACGGATGCAGACAAAAAACGAGTTGCATATTTGTACAGTGACTCGCTAGTCACATTTTTTTACGAAGACGTATGAAACTCTATCCAGACGAGACATATAACTTTCTCAAGAAGGAACTAGTGACATAATTGACAACCAGCACGCTGGGTCACTACTTAGAAAGATCAGGCAAGAATGGAATGAACCAGTCCATTTCTACGGTGACTGTTTGTTGAATCTTGCTGAAGAAGCATTTTTAGAAGGATCTATCCCATCACCAGAGCTCGAGCGTCATTTGGTAGGAATATTCGTTGATGGACTCCATGCCGACAATCTGAAACTTCATCATATCCGTAAAGATACGAAAACAATAACGAAGACAATTCAGGCAGCAGTGGCAGAGGATAATGTTCAAAAAAGGTTCCACCAGATAATAGGCAGGGAGCCAAGATTTGATGCAGTCCTCGATCACGAACCAATGGAAGTAGACCATGCAAGACAACAATGGCGTAGACCTGACACCCACAGACACCATAACCATACTGGACGTGATGTACAACAACATTCATATGGACCAGTACAAAGACGGTATGTGTACAATGTGTCCACAGTCATCTGCTACAATTGTAATAAAAAAGGACATATGTCTAAAAATTGCAGAAACAGAAACGCAGATAACAACCACAGGCAGTTTCCAGTTAATCCAAGGCAGAACTCAAGAGATAACGGATACCAAAGTCAACAACACTACCCACAGGGAAATTACAATTATGGACAACAAAGACCCAATACCCAGCACAGTTTCTCCAGAGGTCGTCCAATGCAGGGAAACGGACTTGGCACGCGTTAGCAGGGATCTCTAGCCGTGTGCGAAGCAGAGGTAGCAACAACAAAAGCTCCATCCAAAGGTCCCATATACGAAATGAAAAGCGACGAAAACTGAATGAAATCCACCCAATAACAAAGAAACCACAATTAATTCAGACTAATATCACTCAAAATGAAGTCACCATACATCCCGACCCGAGTTCCTGTCTAATCACCATTGAGAACAGGAATTACAGAGCACTCATAGATACGGGAGCATCTGTAAGCCTCATAAGGGAACAACTTTATAAGAAAATAAAGAAATACGTACAGTTCCAGCATTCCAGAACATATATGGCCTCAGTAACAGGGGAGGAATTGAAATCCTTAGGCATTGCCGTGTCACATTTAATATTGGCAGCCGGACGATCAAACATGCATTCGTTATCACTAGAGGCTTGAGTAGAAATTTTATCCTAGGAAGAGATTTTCTGTCAAAACACCAAGCCCGGATATATTTTGATCTCCGGAAAATAAGAATAAATGAAGAATATGTGGAACTCCAAGATGACATCCAGATTGCATCATTAATCCGTATAACAGCCCCGGTTACCCTCTTACCAAATTCATTAGTCATAGCCAAGGGTAGGATCAAAGCGTCACATTATATAAAACCTGGACAAACAATTCACGTGCAACCCATACCGGGAGAAGATATAAATGAAGACCCAATGCTGTTTATTACAGAAGGAATAGCAGAAGTCACAACCAACAGAGACTTCCCAGTTATGATAGTCAACACATCTGGTAAAACGACAACCATTTTAGAGGTGCTATCATAGCTTAAGTACAATCATCGTCGATACGAGACGCTTATAAAACTAAGCAATGTAACACTAACCGACATAATGCAGACGAGAGTCATATCCATAAATCTACACCCCCGCGTCAGACCCCACAAAGTTTCCCACGCCACCCCATTGACTTTGCTGCATGGCACGATAGGTCCAGAGATAAGACTGATGAGATAAAGAAATGCAGAATCACCAACAAGGATCGACCCACCACAAAAATGATTCATGGTGCGAAAAAAGAGTATTGGTCGCAACATAATCGCCAAACACCCATATCTGCCACTGATCGAGATAGGAGGTATCGTAAACAACACATCACTTCGCAGAACCATACCCATCAGTCCCTGCCTCGGCTAATAAACTTGTTTTATTGGATCCTGAGGACTTGCTTAACTACCTCATGTTGAAGGTTTTTTTTACAGTAAATAGTGAACATAAAGTATGCTAATGATTGTCACACAACATTAAACACCACAGAGGAATTCTGGAACGAACTTAGGTACAATTACCATCAAGAATAACCAGCTCTGGCAGTATACCAGTATCTTGACTTGAGTGATACAATAAACAAACACACAAGAAACATAACATATATGCCTTATAATAGAATCTACACACCCCACAATCACAATCTCTCTCGGTACGCAGAAGAAGGAGAAGACATGCTTAACATGATTGTTACTGGGGACGAATCATGGGTGCATCACTACCAACCAGAATCAAAGCGTGCTTCAATGCAATGGAAACATCATTCTTCACCTTCTGCCAAGAAATTAAAGGTTACGCCATCAGCAGTGAAGGTTATGCTTACAGTGTTTTGGGATTCTCAAGGAATGCTGTTAACTTATTTCCAGAAAAAAGGTGAGAATGTCAATGCTGCATCGTACTGTGAAGTTCTGTTGATGCTTCGGGATGCAATTCGAAGAAAACGCCCAGGCCTACTGACTAGAGGAGTACTGCTCCATCACGACAATGCCAGACCACATACAGCTCAATTAACCCTGTAGCCGTGTACACCGTTGTTTCTTTGGAAACAGGCTATTTTCTAACCAAAGAAAAATAAAACCCAGATTAGCATATACATTTCTACTTTCCTAGAAACAGATTATAAAGTAATTCAGTGGCATAAATTTTAATTAGGCTAAGAGTCGCGTTCACGTGTCAAAAAGTAGTCACGTGATTTTTTTACCCAATTAGGGAGACTTTTCCCCAGCAAAAACGAAATTGTCCTCTTTCCACACAATCGGCTTATGGAAAATTCTCCGAATCTTTTGACGGAATATCATCACCAACCAAGAACTACTTATTCGGAGTAATCAAGAGGACATTCACACCATCATAGCTGGCAGACGCTGGAGTTGGGGAAGAGACACTGATGCCATCACAAGAACAACTATGCTATGGACCCCTAAAGGAAAGCGAAAAAACCCCTACCAATAACAACTTGGCGGAGAACTGTGTAGGCCGAGATGCAAAAAATGAATCAGAGCTGGAGCACTGTACGAAGGATGGCCGCCGACCGAACAAAGTGGGAACAGTTTGTTGCTGTCTCACAAGACGCCATCAGGCGTGATGGCTACTGACTGCTTTGACAGTTGGCGGCTAAGGATCAAAGAAGAAGAATAACTCAAAAATGTATGAATCACTACATACGCCATATTCAAGAACACACAAGATAATCTAAATTAAGTCCTGGAAAAGTGTCAGGAATGGCATGACATATTAGCAAGTCTGTATTCATACTGTTTGTGACAAAATAATCTCTATCGTCACATTTACCTGTGCCATTCTGTTATTCATTCTGTGCTCTTCACTTCCTTTTTTTCCCATCTGTGACAGTATTTGGTATTTTCGATTCATTGTTTACACTCACTTCCTTCAATTCTTGTCATGTTAGGACTTCATCTTATTGTAATCAATGACTTTCGTTTGAACTCATTTTGACACCTGAATCTGTGGAGTGAGATGTTGTTTGCATATTAGCTGTAAAACACTTCTGGACAGACAGTGTGTGGGAGCGACTGGAGTAGGAAGTAAAAAACCTTGGGATGGCCACAGTTGATTATCTTATCACTGATAATTTTTCCTGTCGGGCCAGGGTGTTGAAGATAAGGTTGGCTAGACTGGGTAAATGATATGACCATGTCCGGGCAGACTTGTTGTATGCAATGGTTAGGCTGAGACATCCATCTAGACATATATTATCTGTGATGGATCTGTTGAGTCCAGAGCGTGAACATGATCAATAATAGATGGAAGCTGAAATACCTTATAGGGGAAGAGACTTGTAAACATTACATTTGGTGTGTCACGCAATAATTTTCCATCAGAGGGTAGTAGGAGACTCCCCTACCAATATACGCAAATTGTATACTATTGGTTGGCATTTGAGATGTTAAAATACAACATTTCTGAATGGTGCCTTGTCATTTAGTAGTAATCTGGATGCATGGGCTGAATCTTGCCTTTTTTTTTTTTTTTTTTTTTTTTTTTTTTTTTTTTTTTTTTTTTTTTTTTTTCGTACGCCCGCTAATACTCGAGGCGAAATCTCAGGTTATTATTTTTATGTCTAACCTGACATTGATTTTACGTGAGTATCCCTTTATTTCTTGTACAGAGACAGGTGTCCCTCGCCATTCAGGCAAATACTCGCCGATTTCGGAGGTACCCATTGCAGCTGGGTCGGCTCAGGAGCCGCCAGTCCCTGGTCGACGACACTGCTTCAAATGTTCTCGCCAGGTCTCGAGTTAATCCAGTCCAAATCCCGGTCGACGAAAAATCCTGAAATGCCGTCGCCCGGGTTTGATCCTGTATCACCCGGTCGCCAGAGCGGTGTTGTAACCACTACGCTAGCGCGGCTCCCCTTGCCTTATAATCTAGCGCCTTTTGAGTTTACGGAACTGTGACGTTCAACTCGTCAAGAAGACAGTCAGGCAAGCCAGAGTAAGGAATAGGATCAGCATTCCACTTTAGAGGACCGGGCAACGTGTTTGAGCATCTTGTGAATTTACACAACGACAACTCTACATTTATTAATACGGAAAGCCCGGTATCCTAGGAACCTGAACACTTAAGTCAAAGTGGGCTTATATTATGAAGTAATACCACAGACCACGTGTAAGAGACATCTTATTCAAGTTGCCTTACCGTTTCCTCTGAGCCAGAAGTCTAGAACTTAGCAAAGTGATTGGGATAAGTTGTAAATTTTATAATTCTAAATTTTGCATTACTAACATTTGAAAACTGCTAGTGGATGTCCAAAGTTCATACGAAGCTGGCAACTTCATCATAGAGAACCAAAAGCAGAGGTAGTCCCAAGCTCAGTGTGGAGCAGAGTGTGGGTGATATACATACTTAAGTGACGTACATATTTATTTTATTAACATTTTCAACCAGTGCATATGTAAATGTAAACATGTTAAATATAAATGGATTGGGTGTTTTCCACTCACTGTAAATAACATTAATACTCAGAGATGGTAACGTTCTGGGGCAGAAGGGGTTGTGGAATAAAGGGGGAGAGGGGCACCTGATTTTCGTGTTAGAAAACCAAATACTCAGGAGGGTATCTATTTCTCTTTTATTTCATGATACTAGTCGGTGGTACCAAATGGTGGTACTAATGTGTGGAACACGTGTATGGTATAAATGGCCTTCAGTCAAAGCCAGACATCAACATCAGACGGGTCTTAAAAGACGATGGATCACCTTCGCAATTACTCCACGATATTACAAGAAACGTGTTGTGGCCACCAGACTTGACCAGTGACGAGATGAACCAGTCAACAACCTGCAAAGAACCCACATCGGCTGGAGCAGAAATCAACCGACATCTTACTGGCAGCTAAGTACCCACTTAAAGCTGCCAAGTGAACCCTTCTCTAAGAAATTTGTAAAAACACCCTATCCAGATCATCACCTGTGATTAATCTTTAAAGGCTTACATTTAGTCCATTAAAACCTTTATTAATTTTTACATTGTTAACTATAATTGATTATTAAATTTGTTATCTGTAAATATACAAATTTATAGTTGATTCAGTCAGTTTGAGTGAGCTGCACCCGTATGTCATGTTAATTACCTGTAGCAAAGTTAATGAAGTAATATTTTAATAATTTAAATCAGTTAGTGGCTCATCAAAACGAGCTAAAATCTTACTAATAGAAGGCCAGGGAAGATATAAAGTTTACACGGCCTGAATCCAATCAGCCGTAGTTCTTTGATTTCTTAAATTCCTATGAGGCTCCCTAGAATTGAAGCACCATTCTTCTATTCACACATATCAGCCAAGAGTAATCTTGAGCGAAAGTTAGACACCTTTGAAGATGCTCAGTAGATACTCTAAATGTTGGCCATCACTGCAGATCAAGGGCAGTAATTCCCGTGACGATTGTGGTCTCGTCTTGTGATAGTGACTGGGTCACACAACCGTGATAAATCACAATTATGGTCACATCTCGGGATAGTGAACTCGGACACAGTGTGATAAATCACAATTGGTGCTGACTTGGGCTAGTTAATCCCCTAGACTTGGCTGACATAAATTTCAGATTAACAGAAAGAATATTGTCAGTTTGTACTTTTTTTTTTTAATAATCTGAGCAAAGGGTGCATTCATAAGTAACAGTAAAATATTTTGCAGTGAATAATTGGATAAAAAGAAATGTTCTTTTAAAAAAAATATTAAGGTGAAATAAGAATGCATTGCTAATTTGGTGTTGTGATTTTAAGTTTTACTAGTTCAGTAGCAACTGTATTTTTGTGTAGCTTGTAAACATACTTTTTGCTCAGACTGGCCGAGCCCCAATAACTTCACATCTGTTACCTAAAGTTGGGCGGAATTTTAGGATTCACTGGCCAAGATTTAGTTCAGTATGTTGATAAGTCTTTAGAAAAAGACCAGGACAGGGCAGACACAGACAATGAGAGGGCAGAGAAGGCAGCGAAAAACGAGGAAAGAAAACTGGCCCGGGAACACGAAAAAGCACAGGCCGAGAAAGGCTGAAAATCAAGGAAAGCATGAAGCCGAGGTAAGAGACAAGAAGAGGGCATTCGAAAAGGAACAGGCAGAAAGAGCAGAAAAGAAGGAACAGGCCGACAGATCTCACGTAATCAGAATAACAGAACTAGAGAATGGAGGGAACAGAATCTAGTTCGAGTGCTGGTGGGTCGGGTAGTTCTCAAGGCAGCGAAATAAAATATATCTTACATCCTGGTATCTTGTACCATGTAAGTCCTATAGTGTATGTAGCGAAAGGTTTTCTTAGTGTGATGATAGTGGTAGAGAAGAAGTAAAATCTCTCTCCAGAAAGGATGAAGTTCCAGTGCCCGAGAAGTACACTGGTATCACAATTGAGCTACGGCTGTGAATACTCTGAGCTGGACAATAGATTTAGGCTTCAGAAGTATAAGTTGCCACTTTCGCTATAGTAAGCCTATGTGATAATATAATTAAATTAGAAAAAGTAACTCAAAATTTAACAGTTAAAAATTTTACCAAGTTAAATGAGTACAATTTCAATATTTATTATGTACATCTATATGTTCTTGTAATGAGAAATGGGTGTTGGAAGATGGTAAAATGTATGATTATTTATAGTTACAAATTAAAATAAATAATAGTAAACATCTTGGATGAATCTTCCACTGAAATTAGAACAGTCTGTCACAGTATATATATATATATATATATATATATATATATATATATATTGCTATCTAATCTCTAGCTGTTATCATCATCGACAGTCGTTTTAAAAACTGCTCACAGGATTTTTTTAGATGGTTATACATAAAACTCATCTGGTATTAGCCACGTCTGCTCGAGGTTCCTGAGACACACTTGAATCAAGAGACTGTCTTTCAGCCCGCCCTATAACTACGGGGGACTAAGGTGTTGAAGATTGGTTTACCTCTAGGCTTCAGTTAGCAGGATCAACGGTCCTCAAGTCTTTAGTTAAATTCGATCAGGAATGATCATAAAACTCGATCATAAAAACCTGGAACAAAAGGTAATAGGTGGCCACTGTGTTCCAACAATCTCACCACCCACTGCTGTTCATGAGGCGACCATGTCTTCAGTGTTTGTATATAAATAAATGATTCATGGTAGTATGTTACAGAGATAGCATGATAAGATACTGTCCACTGTGCAGAATTAACAAAATACATGAATAAATCAAATGTTATGATACATGGATACGATATAACCTTTGCCTTCCACTTATGGATGCCAAGTCACTTATGTACTTGCTGGTATGTCGTAAGCTTCCAAGCAAGAACTAGCCATGATATATTTGGCTAACCAATTAATGGTTATGCTTCCTGACAATGCCGGTGGAGGTTATCTCTGGTTAGCGTCATTCCGTTTTTATAATGTCTGATACAATCAAATCGTAAATAAAATCTGAAATAAAATGACATTAGTTATACATGTATCTTTAATAAACTTACATACCCTCTTAGGATTAATAAGCTCACGGTGAGGCTGTATTGGTTGAGGTTAATCTGCCCTGTGTAACCGTCGGTCTGTTGTAGAACTGGTTACGGCACCAATTAGTAGCATGTAACAGGGGTGGTCTATTCTAATGGACTGAGAACTGGTCCAAAGGCACCAATTAGTGGTACGTCACAGGTGACCGAGGACTAATTATTACTCAAGTCACAAAATCTCTTTTTGTTTATCTTCCAAGTGGGTTAAGAGTGTACTTGTGTACTGGCCATCTCCGCCAGAGGTGTAGATTCCTGGATGAACATATTTTCCCACTTTTCTTTAACCCACGACTCGTTCGGTTCCTTCTTTGCTGTTTCTACTGACATTCGTATAGTGGTAGTTTGTTTTTATTATTCTTATTTGCTGGCCACATACATCAACGCTCACAGACGGACTCAAACATCTGCTGTATCCACCAAAACATTTATTTACATAAATATGTATATATATCTTTATCAGCAAGACACATAATTCATCCCAGAGCTTGCATACGTTTATCTCATGTTGGCTTCATATATAAAAGCTCTATATCTCATGTATATGCATCGTCCTCCTGTATCTTGTTTGGTTCAATCAACTTTACTCCTGTTCACTTTAATACCTCTATACTCCATCTCCTCACTCCCATCACATTATATTCCTGCCTTTATTTCTTTCTAACCTCTGTAGGGCTCTGTTACTATCGCTGAAAGATTAGCTCAAACTATATACAAGTACCATTTCATCTAAGCATATACCTACGTGCGAGGGCGTGTGAACAGTTCTTACAAAAGTCGACTCTTCAAATCATTTACTTGTCGTAACTATTCTCTGAAGACAGCTCATTAGTTTACTTGTCGTAACTATTCTCTGAAGACAGCTCATTAGTTTACGTGTCGTGAACTCACCATGACAAAGGTGGTTATCCTTCACCTCTAACTCTACTCTTTTGTTGCTCAGTCCACAAAGTTCTCAACATATATCTTTGACATGTCGACTTGGTACATCTGCGTTACTTCTCCTGTAAATCTCTTACTTGTATGCATAATAAGTTCAAAATCATACTTACAATCAAATCGCTGAATATCTCCTGAAATACATTCACTACTCTCATAATCTACACAAGGCTTGTTCCTTATCTTATACAGTTACTGTCTAGCACTAATAGTCTCATAGTCTACACAAGGCTTCTTCATTATTATATACAATTACTATCTAGCGCTAACACATCCTCTGAACAATTTATGGACTTTTGTTCCTTATCCTATAACCTCTATATCTTGCTAGACTTATTCTTATATCTTGCTAGACTTATTCTACTTCTGTCAAACCACAGAATCCGTTCGTCTGCAGGCAACCGCCCAAAACAAAAACACTTCTTGTTTCTTCAAACTCAGAAACCGGACTCCCCTTAATGACTTTCAACGCGCCGCTCTGTCCTTATATTTGGGCGTCTCTCACGTACGAGAAAGCACCTTCTGAAGTCCGATAAGATTTTCGATTTATCTCCTGGTTTGTGGCGATCTGTGCTTTTTCTGTACTTATTTTCTCTTCTTTTCACTACACACTTATATCCTTCCTTCTTTCCTAGGTATCCGTTCATTTTCCCCATATGAAGCTTTCATTCTATCCAAGTTTTATTGAAATCCGTTTAGGTATGTAGTTACAATAATTTTTTAAAGATTATTAGCTAACTTATAGCAGATGTGATGACGACGAAAAATGTTAATTATTTTTAAAACTATTTATATTTGAATAATATCCTTTTGGATATCATTCATAGTCTATTTCCTTTGGTGAATTATTATAGTTTTAATAACTTCCAACCAGGCTTGCTCTTGTAGCTTTAAATTTTCTTCCCTGTTAATGCAAACTTTTAAAGTCGGCCATTCCTTTTATTCGCTATTTCCTCGTTCTTCAATACCGTTCCGGCTAAACGTAATTCACATTTTTCCGCCTTCTTCAAACTTCAAAGCACGATCCGTCGCGTGTTATCCCTGTGCTGTGTGTGTGTGTGTGTGTGTGTGTGTGTGTGTGTGTGTGTGTGTGTGTGTGTGTGTGTGTGTGTGTGTGTGTGTGTGTGTCTGCGTGTCGCGTTACACATCCTTTCACAAACAAAGCAAGAGGTACCAAATCTCGCTACAGTGTAGTATCTTGTATCAAATATGGCTTTGTATCAAAAGTGTTCTGCAGTCGGATGACGTGTTTCAAATGTGTTCTACAGTCGGATGACGTGTTTCAAATGTGTTCTACAGTCGGATGACGTGTTTCAAATATGTTCTGCATTCGAATGACGTGTATGTAATGTGTTCTACAGACATATTTTATTCAAGATACCAGACTGAAGTAAATATTTGACTCCAGGCTGGAGGACATATTTGATTTGCAACAATGAACTACAGCTACTGAAGGGGCATTGTGGGTAAAGTGCATTGGCTGGTACTCAATTGACAAATGATGTGACAGTACGGCCAACACTAACGCAAGTTTACACGTTTGTATTAGAAATAAAGTCTAACAGACCGAAGTACTTGAATAGACTAGTAAGTATAAGCGCTAGTCAAGATAAGATAACTCTTAGAAATTAATAGTTAGCTCCCCTTAATTAATAGGCGAAGACTTAGGCATTGTTGACACTTGAGTGAGTGTGTACAGAAAGCTTTGCACGGGCTCGAGTACTTTTATAAGAAGAGTTGAGAACTAGCTTCCGAGCGAGACGCATCAGTCTTGCAGATCGGTGAGTTTTCCTTGTTAGAAGTTGAGAACTATCACTTTCTGCAAGTGGAACCTTTTCACACGACTAAGTCAAGATATTATGTTGGAAGAATTGTTTACGGTTTGTACCTCTCGTTATGTTGTTTGAACATTTTGATAACTTTTATCTATGAAATTACAAAGAGTCAGTAGAAGACACCATTGTTTACAAATGACAAGGGACAGTATTTCATTGATGCTGTCGTTTTATACAAGGAACAATGCTCTTTTTTATTGTGAACGTTCTGACCGTCAGTAGTCAGGCTATTGAGTTGTGTCAACTATATGAACCTTGTAGTCCAGTTAGACTTATAAATAAACAGATTGTTTTATAAAACTAAAGAGTTATTGGATATACATGTTGTAGTGGAAGGTATCAAGGAGAGTAGATAACGTGACAGCCTGTGGTGAGTAATAAGAACTTGGGTTGCATCATCTTTCCTTCGGGTACTAACAGCTCTGGTGGTAACCAGTTACACTCGAGAGATTTCTCACAACGATCACCAAAACCTAGCCACCTGTCTCATAACACAAAATGGTGACATATGATTTATGAATGTTATCTAACGGCCATTTGAGATCAAAACTTCTCTCCCCTGTCACAATGAATCGGACTAGGAAAAAACACATTACATATCAATTAATTATAATTATCAATGTATGAAAACAACAAAATTCCAGAAAATGGTAAAAAAAAAAATTACATATACAAAGAGCGAATGGATAGTCATAAATAAGTGGATGCTCAGTCATGAAGTTTTACAGCTTCAAGATAGCCAGAGTGCATTTTTTTCTGGGCGAATCGCTGCCAAAAAATGAGACCATCCTGCTCAAAGGAATAGAAAACACGAAGAAGAAATGTGAATATGCCCTTAGGGAGCACGTATTTCAGAAACTGTGAGTGAAACTAGAGCCAAATACAACGATATGCTTTGTTTAAATTCATTTTGTTTTAGGGTGATTCTGTCAAATCCAGAATGCAAGTATATTCGCATTCTATATTATTATGTAGTATACTGTTATCTATAATATATATTTACATCTAGAATGCTAAACATCGGGGCGTTAACAGCGAATTATAGGATGTTAATGTGACAATAGAGGTTATTTTGTCACAGACTCCCGAACTTTGAGAATATAGATCAGATATTCAGAGACTCGGGCGTTCATTTCTCCTGTGTCTGTGCTTTCCTCTGGTGTTGTTGCTAAAAAAATTGTTTTTTCCCCTCCCACCTCGACTGATTTTTTCGGCCGGCAGTGGGTACAATTTTTGACATACTGCTTTAAATCAACTCTTCGGCCTGGCCAAAAGTGATGTGCATTCATATTGTGCATCGTCGCTCCTAATGGAACATGTTCCCTAGAGGGCAACACATGTCCTATTTTCATAATATGAGATCTTAAGGGGAGTGGCACGACTAATTGTCGGTTCCGCGGTATCGTTCGTCTATAGAGAACTCCATCGTCTTTGAAAAATATTTCAACTGAAGTATAGGACTGTGTTCTATGATTTTGTTCGTAGCAGGGCGCAAGGTGACATCTTCAGTCTGCGCTTTTTCCAGCTCTGCTGTGCTGAAGAGAAGAGATGGATAATTGTCAGAGCCTTCTATTGTTGGTAGTTGTCAGCTCTGCTCCATCTCCTTCTTCGTAGATAAATTATGGTTATCATCTATCTGGTTATTGCAGTTCGAACAAGCTTGCACATACTGTCGAATATCCTGTTGCATGCCTGGCCAGAAATGTTCGAGGGAAACATTCCTCAATAAGACACGTGTATCTCAATGAGGTTGTGACTGGGGTTTAAGCATTTGTTGTATCAGGCGGGTGCCATAGGAGATTCGTACAACTAATTGCCTCTTGTTTCCTACGCGTCTGTGTGACGTTATTGATCGCTCCCCATTTCGTATTTTCTCTCTCTACCTTTATCTACTTATTTGTCATTTTCGGAGCACAGAAATACGTGCCCAGTCACTTGTTTATAATTCCACCTGTAATAATTCGTCATGTCTATTTACCTGATCATCCCTGCTGAGATAGTAGGCAGGTGATGTAATATTGACCGACAGTCATGTTGGTAATATTCTCAGGCGGGATTAACACGAAGATCGTCCCGTGAGCTTGGTTAGCGATGGTATGGCTATTGTAACTTCCTAATTTCTCTCGTAGAGAAAACACAACCCAGATGATCACACGATAAATGTTTGTTTGCATAGATATAGGGCAGTAAATTATTCAGGTGGTGACCTATTACAGACACGCACCTGAAAGATGGAATGTTGTAATAGATATCCGGGAAGACATTATTTGTGATAATTTAAGACGTCGTGCGTGTAATCAGGACCGAAAATCGACGGAAATAACAATCCATTAAATGGAAAGTGACGTTTAAAAATTACGCAGAATCTTCCTATCAGGAAATTGTTGGGTAAACCCCATCATAACACGCATGATTGCACATAATTGGCTGGGAAGTTCTAGATGTTATAAACAACACTTCTGATTGGAGCCTGGTCAGATAGTAACAACAACGTGCGTGGGACGAAACATGCAATATAATCTGACACTTTCGACGGTTTAGAGCACTGTGAATTTCACCTTGTCAAGAAGACAGCCAGCTAGCCAGAGTAAGGAATAGGATCAGAATTCCGTTTATCGGACCGGACCTTCTTTGAGCATTTTGTGGACTAATGTCACAGGAACACTCTACCTACATTAACATGGAAAGCCAGAATCCTAGGAATCTGAACACAAAGTCATAATGGGAGCCTAGTGTAAAGTAATACCCCAGACCGCGTGTAAGAGGCAACTTAAACAAGTTGCCTTAACTATTTCTTTGAGCCGGGAGTCAGTATTCCCAAAGAGATTTTAGGGTGAGTTGTACATTTGTAAATTCTATATGTTGCATTTATTAACATGTGAAATTGCTAGTGTATGTCCAAGTCATATGAGGCTGGCAACATCAGCATATACAATGATGGTTTCATGAACCACCACTGCAAGAGGTGGTGACCTCTTCATGCGGGTTTCTCATAGAGAACCAAAAGCAGAGGTAGTTCCATGATCCATATAAAGCAGGGAGTGGGTGATGATGGAACTATTGTACATACGTATTATATTATTTACCTTTTCAACCGGTGCAAATATACAGATATTCAATATAAATGTAATGAATGTTTTCCGCTAACTGGGAATAATATTAATGCGCAGAGAGGGTTATGTTCTGAGGTAGATGGGATGGTGGAATGAAATTGGGAAGGGGGGGGGGCACATGATCAGGAAACCCAATAATCAGGAGGGTATTTGTTTCTCTTCTTTCATGGTTCTAGTCGGTGATACCAGTTGAGGATGCTATCTCTGGAACACAGTGTGTGATATAAGTACCCTGCTCAAACGCTAGACCCCATCACCAGACGGGTCTTGAAGACGCTGGACCAGCTTCGTGATTACTCCCTGATATTTCTAAGAACGTGTCACAATCTCCAGACTTGACCAGTGACTAGAGTTAATCAGTCCATAACCTGCAAAGAACCAAACATCGGCTGGAGCAGAAACTAACAAACGTACTGGCAGCAAGTAAAAACTTAAAAGCTGCCAAGTGAACTTTCAGACAATTCCCTCAATATCCATAACATCACCCTGTGATGATTCCATTTTGTTAAAAGAATTATTCATGTTACACTGTTAAATATAATTGATTATTAAATTTGTTATTTGTCATATATTAACAAATTTATAGTTGATTTTATCCTGTTGAGTGTTGTGACGACTTGCCCAATCTTCTCTTCTTTATTTTTATTTACGAGACGCCATTTTTTATCATCTTCAATGCATGATCGAGAAGCCCGTAAAATCACGGGAAATTTCGCTCGTGGATATTCTCCTAGCGTTCAGTGATTTTCTCCTAGCGTCTAATACTATTTTTAGATACGACGTCATTGTTGACCCCTGACCTCGGTAGCTAGAAACCTGTTTTAATATAGGACCGACTGCTTAAACTTAGGTAGAACCAGTTTAGGCCACTTTAGGAAACCCACCACGTGATTTTAAACGTTATTGATTGGAGCATCTTTATGACGCAAAAGCCACGTGATGCACGCTTCGGATCACGTGTCCAAGCGGAAATCACCCGCTAAAAGTGCGGCAAACCCAGCCATTTTTCACTTGCCCAGGGAACCGAGACAGCTAGACCTAATCCAGATCGTGCGAATTCACGCATTAAAGCACTGAAGCCACGTGTCTAAATTGTGATTAGAGTCCATCTGAGTAGTCTATGGTGGAGCCTTGCACTACAGTCCAATCTCAGAGCAGAATACGGAGTCGAGCACAGTGAAGGCCAATCCGAACCATTCAAGACCTACCTGGTGCAACGTCATAAGGAGACCGGAGAACTAACCACGCTTCACTATCAGCCAGGGGCTGAAAAGATAAGTTCCTTGAAAAAGGGAACTCACCATGTCAATGCCCTATCTTTAGTCATCCATGATGAAAAACACTTGAATTGTGAGACACATATTACATACAGCAGACACTAATTCCATCGACAATACTATCATTCACCATCTATTCATTTTTAATTGTAATAAACCAATTGGGTGTATATAATGTACCCCATGCCTTGTTCCTTCTATTAGATGTTGCATATTGTCTGATGTTTATCTTCCTTGTTTAAGGGAGGGGGGGGGGGGGGGGGGGGCTCGTAAAATATAATATATAAACCCAGTAATTAAGAATAATAATAATAGATAACTGAGAAGGGGACGACGGTAGCGAGAGACCAAATATCTCCTTACAAACTTTGCCAGACCTGTCTAGTTAGGAGAATTTACCAACTTTGTCTCCCTTCAGCGGTGGAAACCCAACAGGAATTCTTGAGCCAATCTTCCACAGTCATATCTATTATTTCTTCTAAAATAATTCTTATCCTTCCTATGCTACGCCACACTGGGGTCTCAGTCCGGGATTTGAATTTATGTATCTATATCATACCTCTGGGATAGTATCATTAATTCATTCATTACAGTATACTATTGGAACACATGTATTTTCACACAGTAGCTCTAGAAAGACAGAAAATTTTTTTTCTAGAATTTCAGGCATTGATTGGTGAATCCCTTTATATATGTTGTGTTTTAATTAAGTTAGTTCATGATTTTGTATCTAATTGAATTAGACATTACGTCTCTATAACTGTAGTAATTTCATTCTACTGGAGTTAATAATTTTTAAGTTTTTGCTTGTTGTTAGAAATACTATTGGAAGGTAGCACTAGCTTACTCAGTGTGGACTATAACAGCAAAAGATGGCTGAAATAGTTAAGCTTAAGGCAGCACTAGGAGAGGCCGGTCGAGATCTAGGTTATAGTGGGGTGGACCTTGCGAATTATGTCAGTGTCGAGACTGATAAGTATTACGCTCGAGAAACAGCGAAAGCTGAAAGAGAAGAGCGAATAAAGTTAGCCGAAATAGATGAGAGGATAAGAGCTGTAGACGCTAAGGAAAGAAGCGAGAGAGATGAACGTGAGCATGCACTGAAGATGAAGCAGTTAGAGATGCAGGGACAGGCTCAAAGAGTTGAACCAGTAGCCGGTGCGACAGCATCTACATCATCAGGCAACCAATCGCCACGGTCAGATAATATGCCCTCCTTGCAAATGGGGAGCATAGGACCCTTGCCATCCTCACACGTGTCAAACTTGGGACCCTTGACGTTTAGATTTGAAGCTTTCTCGGAACAAGCCGACTCGATCGATATGTATTTGGACAAATTTGAGAAGTTTGCCACCACATTTGGGTTGGAGAGGAGCAAGTGGAACCTGAAACTGTCACAAGGGTTTAGAGGAACTGCTTATGAAGTGTATAGCAAGCTTCCTGTAGGTTTACAGGATGACTATGACTCTCTGAAAAAGGCACTCTGATACGTTATGAGCTACATGCTGACGCATATAGGAAGAGGTTCCGTACCTCTAGCTGGGAAGTCGGAGAGAACTTTGCTCAATTTGCTGCTAGACTGGATTTGTACGTTGAAAAGTGGGGTGCCCTAGGGAATTTTTCTCATGATTGGTATGGTCTGAAGGAGATGGTCATTATTGAACAACTGAAGGACACCATGACTTCTGACATGAGGAGATTCCTGACAGAGAATGGGGCCAGCACTTTAGAATCCATCGTCCAGTTGGCGGAACGTTATCAGGCAGCGATAACAGAGAATGACCCATCCCGGTGGAACCAACCGGAAGAATTATCGAGGCCGACACCTCAGGCACACTTGGAACCCCAAATGAATCTACCTTACCATCACTTCAGAAAACATGACAAGTCAGACTATGCCCATAGGACTACTCAGAGATCAGCTTTCCAGTCTCAGAGGCGGAGAGAAAAGAGGTGTAAGACGTGCAAAATGAGCAACCACAATACTGCAGATTGCAGAAGGAAAAACCTCCCACATCAGGTTGCATATGTTTGCAGGTGAGGGCTGTTGACAGAAAGGAACTGATAGTGAGTCAGAATAGCCTCCATCACCCACCTATACAGGAGACAGTGACCGTGAATGGCAAACAAGTCATCGGGATGTATGACACAGGTTTGTCCTATGACGCGGTCGTTTCTGCATCTCTAGTGCACCCCGAACAACTCACCACAGAAACCGTGGATATCCAGGGGCCACTCAAGGGAGAATTACCCTTAAATTTGCCAATTGCGAAGATTCAAGCCAGTTGTCGCTATGTGGAAGAGGAAATCAATGCTGGAGTTTTAGAGGATCCTTTCTACCCCCTGATGTTAGGGCGTAGATATGTCTTTTTAGGAGAACCAGTAAAGCTTGTGGTTATGGCTGCCATCCAGACCAGGTCTGACTCCAAATGCATAGAGAGGGACTCTAAATTAGAAATTCATCCGAACAAGATGAAAAGGGCTCAAGCAGCTGATAGCACACTGGGGCCTTGCTTTGGCAAATTGAAAAACACACATAACCCTCGAAGAAAGGGTGACTTTTATATGGAACATGGACTCTTGCACAGGAAAGCTGGCAGAGGGCTAAAAAGTCATGGACAGATTGTGGTGCCATCCATATATAGAAATAAAATTATGGAATGGGGGCACGTTGCTACTTTGAGTGAACACCTGGGTAATGGTGCCACAAATCAAAGAATAGCCACTCATTATTATTGGCCCGGCATCATGGAAGACATAGCTCGGTATGTGAAGTCATGTTCAGAGTGTAACCAGGTAACCTCAACACATAGGGTAGACCAGTTACAGGACCTAGGAAAGCATTGCTGCAGACGTAGGCATCCAAAGAAAACCAGGAAGGAAACCAGAATACTTAAATGGGAAGAGCAATATAGAGGCAGATTTTTTTTGTAAACACCCTTATGCACACGAGGAGAAATAGGAGAGAATATTGAGGATGAAGGTGAAATGAGAAGCGGTAAAAGAAGAGGAAGACAGGACCAGAGGAGTTGGACGAAACGTCAAACTTGAGGAGGGGCTTGTGTGACGACTTGCCCAATCTTCTCTTCTTTATTTTTATTTACGAGACGCCATTTTTTATCATCTTCAATGCATGATCGAGAAGCCCGTAAAATCACGGGAAATTTCGCTCGTGGATATTCTCCTAGCGTTCAGTGATTTTCTCCTAGCGTCTAATACTATTTTTAGATACGACGTCATTGTTGACCCCTGACCTCGGTAGCTAGAAACCTGTTTTAATTTAGGACCGACTGCTTAAACTTAGGTAGAACCAGTTTAGGCCACTTTAGGAAACCCCCCACGTGACTTTTAACGTTATTGATTGGAGCGTCTTTATGATGCAAAAGCCACGTGATGCACGCTTCGGATCACGTGTCCAAGCGGAAATCACCCGCTAAAAGTGCGGCAAACCCAGCCATTTTTCACTTGCCCAGGGAACCGAGACAGCTAGACCTAATCCAGATCGTGCGAATTCACGCATTAAAGCACTGAAGCCACGTGTCTAAATTGTGATTAGAGTCCATCTGAGTAGTCTATGGTGGAGCCTTGCACGACAGTCCAATCTCAGAGCAGAATACGGAGTCGAGCACAGTGAAGGCCAATCCGAACCATTCAAGACCTACCTGGTGCAACGTCATAAGGAGACCAGAGAACTAACCACGCTTCACTATCAGCCAGGGGCTGAAAAGATAAGTTCCTTGAAAAAGGGAACTCACCATGTCAATGCCCTATCTTTAGTCATCCATGTTGAAAAACACTTGAATTGTGAGACACATATTACATACAGCAGACACTAATTACATCGACAATACTATCATTCACCATCTATTCATTTTTAATTGTAATAAACCAATTGGGTGTATATAATGTACCCCATGCCTTGTTCCTTCTATTAGATGTTGCATATTGTCTGATGTTTATCTTCCTTTTTTAGGGGGGGGGGGGGGGGCGTAAAATATAATATATAAACCCAGTAATTAAGAATAATAATAATAGATAACTGAGAAGGGGACGACGGTAGCGAGAGACCAAATATCTCCTTACAAACTTTGCCAGACCTGTTTAGTTAGGAGAATTTACCCTCTTTGTCTCCCTTCAGCGGTGGAAAAACCCAACAGGAATTCTTGAGCCAATCTTCAACAGTCATATCTATTATTTCTTCTAAAATAATTCTTATCCTTCCTACGCTACGCCACAAGTGTGACAAAGTAAAGGTCACGGCAACAAATAAAGTTATATGTAACAGCGCACATGCTGTTTGTAAATAAGTTTGTTGATTTCTCAATCATGCAATGTTCAGATCAGATCAGGTTGCACCGAATAAACATGAGGCACCTGTTATGTTAATTAAAAATGTTTATGTAAGTGTTCAGTGGTCAGAAAGGCTAAACGCTGTAGATATTGATTACCACCAACCTCTAGAATTATGAGCAACCTTGTTCAACCTAGGTAGGTTCTTCCGGATGAGAATGCAGCTACGTGTTGGTGTTTCTTGGCACGTGATATTGCTTATAATATAATGTCATCTCTCATCTTTAGTTTGTTGACACAGTTCATCTCGCAGTAACCCATAAGTCATTTCCGACACTTAACAAAGTCACCACGAAAACTCACTATTTCATTGACATAGTCTTCAACGATAACTAACAAAATCTATTTACAACAATTGTAATTCACTGACGACAACTACTATCAAGTTGATATTGTTTATCAAGATTATTAAAATTTCTCTCCACCAAATAAAATATGAATATAATAACATTAAAGCATGCACTGAACAGAAATATAACAATTATAATTTTCATTTCAATTACTTTTGCACTACACTTACTAATCCTGTCATCATAAAATATGTTGAGAACCTCAGTTCTCATTCTTCTCAGTTAATATACACTGGTCACCATAAGAATAAAAAACTGAGAACCATTGTTCTCTTCATTACATTAAAAACTATAACAACTCACAAGTTACACTGATTCTCAAAATCTCGTGTAGAGTAATATTATCATCTTCCTTAGTATTCAATGAACATTTCTTATGAAATTTTACAGTAAGTATAATTGAGTACTGAGTCAGTGGTTCTCATGATGTATGCGGACAAGTGGCATCAAAGGCTAAACGACCGGAATAAATTCACCACTATTTATCTCTCTCTACCTGTTTTCATTCTGGAGTGCGGACGTGTTTTCACAGAGCTCTACTTTTGTATTTATGAAAGTGTGTTACTGCTGTAATTCGTGATGGATTTTAATATCATTGTGTTCGGTATCATTGTGGCTTTGTAGTGAAATCATTTTTGTGGTGTTAATACGAACAGAAATGTTAGATTTTGTTCTAAAAGGATTCACTATTATAAGACACTGTGCTGTTTTGCATCTAAACTTGTAGTATTGTTATTCCACAACCTACGAATAGTTGAGCGCCCAACAATGACCGAACCACCCAGGTGTTTAATTATAGGTCTTCAGCGCGGGGCCTTTTTGCACAATCTACTATAAATGAAACCCCGCGACCCAAATCGTCACGCTAGAGCGATGAATGATTATCAGCCATGAACAAAGCTGATTACCTTCTTCCTTCGTGGTACCAGCAATAACATTCACAATGCCAAACGTAAACTCGGTCACCGCCACTCGACCGAGCAGAAAGAAACAAAAGGACTACGTCTTAAATGCTCCTAAAGCGGTGAAGAAGAAGACCAGAGTTCTCAATGCAGACACGCCCTCAGCCCCATTAGTGACATTACAATACAAGAACCAGAACCAGTGTGTGATATTAACATTCCAAAAACTTCTCGAGTACGAAGCATTGCGTGGCTTGTCTAAGGCCTACTATAAATCTATCGCTTCAATTGAATCTCGCACTGACGCTAATGGTGCTCATGTCGAAGATGTCATTTCTACTGGACACGTTTTTCTCCATTTCTATAATACGTCGAACAAGATTATGGTTCAAGGCTCAGAGACTGCAGTTAAAGAGTGGATCCAGAAAGATTTAAATCATTTATGGGAAACAGCAACTACTGCTGGAGTCAGTCGAATGGCTATAACGTCAGCAGCTGTTATCAACAATGCACCAACCACTTCCGATGCCCAGAAATTAGCCCTCACATGCTGTTCCTTTCCCGTTGTCTCTGATGCATTCGTTCAGGAGTATGACAAACAACTACAGATGGTACAAGACACACCTTCCTCTACATCAAGATCTATCATTACAGAGACGCCTTCCGTTACAACGAGACCTACCATTACAGAGACAGAGCATAATTCATTCATAGGTTTTTCTTGATAGTAGTCTAGAAAGGAACACCACGCAAGCACACACTATACCATCACCACATGATGATATGTATACAAAAATAACATCTGAGATGGAGCTACTGAAAGCTGAACTGAGCTGTCTTAAAAAATCTTACGAACAGCTTCAGGCTGATCACGTGTTTCTAAAAAGTAGCTACGAAAACAGCAAAACTCAAATTCAGCAGCAGCCTACACAACAGCACACAAACGAATTGGGTCGCAAACAAAAACGTGCGGAGAGCGTCCGACCTCAACAACAAATACTACATTCAGAACTCCGCCTTAATGAACGTAATCCCTTGGACACTCCGGAAAATCCTGTAGCCAGTGTCTGCAGAATTCCGGTCAAAATTTCTAATCGCCACCCGCCACTTCGACCGGCTGCTGCCAGCACACACCACGAGACTTCTAGCAGCCACAGCACAACTGGGACAAAGGAAGCAACAGATGTTATCACTGGCTCCCACACGAACAGAAGAAAACATCTCATCTTTGGGGACCAAACCATGAAGGAGCTTCAACAGTCAAAACTATTAACTGGTGATACTGATTCGGTGTCTGTTCGCTTCAAGAACTGGGCATCAACGCACGACCTACTGACCTTCCTTAAACGGTTTTCGCCGGATCTCTCTGTAACTAGAGTAACTGTGCACATAGGTCTGTCAGACTCAATAAAAGACATTGAACTGTCACAGACAGACCTAAACGAGATCACATTCATATTTCGGTCCCTATTCCATAATGCCAAAATTTATTTTTCCTCTATTATCCCGCCAGTCCGTGCCTATTACCGCAAATGTGTTGAAACTAACAATGCTAAACTTAAAAAACACTGCCTCAAAAATGAGCATGTTTTCATAGATCACAGCTCGGTCTTCCTTGCCACATCTGGAGCCCCTAGGAAGTATCTTTACAGCGGCGATATTACATTGTCCAGCCAAGGGACCAGTATGTTAGCGACAAATATAAAATACCCAGAAAGCACTCTTAAAGGCACAACTCGCACATCAGCATCCATATATCCATCCAAACACCATGTGAATACAAACAGCTACTCATCTGACGCCAATTATGACCTTCATTTTCCATCACTACCCATAACTTTAAACACCAGCCGCCCAAAATCATCAGACAATCAGGATCATCACGTTGTACCTATTTTTAGCACCACGGATGTGCAGGAAACCAACAATGTCTGCCTTCAACACCCTTCTGCCACAGACGACCCTCCTCGACAACACCGACTTGACCCACTTCATTCTCAAAGGTCTGTAAGTGATCCAATTCAATCTGATCAGCCTTCATCAACAAAAATGCCACCATGTCCGCTGTCGTCCCAGACACCAATGAGAGTTCACCCATCATCGCTGTCGTCACAGGCTTACCCACATCAACCCACATACCCAGCCTTTCATAATTTCCTACATCAACAACGACTCTTGGACTATGCACCTTACACTTGGAGGTCGTACTTGCCGGAATACCCCACTTATTCAACAACTGTACCTCAACATCCCGCTTTCTACCAAATGCATCATCTATCACGACCAAATCCACCCCACTTCTATTTTCAACAACCATCTCCTCCACATTAACAGCGACTGTTGGCCTCCCTAGTTGTCTTTGTAACATCAGCAACTGTTGATTGTTGTTTATATATATATATATATATATATATATATATATATATATATATATATATATATATATATATATATATATATATATATATATATATATATATATATATATTTTTTTTTTTTTTTTTTTTTTTTTTAAATTTCATTTTTTATTTTTAGACACTGTTTGCCTGTCTGATATGAGCGCTTGATTTGTTACACTTTTCACTTATTTTTCACGTAATTTAATTAGCTGAATTGTTTGTAATTAATGTTTAAAGTGTCCCACTTATTAATACCACCATAAATTCACCTTCCTTGGTAAAATTTGTTAAATTTAGTATTTATTTACCTTTTTATTTGAGCGCAAGCTTCTTTACATAGCATAAATGCCAGGTACTTATGAACAGTTACTAACCATGAATGGGTTACGACTTGGCCATCTGAATGTAAACCATCTTTTAGGTAAACTTCCAGAACTCACACAAGTTCTCAATCAAAATTTCCATGTTTTTGGACTTTCAGAAAGTCGTCTGAATGAGAAAATAACAGATGGTGACATTGCACGTAATGGGTTTAAAACTATTCGGCGAGATTCTAGTAGACAATTAGAGACAGGTTTAGCAGTTTATATTTCCACTTCTCTCAGTTATCGCCGCAGAAACGATTTAGAGACCATAGATATAGAATGCATATGGTTAGAGGTAAAGCCACAAAAGCAAAGACCCATTGTAATAGGATATCTTTATCGAAATCCCAGTGTAGGAACAACATGGTTTGAAGATTTCACGAACATGATGGATAAAGTAATTACTACAGTCAATGAAATTATTCTTCTTGGGGATTTCAATATTGATATGCATAAGCCAAATCAAACATGGACCAACATCATCATAGCATCGTACAACATGAAACAAATAGTCAACAAACCTACCAGAGTAACAAAAACATCATCCACACTGATCGATCACATATATGTAACGTGTCCAGATAACATTATAGAATGTTCCATCCCTACTATTGCTATGAGTGACCACTATCCCATATGTTGCACTTGGGCAAAAAATGGGTACAAATCTCCAAAAAAATAAACACATCAGTATTGAATATAGAAGTCTAAAAAATTTCAACCAAGAATTATTTTTAAATGATTTGCGAAATGCGCCTTTCGCCGATGTTTACCAACTTCCTGATCCTGATGACGCCATTGCATATTGGACACTGACATTTTATAGTATTTTTAATAAGCATGCGCCTACTAAAGAAATTCGCGTAAAAAGACAAATAAAATCTCCATTTATCACACAAGAAGTACTTGACGCTATGAGGCAGAGGGATCGAGCGCACAAAAATAAGGACATCATTACATATCGGGCAGCAAGGAACAAAGTACAATATTTAATTCGCAGAGAAAAGAAAAACTACTTTAGTCATTTAGTTAAAAGCAAAAGCAACAGTAGAAATATATGGAAGGCAATCAATACCTTGGTGAACAAAAGAAATTCGCCTGACTCACAAAATCCCAATACTTCATTTACTTGTACAGACTTCAGCAATCATTTTCAGGCAGACATCCACAATATAAAATCCGCCATACCTTCTTCCCCTTGTGACTTCAGCGAATTATCTACGTTCTGCGAGAACAAGTGTACTAACACCATTCCATGCGACATTCCTTTTATAACAGTTAACGAAGTTCATAACTATCTTATTGATCTTAAAGATAATAACTCATCGGGACTTGATGGAATCAGTAATCGAATACTGCGTTATGCTGCACCAGCTATTACTGATACCCTAACATACATATATAATCAATGTATCGCAAGGAGTTACTTTCCATCTGCCTTTAAAATCGCTAAAGTATACCCTCTTGTTAAACCTGGTTCATCAGATAATAACAACCTTGGTAACTATAGGCCCATTTCTCTTATATCATCGCTGTCCAAACCACTGGAAAAACACATACACAAAACAGTAACAGAACACCTAGCTAATAATGACCTGCTTGTTGATAGTCAGTCGGGGTTTAGACCAAAACATTCATGTCACACAGCCTTAACAAAAATGATAGATAACTGGCATCTAAACATCAATAACGATATTTTATGTGGAGCAATCTTTGTAGACTTTAAAAAAGCATTCGATATGATAGATCACACTATTTTAATCAGAAAATTAGAAACAATGAAAGTACATCATAAACTGGTGAAGTTAATTAAATCATTCCTGACAGACAGACAACAAGTGGTGTCTTACAATGATTCTTTGTCCAACCCAACTGTTGTCGATATCGGTGTTCCCCAGGGCTCTATTCTCGGCCCTCTTCTCTTTGCCGTATACATTAATGATCTTCCTCTGCACATCAAACATTCATCCTGTGACCTGTTTGCCGATGACTGTACTGTTTACACTAGTGACAAAAGTTGCACTGCACTAGAACTATCTTTACAAACTGATACACATAATATTATTAAGTGGAGCAACGAGAATCGAATGCAAATAAATATTAGTAAAACGAAATGTATGTTAATATCAACCAGACAAAAACTACAAAACTCGCAGAAAACAACACTTCAGCTCTACATTGGAACATCACTAATTGAAAACGTAAATGAACATAAAACTCTAGGTCTAACTGTTGACCAGCACCTAAGTTGGAACTCACATGTAAGTGCACTCACAAAGCTAACGGCACAAAAAGTTTACCAATTAGCCAAAATCAAACACTTCCTGGATGAGGGGGCAAGGAAAATGTTCTACACATCTCACATACAAACATACCTAGACTATTGTTCCACAATCTGGGATGGTTGTTCCATATCCAACACAAAAAGGCTTCATTCACTTCAAAAACGTGCAGTGCGCCTAGTTGCTGATAAACACCAAACACATTGTATAGATCTATATAACTATCTTAAAATATTACCCCTTAGAAAGCGCTTCCTATTTAACAAAGCTAAATTCGCTCACAAAATCTTGTCACATAATGCTCCAACGTATCTGTGGCCACTTTTCAAATTCAATGAAAAACGTAGTCAGCGCTTAAACCAGTTAGATTTACCCAAGCCGAGGCTAGATTTGTACAAGAAGAGCTTGGCTTACTCAGCTGCTCATCTTTGGAACAATCTTCCACATGACCTGAAAAACATGCACAGTCCCTACTCATATAATCGTAGACTGTTCAAATACATTATGAGTGCGGATTATATGCCGCCCTAAGGGATTATGTTTCGAATTATTATTATCTAATACACTGTATGGAGGGTCTGATGATCTAGTTTTTCATTTTAATATACCTTACTTCTTAATTGTAATCAGATACTGTAATGTATGCTTTTATACTACTTATAATGTTGCATCGCCTCTGAACTAATACCTTAAGTATGCTGGAGAATGTCTGGATACCTAGCAATAAAAGATGAGTAAGAGGAAGGGATAAATGCAAGACGGGCCTATATGCATGATTCTCATCTTTCAGTCAATACCCTTTACCTCCCTAAGGAGCATAGGTCATAAAACTGGATCTCGTGTAGTGGAGGCGTCAACAATTCACTCCCTGTGGCAGTATCTGCTTGGGACTCAAAGTTGCTCACCTGTGGGAACATTTTTCGCATGCGCTGACAACACATGAAGTCCCAGCTATTTCAGCAGATTTCCAAATTGTCACGAGTTCTTATTATATGCCACCATTATCTGATTACGTTTCTAATTATGTCTTATTTACTGTATGAATTGTTTTGATTGTGTTTGTTATTTTTTTTTTTTTTTTTTTTGTTTTTTTTTTTTTTTTTATTTTTTTTAGGTTTTTTTTTTTTTTTTTTTATTTTAATTAATAATTCCCCCCCCCCCCCCCCTTAAATTTGATTATGTCTGGATGTTACAAATGTATGTTATTATTTTACCTCGATAATTTTGTACGCTTAAATAATGCTAAAAATACATGTGCTATTGAAAGGATACGGTATGTAAGATGACAGAGAGAAGAAGGGCAGAATGTAAGACAGGCCTGCGTGCCCAATTCTTAATCCTTTGAAAATATAGTTTGTTCGTTCGTTCGTTATCTATCTATCTATCTATCTATCTATCTATCTATCTATCTATCTATCTATCTATCTATCTATCTATCTATCTATCTATCTATCTATCTATCTATCTATCTATCTATCTATCTATCTATCTATCTATCTATCTATCTATCTATCTATCTATCTATCTATCTATCTATCTATCTATCTATCTATCTATCTATCTATCTATCTGTCTATCTATCTATCTATCTATCTATCTATCTATCTATCTATCTATCTATCTATCTATCTATCTATCTATCTATCTATCTATCTATCTATCTATCTATCTATCTATCTATCTATCTTTATTTATTTTAAAAAACATACTTTAATTATGATGATTATTGCAAATGTTTGATGTTATATTACTTTTATAATGATAAATGCCTTAATAATGCTTAAAGTAAACGTGAGGATGAAAGGATACAGTATACATGATGAGAGAGAGAGGAAGGGCAGAATGTCAGACGGGCCTGCGTGCCCAATTCTTAACCCTTTGAAAATAAAGTTCGTTCGTTCGTTCGTTCGTTCGTTCTATTGCCTGCCAGTCTGCAGGATCACACATTATTGCTTAACTACAACCGCTCCACCAAGGGCGTGAAGTTATAAATATTCAATATATTCTATATCGTCAACACGCAGAAATAATATTTTCCTTAACATGGTCCATGAGCCGTTTGTGAATCCCTATTCACCATAACGGATAAAGATCACTGGTTAACAGCTTGAGAACCACTATCTCTCTTTCTTACTTCGTTACAATCCTCGGAGTTATTTATAATATTCAGAGCCCTCCCCCAAACTCTACTACTCAACAAATAACACTAGTCAACAACCAAAATGTACCAGAAATGAAAATAGCTGAACTTAACTAATTTTGGTGTGCTGAAAACGAAAATGACATTAAAAAATGTTGATTGGCTCTAGTTTTCAAGATATATGCTACTAGTTTATTTAATTACGGTAAATTTATATATATGACGCAACTGTTGTGGGCGATTGCATAATTTTTTCTAATGACCAATAAAAATGTAACTAGAAGTTGATGATGCAATTCTACCTATGATTACATCACCTTTGTGTATAAATATCTTATCTCTGATAAAATTTTGCCATTAGTTAGTGCATTTGTCCTTATCAAAAGTATCGTAGTTAGAAATGCCTAGGACATGTGTGAACAGTGCTAATAATTTCTGTTATATATGTGGTGAGGTGACATTTGTATCACAAAAAAAACGAAATATAACTAAAGTGATTAAGAAGGCGTACAGTTTGTATTTTGGCTGCAGAATAGGAGATCAAGATAAGAGCTGGGCGCCACACATATGCTGCAATACATGTGCAGCACATCTTAAACTGTGGTTGACTGGCAAAAGGCAAGCTACTCCTTTTGCAGTCCCAATGATTTGGAGAGAGCCCACTGATCATCTCAACAACTGTTACTGTTGCACGTTCTCTCCAATTGGGAAAGGCATATCAAAGAAGAAAAAGTGGACTCTGGAATATCCAAACATCCCCTCTGCAATACGTCCGGTACCACATGGCGATGACCTACCAGTTCCCAAAGTGCCAGAATCATTTTTCAGCTGCTTCCACTAATGAAGAAGAGGACATTGGTGGTCCTGAACCATCAACCTCAAGCGACCCAGATTTTGAGCAAACTACATCCACTAAACCACACTTAATAACCCAAGGTGAACTGAATGATCTTGTAAGAGATCTGAATTTACCGAAGAACAAGGCGGAGCTTTTTGGGTTCCAGATTGCAACAGTGGAATCTCCTGGCAGAAGATGTTACAATTTCTGTGTATAGGAACCGCCAGAAGCCGCTTATTAGATTCTTTTTCAAAGAGGGTGACCTTTCTGCGTGCCACAACATTTCTGGTTTAATGGCAGCCCTCAAAATCAATTACATACCGGAAGAGTAGAGGCTTTTTTCATTGATTCATCCAAGACGAGTATTAAAGCTGTTTTTTTTTGTTGAATAATGGTAATGTGTTACCGTCAATTCCAGTTGGTCACGCAGCTCATATGAAAAGAAACTTATGAAAACATTAAGCAGCTTTTGAAGTGTATAAACTACGATCATCATCATTGGTCACTTTGCGGTGACTTAAAAGTGGTCGCTCTTTTGCTTGGACTACAGGGTGGATACACCAAGTACTGTTGCTTTCTCTGTGAGTGGGATAGCCGTGCATGAAGTGACCATTACATCAGAAGACATTGGCCAATCAGGCAGTCATTGCAGCCTGGCAGTAAGAACGTTGAGAACCCAGCACTTGTCGACACCAGCAAGATTTTGTTGCCACCCTTGCACAGTAAGCTGGGTCTCATGAAAAACTTTGTCAAGGCAATGGAGAAAACAGATGAGGCTTTCAAATACCTCATCAGAAAATTTCCAAGACTGAGTGAAGCTAAAATAAGAGAGGAAGTATTTGTTGGTCCGCAAATTCGAAAACTTCTTCAAGATGACGAGTTTCTTTGCGTGTTGCATGGCAAGGAAAAAGCAGCATGGCTAGCATTTAATTCAGTGGTGGACAATTTTCTTGGAAACAACAGATCTGATAATTACAATGAAATTGTAGAAAATCTCCTTCTGAAGTATAAGAGTCTTGGCTGCAACATGTCTTTGAAAATTCATTTTCTGGATTCTCATCTGGATTTCTTTACGACAAACTGTGGAGCGGTCAGTGATGAACATGGTGAACGATTTCACCAGGATATTGCTGCTATGGAGACAAGGTATCAAGGCAATTGGAGCCCTTCAATGCTTGCTGATTACTGTTGGACTGTGACAGGAGACACCTCATCGATTGACTACAAGAAGCAAGCAAAGAGAGCTCGAACAGCGACTGAATAATGACGGAATGGGTTCAAATGTGCCTTTTTAAAACATGATATGTGAACTTTAAATAATGTTTTTATTTTTTCTATCATTTTATGTTGAAATATCAATTAATTGAGTATGTAACCACAATTTTTATAATGCTAAAGTAGAAAGACTAGCTGTTCACCCCAGAGAATTAAACAAGCATACATTATTTGTATTACTGTAATGTAAATTCATCATTTAAAAAAAAAACCAGAGCCAATTGGTGAATTTCATTATGATATTTGAAATCAGCATGTCAAAATCAATAAGAAATGGTATATTTAATTTCTGGTACAAATAACTTTTGAAAATTTGTTGACTAGTGTAATCCGTCCTACTAATGCAAACCACAAAGTATATCGGAGCACTACAGAGTCGATCCCAAAACTCTAAAGCTTGACGAAATACTCTCTCCAGTTATCTGTACTTAAAAGACACGTTTTTCTAACACTAGCCGAGATTTTCTAGAAATGCTCTTCTTAATATTTATTATTATTATAGCTGTTCTCTACGAAAACATTATCTAAAAAAATCTATACTTCTTTCCTACTTTATCATTTCTCCATGTACTGGTTAATCCAGCACACTGACCTATAACAAACTTCCTACATTTTTAGTTGTCTTAATTATTAAGTTGCCTGACCAAAATCTCTAAGCTCTCTGTCTTAGTGTGTGTGTTCTTATCTGTATGAGCATAAGTATTTAGTTTCCTACCATTTCATACTCGACACTTGGTTCCTCTGCTCTTCCATGGGAAAGAGTCAGGAGTTCATGATTCTGTCATCACTGCTGACAAAGCAAATGTTGACTTCAGCCTGTTTTGTTAAATCTAATGACTCTTTCTCACGTCCCAGATATGCGACACTACGCACTTCTACAAATTTTCTCATAAACAAAAAATACAAAACTATTAATCAAAATGTTTCTAAATATACAATGTCCCATTCACACGCATAGGTGTTCGATGCTTATGGTTAAAATCACATTCCTTTTCCTAAATGTAATTAACATCAATCAACATTACATTCCTTTTTCTTATTAAATTTATAATTTTCCTAAAACGACCTCGAGGTGTGAGACTCATTCCATAAAATGTCACATTCATCATCACTTATTGTTTATGCTTTGCCTGGAATTTTGCGGGCAATGTGTGTATTTGCTTGAGGTTAAACTGTGAGAAGTGAAAACGTTGTTCGTTGTCAAGCTATCATAAGTTTAATTGTATATTGTAACGTATACGTTAAACACTGTCTCATTCGAGAATAGCGCTCCGAGTGGAGTATTTGTAACGTATATATGAAAGCTGCGGGAGGAGCATGGTGTACAATGTTACAAGTGTAATGCATCCGTATGTCTCAGTCACCTTAAATACGCTTAAAACAGAGCTATTAAATTAAGATTTCACTGAATTAAATCAGTTGGGGGCTTGAACAAGCTACATCATGCAATTTACATCTTCACAAAAGTTGTCGGGCAGATAATAAGTTAACTGTGCTAAGATACATTCAGCATTGTTCTTGATTTCTGAATATCTTGTGAATATTCCCTCAAGGCAGAAGCATCGACATCCTTCTATTTGCATCTCTGTCAAGAGTAATCTTGTGCGAAGGTAGATACCTTTGAAGACCCACATTAGATACTCTAGGTTTTGGTCATTACTGGACTATCACTGCAGAGCAAAGGGGAGATAACCCGTGACAGTCTGTATACTAATCCCTTCTCCCTATAATATGCTCCCTGTGGAGTATGGGAGTTTTTGCTATACAACCTTGCGAAACAAGGCTTCAGGGTTTTATCATCCCTTTGTGCCTTCCTCAGCTCCGATATGTTCAGGCTGGCACGGGATGAGAGCTCAGGGCCGCTCTCTCTCTCTCTCTCTCTTGTGTTGACCTGGAGTCAAGTGAGGGATCCCCAAGGAAGATATATTTCCTCCCAAGAATCAGAGTATATATTAAATCATGTAACACTATGACTTTGGTTGTTCTCCCGACAAACCGGGTTGAAACTTCAACTTCCGCAAACGGAAGAATCATAGACTCTATCGTCTTCTGAGACTCTTATATTTTTTACAGTTTCACCAGTATACTGGTGGGAGTTCACCAAAACATGGCGAGACTAGAGTTTCCTATTCTAAACCCGAGTTATTTAAGCAGTATACGGTTTGGTTACCAACAGTAGCATGTTCTTGGGTGGGGGAGGGGGGAGTTGTTGGCATGCTGGGAGGTCATATTTCCTTGTGAACCCCGTTACATGCATGCACAGTTATAAGGGCCACTTACAGTCTGGTAGAACACATTCGATATTAGATATCAGGCTGCAGAACACATTTGATAACAGATAACAAACTGATAGTCTGATATCTTGTATCAAATCTGTTATACAGTCTGATATCTGGTATGAAATGTGTCGAGTTATTTAATGTTTACTTATCTTCTGTGCGAAACGGATAGTTTTCAGTGACGTACTTAGATAGGGAACTCGGGGCTTCCGCCTTTTCCTCCCCTTTATTTTTGCCTACAGAGTTTTACTTAACATGTACTGCTAGGCTCAGAACTTTTTTACCTTTTCGCGTATCTCTTTTTTAATGTTGTCTCGTGTTTGGCAGGCGCACTCCGTTAAACCTAGATACAGGATCCGTTGGTTATTTTTAGGGGGTATGTTCAAATAAAAAAATATTGTGTGATTGTTTCCCAATATGTTACGCTTTAAACGTTAGATTACCATATTCATTGTCATCATCATTATCTTGTGTACATTATTGAATGAACTGAGAGATTTGTGTCGTCAATCATCATCATCATTTCTTGTGTGTGCTATAGATGGGGCATAGAGCTACAACTTGAGATGGTCCCTGTGAGCAAGTCTTCGCTAAAGCACACACACACATGAGGCTGTGGTTTTACTTGACGTGATGGGATTGTTAGCCACGTGCACAACCTCATTGTGGTCGCCTTAACCCCATACCTGAGGGCGGAGTAGTCCTATTCTTTCTTTAGGCTTCACCGATCCCCTGGAATTATCATTATCATGACTACCCTTTAGTTCCCTCAGAAGTATAGGCCTTCAACACGACATCATGACAAAGCTTTCCTGTTTTGGACATAGTTAGATTTCCAGCTCCATGACCAACCTCACTCATAAGCCTCTTTCGTCATTAATAATAGTAACAGTGATCTTATGTTTTTGAAAATGTCGAAACACGTGGAAAGGAACACCGGGGAAAAAAAAAACATCTTATTTATCACCTCAAGGGCGCATCATCCTGTGTGTCAGTTATGACTGGAACAGGCTACACTTGAGTACATTTTCTTGATCTCTTTAAGGAAGTCCCGATAATCTCAAGACACACCTTTCAAGTTTCACGTGATATATTTCACACTTACCCTGAAGAGAGAGTTGCCGTCTCCAGTGTTGTACGAGACTCCAGAGGGCGCTGCTGAAACAAACATGTTTACTTCCCCTTAGATGTGTTACTTCTGTCAGTCACAATAATAAAACAACCAAATGGAATAAACGAAAATATGGATGAAAAGTGTGGTAGATATGTTTCCATAGTATAATATTCCAGCACACCATTCCTCATTACATGCAACAGACTGGAAGGTAATAATCGACTATAGCTTCGAAAATATGAGGCAAAACAAAGTTGATTTGATAAAGTCACGACAACATTATTTTTTGGTCCAACCTGCAACTTTTTTTTCCAACCTTCAGTAATTTTTTTTAAACCAATTTAGCTTTTATTTTTCTTTGGGTAATTATCTGTGATTTATCTAACGCGTGAATTCTGTAGATTTTCTGACAGGTTTGCACTACCGTATCTCTATTCTCTTATGGTTTGGTATGTAAATGGCCATTTAATAATACCTTACATTAACATGGACAATGTTTTATTTCAGTATCTTCAACAATAACTGGGCCACCTCGCTCCCGGAAATTATGATTTTATTTCATAACTCGCATCACTTGTTTTGTTTACCAGTCCATCAAACATAATCATTAAAATAACTGTTAATGACCTATTTATCACAAACTTTATCTAGTTTATTGTGATAGCTACTGCCATCTGGAATTGAGCGAGGGAATAAAAGTCTATGTGCGCTACTGTGAAAAATATAAGACTATTAATATAAAGTAAAATAGCCATTTGTTTGATTTATAACCACACGACTATCACTAACAAGCAAAATTGTCATTTTCTATAACAATCACATAATTATCACTAGAAAGTAAATCAGCAATTTTGAATAACAGTATTCACAAACTCTTCACTATTAAATAAAATATCCACTGGCTACAATAGTAACCACAAACTCATCACTATTACTAAGTAAAATATTCACTGGCTACAACAGTAACCACAAACTCATCACTATCAAGTGAAATATTCACTGGCTACAACAGTAAACACAAACTCATCACTATCAAGTAACATATCCACTGGCTACAACAGTAACCACAAACTCATCACTATCAAGTAAAATATCTACTGGCTACAACCTTAACCACAAACTCATCACTATCAAGTAAAATATCCACTGGCTACAACCTTAACCACAAACTCATCACTATCAAGTACAATATCCACTGGCTACAACAGTAACCACAAACTCATCACTATCAAGTGAAATATTCACTGGCTACAACAGTAACCACAAACTCATCACTATCAAGTAAAATATTCACTGGCTACAACAGTAACCACAAACTCATCACTATCAAGTAAAATATTCACTGGCTACAACAGTAACCACAAACTCATCACTATCAAGTGAAATATTCACTGGCTACAACAATAACTCCAAGTCTATTGTTATAAAGTTCAATTGTCTCGTGCAAGAACAAGTACTCGTACAACAAAACTGTAGTAAAATCGCCATTTTGTTTAATTCATCGTTAGCTTCCTAAGGAGCATAAGCATTCAAATAATGTATACTAAGTCCTCCTGTCACGTGTCATCAGCTCAAATTCTTTCTATATCTCCCTCATTCCTCTCACATCTGTCCCAAGTTCTCTTCTCCATGTGGTCTTCGCTGTCTCTCTACATTTCTTACCCTGGGATATTCCAGAATAAGGACTACCTTGTAACACTATCAACATGTTTCCCCAATGTGTGTCCTATCCAACGCTAGCGTCTTCGTCTCATCTCTTGTTCCACTGGCACTTGTCTGATTCGTGTCATCAGTTTCACATTTTGTCATACTTACTTAGTCGTTCCCCTTCTACCGTGAGGTGTAGAGGTTTGGAAGAGAGAGCGCCAAACTATCCTATCGGCTGTCTTCCTCCTGGCCTGGTTGCATTCTAGTCCTCGGTCCTTCAAAGATTGTCTAATGTTGTCCTCCCAGCGGACTCTCGGTCGTCCTGGGGATCTGGATCCCTGGCTCTTTGTTTCCCATGCTTGTCGTGGTAGCCGATCTTCTCCCATTCTGCAGACATGGCCAAACCATCTTAGTTGGGACTGTTCTACTTGGGTCTGCAGGGAGTGGGATTTTAGGCCTTGACGTATCGTCTGGTACGGACTGTCTCTTCTTGTTACTTCAACCACCTTCCTCAGATACCTCATTTCTGAGGTTTGGATCTGGCTTTTGTGGGTTGTACTCATTGCCCATGACTCGTATCCATATGTCAAGACTGGGACATAGGTGGAGCGGTACACAGCCATCTTCATTTTCTTACCAACCTCTCTCTTGCTGAGGAATCCTCGATTTATGGACTGAAAAAGTCTCCCATCTGCTGCTTTTCGAGTGGCCAACTCTTCTTTGATGCTTCCGTTTCGGTCTATAATAGCTCCGAGATATTTAAAGTTGTCGACCTGCTCCAGGACCTGTTCTCCCAGCTTAATCTGATGTCTTCTTTCTTCTCGTGATATCACCATGGATTTTGTTTTTGAGCTGCTTATGACCATCCCTCTCTTCTCCGGCTCTTCCTTCCAGACTTGCAAGTTGGATTGGAGATGTGCCTCTGATTTAGCAATCAGGGCAACATCATCAGCAAATGCCAGCTCTGAAATACAGACCTGTCTCATCTTCCAGTACCCCACTGAATACTATCTTGTTTTCTCCTTACATGACTTGATAACATCGTCCATGAGGAGTATGAAAAAATAAGGTGACAGGATACCACCTTGTCTTACACCAGTAGTGGTCCTGAACTCTTCTGACTTATGGTTTGCTGTCCTCACATAATTTCTGCAAGACTTGTAGAAGCTCTGTATAGCATGAATCAAAGGTGCTGGAATGTTCTTCCTTGCCAAACAGTCCCAAAGTTTGCTCCAGGGGACCCTGTCAAACGCCTTTTCCAGATCTATGAAACAAAGATGGATCTCACTCTTATACTAAAGGGCCTTTTCACTAAGCTGTATGAGTGTGAAGATTAGGTCTTGAGTACTTCGGTTTGCTCGGAATCCGCACTGGACCTCATCCAATTGTGTCTCAGCTAGGCGTCGGAGTCTCTGCTCTAGGATTCTAGAGTAGATTTTACCAGGGACACTGAGAAGGGATATGCCTCTATGGTTTCCACATTGTCGATTGTCACCCTTTTTGAAAATTGGTGTTATGATGGCAATCTCCCAATCCTTTGGTATGGTCTTGTTGCACCACGCTGCCTGTAGGACCCTTAAGAGTAATAGGTCGCCTGATGCTCCCATGTACTTAACCATTTCTGGTGTTATACCATCATGCCCTGCTACTTTGCCCATCTTGATTTTCTCCAGTGCTGCCTTCATTCTTTATGTCATCTTCACCATCATTGGTTTTCTCTTCTGTGTTAGTCGTTATCATTTCTGATGCTTGACCTTTCTCACCATCCAGGAGCTCTGAGAAATATTCTTTACATCTTTCCATAACTTCCTACGGGGCAGTAAGCAATTTGCCTTGCTTGTTCTTTATAAATTTGAGAGTACATTGTTTTCCTTCCTCACGTTCTTTAGGGTCTTATAGAACAATTTCTGGTTTTCTTGCGCATCTTGTTCTAGCTTTTCTCCAAATTCTTCCCAGGACTTCTGTTTTGAGGCTAGCACCTTGTTCTTTGCTTCTGTCCTGAGTGTCACATATTCTCTATATTTCTCCATTTGTCCTGTTGTGTTTTTAGCTCCTAAGTATTGTTTCTATGCCATTTTCTTCTCTCTTATTTTCTCTTTAACTTCCTCTGTCCACCAAGGCGTCCTCTTTCTCTTGTTCCCAAGTCGGACTTCACCACATGCTTCTGCAGCAGCTGTCTTTATGATGTCCTTGAATTAAGCCAGAGGGTTTCCAAGTCATCAGGTTGTTCTTCTGTGTTGCTCACCGCTGTAGCAATAAGCCCCTGATATCTGCTCTTAATTTCTGGATCTCTCAGCTTGTAGGTCTTAATGCTCATTTTCCCCGTTCGTTTATTTAGTTTCTTGCGTGATGTCGGGCAGTTTCTAGGCTGAGCAACTCTTTCAGTTGTTCTTTTGATTGTAAGCAGGTAGTGATCACTTCCAATCTCTGGCCCCCTCCAGACTATAGCATCCCGGACATATTTGACTGAGATCCTCCTAACTATGGCATAGTCGATCATTGACTTCTCATTCTTTGTTGGTTCACATCTAGTGTTTGCATGTATGCGCTTATGGGGGAACTTTGTGTTTGTAATGATCAGATTCTGCTCACTGCAGAATCTAAGGAGTCACTTTCCATTGTCATTGAGAGTATCTTCTCCATATCTTCCGATAACTCCACCCATCTAGCATGGTCATTTCCAACTCTGGCATTGAAATCTCCGAGCATGATAATTTCATCTAGGCAGTCATCCACTGTCCTTTGAAGCAGCTCGAAGAATTCCTCTTGGCCTCTGCTCTCTCATCCTCATTTGGCCCATACACTATGACCAGGTTGACTATGGTTTCTCCTTCTTTTAGTTTTACAACCATAATGCGCTCCGAGACAAAGTTCCATACCTCGATACTATATTTTTGGTTTTTTGGCCACAATGCAACCCACGACCCCTTTAGCTCTTTCAGATGTGGGTACTCCGCTGTAGAGCAGCGTGTTGCCATCGAGATCCATGACTCCTTGTCGTCCCTTTTTCTTTGTTTCCGTTATAGCCAGGATTTCTAGTTTTGCTTTCCTCATCTCTTCCACTAGCTCCTGTTCTTTCCCATTTATACTTCTTGTGTTCCAAGTTCCATAAGTCGTAGTCCGCAGTCCGTTCCAGTTCGTCGCCTTTAGAATCAGTCCGGTTTTCTCTCTTGTAGTTCGCGTAATCGTCACATTTTGTCATACCATTTAAATCCTTCGATTTTAAAAGAGCACCCATTTATGAATATCTGTAGCTATTTGGTTTTTTTTTGTTACTGTTCTGTATGTTTTAGAGGCACAGAATAGAAGCGATTTGACATATGAGTTTAAGATCCTTATTTTTGTATTGAACTTGATTTCTCTTGATGTCCATACATTTATGTATTGAACTTGATTTCTCTTGATGCCCCATATATTTTTGTATTGGACTTGATTTCTCTTGATGCCCATATATTTTTTTATTGGACTTGATTTCTCTTGATGCCCCATATATTTTTGTATTGGGACTTGATTTCTCTTGATGCCCCATATATATTTGTATTGATGCCCCGTATATTTTTGTATTGAACTTGATTTCTCTTGATGGCCATTTATTTTTGTATTGAACTTAATTTCTCTTGATGGCCATATTTTTTTTGTATTAAACAATTTCTCTTGATGGACCATATATTTTAAAACGCAATGAAATCGTTTGTATTCTTATATTTCATATCATTGTCTGTCCCTCCAAATCTGACTATGCGCTAAAAAGCGATTTGAACGAAAAATAACCACAAAGCTATAACAAAATAACCATTTACATGGAAAATAATCACAAAACTATCACTATGACGTTAAATAGCCATTTGTCAGAGCAATCACCACAAAACTATCACTATGACATAAAATAGTCATTTGTCAGAACTATAACCACACAACTATCACTGTGACGTAAAATAGCGATTTGTTAGAACAATAACCACAAAGTTACCACCATCAAGTAAAACTGCTATTGTCAACAACTACAACCGTTTTCTCACTTCTACCTGGTTTACAGACAGCAACAAAAACTAAAGTAGATGTAGGAAAGAGAGAAACAAGCATCATTCTCGTGCACAAATAACTTCACTAAATACACCACACACTGAATAAATATCCCGTTAATAACATTTCTAAAATATCCAACATCAAGAAAGTTCAAATGAAAAAGGGAACAATATTAATTTAAATAGTCCGGACCGAGATTTTCAAATGAGGATCTTCGTTCACAGGCTCAATACAACTCTTGGAACTACATAACTTATGACGATTTTTACCAGGCAGGTTTACCTCTGCCAAATGCAGTTTCCCAGGAGCAGGTAAAATTTGCATGCACAAGATTCATGGCAGTCAAAACCATATGTTTCTGAATCGAGCACGCTAGTTCTGAAACAAATATGGCTCACTGCTCTTATCTGTGAATTCTCAGACACGATAAAGATAGAAAAAAATTTATTATTACAGCAAGTTCATTATAATTAACTTTGTTATTTTATACTTTATCGTTTATTTTTGTGCTTGCGTTTACCGTACGCTAATGATAATTAACGTGTTAATTCATATTTACATTGCAACATTGAATTGAAAACATCATTTTCAAAGACGCACCTTTAACACTTTGCGCACCTCCAAGAAAAAAACTACAATACTTTTTTAAAAAATCTAATCTCCTAACCGACCCCTTCCCCAGGGAAACCTTCCCACCGGACGTTAACTGTAAGGAAGCTAAAGTAACTCCCAAACATGGCTTCTGACTAAACTGTGCAACATTTTATTTTTGATGTTTAGTTTACTTTCAATTGAGCTTATTAATTAAATCTCTATATTTATGTCATTTTAAATAACTTAACATTAAAAACTAAAACATATTTTAAAAAGACACGTAACGGGGATAAATTACTATAAGACTCACCTTTAACAACTTACGCACCTCCAAGACATTAACTTTACATTTTTTATGAATGTAATCTTTAAACCAGCCCCTTCCCTCCCGGCGGTCACCCAAAATAAAGTTATAGTTATTCTCAAATATTTCTTCTAACTAAACTGGGCAACAGTTTTATGTTTATGTTACATATTTAGTATAATTTAACACTAGGTTATAATTTAATCTGTATATTTCTATAACTTTGAAAACAAAACGTTAAAATAAAAATAAAAAATACTCGCAGCTAGGATAAATTGTTGACAAAGTTACGTCCATGTCAGAAGTTGTTATGTTGACAAAGTTAAGTCCATGTAAGAAGTTGTTACAATATTTTCCCAGATTGATGTTAGTCATTATTGTTAGTCATTATTGAAATCGCGCTCTCCCTAAGGTATAAGAAAACTGCAACACAATGTGACGGTATTGCCTCTCCTGCTGAGTATCTAATATGGGCTTCAACGGTATCTACCTTCGCACAAGATTACTCTAGGCAGAGATGTAGATAGAAGGGTAATGACACTTCCATTACAAAGGGAGTCTTCACAAGATATTCAGATAAGCGAAAACCATGCTGCTTTGGCTGAGCACGTTAATTCTGGAATCTGCCGACAACTTTTGTGAAGGAATTAAGCACTTATTAATTTCAGCTTGTTCAAGCCCCCCACCCCTGATTTACTCAGTGGAATTCTTATTATTCCGGTATAGCTTACTTTAGAGTGTGCGTAGTAAATTTACTGAGACAAACATACAGTAACTTTAAAATGATTAAATCGAATTTAAATTTGTAACATTACAAATAACAAAATTTAATAATCACTTTAGGTTTTAACAGTTTGAAAATAAATTGAATAGTTTAGAAGAAAAGTTTCATCATTGATTTATAGTAGAGATGATGGGGGGAAAAGTTCACTTTGGCAGCGTATATTTTTCACTTAGCTGCCAATAGTAGTTTCTGCTCCCGCTGATGAGTTCGGTGTACACTGCTATCGCTCGTCGCTGATCAAGGTTAAAGGCGCCGCACGTTCCCAGAACGTCAAGAAGTAACGGCCAAGCTGGTCCTGCGACTGTCTATAAGACCCTCTTATGATGGCGTCTCGCACAACGTCAGTCCACTTCTACCTTCACTTGGTTCCAGAGACAGTACTTTCTGCTGGTACCCCCAATAAGCCAATCCTGGCTCACAAAGTATTTGCTCAGATGAATAAAAGAGACTTGAATCGGCCTCTTACACGTGTCTGGGGTGTCGTTAATCTAATAAGTTCCTTCTCTGAGTTCGTGTGTGGTCCTTCTGTTTCCTCAGTCCCGGTTTTCTAATTTAATATGAAAGAGATTTCCTAGGCTATGAATGTCCGTCCAAAATTCTCTAATAAAAGGTATCCGGTATGTTAAGAAGGAATTCTGAATTCTAGGCTTCACTCTAGCAAGGTCTGGTATCTTGGCAAGCGATCTTCACAGTGGAACAACACTGAAACGTGTCAGGTTATATTCCTGGTCTCCCACGCATCTGTTTGTTATGGAGTTAAATAAACGCACTAATCATTTTCAAACAGGTCGGTGAGGGTGTGGTACTTTCAAAATATTCCACGTGAAATAAGGTGCGTAAAGCAAAAGGTCACGTATTACCATATATGGCAATAACATATACGATGCCTTGCGTACAGACTCGCGAACATGTCGTTAACCTCATATGACAACGTGTTCAAAAAGTAACAATTCTTTACTTTATCAGAAAGTAATCTCTCATCTGTGTCTGTCTGTCCATAAGTTGTCTCCCCGCATTCCAAGCGTTGGTGATGCGGGCACCCGTGTTATCGGTGATCAGGCCGATAGCGCTGGGCAATTAAGTGTTAATCCGTAGCGGTCAAGCTTGGTACAAGGGAATTTTACCAACCTGCCTCTTGTAACATTATCTCTACATCTCATTGCAAATGTGGGGTGTTTATCATCCACAAGGAGAGTCAGATAACAGACAAGACACAATACACTGAAAGTAGTGAAAGAATACTTGAAAATATAAACTATCTGCTACAGAGTATAGAAAGAAAGAAAGAAAGTGCGACAATTGAAAGCACGCAATAAAATCAGTACCACAAATGCACCGATTACAGCCGGAGTGAAACAGAGATCGAGAGGGGGGCGCCCCATTCTGTCACACTTATTATATTGTAAATTTAAAAATAAGCTAGACAATGTGAGATCCTGGTTTGCAGTGTTTCAGTGCCACTAAAAATATTACCACTTAACTTTTCACCCTCAGACCACACACTTTATACAGTTCTTACATAGAAATAAGTAAATCGCAACCTTTAACCTCACCGAAGTCACATGCGCTAATAGAAAATAACGAAACAATTAACACGGTGTCAGAGAGATTTAGTAAGTATAGGAATTACACAGTCTAAAAAAAAACAACGTGTGAAAGTCTATATCTTTTAATTTATCGGAATACACATAGCCTTAATGTTTGTAATTGCACTTTACAAATTCAGATATTATGGCAGACGTAATAAAACTGAGGATTTTTTTTTCCTACTCAAAGCTAAATTCTCTCATTGTAAGCCTTGAGCTGCACTACGAATCTGTATCATGCTATAAACGCGAATTGCAACCTAAAAACGCTTACGTGAAGAAATGCAAATATTTCGGCTGGTTCCCCCTGACTGGAATACCGTTGGTCTTGAAATCTGCAGGTAGGACTTAAAACCATTTAACGCACACATGTCAAACCTCCATTTGCGAGGTTTTCAGTTGCTTAACTTTTCACCCTTATCGTCGAGTCCACGCATCACCACATCTGAGGAACATCTGTAAGTTACATTTTAAGACCACCTGTTGTGCATCCTTCAGGGAGAAAAGAAGTATGCGTTTTAAAGTTGTGTTGTGTTTAAACAAATAAATAAATGTTCATGTTTAAGCGATAACTGTTAAATAAAGTTGTGCATATCCACATAAAAATATTTCTTTCTTACTTTAGCGTCAAAATGAAAACTTCACGAATGACAAGCGCTGAATGTAAACGGAAAGAAAAACAAACATCATCATTACGTTGCTTGTACTTAGAATTCAACAACTACCAATTCTGTCACAAAGAAGCGAGTCATGGAGAACAAGTAAACACAGAAAAAAATGACTGGAGGCTTCAGAGATGTGGTGTTAAAGAAGAATGCTAAAAAAAACTTCACGGACAGCTAAAAAGAACAAGAGGATGTCCCAAAAGAAGCCAGGACACAAAGTAAAAGTAAGGTCAAGGATCCCGTTAGAGGCATATTGGGAATATGGTGTTAGACCCGTATTTTCTTGACCGTCGGCACACTAGGGGTGATGTGGTCAGCATCACGTCGGCAAAGTAATAGTACTTGTCATATCAGAAGGAAGCAATACACTTTTTTCGACATTTGAGGAGGAGAAGAAAGCCAGAAAACGTTGTGACAATAGGAGATACAGGACGACAAAGGAGATACAGGACGACACAGGAGATACAGGACGACAAAGGAGATACAGGACGACACAGGAGATACATGACGACAAAGAGAGAAAATACTGAACATTTTAACATTGTGGCGTGGAAAGTCTTAAAATATAATTAATAACAGGAAGCTGTGGTGAGACATGATCGTTTATACCGGCTGGTAAGGTACATAAAGAAGAAGATAACGGAAACCTATATAAAGAAGACATTTGTGTATTTACTTCTCAGTCTACCAATAATTTATTTAGCCCAGGCGTTGAATTAAAAAAAAAAAAACTCCTCTCTCACTATAACGTTTTATTATTAAATGCTTTAAAAGTAAATCCTATAGAAAAAAGAAAACATAGAAAAGAGAGCTGAAAATGATGAGAAAGACCTGGAAAGAACATGAGATGATGGCACGTGGCAGGAGGACTTGGTGTGATGACAGAGATAGAGAAGAAATAGAATCTCTCTCTAGAAAGTATGAAGTCCCAGTGCCAGAGAAGTACACTGGTATCACAATTGAGTTACGGCTGTGAATACTCTGAGCTGTACAATAGATTTAGGCTTCAGAGGTATACTGTGCCACTTTCGCTATAGTAACCCTATGTGATAATATAATTAAATTAGAAAAAGTAACTCAAAATTTAACAGTTAAAAATTTACCAAGTCAAATGAGTACAATTTGATAATTTATTATGTACATCTATATATCCTTGTAATGAGAAATGGATGTTGAAAGATGGTAAAATGTATGATTATTTATATTTACAAATTAAAATAAATAATAGAAAGAAATCTTGGATGAATCTTCCAATGAAATTAGAAAAGTCTGCTACATTATATTTTTGATCTATCTTGCTATCTCGCTGTTATCGTCATCGACATTAGCTTTAGAAACTGCTCACAGTGTTTGTTGGATGGGATACAGAAAAACTCATCTTGTGTTTGTTCGAGGTTCCTCAGACACACTGATGATCAGGAAGACTTTTTTTCAGCCCGCCCTATAACTACGGGGGACTAAGCTGTTGAAGATTGTTTGACCACTAGGCTTCAGTTAGCAGGATCAAAGGCCCTCAAGTCTTTAGTTTAATTTCGATCACGAACACGAACATGAGCTCGATCAGGAACGATCATAAACTCGATCAAGAACGATCATAAAACCTGGAACAAAAGGTAATAGGTGGCCATGATGTTCCAACAATCTCACCAACTACTGCTGTTCATGAGGCGACCATGTCTTCAGTATTTGTATTTAAATGAATGAATCACGGTAGTATGTTACAGAGATAGCATGATAAGATAATGTCCACTGTGCAGAAAATAACAAAATACATGAATAAATCACATGTTGTGTTACATGGGTAAGATATAACCTTTGCCTTCCACTTATGGATGCCAAGTCACTTATGTACTTGCTGGTATGTCGTAAGCTTCCAGGCAAGAACTAGCCATGATATATTTGGTTAACCAATTAATGGTTATGCTTCCTGACAATGCCGGTGTAGGTTATCTCTGGTTAGCGTCATTCCCTTTTTATTATGTCTGATACAATCAAATCGTAAACAAAATCTAAAATAAATTGATATTAGCCACACATATCTTTAATAAACTTACATACCCTCTTAGGATTAATAAGCGCACGGTGAGGCTGTATTTGTTGAAGTCTATCTGCCCTGCATGCAGCGTGAAAAAAGAACTTTTCTTGCAGATACTGTCTTCCAGTCTCTCACTCTGGCTTCTGGATTTGGTGTGCTTGATTTTAAACGCGCCGCTGTGTCCTTATATTTGGGCGACTCTCCCGTACGAGAAAGCACCGTCTGAAGTCCGCTAAGTTTTCGTTTAATCTCTTGGTTTGAGGCGATCTGTGCTTTTTCTGTACTTGTTTTCTCTTCTTGTCACTACACACTTATCTCTTTCCTTCCTTCCTAGGTATCCTTTCATTTACCCCATATGAGGCTTTCATTCTATCCAAGTTTTATCGAAATCCGTTTAGGTATGTAGTTATAATAAATTTTTAAAGATTATGAGCTAGCTTTTAGCAGATGTGATGACGATGAAAAATATCAATTATTTTTAAAACTATTTACATTTGAATAATATCCTTTTGGATATCATTCATACTCTATCTCCTTTGGTGAATTATTATTATTTAAATGTCTTACAACCAGGCTTGCTCTTGTAGATTTAGATTCTCTTTCCAGCTAATGCAAACTTTTAAGGTCGGCCATGTCTCATATATTCGCTATTTCCTACCTTTTTCAATGTTGGTTGGCTAGACGAAGTGCAAATTTTTTTGAGCCTCTTTCAAACTTCAAAGCAAGACCCGCCGCGTCATTCCTCATCCTCTGTGTGTGTGTATATATGTGTGTGTGTGTGTGTGTGTGTGTGTGTGTGTGTGTGTCGCGTTACACATTTTTTCACAAACAAAGCAAGTGGTACCAAATCTCGCTACAGGCGCCATCTATAAACAACAGCAGTGAGAGTGTCCAGTCTAAAGGGTATTGATAGATTGATCATAACGTTTCTTCTTGCTGTGGCGCCATATATAAACAACAGCAGTGAGAGTGTCCAGTCTAAAGGGTATTGATAGATTGACCATAACGTTCTCTTTGTTACTTTCTCTTTGTTCTCTTTGTTACTTTCACAATTGCCTCCACGGCTGGCGGAGGTGTGGATTTAAAAGTGCTACCATAAGTGAAATGGGTTCATTTTCGATACAAGACAACAGGAGGCTGAGACGCTTGGGAGTCATGACCCAAGTGGGCCCGCCCCCCTTAGAGTGTAAAGGAGTAATCGGGCCGAAACACTTGTCGGACGGGGGACTTCTTCTGATGATCAGATTGCTTCCTGTTGTATCGCTCTGTAAAGAGTTTCCTATCATAACGTTTCTTCTTGCTGTGGCGTCATCTATAAACAACAGCAGTGAGAGTGTCCAGTCTAAAGGGTATTGATAGATTAACCATAACGTTTCTTCTTGCTGTGGCGTCATCTATAAACAACAGCAGTGAGAGTGTCCAGTCTAAAGGGTATTGATAGATTGACCATAACGTTTCTTCTTGCTGTGGCGCCATCTATAAACAACAGCAGTGAGAGTGTCCAGTCTAAAGGGTATTGATAGATTGACCATAACGATTCTTCTTGTTGTGACGTCATCTATAAACAACAGCAGTGAGAGTGTCCAGTCTAAAGGGTATTGATAGATTGACCATAACGTTTCTTCTTGCTGTGGCGTCATGTATAAACAACAGCAGTGAGAGTGTCCAGTCTAAAGGGTATAGATAGATTGACCATAACCTTTCTTCTTGCTGTGACGCCATCTATAAACAACAGCAGTGAAAGTGTCCAGTCTAAAGGGTATTGATAGATTGGTCATAACGTTTCTTCTTGCTGTGACGCCATCTATAAACAACAACAGTGAGAGTGTCCAGTCTAAAGGGTATTGATAGATTGACCATAACGTTTCTTCTTGCTGTGATGCCATCTATAAACAACAACAGTGAGAGTGTCCAGTCTAAAGGGTATTGATAGATTGGTCATAACGTTTCTTCTTGCTGTGACGCCATCTATAAACAACAACAGTGAGAGTGTCCAGTCTAAAGGGTATTGATTGATTGGCCATAACGTTTCTTCTTGCTGTGACGCCATCTATAAACAACAACAGTGAGAGTGTCCAGTCTAAAGGGTATTGATAGATTGGCCATAACGTTTCTTCTTGCTGTGACGCCATCTATAAACAACAACAGTGAGAGTGTCCAGTCTAAAGGGTATTGATAGATTGGCCATAACGTTTCTTCTTGCTGTGACGCCATCTATAAACAACAGCAGTGAGAATGTCCAGTCTAAAGACTTGTGTCTGCTCCAGTCAAAGTCACGACCTACAGTGTCAAGTTATTTTCATAAATAATTACAAGATTTAAATTAATATAGAAAAGCTTAACTTTAAAGACAACTAGTCTGTGTATAACAGAGACGATCATTGTTTAGAGCTGTTATCTGGTCAAGGTCAGATCTGCAATTGCCTTTGTTAGTCTTCCATTTGAATTCACTAAAGCTTTGTTTTCTTGTTATTGTTTAATTGACGTGCACCAAATTTGAATTATAAGCTCAATATCATGTTAAAAACTGTTGTCAGTATAGATTTTTGATCACTTTAGTAGATGCTGGAGCTATACAACGTTAAAGTTATCGTCTAAAAAAATAGTGAGACATTTTTAAAAAATAATAAAAAAATAAAAATTATATCGCTGTCTGCGACCTCTCAAAATTTTGATAGGATATGATAACTCTGATCTGCTAAAAGTTTTTTGAGATATCCATGGTTTTCTTCACAGGAAACGTGCAATTTTAAGAAAAACAATTTTCAAAGTCAAAATGCATCTGCTCAGCGTGTGTTTTGGCAAACTGATTTTTAATTATTTAAATTTAGAGAATTACAAATGTAATGACATATACTAATTCCAGTTTTCACTATGTCTAATTGAACTAAAATGCACTGTTATTCCTGCCCCTAACAGGGCACCATACAGCTACAACAGGGCACCATAGAGCCACAACAAGGCACCATACAGCCACAACATGGCACCATAGATCCACAACATGGCACCACAGAACCACAACAGGACAACATAGAGCCACAACATGGCACCATAGAACCAAAACATCCCACTGTTACGTGTCTTTTCTATTGTTAATGTTAATATTTAGTGACAGGATGGTTCTTGTGGCCAAGATCACTTGTAGGGTAGTAGACGTATCAGACACCGAAACAAGCCAACATCAATTACAATTATTTGAGCCACAACGGACGAAGTGGACAGTATACATTTTTAGTAATACTTCACGCTGCTCCAAATTCACTACAGTTCAGGCCAATATACAATGACATATAATATGCAGTCGTCGATATAACTTTAGGCAGTCCGTTCATGTCTGGAACGGTGTCCTTTCCATTCTATACATTTTTTATATACGAGGTATATTCACACTCGACACTGAGCAACTATACTACCTATAAATGCAGATAACTAGATACACCTCACAGATAATCTTTATGTATTACTGATGGAATAACACAAGGATATACACTATAAGTCCGGAGCTCAAACACATGCGTCCACTCGCCATGGCACACAATGGTAGAAGACTAGCCGACAATCTCCTCACTTCTTCATTTTTAGTTTCACGTCTGCCAAACAACCACATCGGCATGACGTCACTTCGTGTATTAATAAATGACTCCGTATAAAATAAACAAACAAGGAGCCCTGTTGAGCTAACTATTATACCAACACAATCGTTATGAATTTTAATCATAACACGCACCATAGACCCACAACTGGACAACATAGAGCCACAACATGGCACCATAGACAGGACAACACAGAGCCACAAGATGGCATCATAGTACCACAAAAGGATAACATAGAGCCACAAAATGGCACCATAGAACCACAACAGGGCAACATAGAGCCACAACATAGAGCCACAACATGCCGTCATGGAGCCACAACAGGACAAAATAGATCCACATTATGGCACCATAGAACCACAACAGGAGAAAGCCAGCCATGGCACCTTAGGGCCACAACATGGCACCATAGAGACAATACATGGCACTATAGAAGCACAACATAGCCCCACAGAGGCACAACAGGGCACCAAAGAGCCACACCATGGCACCATAGAGCCACAACAGGACACCATAGAACCATAACAATACACCATAGAGGCACAGCAAGACAACTTAGAGCCACAACAGGACAACACAGAGCGACAACATGGCACCATAAAGCCACAACAGGACAACATAGAACAATAACAGGAGAACATACAGCCACATTAGGACACCATAGAGCATACATGCCACACCTCAGAGATGAAAAACCTGTACAAAAAATTAAAAAAACCTGTACAAAGACCCGCAAAACCTGTACAAAGACCCGCAAAACCTGTACAAAGACTGAAAAACGTAACAAAAGAGTTTATTCATGTAAAAGTATATTCAATTAGATGGTTCTGCACCATCATAGTGACATGCGGCCTTTGCCTTTTTAAGCATGTCTTCACTTGCTTTAAAACCTAAACAACTAGAGTTAGAATTTATTTTGCATAGTAAATACAAATATTAATAATCAATTTGAAAAATATAATTATTTGTAATTTTAATATTATATAATGAAATAGAATCTTGGAAAAAAATTAATACAATTTATGGTTGAAATGAAGAACAGTTGCTGTGTTTTCTATAGTGCCTTATAAAAGTACAGGCCTAAAGAGACCAGTAATAAGCATTATGGGTTAGGAATCTTAAATTTAAAATCTAATAAATTTTTTGCTAAAGCTGGTAATGAAAATATAAACTAGCGCTGGCGTAATATTAGCCTGTATATTTTCTACCGAACTTCAAAAATTGGAATAGCCGTTAAAGCCCAACTGGTAGTTTTAAATAGACCTTCCCATACAAATTTTAGTGTCAATCAAACATTGATAGTAGGCTAATTAATTATTTAATAATTATAAATCATTGAATGACTGTAATGATGACCACCAAAGGCAAAATAACATTGTTTTTTAAAGAAACGAAATTAAAACTAAGAAGAGAAGTAGGCTAACTCCAAATAAACTTTTCTCTGATCGAGTTAAGATGTAAATTTTCCACGCTATTGTGGTTTTTTTTTTTCTTTTCAGTTTCATAATTTGGTAATATCGGAATGACGTTCGCCGAATGCTCCGCGTGTATTTTCGTACCATTTAGATTTAGGATATGTAGTGGTATCAGCCTTTTTTTTTTACCAGCCGTAAATAATAAATTATGCTAAACCTTAGGGGAAAAGAAAGCATAGGCCTAAGTTATCTGACAGTTAAATCTAACTTCATCTAAACAATGTTATTGTAATATTTTTTTAAAAATGAATTACTTACCAATACTAAACTGGAAATTAATCCTAAACAATAGGCTCGACTCAAAAAAGATTTCAGTGCTGCGTAATCGTTCAAATAATCAGTAACCTCGCGCTAGCTTTAGCGAAAGATTGTGAATGAACACGCCACGCACATCCCGCGGCAATTGAAAAATAGGCAGCTTGATTTTCATTGGTTATTTTTTTTTTTATCCACTTGGCTTAAAATCTCGCCGAATCTCATGACGCAAATTGTGTAGTGGCACAAGATTTATATGTATATTTAATAATTAGGCGAAAAAACCCGTACAGACCCGTGTACGGCCCGTACACATCTGAAAACGCAAACACCCCGTACAGATTATGGGTAAACCTTTAAGTGTGGCATGTATGATAGAGCCACAACAGGACAATGTAGAACCACAACAGGACAACATAGAACCCTAATAGGACATCATAGACACACAACAGGGCACCGTAGAGGCACAATAGTATACCATAGAGCCACAACATGGCACCACAGAGCTACAATAGGACACCATAGCACCACATGGCACTATAGAGCTTAAACAGGAAAACATAGAACCATAACATGACACCATAGAAACACAATTGGACAACATAAATCCACAAAAGGACACCATAGAACCACAACAGGACAACATAGAACCACAGCAGGACAACATAGATCCACAACAGGACAACATTATATCAAACATGACACCACAGAACCACAACATGACACCATAGAACCACAACAGGACAACATAGATCCACAACAGGACAACATTATATCAAAACATGACACCATAGAACCACAACATGACACCATAAAACCACAACAGGACAACATAGATCCACAACAGGACAACATTATATCAAAACATGACACCATAGAACCACAACATGACACCATAGAACCACAACAGGACAACATAGAACCACAACATGGCACCATAGAGCAATAACAGGATAACATAGAGCCACAACAGGATAACACAGAGCCACAACTGGACACCATAGAGCCACAACTGGACAACATAGATCCACAAAAGGAGACCATAGAACCATAACATGACAACATAGAACCACAGCAGGACAACATAGATCCACAACAGGACAACATTATATCAAACATGACACCACAGAACCACAACATGACACCATAGAACCACAACAGGACAACATAGATCCACAACAGGACAACATTATATCAAAACATGACACCATAGAACCACAACATGACACCATAGAACCACAACAGGACAACATAGAACCACAACATGACACCATAGAGCCACAACAGGACAACATAGATCCACAACAGGACAACATTATATCAAAACATGACACCATAGAACCACAACATGACACCATAGAACCACAACAGGACAACATAGATCCACAACAGGACAACATTATATCAAAACATGACACCATAGAACCACAACATGACACCATAGAACCACAACAGGACAACATAGAACCACAACATGACACCATAGAGCCACAACAGGATAATATAGAGCCACAACTGGACACCATAGAGCCCCAATAGGATAACAGAGCCACAACAGGATAACATAGAGCCACAACAGGATAACATAGAGCCACAACAGGATAACATAGAGCCACAACAGGATAACATAGACCCACAACAGGACACCATAGAGCCACAACAGGATAACATAGATCCACAACAGGATAACATAGAGCCACAACTGGACACCGTAGAGGCACAACAGGATAACATAGAGCCACAACAGGATAACATACAGCCACAACAGGGTAACATAGAGCCACATCTGGACACCATAGAGACACATCAGGATAACATAGAGCCACAACAGGATAACATAGAGCCACAACAGGATAACATAGAGCCACAACAGGATAACATAGAGCCACAACAGGACACCATAGAGTCACAACAGGATAACAGAGCCACAACAGGATAACATAGAGCCACAACAGGATAACATAGAGCCACAACAGGATGACGTAGAGCTACAACAGGATAACATAGAGCCATAACAGGATAACATAGAGCCACAACAGGATAACATAGAGCCACAACAGGATAACATAGAGCCACAACAGGATAACATAGAGCCACAACTGGACACCATAGAACCACAACAGGGCACCATAGAGCCACAACAGGATAACATACAGCCACAACAGGGCACCATAGAGCCACAACAGGGCACCATAGAGCCACAACTGGACACCACCGAGCCACAACTGGATAACATAGAGCCACAATAGGATAATATACAGCCACAACAGGGCATCATAGAGCCACAACAGGGCACCATAGAGCCACAACTGGACACCACAGAGCCACAACTTGCTCCATAGAGCCACAACAGGGCACCATCTCAAACCTTCAGTAGCTATAGTTCTATGCCGAAGGAATTCCCGTCAGAAAGAAAGACTTTAAAAGTAGCAAAACCTTGACCTTCATGCTAGCACGGTGGATAACATCAAGAGTGAATACAGTTATAACCAAGGTCAAGTGGGTCCATTTCCCAGCGCAGACAAAAAAAGAAAAAACAGTTTGAAATTATGGGAGTCATGACGTGTGTTACCGGGGCCCGAAAGGGGAGCAAAGAATAGTAACACTGTTCCCTGCCAAGCATGTCGTAGAAAGCGACTAAGGAGGGTTGGGCATGCGGCCGGTTACCCCATCCCGTAAAAAATTTAAACCACAAATAACTTCAACAAACATGGAGAAGTCAGTTAAAGAAAATAAAACATAGCCATCCAAGACAGGGGAAGGTCCTCTTGCAGGGCGGCGTATGATGCAACACAGAGAAAGCCGAAAGGAGTCTGTGTTGCTGACTAACCTTCTTTCTTCTAGGAGAACTTCCAGATTTGGCACCTGGAATGTTCGGACATTAAACGAACACGGGAAAGGGGCACAGGTAGCAGCAGAGATGTGGGAATATAAAATCGAGGTTCTGGGACTGTGTGAAACAAAGTGGAAGGGGGTAGACAGAAAGAAACTCATCACAGGTGAATTGGTGCTGTCCTCAAGACATGAAGACGAAAGTTCACAGCACAGTGAAGGGGTAGCTATTATGTTATCTAAAGAAGCACAGAAAGCACTCATTGAATGGGAAGTCGTTGGACGCAGAATAATAACAGCTTCTTTTAAAACAGCTAAAAAGAAAATAAATGTAAATGTCATCCAATGTTATGCACCAACTAATGACAAAGAAGAGTCTGTGAAAGAAGCATTTTATACTAGACTACAGGAAATTATGGAAAAAGTAAAAAAGAAAAGACATCACAATTTTGATGGGTGACATGAATGCAAAGATAGGTACTGTCAACACCGGCTTTGAAGAAGTCATGAGAAAACAGGGGCTAGGAATAATGAATGGAAATGGGGAACTATTCTCAAACTTCTGTGCTTCAAATCAACTGGCTATAGGAGTATGCATGTTTCCACATAAGAGAATACACAAGGCAACATGGATATCACCAGACCATAGAACAGAAAATCAGATTATCATATATGCATAAACAAGAAGTTTAGATCATCATTGAAGGATGTAAAGGTATATAGAGGAGCAGATGTGGAATCAGATCATCACCTTCTGATAGCCAAATTAAACATGAAACTCAAGAGATATGCAACAATGCAAAATTGTAGACAACAATTTAATGTAGAACATCTAAGAAATCATGAAACAAGAGACAAATTTGCGGTCACAATATCCAACAAATTCCAAGTGCTCCAACAGCTGGAAGATGCAGAGAATACAGAAGACTATTGGCAGAAAATCAAAACGGTATAGAATGAGACATGTAAAGAAATACTGGGGAAAAGGGAACGACGACAAAAAACATGGATAACAACAGAAACCATCAATAAGATAAAAGACAGGAAAAACAAGAAAGCAGATTTAAACACAAGCAAAACCAGAAGTTCCAAAGCCAAGGCTCAAGAAGTGTACACAGAAGCAAACAAAGAAGTAAAAAGAAGTATCAAAAGAGACAAGAGGAAGTATATTGATGAGTTGGCAAGAGAGGCAGAAGATGCTGCAGCCAAAGGGAATATGAGAGAACTGTATAACAGCACAAAGAAGCTAACGGGGAAATACAAGCAAACAAGTTGCTTCATAAAAGACAAGAATGGAAAAATGCTCAGCAATATACAAGAGCAAATGAAGAGGTGGACATAATATTTTGAGGACCTTCTCAATAGACCAGCTCCACAAAACCCCCCAGACATCCAGCCAGCAGAAGAAGAGCTACAAATTAACGGTGAAAGACCAACGAAGGAAGAAATAAAGAAAGCCATAAAGCTTCTAAGAGATGGAAAAGCGTCTGGACCTGATGGCATTCCAGCAGAGGCCATCAAAGCAGATATCGACACGGCTACAGAGATGTTATATAAATTACTTGGTAAAGTCTGGGAAAAGGAAGAGATACCAGCAGAATGGAAGGAAGGATATCTGTGTTGAGGACTGTTTCGCGGCTTGCAGGCATGTGAATGGTGGCCACATTCGCATGCGTGCACCACGGAACTATGTTGAGGACTGTTTCGCGGCTTGTAGACATGTGAATGATTGCAACATTCGCATGCCTGCACCACGGAACTCCTCAATTGAATTAAGACCAGAAATCGCGCAGATCGAGATATGACGCGTCAAGCCTAGTTACATTTAGTCTACCTATTGCCTGCGGGCCTGATGGCCGGCGTGCCATCCGACAATGTTTCAATGTGTGGCACAGCCACTTATGGATAGTGTTTCAATTGTGTGGTATAGCCACTTACCAAGTGTAGAACCGTTGTGTTCTGGCTTTAAGCCAATATAAGGATATGTGTCTAAAGACTAGGAAAGTCTATGTATGGCCATTGAGCCGAATGGCAGTGTTGGAATGTGTGGTAAAACCACTTAAGGATCGTGTTTTAATATGTGGCATAGCCACTGACTAAATATATATGTGGAACGGCAGATCCACTGGAAAGTGTAAAATAGCGTAAGGATCCGTATCAAATTGAATAAAGGACCAGATAGAGTCCAGATTAGAATCGCGAATAACGCAGATTACGTTCATCTTGAACTTATATACATGGCAGTTAAATCCTGGCGATGCAAGCCAAAGATGTTGAATAATGATACATAGACAGGATCTATAGATTTACGGATAATGTACTCACTAGCATTGTGAAGGGATAATAGTTCCAAGGATCGGATTCAGTAGGAGTTGGTTGCACACTCTATTACGCTATAAACTTAACGGTTAACCCAGACGAGCTAAGTCTGTGAGAGGAACATTGTGTGGAGCTTAGGACTATGTTAAAGCCAAGTTAAATGTGTGAGAAATGTGTTACGCTCATTGTGCAAAAGTATATATTAAATTGTTCAGTCGTCAATGGAACTTGTTGATTGCCTGAATTATTCAAGTTCTCACTATGTGCTGTGACTGTTGTTAATCCTTGCAAGTGTCACAAAATTGACCATGATACAACGTTAAAATATCTCCAATGATACAACGTAGGGATAAAAACTAATGCGTAAGCTGCTAGAATACATGATCGCCCACGCCGCGGGTCATCACCCGCCATGGAAATTAAATTGTTAGACTTGACGGCAAAACGGAACGGGATGAGAACGGAGATCAAAAGGAAAAATCTGACTGAACGCGTGCTTGAAACTAGCAAGGCTAAAAGGACGCAAGTGGTGGGGAAAGGAGGAAAAAGTCACGTTCCCCAAGTTGACATAAAGTAAAGAAATCGACAAAAGGGACCTTGGATATTATACGCCACAGTCATTTCTTGGACGCTTTTGCGATAACTTAGCCCGTTTATGTGAATGCAGTGATGAACGCATTCCAGAAGATTCTAGAAAATATTTGAAAAGTAACTTTTCTTAATAATAATGTTAGGAATATAAAACCTAGCTGGCCGGATGGCCCATCTTGAGCAGTGAAATAATATGCTTTCATTTATACAGACGGACAGATAATAAGAAAGATATTGACAAAAGACTGTGTTGTTCATATCAGCGAGCGTCTGCATTGAAATAAAACATGTCACTAATTTTCAAAAAATTGTGGCCTTGAAGACGCAAGTGCTAAAATCTAGTTGGAATGAAGAGACGGGGTGGGATGGTGAATTGTGGCTAAAAATAACTTTAAAGGCAAAATTGTGTAGGGGAAGGCAGAGTTGGTTCAAAAAACAAGTGTGTTTTTTTGTGAAACGCAAGTAGAGACGGACGGACCAACAGACAATAAGGCATACTTGACTGAGGTATGACTGAAATGACTTTTGGTAGGATATTTGAATTTGAAAAAAGAAAAGGCAGTGATTGGCCATAGATGAATATATTATCGGCGTTCAGAGGCGCATTTTGTGCCATTCATTATAAGTTGTCCTAGTAGACACAGTGAATTATTAAGTGGTGTAATTCCCAGAAGCTATTGAAATATTTAGAGGGACGCCATCCTAAGGCCAGCAGCTCAGCTGAGTTTTGCTAGCATTTAACTGTGTTCTATATTCATAATTCTGGTAAGACTGAAATTATTTCTTTGTACATTTTAATATTTGTTTAAGGTTCGAGTGATTTGATACTGCAATAGCATAATCTGTCCCTTACAACAAGTAAGGATTCGCTCTAGACCCCCCGCCCCAGTTCAGGGTCTAGAGACAAATAAAATACATAAACTCCAGCAAGGATTATGAAGGACAGATCAAGTGTTGAGATCAGTGGAACATATCACCTATCCTATTCTATGGCAGGAAGCTAAAGAACATATTTCAGAATCTGTAGTCTGGGAGAACTTATCCTATGTGAAACCAACTTGGTAAGATGTGTTGTTTGGTCAGAAAGATCTGACCCGTCTATGTGGTGTTGTTGTTGTGTAGTGTTGTGTCCAGAAATGGTTAGAGGATGGAATTCTGACACATGACTAATACTTTGATTGCAGAACTGTGAGTTTCAGTTGGCACCACTGTGGTGTCAAATGAGTTGTTGAATATTACCAGAGTGGACCCGTGCAGTAACATTTTGTCAGAGCAGCCTATTATAGCCCCCAAGCACGGAGAGGTGGGGGCCACCAAACTTCTGATATTGCCCCCAAGCACGGAGAGGTGGGGCCACCAGACTTCTGATATTGCCCCCAAGCACGGAGAGGTGGGGCCACCAGACTTCTGATATTGCCCTCAAGCACGGAGAGGTGGGGCCACCAGATCTCAGCACCAGAGCTACACCTTCAAGCTACGTGAGCGTCTGGTCTGCTGAGAATTCACCAACTCAACTTATTTGCTAACGCACCCATAAATTTCCATCAAATAACTGGGACAATGTGTAGTCACCATAGACAGGGAGTGATGAGGCCACCCCAACAGCACATCCATTAAATGTTCTCCCAAATAGATTACAACTATAAACAGTAATAATATTAACTAGTCTAGTAACATATATATGTACACACCTTGCATTTATTATGTAATATTCATGCATTTCTTTCATAATTGCTAAACCTTTCATATGTTCTGGCCAAAATAAAACCTTGGTTCAGAACAAATTAATGTAAGAAAATTACTATCCAATTTTACACACTTGAGTTAGTTCAGTGTATTATAACATTTTTTAATATTATTAGACTTAGTAAATATTTGTGTGTGTGTAGGTAAACTACCACAACACATTACATATCATTACCCTAGACATTTAACGTAGCCACATTCATTAGTAAAAAAAGATAGGTGTGAGGTCGTAGTGGTAGCAAGAAGGGCCTTCTGACAATTCACAGCTACATTTTATCTCAGGAGCCTTCATAGCTGACCTCATGCATCACACTTAGTAATATCACCATCATACAATACCATCAAATCCACTACACAAGGGCAGTCCAAATTATCACAGGTATTCAGAAGACTAATTATAATCTAACCAACACTGCGGAATAATTAATATACAACAACGACACTGAATATAATAATAATTTAATCACACAATAATGGCTTAAAACTGCAATCGAACTATAAAGCTGGAATTAGAATAGATGAATCATAATATCTGAAATATTGACAAGCAACCCAATAAACTCACGTCCAACGGTGCTGAATCTTTTAACAACAACTAACAAGAAGAGATACAGCGGAACCGTAACATACTGGTGTCAGAAAGTGTTCGGACAATTTTCAGAATTCATCTTTTCCGTTACCCAATTGAACGAACTAATGTTCAGGAATCAGGCTTCAGGTTGGGAAGATTCTAGTGGAAACAACTTCAAGATCAATTCAGTTCGTCACAGACAAAGTAACAGTGGAAATTGAACAGTTCAAGAAAGTCTCATTCAAGGCGCAGGTCCAATCTGGCAACTCAAATTTACACATCAAGTTACGAAGGTCAAGGTCGAGTCATCACTCTGATCAACGGTCGCTGAGTTCGCTGAATCAAATCGATCGTATGTCATTCAATCTTTGATCCCGAACCATCATAGAGAACCAGAAAGACAATCCATACACTTGTTAAACCTCCAGAGCAACCGGGGAAGTATTTCAACAGAATTTCTTTCAATATCAATTCCGAAAATCTTCAATGAACCGGTCAAGTCTGCTTCTCAATGGGAACAAGTCAAACAGCTGGGAACATCTTGTTGTGGTTTTTCTTGGATCACAATGGCATGACCACATGAAGATAAGTTCTTGTCTAAATTAGAGCTTTCGACTAGTGTGTGTTGTTCAGTTGGCTAGCTTTGGCCTTCAATTTTTCCTCCACTGTCACTTGTTTGTCCTACTTTGCAGTTCTAGTACTTATCATTATGTGTTTACTATCGATGTACTTTATGTAACTTCGTGGGACGGTTGGATAGGGCTTATCATTGCTTGTATATTCCTTTGGAAGATTTAAGCAATTTTAACGATTTTAGGGATAATTGCTTATATTCGCTGACTGAGGATCTAACTGATTATTAATTTTTCTTTTGAGTTAGGATATAAATGTTTCTTCAGTTAGCAATATAATCACTTTGCTTGTGCTAGTTGTGACGTCACGTGCCTACGTCATTTAATTTGCATAAATTACTTTCCGTTTTGTGTCACTATTTTATTCGTTTGTGATCTAAAATCTCTCTGTCTCATTGTTAGTTTAGGACGACTTGTATCGTAAAAATTTTTTGTAATGTTACTTTAAACATTTTATTTCGCTAATTAATATGTCTAGTACCAACTTAGTTTCTTTTTATCTGTTTCATTGCGTCGTATAAGTGAATATATCATTTCATTTGCTTGTTCCATCCATTGTTTATCGTCACCTGTTCTTGTCTCTGGCTATAGTAAATATCATAGTTATTTTTAATTAATTAAGCTTATACGTTCATAGTATATTTATTGACAAATAATATACTTATATAAGTATTGAGAAACGTAGCACCATGTCTACGTTAGAAGATTTTATTAAAATTGGACAAAGTCTAGGTAAATCAGGTTCTGATCTGCAGACTTATGCTGAAACGAGATATGAAAAGCATTTATCGCAACAGGAAAGAATTGAGCAAAGCGAACTTAAAAAGTTGGAACTGGCGCAAAAAGATAAAGAAATGGCTCAAAAAGAGTTAGAAATGGCTCAAAAAGATAAAGAAATGGCTCAAAAAGATAAAGAAATGGCTCAACAAGAAAAAGATAGAGAATTACAGAAAGAACTTAAGGAGAAGGAAATAGCTCAACAAGAAAAGGAGAGAGAATTAGATAGGGAGAAAATGCAAATAAGAAGAATGGAACTACTTTAATTAGACCAAGAACATAAACATGCTATTGAGCTTGAGACTTCAAGATTAAATGCTGAGAAGGAAAAGGCTATTGAATCGGCGAGGGTACAATCAGAACAGTCCCGACCTTCGGCTAATTCAAATATATTTTATCCAAAATTGAAGATGCCACATTTCGATCAATCTAGAGATTGCATCGACTCATTTTTATCAAGATTTATTATGAAAGTTACAGGTTTAAACATACCTAAGGAAAGATGGAGTAGTCTTTTGGTTGATATTTTGACCGGGGACTCACTCAAGGTTTTCATGAATCTAGATGAGAAAAGCAGAAACGATTTTGATGTCGTAAAAGAAGTACTTCTTAGACGGTTCCAGTTAACTGAATCTGGATTCCGAGAACGTTTCCATATGGCTAAGCCTAGTAAGGACGCTGACTTTGGGGAATTTATTGCTTCCATTAAACATTATTTCAATAGATGGATAGAATTATCAGATATTACCAAATCATATGAGGGGTTAATGGATCTCATGCTACGTGATAAAGTGCTCTCCTCATGTAGTCATGATTTAGAATCCTTCTTACAAGAGAGACACCCTAACTCTATTGCAGAATATGAAAAATTCGGTAGACAGTTTGTCACGGCACATCCGAATAAGGATGTCCATCGATCTTGTCCACGAGATCCTATGCCTACGTGTGCAGCACTCCATGATCATAGATCTTATGATCACCGACCTAGATCACAGAGCACGGACGGTCGATATCGTACACAATTTCGTCATGAATATCGGGGGTCTTACAACTTCCCTCGGTATCGCTCACCGTCAAGATTCTATCGTCGGAGTTATCGAGGTTATTCACCTCATGATCGTGGAGGATACAAAGGCAGGGGTAATGATGATTATCACAAAGACTATTACAGGGATTACAATAATCATGGATCATCATATAAAAGGAATGATGATAATGATGATTCATCAGATTTTTATTATTAGACAAAATCAGGCAAAAAGAAAACAAATCATTTCAGATCATCTTCAAAGAATAATGACAAACATGGTCATGCTAATGCATGTACTACCAAAAGAGATCATGAGAATGATGATAACAAACAGGCTAATTCATGCAGCATTTTAGATGACTCTTGTTATGTTTGTCAATCACATCCGATATCAGAGAAGAAAAATACACTTCGGTGAGGTCATACAATGTCTTCTATGTCTGCTTGTGAGAATTTGGGACGTCTCACATACCACAAGGCATACTTATACGGAAAGGAAGTAAGAGTTTTACGTGACACCGGCTCTTCTACTGTTGGCATACAACACTCGCTTATCGAGTCCTCTGCATTTACGGGTAAAACTGTTAAATGTATCACATTTGGTGGGAATATAGAAGAATATCCAATAGCAAATGTCTATATCGATACACCGTTTTATACAGGTATGGTGTATGCTTGTGGGTTAAGAGCTCCCGTGGCTGAGATAATCTTAGGTAACATTCCGGGAGTTAGAAATTGCACTCCACATGAGATTACGAAATGGGTTGAATCTCACCCGTCGGTGGCAAATGCTGTTGTCACTAGAGCACAACAGTTGGCTACAGATATGGCCACCCCACCTACACCTATAATAGATACAATTATGTCTCCCGACGTCGTTGCTGAAGCACCAGCGGCGTTTGCGGAAAAACAAAAAAATGATCCAAGTTTACAGCGTTTATTTGCGCTAGCAGAAAAAAAAGTTAGTAAACATACTAAATCAGCACAACATTGGTTTCAAATTAAGAAATCCATACTTACAAGATACTATGACAATGGTATGTCAATTATTCATCAGACAGTCGTTCCAAAACAATTTAGACCTTTGGTGTTACAAACAGGGCATGACTCTCTGTAAAGTTCTCTCACACTGTAAAGTGCTGTGTATATTGTTCCGTAAAGCTCCACTATCAATCACTGTAACATGTTGTTTGTGGTGTCACTACTGTATATGTCCATTGTAGTGTACAGAGTTGTGGAGATCAGGCATGCTGCAGTCTACCAAGCTGTAAATGGGTAACTCACCCTAGTCCTGAGTTAGGGAAGGCAAAGGCAGCTGTAAGCAGTAGTTTCCCTCTAAGGCTCCAGGGGAAGCAGGCCCTAAGCTTGGTCAATTCAACCGACGCAGGATGGTGTAGATATGGAGTAGAAGTGTAGAGTGTGATTAACGCGAATGGTGTACTGTTCGTGTTCTGACCAATCTAATCACTCATACACTTGTGTCTACAAGGCACCAATGCAGACTGCTGGAATCTTTGTTTACACAGTTTATTTAGACGCACACACTGGGACATCACGAGTAAATCATGGGTACAGTTTGACACATCAATTTGCAGGCATACATAGCAGATCACAAGTCATGACACGTTCATAAATAATGGGTAGTACATCAATAGCTTCCAATGTCATGATACATAATGGCCGCATCCCCTATCTGACTAAGCGCGTCAGTGAAGGCGGATCGGTAAGTAACTAAAGTTGCTTTATGTTCACAGTTTATATCATATATGAAACCATGGAAGGGGTTTCTATCAACATTGAGATCTCCTTGCCACTGTCCGAATAGTAAGATACATGCCCCGTTCTTTGGACAGTGATTCAAAAATACGATGACAGGAATGTAACATGGCCGCCTTCCTGAGTTGTCACTCACTCACAGGAGGGTATATCTAAGCCAAAGTTAATTTGAAATATATAAGAATAATTTCTTAAAGTTCCTCCAAACAGTTCTACAGTAATCCAGTTACTTCACGTAGACCTAACTGCTATATGGAAGCCCGTCATCTTCGTCGATACAAACGAGACCCTAGCGTTATGAAGCACAAAATTCCAGCTAGGTCTAACCGACATGAGATCATCAAAAATAGGGTCTGGAATTACCTGGAGTCCGAATCCTACATGGTACTGTACATTAGGAGAGTCTCTAACACAAGCTCTAGTAAAGACACAATCTCCTACAGAAGAAAACTACTTCATGAATCGTTTTTATTGAAGAATCTACCAGCCCTGAAAAAATGCGTACCCGCCATTGTAAACAGTACCTCGGAACTCATCACGACTTGTCAAGACAACTCCTACTTCCGCTAGAGCGGCATAACAGAATATAGTCCTGCCTACCCATCAAAAATATACAATACAGGACTGATTCTACTTGTACTAATAATATGTAATACATATGAATTCAGGCCATAAACATAATAAGCAAATTAATATATTTTCTGGCCCTAACAAATAAGTACGGACATGGGTGTCATATCCATGCGCCGAATCAATATCAAGAACGATTACTCCTATGATCAAAAGTGTAAATCAATCATGAGTTATCTCGCTTTACCATAGACAGCATTTTCATACACAAATGAATGAATGTCTATATCTTTTCCATATTAAATAGCCATATCGATTTTTGTAATATGTGCGTCAAAATATGCACGCAACAGATTACCACACCCCTCGCGAAAAAAAATGATACTTTTTTTTTTTGAAATACATCTAGGAGCAACATACAATAGGCTCACAACGCACCAATAACAATGCGCAGATGATAAGCATAAGTTTTATGACCTTAGAGAAAGTACTTCTCTAAGTATAAATATTTCCAGAGAGGTGTCACCAACGCATACTACAATATTAGCAATGACACAATTTCTACATTAGTTTATACATAAATTTCATCTAAGATATCTTAACATCATGATCATCAAAGACGAAAAAACATTGAAAGATCAGCGGTGAATAAATATCAATGAACCGCTAAGTAGTGTTACAATCAATATATGATATTACATATGTGTACACATTTCAACATAGGAACAACTGTATCAAAGTTGTATATAATTTAACAGTTATGAATCATGTGGGCATCTAGACAAAATATCTGCCATCACATTTTCTGACCCACGGATAGCTCGCACCGAAAAATGAAATGGCTGCAGAGCAATCGCGTAACGCGTTGATCTCACGCTCTTCAGATTTTTACTCTGAATAGCCGTAAGAGCTTTCTGGTCAGTTTCCATGATGAAATGCGCGCCAAGAAGAAATCTTTGCAGTTTAAGGATTGACCAAACCATAGCCAATAATTCACGGTCTAGGACCGAGTAGTTCTTCTCTGCGGCATTTAATTTACGCGAAATATACATCACAGGATGCAGAGTTCCAGAGTACTCTTGCATTAGTGCTGCTCCAATTCCGCTGGATGAAGCGTCACTACGAAGAATAAATGTCTTATCCTTAGAGGGCAATACTAGGATAGGTAAAGTAGAAAACATAGTTTTAACCTTATCCAAAGAGGATTGACATTCTTGAGTCCAATGGACTACATTAGAAGACCCTTTCTTTAGCAAGGAAGAAAGAGGTGACATAATGGAGGACAGATTCGGAATGAATCGTCCATAAAATTGTATTAGACCTAAGAGACTTCGCACTTGCTTTTTAGTCTTAGGAATAGAAATGTTAAGTATCTTACTTGTATTATGGTCTTCTGTTTTTAGGAACCCATGACCAACACGGTGTCCTAAGAAAGATATTTCGCTAAAACCAATACATGCTTTCGATGGTTTCGCTGTCAGGTTATGCTCGCGTAAGATAGACAATAGTTCATTTATCCCATTATAGTGATCGTTCCAAGTATCACTGAAAAGGCAGATGTCATCAAGATACGCAATGACATCTGAGCGATGAGATAGGATTCGACGCATCATGCGTACGAATGTTGCAGGGGCGTTCAAAAGACCGAAAGGCATGAAATTCCATTGGAATAGACCCCTAGGCGTCGAAAAAGCAGTAAACGGTTTGGCGTGTTCGGATAATGGAACTTGCCAATATCCCTTAGACAAATCGAGTTTAGTAAAGAAATGAGAATTCGATAGTCTCGTAAGTAGCTCTTCTAGTAAAGGCATAGGTTCAGCATCAAATTTCGTCACTTGGTTCAATTTGCGATAATCCACGCAAAGACGTATGTTATTGTCTTTTTTTCGTACAATAACCATCGGCGAAGAATATGCTGATGTGGATGGTTCAATAATTTTAACTCTATCATCTCATCCAACTCTTTCTCTACCTGTGCTTGAAAATGTATCGGGATAGGATACGGTCTGACTCTTATAGGACTATGGTCAGTAAGAATAATGTCATGTTGAATGACATCAGTTTGACCAGGAATGTCAGTAAGGACATCCTGAAATTGTTCTAACATAGTAGAAACTTGTTTCTGCTCTCCTGGAGATAATTCGGGAGAAATTGCAACATCTTTCCATGATTCATTAGAGTGAAGAGGAATCATTGGAAAAGGTAGATTTACATCCGAGAAACTCGTTTCCTCATCCTGTATTACTGACAGAGATGAGTACTGTCCATGTTGGACTGGAAAATCGTCCGTTGCCTGGAAAACAGGTTGTAAATAATCCTGACGTTCATGGAATTCCGTGAGCATGTTGATGTGGAAGGTTTTACGCTTCCCGTCAATATCGACGATATAGTCAACATCGGAAACTTTTGATATTATATCGTACGGACCTTTCCAAGAAATAAGAAGTCTATTTTCCCTACAAGGTAGCAAGACGAATGCTTTCTCACCTGGACAAAGTTGTCGCAAGCATCTCTTTTTATTGGCAAAATTCCTTGCCTTCTGTTTCGCAAATTCAGAAGAAGCAGTTGCCAATTTGCATGCTTCAATAATCTTGTGTCTAAGTGCGATGACATATTCATAAGAGGATTTTGTGTCATCGACAATATTATCAGCAGTTATAAGATCATGAAGTAAGGACATAGGACCTCGCGGTTTCGCGCCAAAGACAAGTTCAAAGGGAGAAAATCCTGTATGTTCGTTGGCGACCTCTCTATATGCAAAGAGAGCCGCGGGTAAAACCCTATCCCAATCCTGAGGATGATCTTCTGTTATCTTACCTAGTAGGTTTTTCAGAGTTCTATTCAGACGTTCCACCATCCCATTGGACATAGGATGATAAATACTACTCAGCGATCTCTCTATCTTAAGAGTCGACATTACTTGAGACATGGTATCCGATATGAGTTGGGTACCATGGTCGGATAATATTTCTGCTGGAAACCCCAGACGAGAAAATATTAACCAAAGAGCATCTGCGACATCAGCAGTAGTTATGCTCTTTAGAGGAACAGCCTCCGGCCAACGTGTGCACATATCAACACACGTCAAAATAAATTGGTGTCCTCTAGCAGACTTTATCTTAAATGGACCAATGATGTCTATCGCCATTTTTTGAAATGGTCGAATGGGAATGTCTGCAGCCTGAATAGGTGCATCATGGCGTGGACCTCTGGATTTAATCTCTTGACATACTTTACAAGATCGACAATAGATTCGTATGTCCTTATTCACAGCAGGCCAAAAGAAAGATTCAAGAACTCTATCTTTAGATCGGGAAAAACCCATATGTCCAGCACACTGCGAATCATGAGCGTGCTGTAAGATTTTAACTCTCATATTTTTAGGCACAAGGATTTGAGAATGAATGGACTTAGCGGAGTCTTGTACCATACGTACAAGTACGCCATTCTTCATCGTAACCCAAGATTTACGATTTGTATCCTTATTCGGATCACCTTTTGTTGCCAGAGTAAAGAATTTCTTTAGAGTAGGATCATCTTCCTGCTGTTTGATAAAGGAATCGTGGGAAATCTCCAAGGGATCATCTTGGATCTGCGCATCATTATCTTCAGAATATGAAGATTGTGGCATATTAAGAGCTTGAGCCCTAGTGATTACTGCATTAGCAGATTGCATATTAACATTTTCCCAATTAGAAATTTGCTGTGGAGTGCATTCTTTCACTCCATGAATGCGACCGATGATAAGATCAGCGATCGGATTCGGCAAGAGACATGCTTGCACCTCTCCTGTAAAGAAAGGCGTAGCAATATTGATAATGGCAGTGGAGTACTTCTCCAATGTGCCACCAAATGTTACACATTTGACTACATCGCTTGTAGCTCGAGAAGGGTTTACGAGTGATTGCCTCACTCCGATGGTAGTGCACCCCGAATCGAAAAGAATTGATACCGGAGTACCATCTATTAAGCCTCTATTGAAGACGAGAGCACCCCTTCCATTATGCGCGATTGACGCAGGGAGAGCGGGAAGCGGGTGACCGCAGCTTAAAGTAGAAACTGTGGTTGGATCGAATAATGTTTTGCATTGCGAACACTCAGATGCCCTAGCAAAATCGAAAGCGGAATTTGCTACACTATTGGAGTCTTTTTCATCATTATTCTGATTACCGGCGTCGTGGAACTCCTGCTGTGCAAAGTTAGCCTGGTAATAAGATTTACCATGTCTTTTGTGTTGTGATCTACCTCGGTTATAATTGTCTCTATAATTATTATTTCCCCTTTTATAACCCCTATTTGGGTTTGAATCATAATATTCATGATCATAATCATCACGCTCATTATACTGAGTATCCCTGTAATATTGGTTCTTTTCTCTCCATGAAGCACTTGGGTAGTTCCTATAGCTACTCCCCTTTCGAGAATGTCTAAAATTATGGGTACCCCTCGCGTGTCGAGAACTATCAGCCCGATTCCAGTTCTTCGAAGAACCCTGATTTGAGTGGTTATCTTGGTTTTGATACTTATTCCAATTAACCTTTTTATCAAATTTATTTTTAGCTCCTTGGAATTTGTGTGAGTAATTCTGATTATATTCTGTTGCCGAAGCAACTGGCATACTCTCTTTGATGTTAGAGTTACTAAGAATCATGTCAGGGTGTGCCGTGGCATACTGGTCACAATATTCTTCCATTTGCTTTGATGTACTAGGTTTACGCTCATGTAAGAACTCTAGGAATGGTTTATTTACCGAAGACATGACCTTGTCTCTTAGCAATAAATCCGTAAGACCATCAAATGTTTTCTCTATTTTGGATAATTCAATCCATCGTGAGAGTGTAAGTCGTGCTTTTGAAATGAAATCTGAGAATTCTAAACCTACCTCAGGTCTCATTGTTTTAAACAAAAGACGATAACCTTCTTCTGACAGCTGATATCTCTTTATCAAAGCTGCCCTAATAGCATCGTAATTATCCTTGTCGGCCTCTTCAACCAAAGATAACTTAGTCAGAGACTCCCCTTTAAAATTTTCAGACAATTGATGCACATACTGTGATTTGTCAACATTATGAGCTCGACATGCACGTTCAAATCTATCAAGCCAGAATGTTATATCATCACTGGCAGAGTTGAACGCTGGCACCTTGACCTTATAATTAAAGGTTTACCATTACCACCAGATGCCTGATTAATGTTACTCATACTAGTCAATCTTAATTTCTCTAATTCAAACTCATGTTCTCTTATTGCTTTTCTCTCTTCAGCTTCTCTATCTAATTTTCTTTGTTCAGCAGCAGCAGTAGCTTCTAATTTTTTCTGTTCAGCTGCAGCAGCAGCTTCTAATTTTTTCTGTTCTGCATCAAATCTCCTTTCCTCCACTTGCATCTGCAATTTCTTAAGTTCAGCAGCAGTATCAGCTTCTTTTTCTAATTATTTTTCTTCAGCCAGAGCTTTTCTCTCTTCAGCAGCAGATTTTTTTCTCTTCAGCAGCAGCTTTTCTCTCCTCTGCAGCTAATGCTTTGTCATATTGAGCAACAGCCCATTGTTCTAAGTCTTTCCCAGTCTTATCAAGGGATTTTCCTTGTGCAATAAAGTAATCTAATGTAGACATCCTGTCTTCTTAAATCAGAAACCTGAAAAAGTAAATAAATTACCCTATTCCACTTTAATGGGAGACAAGTCTATACCATAGACTTAGTCTTAGTGAAAAACTTGTATGGTTATTTTGTTTATCATATAACCAATGATAACTTGAGTACCTGTGGAAAACAATAACTGTATATCTTAAATACTGCGGGAGACAAGCCTTATAAAGGTCTTGTATACCTTAATGTAATCAATGATCACTTGAGTACCTGTGGAAAATAATATTTCCTATGTCAATCACTTTGGGAGACAAGCCTTACAAAGGTCTTGTATAACTTAATGTAATCAATGATCATTTGAGTACCTGTGGAAAATAATATTTCCTTTACCAATCACTTTGGGAGACAAGCCTTACAAAGGTCTTGTATAACTTAATGTAATCAATGATCACTTGAGTATCTGTGGAAAATAATATTTCCTATCCCAATCACTTTGGGAGACAAGCCTTACACAGGTCTTGTACACTTTGTTTTATAACAATAATAATCATAAAGTACTGATCTGTACTATAATATAAGTGTATTCAACTATACCTCCTATGTCATATGTCAACTAAAGACATTACAAAGGACAAACAAGAAAAGACAATCTGAAAACATTTGCAGAGATCAAATTAAATTAAATAGGAGAAATGAAAAAAATGATCACAGAAACCGTGATGATAACTGCAATAAGATAACAAGACAAATAACGCCACAGTGTATAAACATAAGGGTGTAAAGAACTGAAATGAAAGGAAAGATGAGACCTACAATTATACAAACAAATCAAACAAAAATAAAGAACAGAAAAATGTTCCAAATACAAATATGAAACAGTCGTCACAACTAAACAAATATTTGCAAACTATGTTGCATGCAAATTTCAATTAAGAAATTGCTCCCTATAGAACGCCAGAACAAGACCAATATCACTTGGTATTTCCTGTTCTAGTCACCTCCCATCCAGGCCCGCAAACACATAACAATCACACATATAAACAAATAATATATAAACATAAATACATATAAATCATCAATGTGTGTATCATATCATGCAATGTGTTGCAGTTGTAATGTATTGTACTGTATGCTCAGTTTTAACAAATTAGACTACCACTTTATTGAGTAATAGATTTGCATTCTAATTGTTACACTGTTCAATTTTTTTGAGCACATAAGAAGATCCAACGATGAAATTTGCACTTTAAGTTCAACATTGCTCTTCTATTTCAGCAGGATAAACAATCACTAGTTTAGCATCCTGACTGTACTGTGCCAAATGTCAACAAGTGCTGACCCAGATATTGCTACACTTGTCAGAACAGGACAAGCTGACATTGATTGCTCAGATGCCCTACTGGTGTTGATGTGGTCAAACAAATGTTCTTGAAACTGTAAAATGTGATTCTCAACACAACAAAACTGCGTAGGCTGGACCCAGGAATCTGGCTCACCACTGTAAAGTTCTCTCACACTGTAAAGTGCTGTGTATATTGTTCTGTAAAGCTCCACTATCAATCACTGTAACATGTTGTTTGTGGTGTCACTACTGTATATGTCCATTGTAGTGTACAGAGTTGTGGAGATCAGGCATGCTCCAGTCTACCCAGCTGTAAATGGGTAACTCACCCTAGTCCTGAGTTAGGGAAGGCAAAGGCAGCTGTAAGCAGTAGTTTCCCTCTAAGGCTCCAGGGGAAGCAGGCCCTAAACTTGGTCAATTCAACCGACGCAGGATGGTGTAGATATGGAGTAGAAGTGTAGAGTGTGATTAACGCGAATGGTGTACTGTTCGTGTTCTGACCAATCTAATCACTCATACACTTGTGTCTACAAGGCACCAATGCAGACTGCTGGAATCTTTGTTTACACAGTTTATTTAGACGCACACACTGGGACATCACGAGTAAATCATGGGTACAGTTTGACACATCAATTTGCAGGCATACATAGCAGATCACAAGTCATGACACGTTCATAAATAATGGGTAGTACATCAATAGCTTCCAATGTCATGATACATAATGGCCGCATCCCCTATCTGACTAAGCGCGTCAGTGAAGGCGGATCGGTAAGTAACTAAAGTTGCTTTACGTTCACAGTTTATATCATATATGAAACCATGGAAGGGGTTTCTATCAACATTGAGATCTCCTTGCCACTGTCCGAATAGTAAGATACATGCCCCGTTCTTTGGACAGTGATTCAAAAATACGATGACAGGAATGTAACATGGCCGCCTTCCTGAGTTGTCACTCACTCACAGGAGGGTATATCTAAGCCAAAGTTAATTTGAAATATATAAGAATAATTTCTTAAAGTTCCTCCAAACAGTTCTACAGTAATCCAGTTACTTCACGTAGACCTAACTGCTATATGGAAGCCCGTCATCTTCGTCGATACAAACGAGACCCTAGCGTTGTGAAGCACAAAATTCCAGCTAGGTCTAACCGACATGAGATCATCAAAAATAGGGTCTGGAATTACCTGGAGTCCGAATCCTACATGGTACTGTACATTAGGAGAGTCTCTAACACAAGCTCTAGTAAAGACACAATCTCCTACAGAAGAAAACCACTTCATGAATCGTTTTTATTGAAGAATCTACCAGCCCTGAAAAAATGCGTAACCGCCATTGTAAACAGTACCTCGGAACTCATCACGACTTGTCAAGACAACTCCTACTTCCGCTAGAGCGGCATAACAGAATATAGTCCTGCCTACCCATCAAAAATATACAATACAGGACTGATTCTACTTGTACTAATAATATGTAATACATATGAATTCAGGCCATAAACATAATAAGCAAATTAATATATTTTCTGGCCCTAACAAATAAGTACGGACATGGGTGTCATATCCATGCGCCGAATCAATATCAAGAACGATTACTCCTATGATCAAAAGTGTAAATCAATCATGAGTTATCTCGCTTTACCATAGACAGCATTTTCATACACAAATGAATGAATGTCTATATCTTTTCCATATTAAATAGCCATATCGATTTTTGTAATATGTGCGTCAAAATATGCACGCAACACTCTCCCATGGCAGGGCACATGGGTATTAAAAGAACATTATTTAGAGTCACGTCGCAATTCTATTGGCCTGGTGTCAATAAGGACACAAAATTATATTGTAGGTCATATACGACATGTCAAAGCATATCACGTAAGGGCAGATTCCACACGGCACCCTTACAGATCACTGATGTACCAGAAAGACCATTTAAGAAGATAGCCATAGATATTATTGGTCCGTTATCAATTCCATCTAATAATGGGTTCCGATATATCTTAACCTGTGTAGATCTTTGTATACGGTGGCCTGAGGCCATACCTCTGAAAACCATCAATACTGCGTCGGTATCAGATGCATTATTTTCAATTTTTTGTCGTATTGGTTTTCCGGAGGAAATTTTATCAGACAGAGGTTCACAATTCACCTAAAATATTATGAAAGAAGTGGAGTCGATGCTCTCCATTCACCATTCGTTTTCAAGTGCATATCATGCCCAAACAAACGGAGTTTGTGAACGTCTTAACGGTTCACTCAAACAGATTCTTCACAAGATCATTGAGGGATGTCCTCGGGACTGGGACAGGCTACTTTGTGCCGCTTTATTCGCATATCGAGAGGTCCCCCACGAAAGCACTGGATTTAGTCCATTCGAGCTCGTCTATGGCTCTAATCCTCGTGGCCCAATGATGATCTTGAAAAATTTACTGGTCGGATCATCAGTGGATGAATCCACTCGTACTAGTTACGAGCTGGTGATCGACCTTAGACAAAGAATCATTGATGCGTGTACATATGCATCCGAGAGCATTAAATCAGCGACACAAAAATCTAGATTCCACAATCAAGGGAGAAGATTGCGATATTTTAATCCTGGGGAAAAAGTCTGGTTACTTCTACCTCATGAGGATAATAAACTGTTGGTTTCATGGCAGGGTCCATTTGTGATTATTAAACGTGTCACGGATGTTGACTATGCTATAAACGTAAGAGGAAAAATTAAAACGTTCCATGTCAATATGTTGAAATTGGCAGTGGAAAGACCACAAGAGTTAATTCCTATTATTAACTCTGTGTCTATGTCTGTGTCTGAGTCTTCACCTCATATTTCTTCTTTTGCTTTAGTGAATGAGGAAGACACTACGTCTTCAATTCCTCTACAGTTTGCTTTACCGTCTTTACAAGCTTCCGAATCTTGGAAGGATGTCACAATTTCTTCGACTTTGTCATCTTCACAACAAAGTCAAGTCAGAGAAATTCTTCTTTCTTTTAACGATGTACTTACTGACCTTCCAGGTCGTACGTCTTTAATCACTCATGACATCATTCTAACGGATGATCATCCTATTAAGTTAAGACCTTACCCTATTTCGTTACATCATAAAGACAGGGTTGAAAGGGAGCTAAAGGATATGATAAAATTGGGAGTTATATCTCCATCAGAATCTCCTTATGCTTTTCCGATGGTTATTGTGAAAAAGAAAGATGGGTCGCTCCGTATTTGTATTGACTTCAGACGTCTTAACCGTATCACAATTACAGACGCTGAACCAATGCATTTATTGGACGACCTACTTTCGCAAGTTTCACAGGCCACTTACTTTAGTAAACTAGATCTGTCTAAAGGCTATTGGCAGATACCACTTACTGAACATGCCAAGCCTTTCACTGCCTTCACTACGCCATTTGGGTTATTCCAATGGAATTACATGTGCTTCGGCCTTGTAAACGCGCCTGCGACATTTGTGCGCATGATGCGCCGCCTTCTGGGCGATAGAAAAGATGGCTTCACATACATCGATGACATCTGTCTATTGCACAACTCATGGGAAGACCATATTACTGGTTTGTCTTCTCTTCTCTTTACACTACGACAACATGGTTTGACTGTAAGACCTTCTAAGGTCCAGATAGGTTGTCAGGAGATTACTTTTCTTGGTCACCGCATAGGTAACCATAGATTACACCCTGATGACAATACAGTCAAGCGTATACTGGAGATTGCTATTCCATCATCTAAGAAACAAGTAAGAAGTTTACTTGGGCTGGTTAACTATTACCATAAATTTATACCACGCTTCGCACAGATCTCTGCTCCTTTGTCCGGATTGTTGGCCAAAGGTAGTCCAAAAAAAATATTATGTACACCGCAGTGCGAAGAGGCTCTGATTATGATAAAGAATTTATTTAAGAATCCTTCTATCCTGTTATTGCCAAACATACATTTACCATTCTTGATTCAAACAGATGCATCCAGTTCCGGAATTGCAGGATGTTTGCTTCAATGCTATGAAGGGATACTTCATCCATGCTTGTTTGTCTCACGCAAGCTTACTCCTGCGGAACAAAAATACGCAACAGGAGAGCGCGAATTGCTCGCGGTGGTGTGGTCCTTAGAAAAACTGTCTAAGTACTTGATAGGGAGAAAGTTTTTTATTTACACAGACCACAGTCCGCTCACGTTTATCACTTCGAGAACTATGAAAAACGCAAGAATTCACAGATGGTTTCTGTTACTACAAGAATTCGCTTTTACAATCATACCAATTTCAGGAACTGATAATAACCTCGCTGACTTGTTATCGAGAAATTTTACGTCACAGGATTGAGATAACTTTCTTGTCTTGAGGTTGACAATGGACATAATTTTATAATTATTATTTCTAATTATGAATATTAATTTCATTATTTCATTTTGACGTTAGATAACATGCATAGATTATAGTCGGTCACATCTTCGCCACCACTCTCTCACGTGCCACGAGTGTCACGTTTGGGAGCGGGGGGGGGAAGATGTTGAGGACTGTTTCGCGGCTTGCAGGCATGTGAATGGTGGCCACATTCGCATGCGTGCACCACGGAACTATGTTGAGGACTGTTTCGCGGCTTGCAGACATGTGAATGATTGCAACATTCGCATGCCTGCACCACGGAACTCCTCAATTGAGTTAAGACCAGAAATCGCGCAGATCGAGATATGACGCGTCAAGCCTAGTTACATTTAGTCTACCTATGGCCTGCGGGCCTGATGGCCGGCCTGCCATCCGACAGTGTTTCAATGTGTGGCACAGCCACTTATGGATAGTGTTTCAATTGTGTGTTATAGCCACTTACCAAGTGTAGAACCGTTGTGTTCTGGCTTTAAGCCAATATAAGGATATGTGTCTAAAGACTAGGAAAGTCTATGTATGGCCATTGAGCCGAATGGCAGTGTTGGAATGTGTGGTAAAACCACTTAAGGATCGTGTTTCAATATGTGGCATAGCCACTGACTAAATATATATGTGGAACGGCAGATCCACTGGAAAGTGTAAAATAGCGTAAGGATCCGTATCAAATTGAATATAGGACCAGATAGAGTCCAGATTAGAATTGCGAATAACGCAGATTACGTTCACCTTGAACTTATATACATGGCAGTTAAAGCCTGGCGATGCAAGCCAAAGATGTTGAATAATGATACATAGACAGGATCTATAGATTTACGGATAATGTACTCACTAGCATTGTGAAGGGATAATAATTCCAAAGATCGGATTCAGTAGGAGTTGGTTGCACACTCTATTACGCTATAAACTTAACGGTTAACCCAGACGAGCTAAGTCTGTGAGAGGAACATTGTGTAGAGCTTAGGACTATGTTAAAGCCAAGTTAAATGTGTGAGAAATGTGTTACGCTCATTGTGCAAAAGTATATATTAAATTGTTCAGTCGTCAATGGAACTTGTTGATTGCCTGAATTATTCAAGTTCTCACTATGTGCTGTGACTGTTGTTAATCCTTGCAAGGGCAGTCCAAATTATCACAGGTATTCAGAAGACTAATTATAATCTAACTAACACTGCGGAAGAATTAATATACAACAACGTCACTGAATATAATAATTAAATCACACAATAATGGCTTAAAACTGCAATCGAACTATAAAGCTGGAATTAGAATAGATGAATCATAATATCTGAAATATTGACAAGCAACCCAATAAACTCACGTCCAACGGTGCTGAATCTTTTAACAACAACTAGGAAGAAGACATACAGCGGAACCGTAACAATCTGGTTAAGTTGCCTAAGAAGGGAAATTTACAAGAGTGCACAAATTATAGAGGAATAATGTTACTTCCAGTGCCAGGAAAAGTATTAAACAGGATTATCCTTGAAAGATTAAAAGAGTCCATAGACAAAAAACTGAGAGATGAACAAGCAGGTTTTAGACAAAACAGATCCTGTACAGACCAGACAGCCACTTTGAGAATAATAGTTGAACAAAGTCTGGAATGGAATTCACCACTACACATCGGATTTGTGGACTACGAAAAGGCATTTGACAGTGTAGACAGAGAATCACTTTGGAAATTGATGAGGCATTATGGAGTTCCCCTGAAGATCATTAATTTAATAAAGCAAACATATAAAGACATGACATGCAGAGTTCTTCATGAAGGACAACTTACAGAACCGTTTGGGATAAGAACAGGAGTGTGACAGGGATGCCTCTTGTCTCCATTTCTTTTGTTACTAGCAATAGACCGGGTTACGAGAACATCGACAACACACAACAGAAATGGAATCCAGTGGACTCTGACTAAGACGTTGGATGATCTGGATTTTGCTGATGACTTAGCTCTTCTGTCCCATAACCGTAATCAGATGCAGGACAAATTGAAAACACTCGATGAGAGGTCACAGCAATTGGGTCTGAAAATACACAGGGAAAAGACAAAGATAATGAGAATAAATGCAGGTAATGAAAACAGGGTTGAACTTGAAGAAGCACCAAGACAAGATGTAGAATCGTACACATATCTTGGCAGCAATATAGACAAAGTTGGAGGGACAGACAGTGATATCAAAATAAGAATACAAAAAGCCAGAGGAGTTTCATTGCATTGGGAAATATATGGAGAACAAGAGAAATCGGATCCAACACGAAAATAAGAATCTTCAACTAAAATGTCAAGTCAGTCCTATTGTATGGCTCTGAGACATGGAGAACAACAAAGATAACAACCAAAATGCTACAGACTTTCATAAATGGGTGCTTGCGTAGAATAGAGGGATTAAAATGGTATGACAAGGTTACCAACGTGGAACTGATGACAAGAACTAGACAAGTGCCAGTGGAACAAGAGATTAGAAGAAGACGATGGCGATGGATAGGACACACACTGAGGAAACCTGTTGATAGCATTACAAGGCAGTCTTGAACCCCCAGATGCAAGAGAAGCAGAGGTAGACCAAGAAGCACATGGAGAAGAGAGCTGGAAACAGAGGTGAAAATGATAAGAAGAACGTGAGATGATTGCACGTGACAAGAGGACTTTGGGAGTGGAGGGTTATGAATGAATGAATGACGCACACACAGCTTAGAGTGTAAAGGAGGTGAATAGTTTGAAACACTTGATCGACGGGAGCGGCAACTTCTGATAATCAGATTACCTCCTGTTGTAATGCTCTGTATAGAGATGCCTATCATGGGGTAGACATAATGACCGTGGAGGAATTTGATCTGACGCTACGAAAAGATAACAGATGACAGATAAAATTATCTACATATAATATGAACAGATACACAATAGGTGGTGGCGGTGCACTGATGGCAAGCCATGACATCTTGTACAGTCCCACTTGTTCTTTGTCCTAGTCATCACTTCCGCTTTTTCTCCTTGTGAAGCTAGGAACTAACACAGCTGCTGGGTCACGTGCAGGACTCCAGGACCAAAACATTCTTGTACTCTCACAGTGGTAGCTTCTGTAGTCATGTCTTTTATATGATGAGGTTGCCGGCTCCCTCTCTCTTACTTACTATACATTTTTTTCTCACTGTTGCTGTGAAGTGTAGTGGGGAGATCAAGTTTGCGTTCTTGAGACACATGTGTAGATGTGGCTGCTGTGAGATCATGTTGTTGCAGAATGTCTATAATGTTGTCTACAATGTTGTCTATAATGTTGTATATCCATCCATTTCTTGGTCTTCCCCGTGCTCTGAAAGCAGATCGTCTGCTGTAGACACGTAATTGTAGGTTATCGTACTTTATTCCCTTGAGATGGTCAAACCACTTAATTTTCTGTCTCTATACACTTGATGTAAGGTGAAGTTCCTAAACTGTGTATGATGTCTTCATTTCTCATTCTATCTCTCCTGTTAATATTGGTAACTTTTCTTAAACACCTCATCTCACAGGTTGAGGTTCCTCATTCTATCTCTCTTGTTAATATTGGTAACTTTTCTTAAAACCTGATCTCACAGGTTGAGGTTCCTCATTCTATCTCTCCTGTTAATATTGATAACTTTTCTTAAAACCTCATCTCACAGGTTGAGGTTCCTCATTCTATCTCTCCTGTTAATATTGATAACTTTTCTTGAAACCTCATCTCACAGGTTGAGGTTCCTCATTCTATCTCTCCTGTTAATATTGATAACTTTTCTCCGGGAGCTATACGTGACTTTGTTCTCTTCAGACCTCCGGGAGCTATACGGGACTTTGACATTTCACATCTTTGACATTTCACATCTCCCCGTGACGCTTAGCTACGCAAAATAATGAAATAAAAACTACACAAAACAAAACATGTAGCAACTTTAAAGTTGTTGAGTGAGTTTCGCAGGTACAAGAAACGATTATCTCATGGAAGGATGCGTAAAAAATTTGGCGCCAATATTAACAGAATATTATCTTCAAAACATGTGCTGACATATTATGCATGCTTGAAACAGGTGTTCCCAGGTATGTTTCAACGTGACAATAAATGCAGTGTACATTTTTTACTTTTGACGCAAATGTGTACGTCTTTATAAGCTTTCCGTGCCAGCGAGGTTCTTTGTGTTCTGTGCGTATTTATTGTCCATATTGTTGTTGTAGTTTCTGTGACTTGACGTTTTTTCATGTCAGCGAAGTTCTTTGTGTTTTGTGGGTATTTATTGTCCATATTGTTGTAATAGTTTATGTGACTTGACGTTTTTATATTTTAGTGAAGTTCTTTGTGTTCTGTGTGTATTTATTGTCCACTGATACGGCCGTTCATTAGTTGTAGTATATATGCGGAACAATGTCCGTGGTCAAATACAAATATAGGGTTATGATGATCGACACGTATCAACGTTATTCTTAAATGAAAGCCAAACTCCTCTTGAACGGTAACAGGATACACTTTATTTAGGTACAATGACATAGCTCCATTATACAGCATAATAGGTTCACGTCCAATGGCAAAGGCAGTAATATGCAGTCTTCATAAAGTCGTAAGGCAGCCCGTTCCACTATGGAGACACTGTCCTTCCATTCTCACCAGTTTAATCTATATAAATAAAAGGCAAACTATGTTTCTATGTACTTAATACAAATCCGCATGCCTTATTATTTCTTGATAAATTTTGGCAGAGACTCTCGTTACGTACCGCCGGGGTACGCCATGCAGTAATTTTATAATATAGTATTGTAATTATGACATTATATGTAATTACAGTTGTTTGTAACAAATATAAACAGATCAGGGGCTATAATCATTAAATAAAAATTCATGAGTAATCAAGGGAAGTAATACAAATGTAAAAACGATTGTTTTGTTTTTGTGACAACTGCCATACGTTTCCATATTTTACAATAGCGGCACATGATCGGGTAACCAGGTATAAATGATTTGTCTTTTACAAGTGGATGCTCGCGTAGAATTGAAGGATTGAACAAGTATGACAAGGTCACTACTGTGGAACTATTGACAAGAACTAGATAGAAGCCAAAACTAGAGCACAGCTATGTGCCAGCGGAACAAGAGATGAGATGAATACCAGGTGATAGTTAGGACATATTTTGAGGAAATCATTTGACAGTATTCCGAGACAGTTCTTGTTGTGAAATTACGAGGCACAAAGATGCAGAGGAATATCATATGAAAACTGGAGACATAATCTGAAGGGATGAAGAAAACACGGAAGGTTTTGAGCTGATGATACCGGACAGGAGTGTCATGAATCGGCAAAAATCCTCTGTGAATTTCTCATTTATCTCCCTTTGCTATGCATGGAGGCATTAACTGGAGTCATCTTTATATGACCACCAGTTATGTACAGTGCTACACTATACATTTGTGGAAGTTAACCTCTGTCTGTGAGGCTAATTACACCCTCATTGACTCTTGACATCATCCACACACTTCCAGGTATTCTCATGTGGTGAAACTAGTTGAAAACCCAGCACTGCATACTAAGCCTGGAGAAGTCATTTGAGCCCCAGATGTGATTCTTTGGCTTTGACCTAGTTGACTGCAGGTAGGAGAATCTGACCATGGACCCAGTGATGGGCAGGGGAAGATGAGAGATGGCTCTGTGCAGGAGAGCCCAGAACTAGAGCACAGTATTTAAGCTCTGCTTAGTTGGATAGCCCCCTTGGATGGCGGGGAACGAACGAACGAACCAACCAACCAACGAACTTTATTTTCAAAGGTTAAGAATTGGGCACGCAAGCCCGTCTGATGCACAGTGTGCCACACGCTTCTTACTCCTATCTTTGGACCAGATGTGACGATCATTTAAATGCAAGCCAAGCTGGAGAAACTGGAGCTCATGACTTCAACTCAGCAAGTTTCGGAATGACAGAAACGCCACAGGAAAAGCCTAGATCTACAGAGTAGATAATACCAAGGAGTCTCCAACTTGGTATTGGATGCAAAAAGAGCGAGAAGTTCAGCAGCCCTAGTTAAACAACAAGATCAACAACAACAACCTCCCTTAGCTTGACACAACACTTACGGGGAAATCCGATGGATATGAATAATTCCTTATACGGCTTTGTTATCACAGAATTAGCAAACTTGATTATTCGTAACTGTTGTAACGTAAGGTTTTCTCGTATGAAGATAGGGTTTAGAGAAGAAATAGAATTCTCTCGAGAATGTGTGAAGTCCCAGTGTCAGAGAAGAGCACTGGTATCACAAGTGAGCTACGGCTGCGAATACTTTGAGCTAGACAGTAGTTTAAGGCTTCAGAAATATACTTTGCCACCTTAGCTGTAGTAACCCATGTGATACTATAATAAATTTAGAAAAAGTAACTCAACTTAAACAGTTAAAAATGTTACATGTCACTTGAGTACAATTTAATAATTTATTATTTACACATATTTAATTATGTAATGAAGGGTGAGTGTTGGACGATGGTGATTATGGTTATGTATTTACAGCAAGTTGATAATATATTTAGAAGTTTAAACTTAGAGAAAATGTCCCCATGGGATCTTTAAATTAATTTACACCAAAAAATGTTCTCTCACTGGTGTTATTTATAATAGTCTGTCTCTTTTATTATGTTCCCTAATTTCTTATCATCTGACCGTTGAATGTCTCACATTAGCCACAGTAATAGTCACTATGTCACTCAGCTTTTAATCAGCACGTGTCCAGATATGGGTTGACACATAACACTGTTGTTCTGAAAGTCACACTTCAGTCCAATCCCAGCAATCAGGGTGAAAAAAGCTATGGAACACTTCAACCTCTGGGCTCCTGTTATGTTTAGGTAGCAGGATTGAAGGTCCACTTGACTTCAGGGTTTTTAAAATTCGAATATAGAACCTGGAACAAGGATTATCAAGTGGCTAGGCGATGTCATAGAGACCTATTACATCCTATGGTGTGTATGAGATGAGGGTTTCATCAGGTGTCTGCATGTATGATAAATGATACATGACCTTGTATGATTGGGACAGACTGGTGTCTACTGCAAAACATTGTCTCAAATATAATAATACATAAATAATCAAAGCAATATGAATACATGGACACGATTCAACCTTCGCCTTCTTCACATACATGCAAAGTCATTACTGGTCTTGCTGGTAGGTTATAGACCCAGACAAAACCAGAATGGTTATATTATGCCCTGACAAGAACTGTGGATGTTATATTTGAGGTTTTTCCAATCTTCAGCAATCATATCCACACACACAATAGGTCCGATACATTCCCAACACACTAAAATCTGAAATAAAATTGATATTATTCACATAAATATCTATAGTAAACCTACACACCCTCTAAGATCGATTCCAAGCTCTTATGAAGACTGCAATTTGTGAAGAATGTCTGCCCTGCATGCAGTGGTAACTGACGTAGTTTAGACAGCACTCTACTTCGTCTTCTGGCTGGGTTTTTAGTTGTGTGTATTTTGAACTGAGCGCTCTCGCCTTATATACTGTGCGCGCGGGCGTCTCGGGGAGCACCAATATTTTGTCCCTTTCCAGCCCTGAAGATTTTTCTCATTCAGGGTATTATGTGTAACTGTCCCAGCAATAGTCCTAATACACGCTCAACTAAGTTTATCCATCACGTTGTCTTGTATTTCCTTTATCTTCCGCTACTGGAAGCATCCGTTTCATATACTTAAACTTACAATTGGGTATGGCATGTATTTACTACGAATTTATAAAGTCTATCACTAGGTTAGACCTGTGATGTGAACGTCAAATAAAACTGCAAATATCTTAATATATACACAATTCTTCCAAATTTCCTTTTGGATTTCCATTCCTGCATATCCCTTCTGTGAAAATCTATACCTTTTATCACAATTCACTGATACAAAGTCCCAGTTCAAAAGAAATTATCTACCTAACTTGCGACACTATGCTTTCGCCATTGTGGATTTGGTCATACCTGCCTCTCGCCGATAACATAAACGAATGCGCATGCGTGACCACTACTATTCTAAGAATGCTTAGAAAAATGTCCTACTTCGTGTTACCCCTGGTTACATGGTGTTCTTTTTGTTTCCATACAGTTCAAGGCTCTTGCCGAAACCATCACAATTTATTCTTTCTCTGTTCGTTCTATCAGTTCATTAACTAAGCGTGTTTTTGCATACTTTGCTACAACTGTGACGAAAGGTTTGTTTAAATGTTGAATATAGTAGACAAAAAGATGTATCAGGTGATACCAGGATACACTTGCTAGAGATAGAGGCAATACCCCATTCTCAGAAATGAGGAATGGTGTATGGTTGTCATAGGTATAGTTTGACTATAAAAATATATGGCCCAGATTGTAACGTGAAGTACCAGATACTTAGGCGTCACCTTCTCCACTATCCTGTGATATTATATTAATCTATGGGAATTAACAAAGTAAAGTAACTGTAAAACTCAACTGAAATTAGTTACTCACGACTAAAGTATAAATTTACAATTTATTATATGGATATATTCTTTTGTTTGATTATGAAATGGGGTGATGATGTTGAATCATGAAGGATGGCTTTTCACAATATATACAGAAAAGTTCAATTAAAACTTTCAAAAACTTAAAGTTCAAATCACTGTTCTGTGAAAGTTCCTTCCAAACACAGTTAATTGTAAGTTAATCCCATTTGCTTGTACTGTTCTATTATTTAGTCACTTTGTTAACAAAGTCGGAGCTATAAAGTCTGTCGATTTCAATAAAGTGTTATCCAATTATCTTGTCATCACGAGTCATTATTTTCAAGCGTGGTAACCACTATATTTTGTATCAGCCTAGTAAGTAGGCACTTAACATATACAGATCACAACGACTGTCCTCTGCAACAACCAGGTTTAGGTGAACCCCTTGACAACAGGGTCTCCTATACCAGAGATGAGGTCTATGCTGGGTGCATGAACTATTCTTAGCACAGGTAGCTCCTCTATTTACTGTCTGGCTGGTAGGGTTGTATAATTTGAGATCATAGGACCTGTAAGACAATAATGTCCCATGCTCATATGTGGCCATATCTTTCCTTACCACAGATGAAAGGAAAGTAAGACTTCAGAAAAGAAATTGGCAACAGGATAGACAGATCTAGTTAGAAAATATAACAAGTAACCATATATAAAACAAATACTTATAAAATATTTATAAAATCTTTTTACTACTTTTACTTAGTCATTCCCCTTCTACCGTGAGGTGTAGAGGTTTGGAAGAGAGAGCGCCAGACTATCCCATCGGCTGTCTTCCTCCCGGCCCGGTTCCACTCCAGTCCTCGATCCCTCAAAGATTGTCTAACGTTGTCCTCCCAGCGGACTCCGGGTCGTCCTCGGGGTCTGGATCCTTGGCTCTTTGTTTCCCATGCTTGTCGTGGTATCCGATCTTTTCTCATTCTGCAGACATGGCTAAACCATCTTAATTGGGACTGTTCTACTTGGGTCTGCAGGGGGTAGGATTTAAGGCCTTGACGTATCGTCTGGTTGCGTACCATGTCTCTTCTTGTTACTTCAACCACCTTCCTCAGATACCTCATTTCTGAGGTTTGGATCTGGCTTTTATGGGTTGTAGTCATTGCCCATGACTCGCATCCGTATGTCAAGACTGGGACATAGGTGGAGCGGTATACAGCCATCTTCGTTTTCTTACCAACCTCTCTCTTGCTGAGGAATCCTCGATTTATGGCTTGAAAAAGTCTCCCAGCTGCTGCTTTTCGAGTGGCCAACTCTTCTTTGATGCCTCCCTTTCGGTCTATAATAGCTCCGAGGTATTTAAAGTGGTCGACCTGCTCCAGGACCTGTTCTCCCAGCTTAATCTGATGTTTTCTTTCTTCTCGTGATATCACCATGGATTTTGTTTTAGAGCTGCTTATGACCATCCCTCTCTTCTCCAGCTCTTCCTTCCAGACTTGCAGGTTGGATTGGAGATGTGCAGGGTAACATCATCAGCAAATGCCAGCTCCGAAATATAGACCTGTCTCATCTTCCAGTACCCCACTGAATACTTTCTTGTTCTTTCCTTACATGCCTTGATGACATCGTCCATAAGGAGTATGAAGAGGTAAGGTGATAGGATATCACCTTGTCTTACACCAGTGGTGGTCCTAAACTCTTCCGACTTATGGTTTGCTGTCCTCACATAATTTCTGCAAGACTTGTAGAAGCTCTGTATAGCATGAATCAGAGGTGCTGGAATATTCTTCCTTGCCAAACAGTCCCAAAGTTTGCTCCAGGGGACCCTGTCAAACGCCTTTTCCAGATCTATGAAACAAAGATGCATCTCACTCTTATACTCAAGGGCCTTTTCACTCAGCTGTCTGAGTGTGAAGATTAGGTCTTGAGTACTTCGGTTTGCTCGGAATCCGCACTGGACCTCATCCAATTGTGGCTCAGCTAGGCGTCGGAGTCTCTGCTCTAGGATTCTAGAGTAGATTTTACCAGGGACACTGAGAAGGGATATGCCTCTATGGTTTCCACACTGTCGATTGTCACCCTTTTTGAAAATTGGTATTTATAAAATCAACATTCTTTAAACTCAATTATATTTCTGTCCATAATGGACTTCACTGAGATAACATAGGCCTTGGTATAACAGCTAACCATATAATCTATTTACACAGTAAATCATTCCCTCTTATTCTTGTACTGTTCCTTCAAGTCCTGTCCCACCCAGTAATCAGAAAATGGTACTTAGACGTCTGGAAAACTGTTCGTCCTTTCCAACAATTCTTTCCGAACTAATTCAAAAACAGAAATACACATTCTACAATGGCAGTTTTCCTCCAAAGCTTTTCCATTTGAATCGAAACATACAATCCACTTTCACATATATAACATTATATACATAATACTACTTAATTTCTCTTACCCTCAATCCCAATGACACAGAGCATCTAAAGGCAATGACAGGCAACACAAACTGATGGATGGCAAAGGGATGAGTGGTGATACAACTGTCGTTCTGTGTCTTTCATTTAAATTATGGCGCCGAGTGATATTTTCCAAGATTTTTCTCCCCTTTTTATTCATCCAACTCGGAAGTAGAGAAACCAAGCGATCCCATTGGTTGTTATATGTCTTTCTCAATTTGTCTAAGCAATGCTAGCTTTAGGCCCAAGTGTGCATTTGCCAACACTTCTATATTTTCTGGCATCGTTAATGTCCAAAATATTTCCTATCTCTGTCTGGTTTTAATCCGCCAATTTGTCTCTACCATTCTATCGAACGACCTTTTTCCTACATCGACTGTTTCTTTTACTATGGCTGTCGGAACAGGTTAAAACTACTACGATCCTTGTGATGACTGTCTCTAAACACCCTTATCTCTTGTTCTACAGCACGTACATCATAATTATCAGTATATAATTACGGATTATGATATGGAATATCATTGTTAAGGTCAGTCTATTTTTTAAGCCAGGGATGTTTTCTTTTATCTGTGGTCTAAGGGAACGTACTGGTTGTATCTTTTTCGTATAAGTTAGATTTAGTTGTTATCTTCCCTTGACTTGGCAAGTTGACCATATAAGGAGTTTTACAGATCAGTTTCCAGGAAAAGTTCTGGACTGGTCCCATGTGAGCTCAACTCAGGACTTGCGATGATCTGGGCATGCGCGATGATTTGCGCGGGACCGGAAGACTGTTTTTTCTGGACAGTCGGCCTGGCGTTTTCGATCGGAGAAGGTGTTGAGGGATCTTCTCTGACTGTGTAATCGGGGAATAGAGTTCCTTTGTGTGTTAGATATGTTTAAGATTCCCCTTGATAGTAATTCTGGCATAGTTCGGTAAAGCCTAGGAAATGGCCAGTGTTTCTTTTGTGTTTGATTCCTAGAGTGCAGAGCAGGTAACAATACTTTTGAAGCTATTCGTTGTAGCTAAGAACTTTGCATTTTGAGGTGACTTACTCCCGGTGCGGGAAGTAGTGATGCAGAAGATTAACATTATTTATATAAGGAAGCCCGCCATCTATGCGGCCTAATTTTGCCAGAGATATACCTGACTAGTTTGGTAAGATGTGATGCAGAAGATTAACATTATTTATATAAGGAAGCCCGCCATCTATGCGGCCTATTTTTGCCAGAGATATACCTGACTAGTTTGGTAAGATGTGATGCAGAAGATTAACATTATTTATATAAGGAAGCCCGCCATCTATGCGGCCTATTTTTGCCAGAGATATACCTGACTAGTTTGGTCAGATGTGATGCAGAAGATTAACATTATGTATATAAGAAAGCCCGCCATCTATGCGGCCTGTTTTTGCCAGAGATATACCTGACTAGTTTGGTCAGATGTGATGCAGAAGATTAACATTATTTATATAAGGAAGCCCGCCATCTATGCGGTTTATTTTTGCCAGAGATATACCTGACTAGTTTGGTCAGATGTGATAAAGAAGTCACAGAGATATTATTTACCCTACACTACTTGGTAGTAAATCAATGTTACTTACATGAAGTGCAATCTTGTCCTAATGACAGTATTCGTTGATGTCAATGTATGTCGCCGTTGTTCCGTAATAAACTGTTTGAAACGTCACCAGTCGTTATGAACGCTTCATGACTTCTACCTACGTTTTGTGGTGCTCAAACATGTCCCATTGACACTGCCTCTCTGATGTCTTAATTACTGTTACAATCATACCTTTCTAGCCGAAAATAATGAAATCCCTTAGATGTTGCACACTATCCGCAACAAAGACTCCGTCTTTGTACGAATTCCATGTTGTTTACTTTCGAGCGGACGTGGCCTTGCTTACAAGCTTCGCTCTGTAGCGATTGGTTGAATTCTAGACACACACAGTCCTTTAGCCGGTGAAATGTAACTTTTGATGGCCTACGATATTGGTATCAGTGGGAACTAAGACGCATCAAAAGTGAGGCTAGGAATGCAGTAAGCAACCCATAGCTTTACTGCTTGCATCAGGGTCAGCGATTTACAGCTGACCAAGACCCTACTCCACCTCCAAGTAGTGATCCTGGAAACATGCTACATCACTGCAGTCTGGCTGGGAGAGTAAGTATCGAAGAGGGAAGGCAAATCCGGTCCTAAAAAATGCCGTGCTGAAGTCGTATGTGTCGGCCGAAAAGCACAAATATCGCAGCTTCACTGTAAACGGCGACACAACACAACCAACGTCCTTGTCAGGACGAACGAAGAAGAAGAAGAAAGTATCAGTCACTTGGTGACCCTAATTCGATTATATTTGACCGTGTGGACTTTTTTCCAACAATTCACCTACTTTCTTTAGCCGTCCTCGGACCTTATTTCCCATGTCGTTTCCGGCCAAGAGCATGTTTTGTTAATATGGTTTGTGTTTTATAAAGTGGTATGTTACACTAGTCAACCAATTTTCTCTCTGTAAAACTCTGCTCAACTTGCAGCTGTCGCGGCATTGAAAGTTGGTTGTGGTAGACATAGATGGCTGGAAGAGTGAAAAGAGCTAAGATAAAGCAAGTCGATAGAACTCTTGTTTTTTTGGTTCCATCCATTCAATACGGCTCATTGATTTTCTTCTTTATTTTGTCAATTTTTGCTGCTAATGAATCATAGAGCCACCACTTGAGGTGATCCCCAGACAGGAGGCAGGCATCACAGAATCATAGAGCCACCACTTGAGGTGATCCCCAGACAGGAGGCAGGTATCACAGAATCATAGAGCCACCACTTGAGGTGATCCCCAGACAGGAGGCAGGCATCACAGAATCATAAAGCCACCACTTGAGGTGATCCCCAGACAGGAGGCAGGCATCACAGAATCATAGAGCCACCACTTGAGGTGATCCCCAGACAGGAGGCAGGCATCACAGAATCATAGAGCCACCACTTGAGGTGATCCCCAGACAGGAGGCAGGCATCACAGAATCATAGAGCCACCACTTGAGGTGATCCCCAGACAGGTGGCAGGCATCACAGAATCATAGAGCTACCACTTGAGGTGATCCCCAGACAGGAAGCAGGCATCACAGAATCATAGAGCCACCACTTGAGGTGATCCCCAGACAGGAGGCAGACATCACAGAATCATAGAGCCACCACTTGAGGTGATCCCCAGACAGGAGACAGGCATCACAGAATTATAGAGCCACCACTTGAGGTGATCCCCAGACAGGAGGCAGGCATAACAGAATCATAGAGCTACCACTTGAGGTGATCCCCAGAAAGGAGGCAGGCATCACAGAATCATAGAGCCACCACTTATGGTGATCCCCAGACAGAAGGCAGGCATCACAGAATCATAGAGCCACCACTTGAGGTGATCGCCAGACAGGAGGCAGGCATCAAAGAATCATAGAGCCACCACTTGAGGTGATCCCCAGACAGGAAGCAGGCATCACAGAATCATAGAGCCACCACTTGAGGTGATCCGCAGACAGGAGGCAGACATCACAGAATCATAGAGCCACCACTTGAGGTGATCCCCAGACAGGAGACAGACATCACAGAATCATAGAGCCACCACTTCAGGTGATCTCCTGACAGGAGGCAGACATCAAAGAATCATAGAGCCATCACTTGAGGTGATCCCCAGACAGGAGGCAGGCATCACAGAATCATAGAGCCACCACTTGAGATGATCCCCAGACAAGAGGCAGACATCACAGAATCATAGAGCCACCACTTGAGGTGATCCCCAGACAGGAGGTAGACATCACAGAATGAATCATAGAGCCACCACTTGAAGTGATCCCCAGACAGGAGGCAGGCATCAAAGAATCATAGAGCCACCACTTGAGGTGATCCCCAGACAGGAGGCAGACATCACAGAATCATATAGCCACCACTTGAGGTGATCCCCAGACAGGAGGTAGACATCAGGGAATCATAGAGCCACCACTTGAGGTGATCCCCAGACAGGAGGCAGGCATCACAGAATCATAGAGCCACCACGTGAGGTGATCCCCAGACAGGAGGCAGACATCACAGAATCATAGAGCCACCACTTGAGGTGATCCCCAGACAGGAGGCAGGCATCACAGAATCATAGAGCCACCACTTGAGGTGATCCCCAGACAGGAGGCAGGCATCACAGAATCATAGAGCCACCACTTGAGGTGATCCCCAGACAGGAGGCAGACATCACAGAATCATAGAGCCACCACTTGAGGTGATCCCAAGACAGGAGGCAGACATCACAGAATCATAGAGCCACCACTTGAGGTGATCCCCAGACAGGAGGCAGGCATCACAGAATCATAAAGCCACCACTTGAGGTGATCCCCAGACAGGAAGCAGACACCACAGAATCATAGAGACACCACTTGAGGTGATCCCAAGACAGGAGGCAGACATCACAGAAACATAGAGCCACCACATGAAGTGATCCCCAGACAGGAGGCAGACATCACAGAATCATAGAGCCACCACTTGAGGTGATCCCCAGACAGGAGGCAGACATCAGGGAATCATAGAGCCACCACTTGAGGTGATCCCCAGACAGGAGGCAGGCATCACAGAATCATAGAGCCACCACTTGAGGTGATCCCCAGACAGGAGGCAGGCATCACAGAATCATAGAGCCACCACTTGAGGTGATCCCCAGACAGGAGGCAGGCAACACAGAATCATAGAGCCACCACTTGAGGTGATCCTCAGACAGGAGGCAGGCATCACAGAATCATAGAGCCACCACTTGAGGTGATCCCTAGACAGGAGGCAGACTTCACAGAATCATAGAGCCACCACTTCAGGTGATCCCCAGACAGGAGGCAGACATCACAGAATCATAGAGCCACCACTTGAGGTGATCCCCAGACAGGAGGCAGGCATCACAGAATCATAGAGCCACCACTTGGGTGATCCCCAGACAGGAGGCAGGCATCACAGAATCATAGAGCCACCACTTGGGGTGATCCCCAGAGAGAAGGCAGGCATCGCAGAATCATAGAGCCACCACTTGGGGTGATCCCCAGAGAGAAGGCATGCATCACAGAATCACAGAGCCACCACTTGAGGTGATCCCCAGACAGGAGGCAGACATCACTGAATCATAGATCCACCACTTGAGGTGATCCCCAGACAGGAGGCAGACATCACAGAATCATAGAGCCACCACTTGAGGTGATCCCCAGACAGGAGGCAGACATCACAGACTCATAGAGCCACCACTTGAGGTGATCCCCAGACAGGAGGCAGACATCACAGAATCATAGAGCCACCACTTGAGGTGATCCCCAGACAGGTGGCAGACATCACAGAATCATAGAGCTACCACTTGAGGTGATCCCCAGACAGGAATCAGACATCACAGAATCATAGACCCACCACTTGAGGTGATCCCCAGACAGGAGGCAGGCATCACAGAATCATAGAGCCACCACTTGAGGTGATCCCCAGACAGGAGGCAGGTATCACAGAATCATAGAGCCACCACTTGAGGTGATCCCCAGACAGGAGGCAGGCATCACAGAATCATAAAGCCACCACTTGAGGTGATCCCCAGACAGGAGGCAGGCATCACAGAATCATAGAGCCACCACTTGAGGTGATCCCCAGACAGGAGGCAGGCATCACAGAATCATAGAGCCACCACTTGAGGTGATCCCCAGACAGGAGGCAGGCATCACAGAATCATAGAGCCACCACTTGAGGTGATCCCCAGACAGGAGGCAGGCATCACAGAATCATAGAGCCACCACTTGAGGTGATCCCCAGACAGGTGGCAGGCATCACAGAATCATAGAGCTACCACTTGAGGTGATCCCCAGACAGGAAGCAGGCATCACAGAATCATAGAGCCACCACTTGAGGTGATCCCCAGACAGGAGGCAGACATCACAGAATCATAGAGCCACCACTTGAGGTGGTCCCCAGACAGGAGACAGGCATCACAGAATCATAGAGCCACCACTTGAGGTGATCCCCAGACAGGAGGCAGGCATAACAGAATCATAGAGCTACCACTTGAGGTGATCCCCAGAAAGGAGGCAGGCATCACAGAATCATAGAGCCACCACTTGAGGTGATCCCCAGACAGGAAGCAGGCATCACAGAATCATAGAGCCACCACTTGAGGTGATCCGCAGACAGGAGGCAGACATCACAGAATCATAGAGCCACCACTTGAGGTGATCCCCAGACAGGAGACAGACATCACAGAATCATAGAGCCACCACTTGAGGTGATCTCCTGACAGGAGGCAGACATCAAAGAATCATAGAGCCATCACTTGAGGTGATCCCCAGACAGGAGGCAGGCATCACAGAATCACAGAGCCACCACTTGAGGTAATCCCCAAACAGAAGGCAGACATCACAGAATCATAGAGCTACCACTTGAAGTGATCCCCAGACAAGAGGCAGACATCACAGAATCATAGAGCCACCACTTGAGGTGATCCCAAGACAGGAGGCAGACATCACAGAATGAATCATAGAGCCACCACTTGAGGTGATCCCCAGACAGGAGGCAGGCATCAAAGAATCATAGAGCCACCACTTGAGGTGATCCCCAGACAGGAGGCAGACATCACAGAATCATAGAGCCACCACTTGAGGTGATCTCCAGACAGGAGGCAGACATCAAAGAATCATAGAGCCATCACTTGAGGTGATCCCCAGACAGGAGGCAGGCATCACAGAATCATAGAGCCACCACTTGAGATGATCCCCAAACAGAAGGCAGACATCACAGAATCATAGAGCCACCACTTGAAGTGATCCCCAGACAAGAGGCAGACATCACAGAATCATAGAGCCACCACTTGAGGTGATCCCCAGACAGGAGGTAGACATCACAGAATGAATCATAGAGCCACCACTTGAGGTGATCCCCAGACAGGAGGCAGGCATCAAAGAATCATAGAGCCACCACTTGAGGTGATCCCCAGACAGGAGGCAGACATCACAGAATCATATAGCCACCACTTGAGGTGATCCCCAGACAGGAGGTAGACATCAGGGAATCATAGAGCCACCACTTGAGGTGATCCCCAGACAGGAGGCAGGCATCACAGAATCATAGAGCCACCACGTGAGGTGATCCCCAGACAGGAGGCAGACATCACAGAATCATAGAGCCACCACTTGAGGTGATCCCCAGACAGGAGGCAGGCATCACAGAATCATAGAGCCACCACTTGAGGTGATCCCCAGACAGAAGGCAGGCATCACAGAATCATAGAGCCACCACTTGAGGTGATCCCCAGACAGGAGGCAGACATCACAGAATCATAGAGCCACCACTTGAGGTGATCCCAAGACAGGAGGCAGACATCACAGAATCATAGAGCCACCACTTGAGATGATCCCCAGACAGGAGGCAGGCATCACAGAATCATAAAGCCACAACTTGAGGTGATCCCCAGACAGGAAGCAGACACCACAGAATCATAGAGACACCACTTGAGGTGATCCCAAGACAGGAGGCAGACATCACAGAAACATAGAGCCACCACATGAAGTGATCCCCAGACAGGAGGCAGACATCACAGAATCATAGAGCCACCACTTGAGGTGATCCCCAGACAGGAGGCAGACATCAGGGAATCATAGAGCCACCACTTGAGGTGATCCCCAGACAGGAGGCAGGCATCACAGAATCATAGAGCCACCACTTGAGGTGATCCCCAGACAGGAGGCAGGCATCACAGAATCATAGAGCCACCACTTGAGGTGATCCCCAGACAGGAGGCAGGCATCACAGTATCATAGAGCCACCACTTGAGGTGATCCTCAGACAGGAGGCAGGCATCACAGAATCATAGAGCCACCACTTGAGGTGATCCCTAGACAGGAGGCAGACTTCACAGAATCATAGAGCCACCACTTGAGGTGATCCCCAGACAGGAGGCAGACATCACAGAATCATAGAGCCACCACTTGAGGTGATCCCCAGACAGGAGGCAGGCATCACAGAATCATAGAGCCACCACTTGGGGTGATCCTCAGACAGGAGGCAGGCATCACAGAATCATAGAGCCACCACTTGGGGTGATCCCCAGAGAGAAGGCAGGCATCACAGAATCATAGAGCCACCACTTGGGGTGATCCCCAGAGAGAAGGCATGCATCACAGAATCATAGAGCCACCACTTGAGGTGATCCCCAGACAGGAGGCAGACATCACAGAATCATAGATCCACCACTTGAGGTGATCCCCAGACAGGAGGCAGACATCACAGAATCATAGAGCCACCACTTGAGGTGATCCCCAGACAGGAGGCAGACATCACAGACTCATAGAGCCACCACTTGAGGTGATCCCCAGACAGGAGGCAGACATCACAGAATCATAGAGCCACCACTTGAGGTGATCCCCAGACAGGTGGCAGACATCACAGAATCATAGAGCTACCACTTGAGGTGATCCCCAGACAGGAATCAGACATCACAGAATCATAGACCCTCCACTTGAGGTGATCCCCAGACAGGAGGCAGGCATCACAGAATCATAGAGCCACCACTTGAGGTGATCCCCAGACAGGAGGCAGGTATCACAGAATCATAGAGCCACCACTTGAGGTGATCCCCAGACAGGAGGCAGGCATCACAGAATCATAAAGCCACCACTTGAGGTGATCCCCAGACAGGAGGCAGGCATCACAGAATCATAGAGCCACCACTTGAGGTGATCCCCAGACAGGAGGCAGGCATCACAGAATCATAGAGCCACCACTTGAGGTGATCACCAGACAGGAGGCAGGCATCACAGAATCATAGAGCCACCACTTGAGGTGATCCCCAGACAGGAGGCAGGCATCACAGAATCATAGAGCCACCACTTGAGGTGATCCCCAGACAGGTGGCAGGCATCACAGAATCATAGAGCTACCACTTGAGGTGATCCCCAGACAGGAAGCAGGCATCACAGAATCATAGAGCCACCACTTGAGGTGATCCCCAGACAGGAGGCAGACATCACAGAATCATAGAGCCACCACTTGAGGTGATCCCCAGACAGGAGACAGGCATCACAGAATCATAGAGCCACCACTTGAGGTGATCCCCAGACAGGAGGCAGGCATAACAGAATCATAGAGCTACCACTTGAGGTGATCGCCAGAAAGGAGGCAGGCATCACAGAATCATAGAGCCACCACTTGAGGTGATCCCCAGACAGAAGGCAGGCATCACAGAATCATAGAGCCACCACTTGAGGTGATCGCCAGACAGGAGGCAGGCATCACAGAATCATAGAGCCACCACTTGAGGTGATCCCCAGACAGGAAGCAGGCATCACAGAATCATAGAGCCACCACTTGAGGTGATCCGCAAACAGGAGGCAGACATCACAGAATCATAGAGCCACCACTTGAGGTGATCCCCAGACAGGAGACAGACATCACAGAATCATAGAGCCACTACTTGAGGTGATCTCCTGACAGGAGGCAGACATCAAAGAATCATAGAGCCATCACTTGAGGTGATCCCCAGACAGGAGGCAGGCATCACAGAATCATAGAGCCACCACTTGAGGTAATCCCCAAACAGAAGGCAGACATCACAGAATCATAGAGCCACCACTTGAAGTGATCCCCAGACAAGAGGCAGACATCACAGAATCATAGAGCCACCACTTGAGGTGATCCCAAGACAGGAGGCAGACATCACAGAATGAATCATAGAGCCACCACTTGAGGTGATCCCCAGACAGGAGGCAGGCATCAAAGAATCATAGAGCTACCACTTGAGGTGATCCCCAGACAGGAGGCAGACATCACAGAATCATAGAGCCACCACTTGAGGTGATCTCCAGACAGGAGGCAGACATCACAGAATCATAGAGCCATCACTTGAGGTGATCCCCAGACAGGAGGCAGGCATCACAGAATCATAGAGCCACCACTTGAGATGATCCCCAAACAGAAGGCAGACATCACAGAATCATAGAGCCACCACTTGAAGTGATCCCCAGACAAGAGGCAGACATCACAGAATCATAGAGCCACCACTTGAGGTGATCCCCAGACAGGAGGTAGACATCACAGAATGAATCATAGAGCCACCACTTGAGGTGATCCCCAGACAGGAGGCAGGCATCAAAGAATCATAGAGCCACCACTTGAGGTGATCCCCAGACAGGAGGCAGACATCACAGAATCATATAGCCACCACTTGAGGTGATCCCCAGACAGGAGGTAGACATCAGGGAATCATAGAGCCACCACTTGAGGTGATCCCCAGACAGGAGGCAGGCATCACAGAATCATAGAGCCACCACTTGAGGTGATCCCCAGACAGGACGCAGGCATCACAGAATCATAGAGCCACCACTTGAGGTGATCCCCAGACAGAAGGCAGGCATCACAGAATCATAGAGCCACCACTTGAGGTGATCCCCAGACAGGAGGCAGACATCACAGAATCATAGAGCCACCACTTGAGGTGATCCCAAGACAGGAGGCAGACATCACAGAATCATACAGCCACCACTTGAGGTGATCCCCAGACAGGAGGCAGGCATCACAGAATCATAAAGCCACCACTTGAGGTGATCCCCAGACAGGAAGCAGACACCACAGAATCATAGAGACACCACTTGAGGTGATCCCAAGACAGGAGGCAGACATCACAGAAACATAGAGCCACCACATGAAGTGATCCCCAGACAGGAGGCAGACATCACAGAATCATAGAGCCACCACTTGAGGTGATCCCCAGACAGGAGGCAGACATCAGGGAATCATAGAGCCACCACTTGAGGTGATCCCCAGACAGGAGGCAGGCATCACAGAATCATAGAGCCACCACTTAAGGTGATCCCCAGACAGGAGGCAGGCATCACAGAATCATAGAGCCACCACTTGAGGTGATCCCCAGACAGGAGGCAGGCATCACAGAATCATAGAGCCACCACTTGAGGTGATCCTCAGACAGGAGGCAGGCATCACAGAATCATAGAGCCACCACTTGAGGTGATCCCTAGACAGGAGGCAGACTTCACAGAATCATAGAGCCACCACTTGAGGTGATCCCCAGACAGGAGGCAGACATCACAGAATCATAGAGCCACCACTTGAGGTGATCCCCAGACAGGAGGCAGGCATCACAGAATCATAGAGCCACCACTTGGGGTGATCCCCAGACAGGAGGCAGGCATCACAGAATCATAGAGCCACCACTTGGGGTGATCCCCAGAGAGAAGGCAGGCATCACAGAATCATAGAGCCACCACTTGAGGTGATCCCCAGACAGGAGGCAGACATCACAGAATCATAGAGCCACCACTTGAGGTGATCCCCAGACAGGAGGCAGACATCACAGAATCATAGAGCCACCACTTGAGGTGATCCCCAGACAGGAGGCAGACATCACAGAATCATAGAGCCACCACTTGAGGTGATCCCCAGACAGGAGGCAGACATCACAGAATCATAGAGCCACCACTTGAGGTGATCCCCAGACAGGTGGCAGACATCACAGAATCATAGAGCTACCACTTGAGGTGATCCCCAGACAGGAATCAGACATCACAGAATCATAGACCCACCACTTGAGGTGATCCCCAGACAGGAGGCAGACATCACAGAATCATAGAGCCACCACTTGAGGTGATCCCCAGACAGGACGCAGGCATCACAGAATCATAGAGCCACCACTTGAGGTGATCCCCAGACAGAAGGCAGGCATCACAGAATCATAGAGCCACCACTTGAGGTGATCCCCAGACAGGAGGCAGACATCACAGAATCATAGAGCCACCACTTGAGGTGATCCCCAGACAGGAGGCAGACATCACAGAATCATAGAGCCACCACTTGAGGTGATCCCCAGACAGGAGGCAGGCATCACAGAATCATAAAGCCACCACTTGAGGTGATCCCCAGACAGGAAGCAGACACCACAGAATCATAGAGACACCACTTGAGGTGATCCCAAGACAGGAGGCAGACATCACAGAAACATAGAGCCACCACATGAAGTGATCCCCAGACAGGAGGCAGACATCACAGAATCATAGAGCCACCACTTGAGGTGATCCCCAGACAGGAATCAGACATCACAGAATCATAGACCCACCACTTGAGGTGATCCCCAGACAGGAGGCAGACATCACAGAATCTTTGCGCTCTTGTACAGGTGGTTCCTGTAGCCATGTATTTTACACGACTATGTTGCCAATGTCACACATGACCATATTAGATGCCTCATACGACATGCCTGAAAGTTCAGGAGTCCTATTATTTCTATGTCCTGTCAGAGACCCGATTCCCCCCCCCCCCAATCCTCGGGGGGGGGGGGGTTGGGGGTGGGAGGGGGGACCACACGGGTCAGGTATTATAATAGCTGCTTATTATTCATTCAGAAGATGAGAAGTTACTGAGAAACCTTTTGATAGCATTACAAGACAGTCATCGGTCTGGGGTCTCCAGGGTAAGAGAGAGAGAAAGACCCCTACACGGCGAGATTCGATTGGTTAATTTTAATAAATAGTTTTTCCCTGACTACCAGCGGCTTGTCATAGCGAACAAAATTTGTGGAGATCCTTGGGATCTCAGATGATGACAAAACATATAATTATGACTATTGCTTTGTCGTAACACGTGACTAAAGTCAGGTTTGGATGAGTACAGCAACAGTAAAACACATTGCTACAAAATCCACTGCTCCAGGAGTACACGTTTAAATGCAGGTTTCCTACAAGGTGACCTGTTGAGGTTTCCTACAAGGTGACCTGTTGAGGTTTCCTACAAGGTGACCTGTTGAGGTTTCCTACAAAGTGACCAGTTGAGGTTTCCTACAAGGTGACCAGTTGAGGTTTCCTACAAGGTGACCTGTTGAGGTTTCCTATGAGGTGACTGTTACCACCATTATTATAGTGTTGTGGTATTTTCGGGCTTATAGTTCATAGCCGATAGATTTTAGATAACGCAAATAACTAATGGTCGGCCGTGTAGATGGGCCAATGGTAAACAGACGAACATCGTTATGATGATTGAGTCATGAAGGTTGACCATGGTATAAGGCATCTGAACTAAACCCATGGTATGTGACATCAACGACGATTTATTGGACGTAGACAGATCCATCAAAGATATACATCTTCAGTTATATTACAGTTGCATTGCATCAAGATACGTTTCATTAGTACATGGCATCAATCATGAACTTGACCGACTCTCTGACCGCCGACATCTCAAGGACGGCGAGAGCTCTGTGGTGAGCAGTTCTAATATTCTGGGTATTTTATAACGGAGCTTGAATAACACGAAGGGTTTTAAGACAGAAACCCTGCAACTATATTGAAGTACGATCCAAATAATAATCAGCAAGGATATGGGCACACTAGCGACACGCCATGATAAGACGTGTAGAAGTTCTACCAAATCTTGTCATAGAATAAATACGGTATCAAATTTGATACATAATCAAGCCAGGTGTTGGCTAGAACAAACGCTCCACACAGGGGAGGCGTAATATTATATCTTCATTGAGTCTTCCCACGACTTGGGGTAAGACTTCCAATAATCTCCGCCAAAAGACGTCTGTCTTCAACCACATACTTTATGGATCTCTTCGTACAGCGTAATTGCTGTTTGGCAACAAAAACCAATCGCACTGAGTTGCTCTATTTTCTTCAAGTATTGTGTCTGACGGCGAGTAAATAAATAAACATATCCAACTTATTTAGTTGCGATCACATGTACGTCTAAAAACACTAGACGGGCATGTGAGAGTCTCATACACTTAACTCCCACGCGTAAAAAGAACTTAACATTATACATAACCCTCTCGGAGAATTTTTTTTTTAAAGATTATACCGGAGAAGTCGAGCAAGTTCCTTGTAACATCAGAGAAATATAATTAATGTTAAGTCATTTGAAGAAATTAATAAGTGGGATGAAGTGTGGAAAAGGAAAACAATTTCTAAACTCAAACAAAAGAAATGACACATAATGTACCAAAATTGTACCAAATACAAATTAAGAAGTTGCAAATGAAGTGAAATAATAGTAGTGAAGGATGAAAAGAAATGGTGACTAATGGATACAGTAATCAAACAGGATGATATAAAAAAATCTCAATCAATGAACACAAATAAATTAAGTAATGTATGTATGTGTATATATGTAAGAGGAGGAAGGAATAATGAAATAAAATCAATGCGCAAAATAACGTACTCGAAGGAAACAACACAGTCCAAAGGATGTGTAGGCAAGATTAGCTGCACAGCAAGTATGCCAGAATGGCCACATGAATTATGTCTATGTGCCAAAAATATCAAGCGCTGATGATTCGCGGGTATAAAATAATTAGGGTGATATGTAATAGTGTATCTAGAATACTAACCTATGAATGTCATAAATGTCTCACAGCGTTATGGAATATTAAAATGTTACTAAGTAATCTACATTAAAATTTATTAAAAGTGTCAAGAAATCACCAAGTCGGCATGGAAGATTGTCCTAAACTCGCAAAGAAGTGATCGAAACACATGGGTATCTATGAAAGTAAATGTTTTGAAATTATTCATATTTTAAATAAGTTCAGTTTATGTCAATTTATTTTTCCATACGAATAGAAGTAAACTAACACAATTGTTAGTGTTGCACCAACACAGTTACCGATAGTTAATTGAAATGAAAAGCACCAACAACAAAAATGTATACAATAATGGTGCGAAGAATGTAACTTTATATTCGATAGTTAGATTATGACTGGAAAACGTATTGCAGTACGTGGCGTTACAGCTCGCAAGCAATCATTTTTCAGTAATGAATGGGTTACGTAGAGATGTCGGAAATTGAGGGGAGCAGAGGCTTGGCCGAATCCTGCGGGCAACGTGACAAGAGATCAGCCATCACATTTTCAGAACCTGGAATAGCGCGTATTGTAAAGTGGAACGGTTGTAGCGCTATAGCGTAGCGGGTTGATCTTGAACTTAAGGCCGTAAGGGCACGTTAATCAGTTTCCACGAACAAATGTGCGCCGAGCAAGAATCGCTGTAATTTTAGGATGAACTAGACCATGTCTAACAGTTCTTTGTCCAGTACAGAGTAGTTTCGTTCTGTTGAAGTTAATTTTCTGGACACATACATCAGCGGGTGTAGAGTTCTATCATAACTTTGCATTAAAGACGCCTCGATCCCCATCATGGAAGCATCGCTGCGAAGAATAAATGGGATATCTGAGTTTGGCAATCGCAAAATAGGTGTAGATGAAAACAATGATTTAATATTATCTAATGTGGTCTGGCACTCTGGGGACCACCGAATCATGTTTGGTGAACCCTTATTTAATAATCCAGAAAGACACGCAGTGATAGTAGATAAGTGAGGAATGAAACGTCCATAGAATTGAATTAAACCTAGGAGACTACGAACTTGTTTCTAAGTCTTAGGAGCAGTGATATTAAGTATCTTAGAAATATTATGGTCTTCAGTATGTAATAGACCATGACCGACACGATGTCCCAAAAAAGAGATCTCACTGAAACCAACGTGGGCTTTAGACGGTGTTACGATAGAATAAATATAGATGATCATGCAGGATACGCGAATGATTGCAGGCTTTCATACAGGACATAATGGTCAGCATATACAACACAAGCCGGCAGGTGAACAGGTCCACGGGAAAACATCGTTGACATTTATTGTACGTTCATCACAAGGAGACATCTATCAAGATATATACATGGCATAGTATATGGCAGGGAAAAACATGTAAATGCGATAAGCAGTTACGTCAGTCAATAACGAGCCTCAATCAATAAGTTTTTCTTCATCTCCATTGTTAATAGTAAAAGTAAATATATTGAGAGATATCCTTAAATATCTTATCAATCCTGGCCGTGTACTAATAGGTAGGGCAATGTTCCCGATACCCAAGTAATGTGGCGGAACAAACTGAGGATGGCGACCTAAACTCAGTTACCTCAATATCTTTGAGATACTCCTTACGAAAAATATCAAAAGGGGGTTGTGCAAGACTTCTCAATAAGTTTCTTCCACCTTCTAGAACATTCTTAACAAGGTGGCGGCCTTTGAAAAATACATTTAATGTCCCAGTTAGAAAAAAGCACTCTCCATAAATCCTGGAGCTTAGAAGAAAACACGTCCACTTCAAACCAGTGAACGAATACGAACGGCCTAAATAAACAACACACTGATCCCACGACATGTGACAAAAAAAAAGTCACTAGTTGACTCTCGCTCACCACGGGGTGAACGCTTCGTGCAAAAAGTAGTTTGACTACAGGCGAACACAATTCCTCACATAACATGGGCATGTGCTAGCGTGTAGTAACATGCTACATTATTTTATCCCCAGGTCTATCCTTAACAGACGGTTTAGCCGTCAAGTTGTGAGAACGAAGGGTGGATAGCAAAGAACAGAAACCACTAAAATGATCATCCCAAGAGTTGATAAAAAGACAAATATCATCGAGATATGCAATCACATCATCACGATGAGATAGGATACGACGCGTCATGCATAGAAAAGTAGCAGGAGCATTAAGAAGTCCAAAAGGCATAAAGTTCCACTGGAACAGACTTCGAGGGGTAGAGAAGGCAGTATGAGGTTTGGCGTGCTCTGTAAGAGGCACTTGCCAATAGCCTTTAGATAAATCGAGTTTTGTGAACAATATTGACTTAGAAAGTTTAATAAGTAAATCCTCCAACAGGGGCATTGGTTCAGCATCGAACATCGAGACTTGATTTAATTTACGATAGTCAACACAAATACGAATGTTATGATCCTTCTTCTTAACGATGACCATAGAAGAAGAGTATGGCGACATTGAAGGTTCAATTATGTTCAGTCGTAACATATCATCCAATTCTTTTTCCACCTGAGCTTGAAAGTGAAGAGGGATTGGATAGGGGCGTACACGAATAGGTTTGTCATCAGTTAGTATGTCATGAGTGATGACAGAAGCACGACCAGGAATGTCAGTAAGAACCCCTTAAAAGGATTGTAACAACGAAGATACTTGATGTTGCCTTTCCTTATAACAATCAGTAGAAATAGTGACATCTGTCCAATTTTCCGTTGAATGTAACGGTACAACTGGAAGAGGGAGAGACACATTAGAAAAAGTAGTTTCCTCTTCTTGAATGACAGATAAAGATGCATAACGATGAAGACGACAAGGAAGGTCGTCTGTTGCTTGAAAAACAGACTGGAGATAGTCTGGACGGGCGTGAAATTCTTTCAACATTTTAATATGGAAGGTTTTATGTTTCCCGTCGATATCAACAATGTAATCGACATCAGAAATTCTTGATACAATTTTGAAAGGGCCTTTCCAGGCAATAAGTAGACGATTGTCTTTGCGAGGAAGTAAAACATAGGCCTCATCACCAGGAGAAAGCTTACGAAGACGACGATATCTATTCATGAAGAGTCTTGCTTTCTCTTTCGCGGACTCAGACGATGAGGTAGCCAACCTACATGCGTCAATAATTTCCTGTCGTAAAGTGACGACATATTCATAAGAAGATATGGTGTCATCAGTAATGTCCGAGGCAGTGAGTAGGTCGTGAAGTAACGTCATGGGACTACGAGGTTGTGCACCAAAAACAAGCTCGAATGGGGAAAATCCAGTATGTTCATTTTTCACCTCACGATAGGCGAACAGTGCAGCGGGTAAAACCCTGTCTCATTCTTGAGGATAATCATCAGTTATCTTACCAAGTAGCTGCTTAAGTGTACTATTTTGACGCTCAACTAAATCACTTGACATGGGGTGGAATATACTACTAAGAGACCTGTCAATATCTAGCATGGACATTGCTTGAGAAATAGAGTCGGACACATATTGTGCACCATGATCAGACAAAATTTTTTTTAGGAAAACCTAACCGAGAAAAAATTAGCCATAGAGCATCTGCAACGTCAGCAGATGAAATGTTCTTATGAGGTATAGCCTCTGGCCACATAGTACACAGGTCAATACATGTAAGAATGTATTTTTGTCCTCTGGAAGAACTGACCGATAAAGGACCGATAATACCGATAGACATTTTCTCAAAAGGACGAATAGGAATGTCAGCAGCTTGAATAGGCGCTGAATGATACGAACCACGTACCTTAACTTCTTGACATGTCGTACATGAGCGACAATAGATTGTCACATCCCTAAGAAGGCCTGGCCAAAAAAAGAAGAAAGTACCTAGATTTAGTGTGTGAGAAGCCCATATGACATGTCGTAAGATACGTACTCTCATGTCTGTAGGTACCACAATTTGAGATCGTACGGATGAAGTAGAATCACGTACCATTCTAACAAGTACTCCATTCTTAAGTTAGAACCAATGTTTAAGGTTCGTCTCATGATTTGTGTTATTATTTTGAGCCAACAACAAAAATTTCCTTAATGATGCATCCTTTTGTTGGCGCTCAATAAAAGACTCTCGTGACATAATAGAGTTAGCATCATCATTACGTAAATCGTGAGTTATGGCAGGTGGAACCTGTAAAATCTCCTGAGCCTGTGCTCTAGTTGTAACTGCATAAGCAGCTTGTATGTGTTGCTGTTCCCAGATAGCAACCTGTTGTGGAGTACACTCTTTAACCCCATGGATACGGCCGACAATCAAATCAGCTATTGGTGACGGGAGTACGCATGCATGTATATTACCTGTAAAAAAGGACGTAGCAATGTGTATGATGGCAGATGGAAATGTCTCAACTGTACCACCGAATGTAATGCATTTTACCCTTTTACCTGTAGCGCAAGATGGGTGAACTAGGGATTGCCTAATCCCAACAGTTGAGCAACCTGAATCGAAAAGTACAGAGACAGGAGCATTATTCACCAATCCTCTATGTAAGGTAAGAGAGCCAGAAGCTCCGTCGTGGGCGGACATGGCCGGAAGAGTCGGGAGACGATGACCGCAACTCAAAGTCGTAATAGCATCAGGCTTAACAAAGTTGTGCACCCAGGGCACTGAGATGAATGCTCGAAATCAATGGAACATGAGGATGCATTATGAACATTATTACAGTCACCCTGATCTAAATTTGTTTGAGAATCATGCTGAGCTGAATAAGCATGACGATGCGACCTAGCATTTAAAAATCTACTTCTACCTCTAAATCGATTTTCACTATTATCCCTGAAATGGTTATTGTTATGTCCGCTATTGGGATTATTATTCTGATTTGAACCCCAATGTGAATTAACGTGGAAATTATTTTCCCTTTGACCAAAATATCTGTTTGAAGAATCTTGTTGGTTATGAAGAAAACAAGATCGTGATTGCCAATCCCTATTGTAATTATTTCGTCTAAAATTTCCTGAATTATTTCTATTAAAATCTGATGGCATATTAGATTGCCTCCAGTTTTGTTGTGCTGGAGAACTACCACGGAATGGTTTCCCTTTGAAAGAATTAAAATTCTTATAGTCTCCCTTTCTAAAATTTTGATCAGTACTATGAGATCGAGTGCGAAAATGATTTCCGTGCGGCATAGCGGATGTCACAGGTAACCCTTCTTTGACATAAGAATGGCATACAGTCATATTTGGATGTGCAGTTTCAAATTGTTGACAAAATTGTTCCATATACTTTAAATTTGTAGGTTTCCGTTCATGTAAAAAAGAAAGGAATGACGCATTGACCGAAGATATGACTATCGCGAAGCATAGGTCGACGACAGCTTCATAAGTATGTTCAATTTTAGAGAGTTCAATCCACCTATCAAATGTGAGGCGTATATTTGCTATGAACTCAGTGAAATCCTATCCGGTTTCTGGTAATAACGATTTGAAACGGAGACGATTTCCGTCCTCATTAAGTTGATATTTCCGAAGTAGAGCAGCTCTGACAGTATCGTAGTTGTTTTTGTCAGGTTCTTGCAACATATTAACTGTTGTCATTGCTTCACCTGAAAGCAGTTCCATCAGACGTGCATAGTATTCCGACTTATCAATCTTATGCGCTTCGCATACTGTCTGGAATCTATTTAAATAAAATAGTATATCGTCGGCAGTTGGTATAAATTGTGGCAATCTGATCTTGAAATACCTAGAATTGTCCTTGTGAGAGGAAGCCTGATTATTATGAGCAGTGTTAGATTTGTTTCCGTTCATTAACTTGAGTTTTTCAAGTTCTAAAGACATCAACTTTTGCTCGTGTAGTCTCCTGTTTTCATTTTCAGTAGCCTCCATCTGAAGTCTTTTTTCTTCAGCGGACATTTGAAGTCTTTGTTTATCAGCTTCTAATTTCCTGTCCTCAGCTTCTATTTCCATCCGACGTTTCTGCAATTCATATTGCTGAGCCTTTTTTATATTCGATCAATGCGAATTGTTTTAACTCCTCAGGGTCCATTCCTAAAGATTTACCTTGTTTAATAAAGTAATATAAATTCGATATTTTGTCTACTTTTATTAGCATTTTACTTACTTAGTGAAATAATTTTCTCAAATGGTTTAAAATTTATCTTCTACTTAACATGTGACAAGTTTCTGTCCATAGAACCTGTATAATAAATTCCTAATTATTATTAATGTCAAAAATTATATTACATTGTTACCTAGATACAAATTATTCATGCATTAAAAAGAGAATACCTATTAAGTCATATAAGTAGAAAATACAAGATGTAGACAATGCAAGCAATAGTTACAAAGACAAGATATTAAGGAACAAATGACAACATTCGCAGAATCAACTAAGTAAGAGATTATAAATAAAGAACAAATATTGCAAAGAATGCAATGACACTGCGAGGAAAATGACAAGACAAGCAACAATACAGGGTATAAATAGAAACTTTGTATAGAAATTAACGACAGTAAGATTGAGAATGACGATCACGAACAAAGTGAATCATAAAACTAAGGCACAGTGAAAGAAAAACATTACAATAACAATATTGAAAACGGCACATCACTTCTAAACAATTATGTGTCACAGAAAACCAACGCAGTTAACTAAAAAATCTTTCAGCAAACATATGCTGGAACTCTCCACTGTGGGAAGTCTGCAAAATGTCCCAATAGAACACTCACGAAGGCCCGGGGTTAAATCTGGGATGTTCCCTTCGTAAGTCGCTACCCAACCATGCCCGCATAAAACATGAAACATAGAACACTAATATACGAAAGAAAATTGTGGACATATTAAGAAAGGCTCACGCAACACATGTGATAGTGGTACAGAGTACATAAAAATGAAGACCACTTATCTGCAAAAGAAAACCCCGCAAGACTAGCGATGATGGGTCTCGGTTGTTATATGGTGAGCCATAACAAACATGCTGCAGTCCATAGTCGACTCTACCTTCTGATAGGTACTGATAACCGGATCGCTGGAGGTCGACACGGTCAACCGTTAGGGTGAAAACATCAAAGAATGCGGTGTCATCGTTAGCGTCGCCTTGAAAGATTATTGCATATTGACATACAGAGAACTCTTGTTTATAACATCCTTTCTTGGAACTTGATGTATTGAGCTTGACAACCGAATCTTGAAAAGGAAATTTCTTTTCCCCTATGACTGGGCACCAGATGTTACCACCATTATTATAGTGTTGTGGTATTTTCGGGCTTATAGTTCATGGCCGATAGATTTTAGATAACGCGAATGACTAATGGTGGGCCGTGTAGATGGGCCAATGGTAAAAAGACGAACATCGTTATGATGATTGAGACATGAAGGTTGACCATGGTTTAAGGCATCTGAACTGAACCCATGGTATGTGACATCAACGACGATTTATTGGACGTAGACAGATCCATCAAAGATATACATTTTCAGTTATACAATGTATTACAGTTGCATTGCATCAAGGTACGTTTCATTAGAAAATGGCGTCAATCATGAACTTGACCGACTCTCTGACCGCCGACCTCTCAAGGACGGCGAGAGCTCTGCGGTGAGCAGTTCTAATATTCTGGGTATTTTATAACGGAGCTTGAATAACACGAAGGGTTTTAGGAAAGAAACCCTGGAACTATATTGAAGTACGAATCAAATAATAATCAGCAAGGAAATGGGCACACTAGCGACACGCCATGATAAGACGTGTCGAAGTTCTACCAAATCTTGTCATAGAATAAATACGGTATCAAATTTGATACATAATCAAGCCAGGTGTTGGCTAGAACAGGGGAGGTGTAATATTTTTTCATTGAGTCTTCCCACGACTTGGGGTAAGACTTCCAATAATCTCCGTCAAAAGACGTCTGTCTTCAACCAGACTTTATGGATCTCTTTGTACAGCGTTTTCGCTGTTTGGCAACAAAAACCAATTGCACCGAGTCGCGCTTTTTTGTTCAAGTATTGTGTCTGACGGCGCATAAATAAATAAACATATACAACTTATTTAGTTGCGCTCACATGTACGTCTATCAACACTAGACGGACATCTGAGAGTCTCACACGCTTAACTCCCACGCGTAAAAAGGACTTAACAGTGACCTGTTGAGGTTTCCTACAAGGTGACCAGTTAAGGTTTCCTACAAGGTGACTAGTTGAGGTTTCCTACAAGGTGACCAGTTGAGGTTTCCTACAAGGTGACCAGTTGAGGTTTCCTACACAGTTACCAGTTGAGGTTTCCTACAAAGTGACCAGTTGCAGTGTAGGCTTCCTGCTCCGTATGGAACAGAAAAAAGTGATAGGTGAATGACCTCACTCACCTTGTCACTACTGCAGGAGGTTGGCTGTGATGTTCCCGGGAGCAGTATTTCACAGGAACCACACAGGCAAGGTGATGCTCTTGTGTGTCGGTTTTTATTGTTTTTATTAACTGATTTATTTAAGGATCAGCGCTAAATGCCTCACACTCCATTTTACGACTAGTAGGTACCACAAACCGCCCGCTTTTTTGGTTGAAAACGCACGAAAGTTGAGAAAACTGAGGAAAATTCGTCACGTTTAAGTCGTCACTGTCCCTTTGCTATTAAGCGGATTGTAATAAAATTTATATCACGATACTCATTATCCTCTTCTCTTTTGAAATGTATTAAGTCCCGAATAATAAAAGTTATTGAAGTATTTTTTTACTAATAAAAACTAACAGCAACGTTACGCGTAGTTTGCCCGGGCGCGCGGCCAACTCTCGGCGTTTTTGCCTCACCCCGCTTCATTCAAACAGGTTTCGCTTGACCAGCAGACGTCTGATTTGCATACTGTTTTCACCATTATGATGGGAAGATGCATATCTTTAATTTCGTATAATGCAAGCTGTAAAAAACAAAGTGAAAGACGTCGATTCCTCAAAGTGAAGTTGAAATTTTACAAGATTTGACATTTTAAATGCTGTTATAATTGTTTGCAATGTATGAGAAGTTTTGGGAGCCATTTTCCTTTATTCGTGTGAAATTTTAAAGACTTCTGATATTTGCTGGTGGAGCTATTTGACTTTGAGTAAGTTCTGTATCGCTCAAGTTAGGCCTAGAATTTTAGCAAAGGATAGAGAGCGAGGCTGTTCCATTGGCCGTGATAACTCCCTATTGCGATCAAGATCGAGACGCCACTTATATTGGCTCATGTTCAAACATCATCACATCTTCTGATTTGAGATTGACTATACGTAAGTATATCACTTATTAACAATGTTTTGAACTTTAAATTTTACAATAGTTTTAATATTATTTAGCAATTTAACACGATCGCACAGTTTTTGTGTAACAACGTGGATTGAATTGTTATCACCACTTCAGACATTCGCACATCAATCTAATTTTTTCAAGAGCTTGAAAAGCTAAGAAAGTTACCAATTTGAATAAAAAATGCATGTTTTGATTAATTGGTAATTAAATGAAGGTTTCTTTTGCAACATAATAGGGTGAATTATGATTTCTAAAGCGAATGATATCGCAAGGCCCAATGCCAATGGCCGACATATTGAGTCAAGGCTAGGAAACCGGAAAATTTTTACCATAACTAAAGACGAAAGTAGCTGACGGTGTACTGAAATGTCCGGACTAGCAGGCACTAGTTGGTAGTCTTACCTCGAACATAAATATATATAAACAGCTTTCATGAAATGCACTTTAAATAGTTCAGACTCACGTTAATTAATATACATCTTAATTTAAGCTGGCTGTGCACTTTTCAAGTTTTAAGGTTCGTCCTGATTTTCAATGCACTACATGTACGATATAATAATAGTACATGTAATGCTCTATACATGTAAAGAAAATTCACTTCTGGAATTTTACTGTTGCATACGACTCATACTACGATGGTATAAAAAAACGTTTTTTAATGCTATTAACCTGTTATTTTATCAAAAAATAGCGTTTAGATGTTGTTAATTATTGTTTAGATGTTAATTATTGCCTACAAATGATTTTTGAAATGAGATATGGACAGTATTTTCAAAAAAACATTTTTCTTAATTTTCACATTCTTTTTCTTCCCCTGCGACAAATTGGCCTCTGGACATATTTAAAAAAATTATACAAGAACAAACTGATGTTCAAATCCTCTGGAAAAAAAATGGGTTGTATTTGTGTAGTATGCAGATTAATATGTGCATATTTAAAGCTTGTACCTTTTATATTTTTTGAAATATGATGATGTGAATATTGATGTTCATGCAAAATACTACATTTTTCGGTAATGATTTGCAATTTTTGGTCTCAAATATATTGATAATTATTCATGATGTAGCCCTACAGTTTTTTTTATGTAATCAGTGTATAGCAGACTGTATGCTGTTTGTCAGAGAAGGTTCCAAGATAATATTTAAGAAACCTGGAGTACTCTGAAGTTGGTGTGATGTAACTTTTTCAACTTTGCGAAAGTCCCTACACTTTTAAAAATGCCGTAACTTTTTTATTTTTTGTCCGATTTTAAAATATAAAGTACAAAATTTCATGGTTTTCCAAGAGCTTTCAAACTGCATTGTTTTCTCTGGTGTTTCTGTGCAAACAAAAATCACTTTGTGGTACCTACGACTAGTATTGTTGCCGACAATCGACATGCCAAAGTTCCTTACCTTCCAAGAGCGACACAATGCTCGGAAATCAAGTATGTCTACATCCATAAATGTGTGTGCGTGTGTGTGTGTGAAGATATAGAAACAATAAAAGAACAAATGACTTTGCTAAGTATATTGTGGTCGGAAGATTAAACAGGCGCCTTTTCTCGCTGTCAACCCACCTCGTATGACTTGTATAACCACTTAGCAAGTAACATGTCACATTCACTTTGTAAAATATCGTTTCACAACTTACCCCAAATAGCGTCTACAATCCTCTGGCACAGTAGAATGGACACAGCAATGCTGATTCGATGCTTCGAACACTTGGTCTGGGTATTTTTAGTATTCCTCTTGGAGACCAGTTTGAAGTAAGAGTCTTCATTACTATCTAGTGATTCAAGAGCTGGATTCAACACTTACTATCTACAGTGGACGAGTTGTAAAGACACCCACCTTGACATTAGGAGTGAAGTTCATCAAGACGCCTCTAGAACAGAGCCCTCATCACAAAAGACGACAACCAACCATGCAGTATTCAGCAAGTAAAGTTTTTCTTAACAGGCGAAAGCAACGGACAATTATCATCAGATCCCAAACACGTGTCAGTGACGAAACTTTTTCAACCCCCTAAAGTCACATTCATCCATATTTATTTTAATGTGTAAAAGACTAATTGATTATTAAATGTGTTATGTTATTTTACAAATTCATAGTTGATTCAGTTCTTATAGATAAGAGAGCGCATGTATGATCTAAAATCTGTAATACATATGCATATAGTTACATCTATAAAGCCGAATAAATAATAAGAGTAATTTCGCTGAATTAAATCAGCTGGGGGCTTAAAAGAGCTAACATTTAACTATTGCATAACCATCTTCATAAAAGGCGGTGGGTCAGATATTAATGTTAACATTGCTCCGCCTCAAGCAGCATTGTTCTTGTCATCTGAAATATCTTATGAACATTCCCTCGAGGTAGAAGCATCATTATCCTTCTATCTAGAACTCTGCCAAGAGTAATCTTGTGCGAAGGTAGACACCTTTGAAGACCCACATTAGTTACTCTTGAGTTTGGTCACTGGTTGACCACTACTGCAGAGCAAAGGGAAGGCAACCCGTGACAATCTTCCTTCTCATCACCACATTTCTTGCAGTGGACTGTTATTTCACTTTGTTGAATTTCTAGCTGGCTTCTATTAGAGCTGCTAAGGGCCTGCCTAATTTATTGTTATTATGTATGCTTTAGTTGTATTTATTAAGTTTACTATTTGTCTATTCCACCAGTGTGTTACTGAGCCTCAAAAGGTGAGCAAAGAATAGTAACACTATAACCTATCAGATATGTCGTAGAGGGCGACAAAGGAAGGTTGAGCCTGAGGTGGGCTACCACCATTGTGGAGTTGCGTTAAGCTTAAAAAAATAGGACCACGATGTAAGGAGAACACATTGGCTTTAGGTTAAGTTGTTTACTATCTGGTTGTTGACATTAACAACACATTGGCTTTAGGTCAAGTTTTTTACTATCTGGTTGTTGACATTAACAAACACATTGGCTTTAGGTCAAGTTGTTTACTATATGGTTGTTGACATTAACAAACACATTGGCTTTAGGTCAAGTTGTTTACTATCTGGTTGTTGACATTAACAAACACATTGGCTTTAGGTCAAGTTGTTTACTATATGGTTGTTGACATTAACAAACACATTGGCTTTAGGTCAAGTGGTTTACTATCTGGTTGTTGACATTAACAACACATTGGCTTTAGGTCAAGTTGTTTACTATCTGGTTGTTGACATTAACAACACATTGGCTTTAGGTCAAGTTGTTTACTATCTGGTTGTTGACATTAACAACACATTGGCTTGAGGTCAAGTTGTTTACTACCGTAAAATCTCGCGTATAATACGCACTCGTGTAAATTACGCATGCTTGATTTAGCCCAAAGTTTTCTGGTAAAATGGAAATTCGTGTATAATACGCACCATAATTTTTCAAGATTTTATTTTATTAAACATTTGTTAAAAATCTGAAAGAAGATGGAAGATGCTGCGCGATAGTAGCCTAGTTCTTCGACGAACTGAAAGACCATGTCGCTTCATAAAACGAACTGCCCATCCATGTGACGCTTTAAATGTTGTTGTGCCTGTACGAGGTTTTTTAAGTTCCAGAGCTTTAAGTCGGATTTCAATGCATGAAACACCGATGCCTTGTTGCCTTCTATCCACTACTCACTCCAATAATGTTTTTTTCTAGGTCTGGAAGATCTGGTGGTGACCCACGATTCGCCTTTTTCTTACTAGGCAACACTTGCAGCGCCTCTTTATTTTTTCGTCATAATCGAATGTTGCACTCGTTAATGGAAAAATGTCGACTTGCTGCCCGATTGCCGTTAGATTCTGCATATTTTACCACTAAGAGCTTTTCTGCTGCAGTACAACATTTTCTCGAATTCATTTTTAGGGCTCAAAATAATCAAATGACAAACTTCGCAACCAAGCTTAATATCAAAACAGATTGAAGACCAAGAGTGCGAAATGCGTTTTGCAACAATGTCTGACACATAAGAAGACACATGGCACATTCAATTTTGCGCCATTTTCACTGTCAAATTGTGACAAAAACTTGACAGACTTTCCAATGTAGGTTACTTTCGATATCGAAAATTACGTATTTTTTAGTACTCGCGTATAATACTCACCCGAGTTTTAGCGGGCAAAAATGAGTAAAAATTGTGCGTATTATACGCGAGATTTTACGGTATATGGTTGTTGAAATAATAAAAAAATGTCGCCTTATTTAACGTGAACCACGAAAGTCAAATATTTCATCAAGAGAAATGAAAGTCTCACTGAATGACTGACTGACTGAATTAACAAACGTCGACAAAAATCAATTAATAACCTTACAAGATAGTCCTTGATCTGGGATAGCCAGGGTTAGGTAAGCGGAAGGAAACCATTACAAAAAGGCAATCACTTATAGACACGAAAGACGACCTCTATAGTCGAGAGCCATCTAACTCGTGGTACTGCATCACCCACCAATTAGCATATCTGGTACACATGGTATGTTTTACGAACTCCCCCAGTGTTGAGTTGGGGAAGCCCTCTGGTTTTGCAAGTAAACCTTCGAACTCATCAGCAGTTGCACAAGGATCAAGAGTGAACACGTAAATCCCTGAGGTTAGAAAGAAGGACAGGAAGGGGGTAAATAAGAAATGAAACCAACATTGAAGGAACAACGCAAGATATGCATACTTGGCGTGAATTTGTTAAAGCTTTTTCTTGTATGGGTAACAAAAAAAATAATTGACTTTATCTATTTCTCTGTATTCATATCTCATACCCCTAATGTTGTTTCGTACTGTTTTATCTCGCAATTTCCCGTTTTTTATTTCACCACGCATGCCTTGCACCTACGTAACACGGAGCAACTAGAAAAGACGGCATGGAGATTAAGACAGGTACATTGTTATCACTGGCTCTTACCTGTTCAACTTTGGCTGCATCACAAATAAACAACCTCTCTTGTATACAGAAATGTTGGATGTTGTATCCACGTTCATCGCTTATCTACCCTTCTATTATTTTATTAGGTTGATTACAAGGAAATGTTACAATAACAACTCTCGATCCACGCTTGCATCTGCTTATCTGGTCTGTCATCTCAAACGTAAGATAGCTTAATTAATCATGCAAGAATATGCTTTATGTTGCACCAGACATAACTACGTCATTTTATGTATTTTCACTCAAATATTTGTATTGGCATACACTTCAGAAGAAAATATCCAGTGGATCTGAAAGTTGTGATTTAAATCCATTCCCTGGACCCAGTTAAGTAAGATATGAGAAGAAACACTGCCGTTAGATAGGACAGAGGATGAGCAAACCAGGTGATAGCATGACAAGACAGTCCTGGTTCTGGAACACCCAGCGTTAGAGAGATAGTCATAATAAAAGTTTAGGTAGTACCACAGCAGATACGTATTTCCGAAAGAGAGTAAAGTGTTAGAGATTTCACCGATATAAGTGGTGACTCATTTCCGTCCTCGTCGCCTTTGCCTTCCCTGGCCCAAAAGCAGAGTCGGGTACTCATTGTTTAAGCTGGGTAGAATAGGGCTTAACGCAAAATGGTTTGAAGCCCAGTGCCTTTGCCTCGAGGAGCAATGCGTAAAACTGTAGTTTAAGCTGGCCACCACTCTGTTGATGGAACAGCAGGAGGGATATCGTCGAGCAGAGATTAAAGTTACATCCTTAATTCCATGCTCCTTAATTAAAGAAAAATAAAATAATGATGATGATAAAACTTGACAGAGACAACGGAAGTTAAAAGTAATCTAAAAGTTTAGTACAATAATAACAACAAAGCAACACAGGATCGTTTTGTCCAAAACTCTTCTTAAGGCACTTAAATAGTCACCACGAGTTCGGCTTCGATAAGTTAATACTGGGTGGCGCCGAGCCGACTGACCTGTTTTGAATTTGAATTGCCGCGGTCGCCGATGACGTAGAGTGGTCGGTGAGGTGGCAGCGGAAAGAGGACAAGACGCCATTTTATACTGACTCAGTCACAATGGATCGTTGGACTGTACTGCATCGCACCACCGCTGTTCGTTTTTACTACGAAACAAAATCTGTGACTGCAGTGTAGCGTCAGTTTAGCCGTAATTTTAATGTTGATCGGCTTGGTCAGGTGCCATCTCTCCAATATAATTGTCAAGAAATAAGTCATGCCATGAGAGGCAGACACTCGAACACGTGCTCTCATCTTGCAAGGTGTCATTAGGGCAAGGGCAATACACATGGCACAACAACAAAGTGCTAAATAAGCTGGCTGCGACAATAGATCTGGCAAGGATGAAAGCGAATAGCAATGTCAGGCCGAGCACAGCAAATACATACTTTCTGAGAGCAAGAAAGTCAGCACACCCCAAACCGAGTAAATCAGGTAGCAGTCTACCATCTCTTCTTGACTGTGCAAATGACTGAGAGATGGCGGTAGACCAACCTGGACGAGGGCCATATCCAGAGAGTATCAGGAATTCTCAAAGACGGCCGGATATAGTGCTGCATTCTTCATCATCGCACCAGGTTACACTTATTGAACTGACCGTGCCATTTGAATCCAGATTGGAAGAGCAACATTTGTTCAAAGCGGCCAAGTATAGTGATCTGGCCGCGGATCTGAGACACGATGGGTTCACTGCAAGGGCCATGGCTGTTGAGGTGGGTGCAAGAGGGCTCGCGGCTGCATCAGTGTATGATTTATTGAAACTGTTGGGGCTGAGGGGACAGTCGAGAACAAGGGCACTGAAGAGGCTTAGTGAACCTGCAGAAAAGGCATCATGCTGGCTGTGGAACAACCGCAGTGGGCTGTGGAACTCGGGACAGTAAATTCTATCCCCACCTGCGTTACAGGAAACATCCGGAAAGTGAAACATTTGCTAAGTCCGCAATACATTGAGTTTTTCGTTGTATTGGCGAAAGGACAGTGGCTTACAGGCAACACGCGGAGTATACTATATGAGGTGTCGGGCGCAAGTAGATTTAAGTTGCTAGCGCGCAGTGGATTCAAGCCTCGTTGGCATTGCACAGGGTCTGTCCCTAGTCGTGGTGTGCTGTGGAACGACCGCAATAATTTGTCAACATAAGCGTTACTTTCACATTTGCTCCCGGCTGGCAGAGTTGTGGATTTTAAAACTGCAACCAAGGTGGAGTGGGTTCATTTTCTAAATAAGACAACAGGAGGCGGAGACACTTGGGAGTCATGACCCAGGTGGGCCCTTAGAGTGTAAAAGAGATTAAAGGGCAGAAACACTTGATCGACGGGGGTACTTCTTCTGATTATTAGATTGCCTCCTGTTGTATCGCTCTGTATAGAGTTTCCTATCATCTCATCATAAATGGCATGTTTTAATCTATTGATAGGCTTAAATAATTTTTCCTGTTTTGATTTCAATTATTTGTGACCTTTTGAAATGTATCTGTCGGCTCGGCGCCACCCTGTATTTAGACCTGAAAAACAGTTAGTTCTTGGGAATTTAAAAATGCTTGCAGGATTTCGCACACAGCATACAAGTTTGGAAGAAGAACTGAAAGAACAGACAAGTGAACTAAGATAATAGATATAGATAAAAAGATCTATAGATGAATAAATGGTAATGGCTCGATAGATCGGTGTCCTCGCCTAACAAACAAGGATTAAACCGATATAACAAATGCTAGATAAAACTAGTCAAAGTAAAAGTAGAGTTACATTCACCAACATTCACCCTCTTCATTTCTCAATTCAAGGATGACGTAGAACTGCCACAACGGAAAAAAAAAGTGATCGAAGAGCTGAGAATAGTTTCAAGACCAGACCTGACAAAGGAAGTTTGTCCACAGCATCAGTGGTAGGTGGGACCCAAAGATGCAGCAATAGAGAATGCAGTCATCGACCCATAGCTTGACTGCTTGCGTCAGCGAACCAGAGCTGACCAAGACCCTACTCCACCTCCAAGTGGTGGTCCTGGAAACAGGCGGCATCACTGCAGTCTGGCTGAGAGAGTAGGGATCGAAGTGGGAAGGCAAACCCGGTCCCAAAAAATGCCGTGCAGAAGTCGGATGTGTCGGCCGAAAGGTGCAGATATCGCAGCGTTGCTGTAAACAGACACAACGCAACCAACGTCCTTTTCAGGGCGAACGAGGAAGAAGAAGTGGTAGATAATCTTCTTATCTGTCACTAGCATTCTACCAGCTCAAAGAGATACTACCAACATAACTTCTTCTATCTTATTTTAGATCGGTATTTGTCCTTCTAATTTAATTGGCTTCTATTTTACTTGTTTCTCTTTTCCCTGTTACACTTGCATCTCTTTTCGTCTAATTTACTTACCTGTCTTTTCTTCTTATTTATTTGTATCTCTTTGCTTCTAAGTTACCTGGTCTCTTTTTTCTTCTAATTTTCTTGCCTGTTTTTTCTGTCATCTTAAAAGTCTCTATGTCTTCTAATTTACTTGATTGTCTTTTCTTTTGACTGGTTTTTCGGACTTTTCTACTAATTTATAATGTCTATTTTTATCTTTTTTTTTCTACTTTCTCCTAATTGACTTCTCATTTTTATACTTTACTTGTATCTCTTGTATTATAATATACGTGTCTCTTCTTTCTTGTACGTTGCTTGTATTTCTTATCCTCTAATTTACATGTAGTTTCTTTCTTCTTCTTTTTCCATCCTTAGCCATCAACCGGCAAAGCAGTATGTGGCCAGTACGCCTAGTGGCGTCTTAGGGCAACAACAAATTGATCAATCTATCGCTGTTTCCACCACGCCTAGTGGCGTCTTTGTGGAACAAAAACAGACCAAACAATCTATCATTGTTTCCGTAATCAGATTGGTTGGCAAGCAGGTGATCAGCCCACTGTGACATGTAGTTTACTTGTCTGTATTTTCTTTTTTTTTTATTTACCTATCGCCGTTTGTTTCTTTTAATTTATTTGCTTGTGTTGCTTTTTTTACTTTTTATAAAATTGTTTCTGTTTTCGTTGTTTTTACCTGTGTAATGTTTTTATAATTTACTTGTCTCTCTTTTTTATAAAATACTTTTATCTTTTATTTTCCAATATATATGTCTTGTCTTTTTTTTCTTCTAAGTTTTGTTGTTGGTAAACTTTCAAACGTCAACTTAAATAAGTGTAAAGAAAATGTTTGTCAGCTCAGGCTGTTGGTATCTCTGTAGAGTGGTACTGACAACTGATGTATATGTCTTCTCTGTTCTTCGTGTGTTCAGCACTTGTGCAGCAGATGTTCAACTGTCATTTTATCGGTGTCAGAGCTATACTTTATGTGTGTCTTATTTCTTCTAATTTACGTGTCTCGTCTATCGTGTGTCCTGTTGTCACAGGATAGGCATTCGCCGAAATATTAAGTTGGTCACGTTGGAGAGTGGCGACGCTGTTAGAATTAAAAAACCGGTTTGGTCAGTTGGGCCAGAACGGAAGAGGATATAAAACTTTTGGGCGCAAATCATTAGACGTGATGCCTGCCGTCCTGAGAGGACGTGGTCCCTTTGTCAGCAGTTTTTGCTGGGATTATTTGAATGCCATTGTGGTTTACATTTCTTGCCGGTATTCTTGTGATCAGGATTATTTTGTATATCGCTAGAACGGTGGTGTAATTTCTAGTGGTTTTTTTCCAGTAGATCACTTACTTTAAGTATCGTACGTTTGAGTATTGCTTTACTACAGTACCGGGCTTAGCCGGTGAGCGAAAGTCATTGTTTATTTACTGGATAGGATATGTAGGTGATTATGTACTGTTATATTGAGCTGTTGATTATGGCAAGTACGAGGGGCGTTCAGAAAGTAATGCACCACATCGTTTTTCTCAGCTAATAATGAAGATAGTAGCATGAAATTTTGCACACTTCAAATATTGCATGTGCCAATTGTGTGCACCAAATTGCACCGCAACCGGCCAAATAATACGGCTGCCCTAAACAGTTAAAATGGAGCGTGTTAGCAACTTGCGTTATAAGCAGCGAATTGTGATAGAATTTCTCGTTGCAGAGAAGGAAACTGTTATGAACATTCACAAGCGTCTATGTGATGTGTATGGAAGTTTTGCAGTCGACAGGAGTACAGTCAGCCGCTGGGTTCAGAGAATCAAAGAATCAGGAAGTGGAGATACGGAGCTGCTTGACCGGCCGCGCTGTGGACGTCCTGCCACAGCCACCAACGCAAAAATGTTGAAATGCGCTGAGGGCATTATTCTTACTGATAGGCGAATCACTACTCAACAATTAGCCTTACAGCTAGCTGTCTGTCAGCACTGGTAGTGCAAATGCAGTTATAAAAACTCTCGGATTTTCTAAGGTTTGCGCAAGATGGGTTCCTCGATGTCTCACAAATGACCACCGATTGCAAAGGAAAGCAATTTCTTCTGAATTGTTGGAGTGTTTCAATGCTGATGGAGAGAACTTTTTGGCTAAGATCTTTACAGGTGACGAAACCTGGGCACATCATTTTGAACCTGAGACAAAAAGACTGTCAATGGAGTGGCATCATCCGCAATCACCAAGAAGAAAGAAATTCAAGACAATTCCTTCAGCTGGAAAGGTCATGATCACTGTTTTTGGGGACATTTTTTTTTTCGTTCGCCCGCTAATACTCGAGGCGAAATCTCAGGTTATTATTAATGTCTAACCTGACATTGATTTTACGTGAGTATCCCTTTTTTCTTGTACAGAGACAGGTGTCCCTCGCCATTCAGGCAGATACTTGCCGATTTTGGAGGTACTCATTAGAGCTGGGTCGGCTCAGGAGCCGCCAGTCCCTGGTCGACGACACTCCTTCAAATGTCTCGCCAGGTCTCGAGTTAATCCAGTCCAAATCCCGATCGACGAAAAATCCTCAAATGCCGTCGCCCGGGTTTGATCCTGGATCACCCGGTCGCCAGAGCCGTGTGGTAACCACTACGCTAGCGCGGCTCCCATTTTTTGTTGGGAACATTGAAAGTGTGATTCTTGTGGACGTTATGCCAAGAGGAGAGACAATCAATTCGCAAGCTTACATTAAGACATTAAAAAAACTCAATCAACGTTTTCGCAGAGTTCGGCCGCACAAGAATCCAGCAGACCTGCTTCTCCTTCACGACAATGCGCGACCTCACACAAGTCTGGCAACACGTGAAGCAATCAACAAATTGGGTTGGACTGTACTACCCCATCCACCCTATAGTCCCGATTTGGCACCCTCTGATTTTCATCTATTTGGTCTACTTAAAGATGCACTCCGTGGGACAAGGTTTGAAGATGATGAAAGAGTGATTCATGCAGCGAAGAAATGGCTACTTGATCAAGACAAAATCTGGTACGGGCTAGGAATACATGCACTTGTTTCGCGCTGGCATAAAGCCGTACAAGTTGATGGGGATTACGTTGAATAATACCGATGTTTACATGACATATCCATGTATATTGTGTATAAATTTCATGCTTTTTGGATAAACAGCTCCTCAGAAAAACGATGTGGTGCATTACTTTCTGAACGCGCCTCGTAGATTGGCATTTCCATTGCATTGTTATTTCAGGTGTATTGCTAGCCGTGTGCGGCTTTTGTGTGTGTACAATATTTATTAAAGGGTCCTTACCTGTTCCAGGTGTTATTGGTTATTTAATGTCAGCTATTGTGTGCTGTGGTCATACCTGTAGATAGTGAGCCTAAATCTATAGATTTGCCATGTGTTAACTTGTTAAATCCACAGTACAAATAGGGTTTGATCCGACAGCACAAGTAGTCTTGTGCGTGTTCTGATAGCTGTGAGCTCGTCCATTCTTTTGGCCGTGGGGCCTGTATTTTGTAATATTAATTCCCAGCTAGCTGACATCTGAATGGCGTGTCTATTTTATAGGCCGTGGGGCCAGTGGTTTTGAAGAATCTTATAATACTTGATAGCAAGGCCGTAGAGCCTGTGTTTGCTATAGTCAGGCCATTAAGAGTTGTACACACAGAGTATTAGGAGTTGGCAGCCGTGTTGGCGCCTTCCTAGTTAGTATCAACTCACGGGAGTGAGTTATTTTTGATCGTCCAGTAGAAAGTCAGTGTGTTTGTCAGTCAGTGTAGTGTACTGTTTACGATTGTTTCACCTGACCTCGATTACGATAGCTGACCTACTTACAGCGTCTCAGTAAAAATGGCTATTTTTCAGTGAATAAATATTTTTCAGTATGTCGTCGTTAAAGTATTGTACATTTGAGTTTCAAGTTGTTTGCACTGTTATGTTTCCAGTTCTAGGTACGAGTGTGTTGAAGTGATAGGCTAGGGTTGCAGCGTGCGTCAGGCAGGTCAGTTTGGTGTATCTCTAAGTCTTATTGGTGGTTGGTGACAGTGATCCAGGTGGAGCAGCGGAGCTTGGGGTGTTGGTACCATCTAGCTAGATTGGCCCAGAAGGCAAATGGAGTGTCATATGGGAGATAGCTTGGTCAACCTCGGTATAGGGTGGAAGGAGATTGGTGTAAGGAAATTGTAGTTGTTAGGAGGTTAATAGGGTGTCTGGTACCTCAAGTCATCGTGTTGGACTTTTGGTCTTGTCATTACTACTCAGATGTGCCCAACCAGGGGTGAAAGTCAATGCCTCTGACTTGACCTTACTACTTAGATGTGCCCAACCAGGAGTGAAAGCCGGCGCCTGTGACGTTTCCTTACCACGCAGACGTGCCCGACCAGGGGTAAATTCTTATGTGCAGTGTTCCTGCCGACCTGCGGGTGTCCAGTATACGTTACCTTGTAGACTGCTGTGATCCGTGCAGTGTCGAACTGTGAAAAAAACTTTTCGTGTTACAGTCATATTACAGTGCCAAGGGACTTACATGTATTTATCCGACGTATAGACTGGTGATACTAGCTGTGCAGCTGAACTTGTAGGAATTTAGACAGTTCTGTTTATATTGTGGACAGTGCTGTGTGAGCACCGTATAGAACAGAGTAGTCATCGTGTTAGAGGTTACCATACCGTGACAAGGAATTCTGTTGCGAGTTACTGACACACAGACTTTCAGAGAAGCTTGTTTCCTGAACTTAGATTCTTTTGGATTGTACGTTTTCTAGTGTGGAGTCTGGTTTGTACCGTGTTCATCATACATCGTCAGTGCTGAGAATACTTCTTGCTCAAGCGTCGTTGGACCTTCAGATAAGTTATTGTTTGTTTGATTTTGTATAATATATTATATTGATATTTTCTTGTTTTTTCTGAAACACTAAATTTTCTTGTCTGTCTTTCTATCTGGTACTAACTATCATTTAACCTAATCTGTATAGTAATATACTGCTGATTCTTTATGTGCTTCTTGGTTTGTTATTGTTTTCCTTCCTTTTGTTGTGTCTTTTTTTCCTATTTTCCGAATATGACTTAGTTTGTATATATGTACGTGAATAGTTAGTTGGAGTAGATCTTTCCCTGTATTCTTTAGTACGTGGAGTGATTAGATGATTTAGTTTAGTGTTATAGAGTTAATTTTGCTGATAAGTTATTTAGTTTATTTTCACTGGAGTGGTTCATCAGTGCTCAGTGGAAGAGATAGCTTCCAGTACCTCATTGTTGACTGTAGTTTTTGTTGAGTCTTTGGTGTTATACTGTATTGGTGTGTTCAAGGGAGGAAGGGTGGTGAGTTTAATCCAGTCTTTGCCTCTTGTGGAAAAGATTTGATTAGACCGATTCTTTTAGGGTGTGGCTGTGTTTGTTTTGTGGTGGAGTCAGGCAGACGGGATTTCCTGTCACTGCCCTGCTTAACATTTTAAGCCATGTTGGTGTTAGGTGTATTCGTGTAGTGTATTTATATTGTCGTGTACATCCAATAATTCTGTGGCAGTGTAGATCGTGATCGTATAGTGGTGGCAGGAAACTTTGATGGCCGTTAGATAATTTAATCTTTCATCCAAAACTACAACTGTCTTACTTTAGTTTTTAGCTTCCAGTATAGATTTCACTTCAGTCAAAATTATATAAAAGATGTTTATTTCGATTGAAGATTCGTTGAAAAACAATACATATTGGAACATACAATATGCTCTCTGGGTCCAATATAAAATCCATCTCTAATCATCGACTTCTTGGGATCTCAGCTTGGGCGGATGTTATTCTTTCAATCCTTTATGGACTTTCCGGTATATCTTGTATGAAAATCCACACAAGATTTTATGACATCATGGACTCATGAGTACCATGACAAATGATGTCATTGGTTTATGACTAGTGTCTGTGTACTAACTAGTCTATACAAGTACATAGTGTATCTGACTTGCTAAAGTACTTTCTATCCTAAGGGTGGCGTAGTAGGCAACACGGCCACATACGCCCAGGGGCCACCAAAGTGTATCCCGTAGGGAGACACTTTAGTCCCTTAAAAAAATGAATAATCCCTAAAATATGGGGTTTCATGTATCCCACCACAAATCATGTCGGAAGGAATACAACAAACAATAGATGGGAATGATGGATGAAACAATATCATGAACATTTCAAGAAGTAATTATGAAGGGGTAGGGACTGATGGACATAGTCAAGAGGTACATGGAAGGACAGGGGAGGATATGGTATTAACAACTAGCACTAACAATGAGCAAAAATATAACAGTAATGGAACAATCATCAACCAACTAGCCAACCGCTTTTATGGGTTGATAGTTATCATTATCTCTCAAACATATGTGAATTATAAAACATGATAGAACATGAGAAGCGAGTTAACGTCGCACAGGAAAAAACTGGGAAAAAACAAAAAAATGGCGGGTGCCCATAAAATATGGCGGACGCTCAAAATGGCGGATGTACAACATGGCCGACATAATGAAAATAAACCACAAAACTCGGTGGTAATACAAAAAGCAAAACATTAAGTAAATCATGAAAATATCGTAAACATAATAGCAATAAATGGGCATGAACATAAAATAAATTCAATGGGGATGGACAAGTAAAGTAGCATTATAAAGAAGTCATCCTGATATGACATGGAGGTAGCCTACGGAACGTTCAAACGAGAGGTGTAGGGATTGGTCAGTTCAACATGCGGAGTGTAGACCAAATATGCTTGAGTGGAGGAAGGAAGAATCATAGCTCCGTATGTATTAGAGATGACCGCTGCAAGGAGCTTAAAACATTAAAGAATTCGATATAATATCTGGAAGGAGGCAACAGTTCAAGTTGTCAATGTCTGGAGTAAACGGTTGCAGGAATCAAGGAGTGCAATGGTCGTGTGTGATGACGTATTAGCATCACGCAACAATCGAGGCGGAGGTATTATGTCTTTCTGTGTGCGTCGAGGAAGACGAATGTCATTGACCACAGGAGAGGATGAAACATAATGATGGGATCTAAAAGCAGGACGCGGGGAGGGCAGTGGAACACGAACTGGAATACGGGATGCACGGAACTTTGCAGGAGGGTGTGGAAGAGGAGTCGGAGGGAACTGACGATGTCGTGGGAGACATGAAAAACGGGGACGGACATGAGCAGTGGGCTGAAAGAGGTATTTGGGAAAGGGAGCAGAATCGCCAGATGATGTCGAATGACGACGTTTAGAAGGAAAACGAGCTGGGGGAGGAGGAACATCAGGTTCAGTATCAGAATAGTCGGACTCAGGTGCTGTATCAAGGTCGGAGGGAGGCGGAGGAAAATAACCAGAGGGAGGAAGAGCGTGGTCAGAAGAGACGTGAACAGAGGGAGGAAGGGATGTATGGACAGGAGCTGTGGCAGTAATAGGAGGTACAATAATATCATGCTGAGGCGAAGCATGAGAGGGGCCCGGAGTAACAGAGGGTAACTCAGACAAACGCGCGTCACGGGAGTGGATACGGGAGTACAGTTCAGGAGAAGGGATAGGACCTTCAGAGGCGGAACAGGAACGATAACGTCTGTTAAAGATTTTTCTCCACTGTTTTACTGGCTTTATATATGCTCTTAGTCCATCTTCTGTCATTATGAGACAACCTTGTCCGTTCCACGTTGTTAATTTCCCATATCTTTCTGTTTTTTATCTCGGCAATGAAATTCCTTACTGCCATTCTATGTCTCCTTTTATTAAGTGTGTTCCAGTGTCCTGACCTGTTCTGATAACGTCGTAGCTGTGGCACGGGAGTACGTTGAATCTGTGGACTGTACGGGACCTTAGGTTGTGAACAACTTTTTGATGTATGTCCGGCCAAACCACAAAAGTAGCAAATGACTGGAGCTACTTGTTGAACTTGTAGAGCAGATGAGTGCGCTGACCAAACTGTTGGCGATAAGATCCCGGCAATGGAGTATCGCACGGCTGTAACATGGATGGTTGCTGCCAAGACTGACGGTAATGACTGACGTATATTGGCTCTTCATCTGTGTGATCGTGTGCACGAGGTTCACGCCCAAGTCTATTGGCAAACCGTTTCTTCACATTGTCTTCATTTATTGCTAGTTGAATGGCATCAAGGATTGTCTGTGGGTCTTTCCTTATTAAATGAAGTTTCAGCGCATCTGACTAGAGACCATCTATAAAAATGCCAACAAGTTGATTTTCCGTATCATTAGACGCAGAGGAAGGTTCCACTAAAGCATCTTCAGCTAGGTTTAACAACCTATTGGGAAAAAACTGAACCGACTCGTGACGGTCCTGATGGAGTCCGCGAAGCAAAGTCCAAGCATGTTGGTGATCCTTAACGGAACAGTAACGGCGGATGAGCTCCTTTTGGAGAGAGGCGAAGGTCTCGTCTGGAAATAACTGTGCACGGCGACGTAGATAGTCAGTGACAAGTGACTGAGATGATAAGAAAGCAACACGTTTGCGATCGGCATCAGTGGCTGACGGAATCAATGAAGAAAATTTCTCAATATCACGTAACCACTGTCGAAAAGTGGACGGATCGCCATCCAAAGGCTTAACAATGTTAGTGATGTTGTGCAGATTTGCACTCTTAGTAACCAAGCTAAGGGTGGTAGCAATAGCTTGTAGAGAACTATTAGGAACTTCAGCGCTATCTGGCAATGGTTGACTTAATGCATGCTGTTGTTGCATGTCATTATCTACTGTTGTAACAACAGATTTTGCTGTTGGAGCAGTTGTATTTGATTTTCAAACTGATGGTGTAGGTTTGGATCCATCATGCATAAGCTGTACCACACCAAAAATGACAATCTCTGGTGTGTGAAAGGTCACGGGCACCAAATAATAATATTTGATAGTGTAGTGGAGTGGTAGTGGTGGTAGGAAACTTTGATGGCCGTTAGTTAACTTAAGCTTTCATCCAAAACTACAACTGTCTTACTTTAGTTTTTAGCTTCCAGTATAGATTTCACTTCAGTCAAAATTATATAAAAGATGTTTATTTCGATTGAAGATTCGTTGAAAAACAATACATATTGGAACATACAATATGCTCTCTGGGTCCAATATAAAATCCAACTCTAATCATCGACTTCTTGGGATCTCAGCTTGGTCGGATGTTATTCTTTCAATCCTTTATGGACTTTCCGGTATATCTTGTATGAAAATCCACACAAGATTTTATGACATTATGGACTCATGAGTACCATGACAAATGATGTCATTGGTTTATGACTAGTGTCTGTGTACTAACTAGTCTATACAAGTACATAGTGTATCTGACTTGCTAAAGTACTTTCTATCCTAAGGGTGGCGTAGTAGGCCACACGGCCTCAATTCTTTTGTTGTGTTTAAGTGGTGTATTCTCTTGTTTCATCTTGCTATCTTGTAAATACGTTTACAGGTATCCCTTGTTTTCGTTCGTGTGCAGGCTCGCATTGTATATATTAATGTACCTCTTCTCGTTTTGGTCTATCATCTTGTTCCTCGTGACTGGAATTGTGTTTTCGTAATGTGTTATATGTGTTTCTTTCATCTGTGTAGTTTTCATTTTGCCATAGGTAGTACTTGCATAATATGGGTTATTGAGATTAATGGTAAGTGAAGTATTATCTGAATATAGCACCAGTGTGGGTGCCAGTAACAGAGTTTAAAGTAAAACCTGATTTTTGGATTAAGTTGATATAGTGGTGTTAAGGTATCAGGACGTTTCATTAGTTGTTATTATACAACTGTCCACTATTGTAAGTTTGTTTGAGTGTATCTCAGAGACTAAGTGGTTAGTTAGACCAAAGTTTCACAGTGATGAGACAGTAGCCAAGCGGCAAATTAAAACTATATACTACGAGAGATAAATGTTGATGATGTGTATACAGTGAGAGGTGAGGTGTTATATACTTATATACATAAATATATATATATATATGTGTGTATATTGGAGTACTGATATCAATATTTACTGTTATTACTGCATATTTTGCAAGCAGAGAGTTATTTGGTGATATAAGTGAAATATATACGACTGAGTACTTATATAGCAAAATCTATAAATAATAATAATAAATTCTTTAAGCACCAAACACGGCGCATAAGGCAGAAACCAGTGCTCTCCAGGTTGTTCGTTGTGACGCCACTCCTCTTAGCTCTTGCACATTATTTAGGCCCAACGTTCTTCCTTCTCTTATTATTGTTCTTCTGAGTGTTTCTTTTGGTCTTCCTTTTTTCCTCTTACCCTCAGGAACCCAAGTGAGCGCCTGTAGTGGTATTCTGTTGTTTTGCATTCGTAGGACATGACCGATATATGACCATCGTCTTTTCCTTATATAGTTGGAGACATATTTCTGCCTAGAGTCTTCTCTTATTTGTCGATTAGTCTTGAATTCTTTCCAACTGATGTTCATGAGTTTTCTAAGACATTTGTTCTCGAATGTATTCAGCTTGTTCTCCAATGATTTTGTTATTTTCCAACTCTCACAGCCGTATGTTAACACTGAGATAACATTTGAATTAAACAGACGAAGCTTGGTATGTATATTCAATGATCGTAATTTCCAAATGTTAGATAATCTATTGAAGGCGCTAGCTGCCAAAGCAATTCTAGTATGGATTTCTCTTGTTGTGTCACCATCCTGAGTCATTTTACTGCCTAAATAATTGAAACTTTCAACTTTCTGTAGTTTTTCCCCGTTCAAGATGATATCAAAGGTCTCGTTAGAAAAGTTCATAGCTTTAGTTTTAGAGGCATTTATTTGGAGACCTATTTTAACCGAGAGATGACACAAATTATTTATTGCTTCTTGGGATTGTCTTGGTGTTGAACTTAAGAATGCTACATCATCTGCGAAATCCAGGTCCCCCAGGAATTTTCCATTTGTCCATTTTATACCTAATTGTTCATTGTGGGTATAGTTTCTGTGGTGAAGTGGGATGTTATAAATATTTATAGGGGACTTAGTGTACTGACTGAGATCAGCTGTGAAGGTATCTATATCTATTAAGAGTAGTGTATTATAGATAACCTTACTTGCTACCACATATCTCTATATCTCAGTCAGAATTATTCTGGAATAGTGTGATGCTACGTTATGTGTCTAGGGTATGTGTATGATGAAGTGTAAGTCACAACAACAGACAGATAAACAATTTAATTTAATCCACTACTCTTAACAACACTGTGACACTCTTACTTACTTAGTCGTTCCTCTTCTACCGTGAGGTGTAGAGGTTTGGAAGAGAGAGCGCCAGACTATCCTATCGGCTGTCTTTTTCCTGGCCTGGTTCCATTCTAGTCCTCGGTCCTTCAAAGATTGTCTAATATTGTCCTCCCAGCGGACTCTGGGTCGTCCTGGAGGTCTGGATCCCTGGCTCTTTGTTTCCCATGCTTGTCGTGGTAGCCGATCTTCTCCCATTCTGCAGACATGGCCAAACCATCTTAGTTGGGACTGTTCTATTTGGGTCTGCAGCGGGTGGGATTTTAGGCCTTGACGTATCGTCTGGTTGCGGACCATGTCTCTTCTTGTTACTTCAACCACCTTCCTCAGATACCTCATTTCTGAGGTTTGAATCTGGCTTTTGTGGGTTGTAGTCATTGCCCATGACTCGCATCCATATGTCAAGACTGGCACATAGGTGGAGCGGTATACAGCCATCTTCGTTTTCTTACCAACCTCTTTCTTGCTGAGGAATCCTCGATTTATGGCCTGATAAAGTCTCCCAGCCGCTGCTTTTCGAGTGGCCAACTCTTCTTTGATGCCCCCCTTTCGGTCTATAATAGCTCCGAGATATTTAAAGTGGTCGACCTGCTCCAGGACCTGTTCTCCCAACTTAATCTGATGTTTTCTTTCTTCTCGTGATATCACCATGGATTTTGTTTTAGAGCTGCTTATGACCATCCCTCTCTTCTCCAGCTCTTCCTTCCAGACTTGCAGGTTGGATTGGAGATGTGTCTCTGATTTAGCAATCAGGACAACATCATCAGCAAATGCTAGCTCTGAAATACAGACCTGTCTCATCTTCCAGTACCCCACTGAATACTTTCTTGTTCTCTCCTTACATGCCTTGATGACATCGTCCATGAGGAGTATGAAAAGATAAGGTGACAGGATACCACCTTGTTTTACACCTCCCCTCTTAAAACAGACATTATATGTCAGTCCTTTATTCTATATACACATAGAGAAATTTATTATTATTGCTGGTGTTTACGGTGATTCTCATCACACGGATGGCGGCTTAAAAAATCCGCTCCCAAATTGGTTTTTCCAGATATATACTCAATGCTAAAATTATATGGAGCCAGAAGCAAAGACCATCGGAGTAACCTAGAGTTCTCATGCTTAGCCTGTGCTAAAAACGATAAAGGTTTGTGGTCTGTTTGCAACTTAAATGCCTTCCCATATAGATAAATATTGAATTTCTTTATCGCCCATATTACTGCAAGACATTCTTTTTCGCTAGTTGAGTAGTTGATTTCAGCTTTATTCAACTTTCTGCTAGCATATGCCACTGGGCTTAATTCCCCATCCAATGCATCTGATTTCTGTAGTAGAGTTGCACCTAACCCAATATTACTTGCATCCGTCCTTACTATGAATTCTTGACTTAAGTCAGGTAATTTCAAAATGGGTTTACTTGTGAGCTTTTCCTTCAATTCTTGGTAAGTCATTTCACATTGTGGTGTCCATGTAATGCGATCTGGATGTCCTTTACGTGTCAATTCAGTTAAAGGTGCACATATGGAATTAAAGTTTTTGATATACTTCTGGTAGAAACCACATAATGAGACAAAGGATCTCACGTCCTTCTTGGTTTGTGGTCTCGGGGCTTTCTGTAGTTTCTCTAAATTCTTTGGGTCAGGGGTCATGTTTCCCTGATAAACTGTGTGTCCCAAAAATTCCAATTCTTTACATCCAACGCAACATTTGGTTGGTCGGGCTGTTAAATTTGCCTCCCTAAGTCGATCAAACAGCATGTTCAGAGAGTCAATGTGTTCCTCAAATGTTTCTGTTGCTATAAGGATATCATCCATAAAATTTGTTATACAGGGATTATTCAGAGGATCCAATAATTTTCTCATCATTCTAGAGAAGACACTAGGCGCATTCTTCAATCCAAATGGCAATCTATTAAACTCATAGTGTCCTTCTGAGGTACTAAAAGCTAGGTATGGTCTAACCTCAGGCTTTACTGGAATCTGATAGTATCCTTTACTCAGATCCACTTTTGAGAAATATTTAGCTTTATTTAGTCTGGCAAACAGCTGATTTGTATCCGGCAATGGATCCACCTGTCCTTCTGTAATAGCATTCAGTCTCCTGTAATCTATACAGAGTCTATGTTCTCCAGAGGGCTTCCTTAAGAGTACAACACCGGAACTATACGAAGACTCACTGTGCGAAATAATTCCTTCCTTCAACAGATAGTCTATCTCTTCCTTCAAAGCTTTCTCCTTAGCAAACGGAATCGAATATGGTTTCATACAGACAGGTGTGGAGTCTATCAGTTTCATATCATATTCCAATAGGTTTGTATGCCCTGGTCGGTCTGTTAACACCTCTGCATGATTATTTAGAACCTGTTGCACTCTCTCTTTCTGAGTTTTCGTTAAATGTGTACTGATTTTCACCTGTGCTGCTGTCTCACAGGGGTGTAATGGATATTCAAATGATGAAAGTGGTTCCTTTTTCATCTCCATGGCGATGGACAAGGTCAACAAGTGTGTCTCTTCCTGATGTTCTCTTTCCAAATATTTCTTCAGGAGATTCACATGATAGATTTTTTCTTTCCCCTTCTTATCTATCTTATAATTTGTTCTAGACACCTTCTCTAGAACTGTATATGGACCCTGCCATCCAATTTGTAACTTATTCTGACTCCCAGGCAAAAGAAGCAGTACTTTCTCTCCCACAGCCAAATTTCTGTCTTTCGCCTTCCTGTTATAATAGGCAGCATGTTTCTTCCTGGCTTGTTTCAAATTTTCATTGGCAAGTTTCCAGCCAGTTTTTAACCGAGTGGTCAGCTCATTCACATATTGGTATGAAGATGTAATGTTTTCCTCTGCCTTTTCATCAGTCCACGTTCTTAACAAAGCTTCAAGTGGACCTTTTATTGTCCTTCCAAACAATAATGTTGCCGGGGCCATACCGGTTGAACTATGGGGTACCTCCCGATAAGCAAAGAGGGCGGCGTGCAGGTACTGGTCCCATGTATCTGGTTTTTCGTGTGCCAACTTTCTCAGGATCGACATCAATGTGCCGTTAAATCTTTCCACTTGGCCGTTCCCTTGGGGATGATACACACTACAATGGAAGTGTTTGGCCTGGAAGATCCTGAAAACTTCTTCAGTAGTTTCCCCTTGAACTGAGAGCCATTATCAGTCAAGATTTGATTGGGAAAGCCTAACCTTGTGAAAATTGTGAGCAATGCCTCTGCCACATGTTTAGAATCAATCGATGACAGGGCTACTGCCTCTCCCCCCATAGAACAAGTGTCCACCAGAGTCAGAATGTAGCTGTTCCTTCTCTTGGTTCGGGTGAGAGGTCCCACAAGATCCACGGCAACTCTCTCAAGGGTGTTCCCACTATGGGCATTTCCCCCAGAGTTGCTGGTGCAGTCCAATGTTTAGGTGCTACTCGTTGGCACTCTGGACAGGATTTTACATATCGTTTGATATCTTCAGTTATTCCTGGCCAGAAATAGTGACAAGCTATTCGCTGTCCTGTTGCGCTGATTCCCATATGACCACTGAAGGGAATCGCATGCCCTAGTTCCAACACTTTAGTCCTATATGAAGTGGGAAGGACCAGCTGTCCGTGACCATTGGATTCAGATCCAGCCTTCCTATACATCAACTTGTTTTTCATGTAAAAATCTCCCTTGCCTGGAGTTTTATGACAAGTTGACAATTTTCTGAAACAAGGCTTGAGTGTTTTATCCCCAGCCTGTGCCTTCCTCATCTCTTCTGGAGTGGTATCCAACATAATATCCTCCTCCTGTCTTGAGGTCGACCTGACCTGAAGGGTTGCCATATACACAGGTTTCCTTCTGCAACGGTCAGTGTCATGATTGTCCATCTGACAATTTTTACACCACCTTTTTCCTTGGTTGAAAGATTTTCTTTCATCATATTTCCTTTCATCGAATTGTGGGAATTTATTTTTATTTTCATACCGTGGCCTATCAAATTGGTGCTTATCTTTATTTTGATCCCTAGGATCAAATTTATTAAAGTTCTGTGGTGCCCTAAAGTTATCCACCTGTTTCTTTTTATTACCTGTTACCTCTGCTTGAGCTGCTTGATACCTTTCAGCAACATTTAGCAACTCACCCAGCCTCTCTGCACCTTGTTCCATGAGAAACTTTCTCAGGTCTGGAGCCATGGACTCTCTTAGTTGCTCTATAAGGACCATTTCCTTAAGATCTTGGGTTTTCCCCAGAGAAGTCCATTTCTCCAAGTATGTCTCTATTCGTGCAGAGAACTGGTGATAGGTTTCACCTGACAGTAGTTTAGCATTCCTAAATTTTTTCCTATAAAATTCTGCATTCTTTTCATACCTTAACAAAAGAGCCTGCTTTAGCATGTCATAATTTTCCTGATCACCTCTGCTCATTTTTGCAAAAACTTCATAAGCTGCCCGACGAAGTCCCTGAGATAACTTTAAGCTCCACCTTTCTCTCTCTAACCCATACGTGGTAGCTAATAGTTCATACCTATTTAGGTAGCTCTCAATATCATCGTCTTTCTCAACAAAATGATCTAAATGAAAATTCATAGCTGAGGTTGAGGCTCCTTGAGTAACCGTAGCATCAGAGGCAAAGGGACTGGCACCATTTTCAGGAGCATGGCCTTGAAACTCAAACTCCCTTAGTCGTAACTCATGTTCCCTTTGTAATCTTTTTTCTTCTGCTTCCCTTTCTGCAGCTAATTTCCTCTCTTCCCTTTCTGCAGCTAATCTTTTGTCTTCTCTTTCTGCTTCCAATTTCTTAGCCTCAGCCTCAATCTGCAACTTCTTAATTTCCCTTTCAGCCTCTAACCTTCTTTCGGCTTCAAACCTTCTTTCTTCGCGTTCAATAAATTTGTCACATTCCGTAGTAACATAGGCAACCATAACTTGCCCATCTAATCCTAACTCTTTTGCAGTCTGAACCGCAGCAGATCGAAATTTGGCCAGGTCCGCCATTGTCTATCAGGTAACTTAATACAATGTCTAACCAACAATTCAATCTCTAATGGACAACACAGGCACCGTGAGCTCAACCTTATTTAATTCCACCCAAGGATACCTTTTAATTCTTATATTCCCTGAAGTGAATTACCCCCAATATTTTTAATAGTTAAAGATTCAAAATCCCAGAGCGAGACCCCAATATATGTGGTGAAGTGGGATGTTATAAATATTTATAGGGGACTTAGTGTACTGACTGAGATCAGCTGTGAAGGTATCTATATCTATTAAGAGTAGTGTATTATAGATAACCTTACTTGCTACCACATATCTATATATCTCAGTCAGAATTATTCTGGAATAGTGTGATGCTACGTTATGTGTCTAGGGTATGTGTATGATGAAGTGTAAGTCACAACAACAGACAGATAAACAATTTAATTTAATCCACTACTCTTGACAACACTGTGACACTCACATACATATAACACTCTATGAGAATATCTTAAAGAAGTCACTGATAACTTTTCAAATAACAATATGTATTCATTACTGGCATGAATGAATATGTGTCCTGATTCAACTACAAGGAACCAGGAATCACAATCAATTTAAATTACAAGTTATGTACAGAATGTATTTAATATGAATATTGTAGTGACATATATTATTACAAATGTTCTATGTGTGTCAGTTGTGTAGTAGTAAAATGAGGTAATACTGGTTTTGTTTTGTTCAAGCTCTGTTGGTATTTGTCATCATGACTTCAATAGTTTGTCTTTAGGGACTAGTATTGGAGATGTTCACAGTTCCTGATTTTAAGACAAGTAAATTCCCCTCTTAATGTTAATTTTAAAAAGTCAGTTCAAGATGAGGGGACATAATGTTGAGCTCAGCTGGCCAAGTTAGCTTATCTGGCGTGATGGCGGCAGGAAAGGACTCCTCTGCTCGAATTCTCCTCTGGGCTCTGGAGACACCTCACTGATAGCTAAAAGGACCAAGGAGTATGCTGTCCGACACTGGATTCAGCAAAGCTCTGACCAGGTGCTGCTCAGTACCATCAAGACCACTGTCCCTGAAATCAAGAAGGATGTACCTTCTACTTCATAACTAATTTAAACTCTCTTGTTACACTGATCACAACACAGCACAAACATTGAGTTCAGAGCATTAGGCCAACTGTCAGCTTCATTTGAAATACTTTATTCCAGTATTACCCTTCTTAATGGTTACTACGCCTCTGCACTTCCAGCATTATTTCTTTCTAGTCAGTCATCCAGGTGTCAGTGTACTGTTTGGCCATTCCATGCCGTTTTACTTCTCTCCGACACCCTCTGTTCAGGCTGGAGCATTACAGGCTTTACCTCACGTTTGCCACTGAACTACACATATATATATACAGGCATAAATCAACAATTCACATTCAATTTTCATTAAAAGATATTGAATGGTTCAAGCTTACCACAATTCATACGAATAAACACAGATACGTTGATTAGCAATGAATTCTGGCACAAACTGGCACAAATTCCCATCTGCTTATCTTCCAGGCTTTTATTTAGCCAAATATATGCTGGCTTCAACGCACTGATGCTTTATCAAGCTATTTTAAACAAGTGGTTTCGAACTAACGCTCCCAAGTGTGTATATCAGCGAGACTGGCCAATGAGCCCCGTTTCGACAAGTGTTTGAAAAAATGTTACCTTTCCCCGTTTCCCCTAACAACCAAGATAGTATTTATAGCCCGACCAATCGTGGTTAGGCTTTCATTTGTTGCGCTCCAATCAATTTGGAGTTTACATGGTAGGCTATTTCTGTAACGTAAATTTTTTTCAAACACGTTATAAAAAAAATCTTATGAGCAGAAATGATTTTATGCTGTCAGGCACCCCCAATATTTTATTTTGGGTATAATTTATTAATTCCTGGACTATTTGCGTAACGTTTTACATATTATTTGTCAGCAAGCCCTAAGGAACCCAAAAATACAAATTTAAAGGAGCTACGTGGCTGCGTTCAAAATATGCAATTTCTTCTACCTCCTGTTTCGAAGATGTGCTGTCTGGGTACTGTTATGTTTTCAACCGTAAACCCATCTAATGTTATCTTTTCTAATAAGAGTTTTTTATGATTTATAAACCTAACTCTGGGAAAGGGTAGTGTATTTTATCACTGTCCGTCTGAAAAAAAATTAGTGCATGTAGACTTACACGCGTGATGGCAGCATTTGTGTATCGCGCGACGCGTGTTGCATGCGTTCCTGATTTTCAGCCCTCCCCTCTCTCTTATCCTTTTGTCCATCTGTTCGTTCGTTTTGGTAACGTAATATAATTAATGTTAGGATTAATTTAGGTCATTACGCAGGGCCTCTCAATGCTTTTCCAAGAAATACAGCACACGTTTCATTGAAGAAAGCGGGTAATAATACAGTAAGCTTTTATATCAACGTGAAAGCGTTACAATTTGCAGACGAAGCAGAAAACAAGGGGGATTTCGAGTACATTCTTTGTGACAGCACTGTTATTTTTCCATTGCTCTTTTCTTTATTAATTTTATTTGTTAGGCTTCATATTTACCTAATAATTTATATATGTGGATTAGAATATTTCATGACAGTTTCTCATAACCCAATCAATAGCTATTCCAAAAAGTAGTGGTGACATAATACAGCCTTGTTTCACCCCTGTTTCTACTGTAAACCATTCTGTATTCCCTTTATTTGTTCTAACACAACATCTTGCATTGTCATATAGCGCTTTGATTATATTCACATATTTTGTTGGAAAACCATAGATTGTAAGTATCTTCCACAATGATGGGCGGTGTAGACTATCAAAGGCTTTTTGAAAATCGACGAAGGTGATAATAAGTGGCGATTGCCTTTCCACTGATTCTTCTATAATTGTTCTTAGTGTGAATATTTGATCAATACATGATCGTTTCGGCCTGAAACCCGCTTGTTCTTCTCTGATCTTTTCGTCAGCATGCAATTTAAGTCTTTCTAACATCATGCAACATAATAATTTTCCAGGTACTGATAATAGAGATATACCACGCCAGTTATTACAGTCTGATAGATCACCTTTCTTCGGTAACTTTACAATAATACTGTCTTTCCATTGTTGTGGTGGTTGTTCTTCTCTCCATACTTCATTTATAATATCTAAAATTCTCAAGAGGTTGTTGTCATTAATTGCTTTAATCATTTCCCCTGAAATTTCGTCAACTCCAGCAGCTTTAAAATTTTTTAATCTTTTAACGGCTTGTTTGATCTCGTCCAGCGTGAATTCATCGCAAGTTATTGGCAAGGTAGTGATGGGTGTTTCATTATTAAAATCAGGTGTTACTGTTGGTGGTGGTCTGTTTAGCACCTCCATGAAGTGCTCAGCCCATCTCTTCATTTGTTCTTTTTCTGTTGGTATTGAATTCCCTAATTTACCTTTAACAGGTGTTTCCATAGCAGTAGGCTGGTGACATAGTTGTTTTGTAATTTGATAAAGGCACCTACTATTACCAGTTCTTGCAGCATTTTCAGCTTCTACGGCCAGTTCATTGATGAAATATCTTTTATCTCTTCGAGCCAGAGATAATAGTGAGATAATAATAATAATAATTCTAAGTGTACATCATGGACCTACAGGCTTTCATTTAGATTGGGAAAGAATGTGGGTACACCCAGAAAGAACTCATGGATTTTGCTGAAGCAAAATTTTATTCAGTGGAGAATCAAAAAGCTCTGGAGAAGGAAAAGAAAGAGAAGGAAGCGAAGGAAGAGAAGGACAGAATTGAGAAACAGAATGCTCTAAGAGATGCTCGAGCTGAAGAGCTAGAGCTAAAGAGGAAAAAATTCGAATTACAAGAAAGGAAGACGAAAGAAGAAAACGAGTGGAAACAGAGAAAGAAGTTGAGAGAAGAGAGAGAATTGCAAGAAAAGAAAATAGAGCGAAAACTGGAAGAAAAGAAAATAGAGCGAGAACTGGAAGAAAAGAAGATGGAGAGAGAATTAGAATTAGAGTTAGAAAAGGAGAGAATGAGAATTGATAAAGAAATACAACTGAAGAAATTGGAAGTGGGTGCGAGTGGTCAGAACTCGACTCCTGGAGGGGCTCATCGTCCCTTTAGGCTGCGTCTACTAAATTTTAATGATAAAATTGATAGTTTAGATTTCTTCCTTGAAAGATTTGTAGCAGAATGTGTGGCCTATAAGGCTGACAGAGATCAGTGGCCATCTCTGTTATCGACGCTGCTAGTGGGGCCTGCGATGGAGACTTTCTATAGCCTCCCTTTAGAAGAAAGGGCCGATTACGACAAAGTAAAGGAAAGGTTGCTCCGGAAGTTCCGTCTGACTGCTGACGGTTACCGGACGCGTTTTAAAAACGCGATGCCAAGCGCAGACCAGGACTTCGAGGACTTTATCTCGAAGATCAAACTTCTGCTGAATAGATGGATTGAAATGGAGGGAATTCCTAAGGACTATAATGGCTTGCTAGACTTGGTGCTACGGGACAAAGTGTTGTCCTCGTCTTCAAGTGAGTTGGTGGCGTTTTTTCAGGAATGTCAATCAAAGGATACTGAGTCCATGGCACAATTGGGGCATCATTATGTCCTTGCCCATCCGGGCAAACTTATTCAGAAGTCGGGTCTGTCAGAAGACTTAGTTGCCAGTGTCGGCAAAGTTCAGCGCCATCCTTGGCGAAATCAGTAAGACAGGAGCCAAGAGCAGAAGTATGAGAAGCCCTCCAGTCCCTACCAGCCACGTACAGGAAATTATGGGAATTTCCGTTCTCATAGGAATGGTCGGCCGAGTTGGCAGAGCCGACAATTTAGAAGTAATAGCGACGGAGAGAAGCGCCAAGCGCGTAAACAAGTACGTTTTGAGGATTCTCGGGGCGAAGACCGGTTTTGGTATAAAACCAAACATCACAAGCAGAGGAGTGGTTCCTAAAAGAGTCGATCTTCTGACTCTGATGCGGGGTCTTCGTCATCGAAAAGCTCCAGCAAAGGTGCACGCGATGAAAAGAAGAAGAAGCGCATGTGTTCCGTTTGTGGTGGCAATAATCATTGTGCAGACAGGTGTCCCACCCCGATTGAACACGCGAATTCCGCGTTTGTGTTGGACACAATTAATAGTGAGGACTTCGGGGTGTCGCCATCTGTTCCACGCAAACAAGAGGGTAGTGCTTCAATGCGGGCACGCGGCACCATGTGTCAGTGGAGAATAGACCAGTCCGGGTGTTGCGGGACACTGGTCGCACCACAATTGGGGTGCGTCGATCGTGCATCGACGACTCCTGCCTTACAGGCAAAACAGTAAAGTTCACCACGTTCGGGGGCAAAGTGGAGGCTTACCCCCAAGCATGTGTTAATGTGGACACGCCGTTCCTCTCGGGTAGAGTGAACGCGTTCGTTCTTGAGGATCCGATTGCCGATTTAATCGACGGCAATGTCCATGGAGTGCATAGTGCCGTGGGTTTGGCTGGAGCAGAGGCTCAGCATCACCAAACTCCCAAGGGGGATGACCAGAAGGTACATCGTAGACGCGAGTCGCGGCAAGTACCAAATGATATGATTAGAAGCAGTAGGAACTTATACAAGGGTCCGAAAGCTAGTGATCGCACGGTTTGGGTGCGGAACGTTCCCCTGAGTGCGAGTTGGCACACACTCAGAAGGGTGTTTGATGAGGTCGCGCCGGTTATATTTGTGGAGGTACTGTCATTGCGCGACAATACCAAAATGGCACGGGTGACTTTTGCGAATAGTTGGGGTGCGCGTAAGGCAGTTAGGCAAAAGCATATGTCCTTGCTTCAGAACCATCTGCTAAGAGTCCAGCAATAGCTAGGGTTAGATTTCGGGGTCGTGTTTGGTAAGGTGTTTCGGTTGATGCGAACCGAACCTTAGAGTCTGACCCACGCCCCAGTTCGATGTTGATATGAATATGTGTATTTTGTAGACTTGTACGGGTTAGGAAATGCTGTACTATGCATAGTTATGCTGTATTAGGCTATGTCATACTTTGTATTAATGTGGCATGATGCCATACAGGCACGCTGTGGGCAGGTACACTGTAGGCGGGCATACTGTAGGCAGGCGCGCTGTGGGCAGGCACGCTGTAGGCATGCATGCTGTAGGCATGTGCGCTGTTGGCAGGCATACTGTAGGCAGGCATACTGTAGGCAGGCACAATGTAGGCAGGCATACTTTAGGCAGGTACACTGTAAGCAGGTGCACTGTAAGCAGGTGCACTGTAGGCAGGCCATGTGTGCATTTATCAGAGACCTATGGGATATGATGGTCTCGTAATATTTAAGGGTCATGGTGATACTTTACTATGCCTTGTTCTGTAATTTATATGTCATGCGTTACAATATATGTCTATCGAAAGTTGTTGTCAGCAGAAACCAGATACTCCACGATTGAGAGGGAGTGCCTTGCGATTGTATGGGCGGTGTATAAGTTGGCACGATACCTGTTGGGGGCACATTGTTTCCTCCAAACAGATCACAAACCACTGCTATTTTTGCAGTCGGCTAAATCCACCAGTGCTAAGTTGACACGCTGGGCATTATTGCTGCAGCAATTCAAATTTACGATTTCACCAATTCAGGGTGTACATAACAATGTAGCAGATGTCCTGTCCAGGTTATGAGGTTGGTGGGGGACAGGAACATCTGAAGAGAGTATTCATTATGGTCGATGTAAGAAATGTATTATAATCATTACAGTTGATGTTTATGAAGATGTATTATGGGATATGACTTATATGTCATTATGCCATAAAGGCAATATGTATGAAGTTATGTATGAATTATGTTACCAGATACCTATGTCTATATTGTGTGGAAAAGGATTGTTTATACGATGACATGATGCCTTATTATTGATGTTTGCTGTGATATTACTGAAACATAAGATGCATTGTGTGTGAGAGACCAGGGTAGGACAGTCGTTATTTTTTACGACTGCCTGTACCTGGGGGTTTGGTTCATGTCTGTTTCGTATTTAGTCCATTGAGTGAGAAGGCATGATTGACAATGGTGTTGAACAACTTTGGCATTCTTTAGGTAGATGAGGAGGTGCCGTCTCGGCATTCTGTTTGTCCATACTCCTAAGGGGGTTGAGCGTTACTCCTCCGGTGGAAGAAAACTTCGTTTTCTTTCTTAAGTGGGGTGGATGTCACAGGATAGACATTCGCCGAAATATTAAGTTGGTCACGTTGGAGAGTGGCGACGCTGTTAGAATAAAAAACCGGTTTGGTCAGTTGAGCCAGAACGGAAGAGGATATAAAACTTTTGGGCGCAAATCATTAGACGTGATGCCTGCCGTCCTGAGAGGACGTGGTCCCTTTGTCAGCGGTTTTTGCTGGGATTATTTGAATGCCATTGTGGTTTACATTTCTTGCCGGTATTCTTATGATCAGGATTATTTTGTATATCGCTAGAACGGTGGTGTAATTTCTAGTGTTTTCTTCCTGTAGATCATTTACGTTAAGTATCGTACGTTTGAGTATTGCTTTACTACAGTACCGGGCTTAGCCGGTGAGCGAAAGTCATGGTTTATTCACTGGATAGGATATGTCGGTGATTATGTACTGTTATATTAAGCTGTTGATTATGGCAAGTAGATTGGCATTTCCATTGCATTGTTATTTCAGGTGTATTGCTAGCCGTGTGCGGCTTTTGTGTGTGTACAATATTTATTAAAGGGTCCTTACCTGTTCTATGTGTTATTGGTTATTTAATGTCAGCTATTGTGTGCTGTGAACATACCTGCAGATAGTGAGCCTAAGTCTATAGATTTGCCATGTGTTAACCTGTTAAATCCACAGTACAAATAGGGTTTGATCCCGACAGCACAAGTAGTCTTGTGCGTGTTCTGACACCTGTCTTCTTCAAATTAACTTAGTTCTTTATTTTTAATAATATAAAAGTCTGTCTTTTCTTCTGATTTGTGTATCTCTCTTTTCTTCTGATTTGTGTACCGCTCTTTTCTTCTGATGTGTGTATCTCTCTTTTATTTGTGTGACCTGAGAGCGATATCTATACAACCCACCCCTCCCCCAGCCAAGAAAATGTCTTTCAAATGTTCAACTGGAGGTTTCAGTTTAATCATCTATGGAGAAACACGTGGAGAAAAACATGGAGAAAAACATGGAGAAAAACATGGAGAAACACATGGAGAAACACATGGAGAAACATATGGAGAAACACATGGAGAATAGAACTGGAGAAGAGAACTGGAGACAGAAGTGAAAATGTTGAGAAAGACGTAGAAAAACTTGAGCTGATGGCACGTGACATGGGGGACATGACACGTGTTTCTTGGAGGCCTAAGCTCCTTGGGGAGCTAAAGGGTAGTGATCATTATCTAATGAGAGTTTCACGGGAACTTAATAAAAGCATGAGTTCCGCAACTGGATGATGATAATGACGACAACGACCTAAATTATGGTCCTGACTGATTGTTGTACTTTCTCTTGATTGTAAGGTCCTGACTGATTGATGTACTTTGATGTTGATTGTAGCGTCCTGATTGATTGTGGTACTTTCCGTTGATTGTAACGATCATATTGAATATTGACTACTGGTTGCTGAATGTTGTCTTGTATTTATTTACTATTATATTGTTGACTATTGTAGATTGATTGTTGTCTAGTATTTTTAGACTATAATAGATTTGGTTCAAAAGGTTGTTATAGCGGGGAGTTGTTGTGAGGATAAGCGATCACTGCAGATAAATACTTCTATGGCACGCGCCTCAAATAGCTTCTGACAACCAAGCTCAGCTCCCGGCCTTCATGTGTGGCTCAATTTGAGACCGGCGGAACTATTTTCACTGACGGGAGAAGGGGCAAAGTGAGCCACTGGCGCTTTTTACGGGACAAGCTAAAAAGTAGGGCCGACCAGAGATACTGCGACGACACGCATCTCACAAGTAATTAACGGCACCCAATTTACCCATTCTCCACGGGGGTTTTTGAGAAAGGAATTCGCCAGACGGTGAAGGGTCTTTCCATCATCCGTAGCCACCCACGCAGAACAGGGTGCAGACAATACCAAGGCAGGATTGTTGCATTACTAAAGAGCTGTCCACGTTACTTTAATTATCGGAAGGGGCAAGAGCCGACGGACGAATTTGTAAACCAGCGCCTACGCAAATTATTGAGATACAAAATTACTTGTAGTAATGGACAGATTCTCCCAGTGAAATATATGCGCCAACAAATACCAAGATATAACCTGCTTCCACCATCATCACCACCCGAGACCAATATCTTCACCACACAGGGACATCTGCATATTAAAACCAGCAGCTTCGGGCAGATAGGGCTCGTGATCCTTGGTTGGTAGTCTATCTGAGAGAAGATAAAGCTCTGTATTCAAGCCACCGCTGCCTTGCTGGAATATCCATTTATGGGAAAGGCTTCGGGAGTAAACTCTGAGGATAAATCCGGAGTCGGAGTCCCTAAGGCAGTCTAATGTCGATTCAACTTTATTCTGGTAACTCCTGTGACGTGGCTGGTGCCAAACTGTATCGGCTACTGCCGTTCCTTTGGATTTACCAGTTGCGTGAAGAGGGGGAACATCTTGATCTCATATAACTGTGCCCAAGCTCGCATCCTGGAGAGGACACTCCAGCTTCACCCTCTAGGCGTCGAAAAAACACGAGAAGTAGTAGTTACCGGTTATACGCATTGTGTCCAATTAGCGTAGGGCATGGCGCCAGGGGCTACTTCCGACAGTGGGAAGGTTCTAGGATCTCACTGGACTGCTACCGCCCACTTCAATATATTAGGTGTTGTCCCGCCACAGTCTGCTTTCCCCATTTGGTGCATGGGGATTAGGGTCAAACCAGAACAACTGTCATAGTTTTTGTTTTCTCTTGACATGACTTACTTACTTAGTCGTTCCCCTTCTACCGTGAGGTGTAGAGGTTTGGAAGAGAGAGCGCCAGACTATCTTCCTCCTGGCCTGGTTCCATTCTAGTCCTCGGTTCTTCAAAGATTTCTAACGTTGTCCTCCCAGCGGACTCTGGGTCTTCCTGGGGGTCTGGATCCCTGGCTCTTTGTTTCCCATGCTTTTCGTGGTAGCCGATCTTCTCCAATTCTGGAGACATGGCCAAACCATCTTAGTTGGCACTGTTCTACTTGGGTCTGCAGGGGGTGGGATTTTAGGCCTTGACGTATCGTCTGGTTGCGGACCATGTCTCTCCTTGTTACTTCAACCACCTTCCTCAGATACTTCATTTCTGAGGTTTTGGATCTGGCTTTTGTGGGTTGTAGTCATTGCCCATGACTCGCATCCATATGTCAAGACTGGGACATAGGTGGAGCGGTATACAGCCATCTTCGTTTTCTTATCAACCTCTCTCTTGCTGAGGAATCCTCGATTTATGGCCTGAAAAAGTCTCTCGGCTGCTGCTTTTCGAGTGGCCAACTCTTGTCTAATGCCTCCCTTTCGGTCTATAATATCTCCGAGGTATTTAAAGTGGTAGACCTGCTCCAGGACCTGTTCTCCCAGCTCAATTTGATGTCTTCTTTTTTCTCGTGATATCACCATGGATTTTGTTTTAGAACTGCTTATGACCATCACTCTCTTCTCCAGCTCTTCCTTCCAGACTTGCAGGTTGGATTGGAGATGTGTCTCTGATTTAGCAATCAGGGGAACATCATCAGCAAATGCCATCTCTGAAATACAGACCTGTCTCATCTTCCAGTACCCCACTGAATACTTTCTTGTTCTCTCCTTATGTGACAGGATATTATAAAAATAGATTTCATATATCTCGTACATTTTTCTTCAACCTGGCTTTCACCGGGCTTCCTTATTAGTTATGCACGTTTTGTTAACGTAAAACCCTCCTACACTTAGATATCTGTCTCTTTCTATATTTTTCTTTCTTTCTCTACTGTCTTATAGGCACTAGTAACGTTTACAGTCAGACCGTTGTAATAGTGACAGGTAGAGGGAACGGGTAGAGAAGGGACGGGGTGGTAGATTTGTAGAGAACCAAGGGCGACTATTCAAAAAGTCGTACTTTTGGCAAAGGGGTAGATAAGCTAACGAAGTAAAGACGTATTTTCGGTAGACATTGGTCAGGGGGAATTAATCTGAGGAAAAGGGAAGATAATCACAGTTACCCCTCTACCTCCGTTCGTTCGGAACGTAGTAGATACAGTGAGAGTCGATAGATCAAAAGACCGTTCGCTCGTTGCCAGAGTCTGCAAGCGGTGAAAGGTGGCAATTTTAACTTTGATTCGCAGATCAACCGGAGAAATCTCCGAAATCTGAGCGAAGGCGTCAAAACTAGCAAGTGCTAGTGAATTTCTACCAATTTAAGATATATACCGCATCCTTTAAAATCCATTATTCAGTACCCACAGGATTTTTTTCAGAACCAACTAGCTTTGATTGCTAGACCATTGTTAAAGTGGATTTCTTTGTATTTTCGATTGGAGACGTTCTAAATTCCTGTGTTTGCGTAAATATTATACTAGAAGTTTGAGGGATTTAATTGTTAAGTCCATCATTATATTTCCCTAAGATTTTCTATGTAGAGTGATTTACTGGTTAAGGTCCGTCAATTATATTTCACTAGGATTTTGTTGTGTGTTAATTGACTAGCAGAATTAAAATAATCTATAGCAAAATTGTTCCGGCTGTAGCGTTAATATAACTAACTGGTATTAACCAGTAAGAGATATTTTAATCGATTAGTAAATGCACTATTCATTTTGAGTACTGACGAAATATACAGGGTGTCCATAAAGTCTCTTTACAATTTAACAAATTTATTACAAAGGCAATTGATGAGATATCTTAATCAGGCTTGTTCTATGTACTCAGTGGTTATCAAAGTTTTTAATCACATACCTTTATCGTATGTCAGGTACCCTGTTGATGAAAGAGGTACTGTTAAATGAACCCCTATAAATTGGCTACTCTTCAAGAGAAGGCACAATTTGTATCATGATCCCACACCACACATTCAGCTTTGGTCTATCTCGGTGAAGTTCCCTAGTCACATGGGGGTGTTCCGATCCCCAGATTCTCACATTATGTGTGTTCAGTTTCCCTGAAAAATGAAAGGTTGCCTCATCACTAAAACAAACTCGGGTAAGGAACGTTTCATCCTCAGAAATTCGTTCCAGCATGTTAACTGCAAACTCTTTTCGTCTTGGTTTATCATTTGGCTCGAGTGCCTGTAAGAGTACACTTTGTAAGCGTAGAATCGCAAGTTCTTGTGTAGGACTTTGTTCACTGATGAACGTGGTAGCTCTAACTGTCTGGCAGCAGTACGGATGGACTTTGTGGGAGAATGATAAAAGGCTTGTCTTACACGCTCGATGTTTTCCTCAGATGTTCTTGGTCGTCCACTCCTCCCTTTATCCAACATTGTCCCTGTCTTCATAAATTTCTTGTGTTATGCACGAATTGACGGACGTGACAGTGGATCTCTTCCATACTTAGTTCTGTAGTTTCGCTGAGTCTGCCTATCCGATTTTGTTTCAATAAACCATGATACACATTGTGCCTTCTCTTGAGGAGTAGCCATTTTGTAGGGGTTCATTAAACAGTACCTCTTTCATCAACAGGGTATCTGAAATACGATAAAGGTATGTGATTAAAAACTTTGATAACCACTGAGTACATAGAACAAATCTGATTAAGATATCTCATCAATTGCCTTTGTAATAAATTTGTTAAATTGTAAAGAGACTTTATGGACACCCTGTATATTTATTTCTAATTCACGATGATTAATTTTGTAAAGGACTAGAATTTATTTCACGGGGTTTTTAAACGATGAGATAAGCTCTAAGCTTGTAGTTCTAATTAAAGTTAAATAACCGAAGTGGATAATAATATTGTATTTTACGCGGGTTAGGATAGGTTTGAGAATACTAAATTGTGGTTAAGTATTTTGTATTTTTCTTCCTATACACAGTACTGGGTTAAACCCAAAATCTACCAGCGGTCTAATCTGAGAATAACGGATCTAAGTCGAACAATACAAAGAGAACATTCTTATATAACTACCGGGTTTTCAAGGTGAACCTGACTGGCCTCTTGTTTACACCCAGAAAGAGACAGAGTACCAACCCAAAGAATATTAAGAGTAAATTGTAACTGGACCTATAGCTCTCCAGATTTCTTTTTCTCAATTTTCATATACATTCAGCCCGTTGTGGCGACATAATCAAACATTGACATTTCCCGACTATCGACCATTTGTGGTGTGACAAGGAATTTTTATACTGAGAGAAGTTACATACCTGACATTCCTTTATGTATTGGAATCTCAAGCTACTGACATTGTGAGCACTGTTAAGTTTTACCTGGACTAATTAATGTGACATTGTCAGAACATACACACTGACTTGTGCATGTCAGAACACACTCTCTACTGGTACTATGGATTTCATGCACATTCAGACTATACTCTTAGCTCGCTGTCTCAAAGGTACGACCATAGCACACAATAGCTGACATGAGTAACATAATAACACCTAGAGCAGGCATAGACCCTTTAATCAATATAACGCACACACAGAGGCCACGCACGGCTAGTATTACACATGAAAAATGATAATACAATGAAATGCCAAACTACTTGCCAAAATCCCAGCTCCACATAATAGCACAATAATCACCGACAACATCTATCCAGTAACTACATACACTGACTATCGCTCACAGGCGAAGTCCAGTACTGAAGCAAAGCAATACATAATTGCAATAATCTTATCGTAAATAATATCCAGGAGAAACATCACTAGAACTTACAACCACAATCTAGCAACATATCAAATCCTCCTGATCACATGAAAAATCGGCAAGAAGTATGAACCCCACTGGCATTCACATAATCCCAGCAAAACTGCTGACCCAGGCACAAAAACGTGCGAACAGGACGGCGGACATCTCGTAGAATGCATTGCCCAAAAAGTTTCATATCGACTTCCGTCTTGGCCCAACTCGCCAAACGGGTTTTCCTATTCTAACAGCGTAGCCACTTTCCACTGTGACCAACTCAGAATTTCGCGAATGTCTTATCCTGTGACAGACATAAACTGAAATCCAACTAACAGTAACGAAATAAACGTTTCCCGAAGAAGAGGATTTAAACAGTCTTTGAGGAGCTGGGGTTTAATTTGCCAAAATAACACTGGATTTGCTGTGTGACCTATGAAACTATGTTCCAGTCGTTGTTAATCAACAATTAGGTAAGAATGAATGAACGTGGCCACGGTCGTCTGAGAAGAGAGAAAGAAGAAATGAATAATTCTCATACTGTATAATCCATGTACTCACTTTGTTGTGCCCTTTCTTATGTTTTTTACTAATACTGTTCATTTCAGAATAGATTAACTTAGAAACTCTGTTATTTACAGTATTGGTAATTTCCAGACAAAAGCGCAAATCTTTTTGACTTTTTTGGGGGTTAATAACTTCTTCTAACGGGATCTTGTCTCAACAGAGGGAGGGGAGATTACACTTATGAGTCTATTTCTTTATTAATTCTGTAACCTATGATTTGTATATTCTGATATTTTTTTATATCAACTGTTGTGAAGTTTCTTAATGGTAAATAAAAGTAACTTAAATACTTGTGTCGGTCAGCTAGTCCCAATACCCATACTCCATTACTATAGTTTTCACGTTTGTGCGTCTAATCGTCGTCACTTATGTGTGTGTGTGTATGTGAGTGGTGGGTAGATATATATACAGGGTGGTTATAAAGTCTTTCCCTGATTTCAAAAATTAAAAAAAAAAGTATTCTGTGCAGAGACACTTGGTTTTTTGGAAATTATTCCAGAACTAAAACAGTTTTTTTAATGTTATTTGTAGATTTCAACATTTGCGCCGTTTGTTTACGATTTTCAACACTGTGCTTCGAGGGATTGCAAGTTCTCTTGAGGCACGACAGGTTTATTTCTGAGGACTGCGTTGAAACGCCGTGCGCACTGCGTCCACAGTTTCTTCACTCACACGAGGCCTACCTGCTCTGGGCATGTCACCGACGCTGCCAGTGTCCGTAAACTTTATATACCAAGCTTTGATGCTTTTAACATCTGGAGGATCTCGTCCATACTCCCTTCTAAACTTTCTTTGCACTGTCAACGGCGATTTACTTTCGTGATACCATAAAACACACTGCGATTTCTCTTTCGTTGACGCAATGTTGAAGATGATTTGTGCGCAACCTACAAAGGTAGCAAAAAAAATTAATGCTCTTTGGTGCCATTTCCAAAAAACCCAATGTTCTGCACAGAATACTTTTTTTTTAATTTTTGAAATCAGGGAAAGACTTTAAGACCACCTTGTATATATATATATATATATATATTATATTATATATATATATATATATATATATATATAGATATATATTATATATATTATATATAATATATACATATATATATATATATATATATATATATATATATAGAGAGAGAGAGAGAGAGAGAGAGAGAGAGAAAGGGAACTGTCTGAGCAACTAATTTTAGTCGTAACCGATAGGCTGGACTAGAGTAGCTTCTCAAATCCAGGGGCAGACTCTACCTTTTCATCAACTCACTAGTGAAAATCTATCTGTTTAACTTATATCGCACTGAGTAATCACTGTTGCGTACATTTAATGTCCTCAACAGGCATTAACATATAAATGCAGGCCCAGGTCTTGCATCTGTTAATTATAGGTACACACCAACTATGTTGTGAGTATTATAGTTTATTGCTCACGAGAACGCACATTTTTGATATTGATAAATTAGCGCGTTTTGTTGCCAGAGAGGCAGATGACGTATCTCGCTTATGGCGGAAGACAGAGTTTCTTTTCCAGACTGGGAGTCTGATGTTTTAGTCCTTGATTCGGACTTATTATACTTGCTTGATGACTGGCTCACTGCAATTCAAGTCATAGCCCTTAGGTCATCCAAGCCAGGAAATAGATTTTATTCATCGATAAATTTTGTGCGAATCATTTCGTCTTCCTTTTTCGTTGACCTCCAGCTGGTACCCATACGATATTAGTATCAGAAAGGATCGTAGTCACAACGTCTATACATAGGAAGCTTTGAAGGTGTTCAAAGTATGAACATTGTTTATATTATGAATGGAATCTGCGCTATGGCATATTTATAGCAGCCGTCTTGAGAGTCTCGGCTTGTAACAGAGGTGATTCAAATAGAATATTATTATCAGTCTATACGTCAAGGATGTCGTCAATAGACATATGTTAAATTATTATAATCTGATTGATCATGAGGCCAGAAAAATCAGGAACGTACTTATGCGAGAGACCTCAGATGCAAGAAGACATAATGGGGATCTCACCGCCATAGTCAAGGTCAAAAGGACAATCGAATGTCACCTTTTTCATCTAACTGCCTCGTCGTTATTATGTATTTTATATTAATGCAATATGATCAGTCCTAAGTTGATGATGGAATCCTATTGCGGATCTATCCATATACATATATTTCAAGAATGAATATTACGCCATGTTTTACCGTCCTGTTACGTGTTGATCGTCCTTCGTCAGAAGTAACTGTTTTGTATCGTCAACCGAGTCACGTCAATAAATTGCATGAACGTTTCCTCCAACGACTTGAGTATTAACGTATTGGCCTGTTTGGCGTGCTTCTTGTTGGAGTGTTGAATTGAAGAAGTTATATCAACTTTGACATTGTACATTCCATAAAGGTGTGGTGGTAGCCCTCCTTATTCACCACTACAAGTAAAGACATCTACAGTGAAAAGACAACAGTTACAATCACCTTTGTCAGTTCTATTCAGACGGGACCAAACATTGTTCTTAATCACCTATCGGAAATTTACGACACCTTACATGACTAGGAGCCGCGGCAGCATTGTGGTTAGTGCACTGGCTTCCTAGCGCAGTGGTCTATGGTTCGATCTCCAGATGAGGTGGGCATTTTTTAGGCCACAAACGGCTCCTGGGTCGACCCAGCCCCAAATGGGTACCAGAGCAACTCTGGGAAGGTTAAGGCGGCCGGCGTGATGCCGAGCACATCACCCCTAGTGTGCCGACGGTCAAGATAATATGGGCCTAACACCATATTCCCAATATGCCTCAATGGGCGTGTAACGGGTTCCTTTACCTTTTTTTTAACATGACTTGATAACATCGTCCATTGGTGTTATGATGGCAATCTCCCAATCCTTTGGTATGGTCTTGTTGCCTGTAGGACCCTTAAGAATATTAGGTCGCCTTTTCTGGCGTTATACCATCTTGATTTTCTCTAGTGCTGCCTTCAGTTCGTCCATCTTTATGTCATCTTCATCACCATTGGTTTCCTCTTCTGTGCTAGTGGTTATTATTTCTGATGCTTGACCTTGCTCAACATCAAAGAGTTCTGAGAAATATTCTTTCCATCTTTCATTACTTCCTTCGGGGCAGTAAGCTATTTGCTTTGCTTGTCCTTTATAAATTTGAGAAGGCATTGTTTTTCCTTCCTCGTGTTCTTTAGGGTCTTATAGAACAATTTATGGTTTTCTTGCGCAGCTTTTTCTAGCTTTTCTCCAAATTCTTCCCAGGACTTCTGTTTTGCTGCTAATACCGTTTTTTTTGCTTCTGTTCTGAGTATCACATATTCTCTACATTTCTCTATTTGTCTTGCTGTTTTTTTAGCTCCTAAGTATTGTTTCTATGCCTTTTTCTTCTCTCTTATTTTCTCTTTGACTTCCTCTGTCCACCAAGGTGTCCTCTTTCTCTTGTTCCCAAGTCGGACCACCACATGCTTCTGCAGCAGCTGTCTTTATGATGTCCTTGAATTTAAGCAAGAGGGTTTCCAAGTCATAAAGTTGTTCTTCTGTGTTTCTCACCGCTGCAGCAATAAGCCCCTGATATCTGGTCTTAATTTCTGGCTCTCTCAGCTTGTAGGTCTTAATGCTCATTTCTCCCGTTCGTTTACTTGGTTTTTTGCGTGATGTTGGGCAGTTCCTAGGCTGAGCAACTCTTTCAGTTGTTCTTTTGATTGTAAGCAGTTCCAATCACTTCCAATCTCTGGCCCCCTCCAGACTCTAGGATCCCGGACATATTTGAATGAGCTCCTCCTAACTATGGCATAGTCGATCACTGACTTCTCACATCTAGTGTATGCATGTATGCGCTTATGGGGGAACTGTGAATTTGTAATGATCAGATTCTGTTCACTGCAGAATCTAAGGAGTCGCTTTCCATTGTCATTGAGAGTATCTTCTCCATATCTTCCGATAACTCCACCCATCTAGCATGGTCATTTCCAACTCTGGCATTGAAATCTCCGAGCATGATAATTTCATCTAGGCAGTCATCCACTGTTCTTTAAAGCAGCTCGAAGAATTCCTCCTTGGCCTCTGCTCTCTCATCCTCATTTGGTCTATACACTATGACCAGGTTGACTATGGTTTCTCCTTCTTTTAGTTTTACAACCATAATGCGCTCCGAGACAAAAGTTCCATCCCTTGATACTATCTTTTTGGTTTTTGGCCACACTGCAACCCACGCCCCCTTTAGCTCTTTCAGATGTGGGTACACCACTGTAGAGCAGCGTGTCGCCATCGAGATCCATGACTCCTTGTCCCTTTTTCTTTATTTCCGTTATAGCCAGGATTTCTAGTTTTGCTTTCCTCATCTCTTCCACCAGCTCCTCTTCTTTCCCATTTATACTTCTTGTGTTCCAAGTTCCATAAGTCGTAGTCCGTTCTAGTTCGTCGCCTTTAGCACAGACCGGTTGTCTCTCTTGTAGTTCAAGTAATCATGATTTGAAGCAAACAGGTGATTGGCCTGTTGTGCCTTTGCATAGTGGAGGGGCTGCCTCCTTACAGCCTCCATGCAGGCCGCCCTCCTCCTCTTTCAGCCGGGCTTGGGACCGGCCTAGACGGAGGTCTTGACATGACAAGGAAATAATTTGTCTAAAAATGTTCATTGTCTTTGTTTTTGTGGCAGGGCTAAGCTTAGGCACGGCACCAATTACGAATATGTGGCAGTGTGCTCTCACGGCACATATTACGAATATGTGGCAGTGTGCTCTCACGGCACATATTACGAATATGTGGCAGTGTGCTCTCACGGCACATATTACGAATATGTGACAGCGCACATGTTTGAAAATAAACGTGTTGAAATGTAAATTGTTCAATGTTTAGATCAGATCGGGTTGCACCGTATTAACACCAGCCACATGTTATGTTCATCTAAGTGTTCTTGTTAGTGTTCAGAAAGGCTATACGCCCTAGATTTTGTTTTCGACCAATCTATAGAATTGTGTGCAACCTTGTTTAACACAGGTAGGTTCTTCCGGATGAGAATGCAGCTACTTGTTGGTGTGTCTTGGCACATGATGTTGCGTATAAAATAATGTTAGTGCTCACCTTTGTTTGTTGACTCAGTTCATCTCACAATAACACATAAGTCATTGTAGTGGTTTTGATGGTATTGTATGATGGTGATATTACTAAGTGTGATGTATGAGGTCAGCTGTGAAAGCTCCTGAGATAAAATGTAGCTGTGAATTTTCAGAAGGCCTTTCTTGCTACCACTACGACCTCACACCTATCTTTTTTTCTAATGAATGTGGCTACGTTAAAATCTAGGGTACTGAATGTAATGTGTTGTATTGACATATACAAACACACACACACCCAGATATTAAATAATATAATATTATCAATAAAATTTAGAACACAATGAACTAAATTCAGCTGGTGAAATTTTAGAAAGTAAATCTTTTTTAAATTTATTTGTTCTGAACCAAGGTTTTATTTTGGCCAGAACATATGAAAGATTTTGGAATTTATGAGTGAATGGCATGAATAAATGGCATGATAAATAAAAGGTGTGTACGTATATAATTTTCACGAGTAGTTATTATTTCTACAGTTCATAGTTTTATTTTCCCTGGGAGAACGATGAATAGATGTGCTGTTGGGGTGGCTTCATCCCTCCCTGTCTAAGCCTACCAAACATTGTCCATTCATGATGGAAGGAAATGGGATGTTTTAGTAGTAATTCACTTTGGGTGCTATGTCTATGAAGTTGGTGTAAATCCAGCAGACCAGCCTGCTTACGTAACTTTGAAAGAGTAGTTCTGGTGCTGGAATCTGGTGGCCCCACCTCTCCGTGCTTGGAGGCAATATATCGGGTGGCCCCACCTCTCCGGGCTTGGGGGCAATACAAGGCTGTTCCGCCGAGATGCGACACTGCACGGGTCCTCACTGTCAATTATTTACCCAGCATTTGACACCACCTTTTGGTGTCAACATAACAAACTCACAGCTCAGATTATGAATAAAGAACACAGAAATGCTAGCAAAACTCAGCTGAGCTGCTGGCTATAGTATGGCGTCCCTGAACTTATTTCTATTTACTTCATTTGAAATCACCACACTTAAAATTTACTGTGTCTATCACTGGACAACTATTGAGGAATGGCAAAAAAGCTCGTCTGAGCGCGGATAATATGATTGTCTGTGGCCAATCAATGCCTTGGTTTTTTTAAATTCAAATTTCCTACACTAAAGTCATTTCAGTCATGCTTCAGTCAAGTATGGATTTTTATCTGTTAGTCCGTCCGTCTCTACTTGCGTTTTCACAAAAAACGTACTTGGTTTTTGCAATCGAGGAAGTGGAGAGGAACTGCGGTAAGACGTGGAATACGATGGATGGGTTTGAAAAAAAAAATCGAAAAAAGGTGATTCGTCTTACGAGGACAAAAGACAAAGAAAATAGTCTACGTTACGGCCACAAGGCCTTCGTCAGGAAAGGAAAGAAAGTGAAGGCTAGATAGGACACATAAAAACTAAATAAAATAAAAACTGGGTACTTCCCTGAAGGCAAGAACCGAAATTCTATCAAAATCGCTGTCCTGTTGATAAGCGCGTGGCTGAACAGAAAGCGACTTCCGCCGCCGGATGTACACAATGCATACTAAGAAACTAAAAAACGAAACCGGAAAATAAACTACCCAACGTGATAAAAGTGGGGACTGGAAATAGAAGGGAACAGAATGAGTGGGAGATAAATAAATATGAAATAAAAAAATGTATATGGCATACAAATAGAAGAATAGGATAAGAGTGGAAAGAGTAAAATAGAGCAAGAGAGGAGAGGGTGACCTCAGACAAAGGTGTGAAAAGTGTTGAGACCGGCTGGTTTTAGACACCCCATGCGGTGGATAAGACGGTTCTCAAGCTGTTCTCGGCTGGCAGTGTCAGAGGAGCAGGATCGGATCGCTGTGACCTGGATGTCGATGGGACCATGGTGGTCAGGACCATTGAAGTGTATAGCAACTGGTGTTGACTTTTGCTGAGCGATGTCATTTAAGTGCTGGCTGAATCTGTCCCCAAGTCGTTTGCCTGTTTGGCCAATATAGGTTTTGCAGCAACGTTTACATATGATCGTATAAATGACATTGCGCGATTCACACGTGAAGCTACTAGTGATGGTGTTCGTAGCCTTAGGAAAGGACACCTTCTGGGTTGAGATGACATACTTGCACGTGTTGCATCGTGTCCGACCACAGGGTAGTGTGCCAAAGTGAGTGGCATTCTCCTTTGGGAGACGGCTGTGAACAAGAAGATCCTTCAAGTTCTTGTCACGTCTATATGCCACCAAAGGTGCTTCACTGAATACTTTTTGGGTCAGAGGCTCTGCTTGGAGGATAGGGAGGTGGCGGAAAAGGATCTGTTTGACAGTAGTACTGTGAGGGTGATGGGTCAAGATTAATTTGACTCTATCCGAAGTGGATTTATGGTGAGGTTTGAGGGCCTCCAGACGAGAGATGGGGAGCACACGTTGGAGAGCAGAGGTGAGAACATGTTCTGGATAAAGTCTGTTACGGAAGAAATCCAACATCTCATTTGCTCGTAAGTGGAAGTCATCGTCGTCTTGGCATAAACGGCGGAGGCGGAGAAGTTGTGAAAAAGGAAGGGAGTCACGACAGGCCCGAGGATGAGAAGAGGTATACAGGAGGTAGCTGTGGGCATCTGTCGGCTTGTAGTATACTGAGGTATTAAGGCCGGAGGGCGTGATAGAAATAGTAATGTCAAGGAAGTTGACAGATACTGTGGAGACGAGGGAGGTGAACTTGATGGTGGGGTGAAAGTGGTTCACAAAGTCGATGAAGCGGTGTAAATCAGTCTCAGACATATCTGTGAGACCTATGCCATCATCGATATATCTGCGGTAAAACCCAGGGAAAGGACCGGAGTATTGTTGCCATATCTGATGCTCCAAGTGGCCCATGAATAGACAGGCATAGCTGGGACCCATCTTCGTTCCCATGGCAACACCGCTGTGGTGTCTGCCCATGCACACCACATGTTAGATTTATTGAGTTTGAGTTAGTGCTGATAAATGCGGCACTATTTGGGATATTTATTGAAAATGAGGCGCACCGGAAAATGACGTCAGAGTTTGTGTTGATATGTGTATGGCCAAGGTGAAGTAAAACCTTGCACTTTGTGACAGCTGTGGTTTTTGGCTGTGTTTTCTTTTTAAGTTCCAGTATGGACCTACTACGAAGTGTGTACCTTCTGACAGGAGAGGGTTTGTACAAGAGCATGAATACTCTTGAATTAAAAGTAATATGTACGGAGAAAATTAATAAATAAGGATTAATCATGAATAACGAGTATGCATGCTACAAAGAATTTCAGTTATTAAAAGATGTCGAATTCGTTTTAAAAAGAAGACTGTTTTAGTTCCTCATTGGTCAGGTAGAGAACCTGTATGCGTGTTGTGATAGAGGGAACAAAACTATGAAAAGTGAGAGATTTTACCCGGGATGTAACGGGATAACGAGCAGTACTATGAGCGACCGCTGGAGCAATCAAATATACATTAACTGTGGACAGGGGTAGCAATTTACCTATAATAATAATAAACGAACACAAAATATATTCGAACGGCGCCCCACCACAGATATGGGGGCTGTCGTCCGTTGGATTTGAAGGACATTTGAAGGTTGCTCAGGCTATTGGCAGACAGAGTTCTATGTTGGGACAATATCGGGAATTTTGATCAATCTATCGCTGTTCAACAATGAACATTTTATGCAGAGACAGCTGTTGGAATGCAACTTTGTGCAGACATGAAATTTACAATATTCGTATACTAGGTCATGCCCAGACCTGGTACCTTACTTGAGGATCAGAAAAAACATTATATCCATGATGAAATCGTTCACGCTGATTTACCATGAGAGGAATGCTATACCAATCTGACGAATATCTTCACGGGAGAAATATGAATCTGCGATTTTACGAGGAGGGCGTTTCGCTGGACAAGTGGACTCGGAAGTAATAGATCAAACCGTTAGGACATTGACAAGGTCACCTCATCAGTTTAGTCGGTCACTCGTTGGAAAATAACATTTTGTCTCTATCATTATATATTGACACTATCTCTACAATGTGTCTCACACGAGTAAAGGTCGGACATTCCCATTGAACTGAATGCTCAGTGAACGATTTACGAGAACGTCTTCATATTTCGTCATCATGGTTGCTGATTACTACATTATAAGATTACTACATTATCCACATTTCAATTTAATATTGCGTGGAACGACCCATTGGAGTTACAGCGAAGAATGGACGCTCATGGTCGATTCAGATAAGTAATGTTATGTAACGTCATGGTTGTTGGTCCTATCATTGTTGGGCAAATCTCGCTTCTTTTGTGTTATATGTTTCTTTTCTTTGTCTCTTGCGGGCGACTGTTTAGGAGGCATTTTACGTTTCAGTGTCGTATTTCTATAGGTTGATTGCATTAATTTCTTTCAGGGATTCAGCATTTAGTGCTGTCGTGATTTCCGCTCTGTTTGAAATTAAGGCTTTCATGCGTGTTAGCAGTGCTGTGATTCGTCGGATTTTTTTTTAAATTTCAATTTTGTTCGGGAATTTAGTCTGGCGTAGGTCTTTCCTGGCTATCTTTTGTAAAATTTACATTAATGATAAAAGTGATTTGTCGTTTTGTCTCGTTAATTACTGGTGGAAATTTTAATTTTCTTTTGTCTTAGAATTTTCGACTACTTACAATTTTGTCGTTTCTTTATTTTGTTTCCATCCATGTCTTTCGTTAGTCATGTCATGTGATAATTTTTCTTTGCAGCATGTATATGATAAACTATTTATTGATTAACTATAATTCTATAATATTGTTGGTGATATATCCTGCGATTCTTGTCGATAACAAGAAGCAGGATCATAAACGCTAATTATTATATTAATAAGCGTATAAAGGATTTGTGCAGGTGATATAGTTATATATATATTCACATTGTGACTATACCAATCAGACACACTATTCCATAGTGTGATGGTCTAAGTAAGGCAGAGGAGAACATAGATATTGATTTATTGTTTAGAAAAGTTATAATTTGTGGTATACTATGGCGACTCTTGACTATTTTATTAAACAAGGCAAGGCGCTGGGTATGGAAGGTGATATTTTAAAAAATTTTGCTTTGCATAGGAAAAGGCAGAGGCAAAAGAAGAAAGAGAAAGAAATGAGAAAAGAGAAAGAGAAGAAATAGAAAGAAATGAGAAAAGAGAAAGAGAAGAAAGGGAATTTACTATGGCACAAGAAAAAGCAAATAAGGAAGAGAGAATTCGTATAGCAGAAATCGCTGCGGAACGAGAGAAAATGGAACATGAAAAGGCAATTCGTTTAGCGGAAATTGCTGCCGAGGAGGCAAAATTTGAAAGGGAGAAAGCTTTTGAGGTTGAAAAACTTCGTTTTCAACAACATCATGGTTCCCATGATTCAGATAGTAATGGTTCATCGAAGAAGGCAATCACAACCCCTAACTTTAATTTAAGACTACCACCTTTTTCTCCTCCTCACGACGATATAAGTTTTTATTTATTAAGATTTCAGGAAAGAGTCTCTTGCTTAAATATTGATAAAGATTCGTGGTCTGGTGTTTTTTCGGGTCTCCTCACAGGTGATGCAGTTGGGGTCTATCTGGGTATAGACCAAGATAAAAGACATGATTTTCAGGTCGTAAAGGCAGCATTTATACGCAGATATGGTCTGGATCAGGAAGGCTATAGACAAAAGTTTCGATCCATGTTACCGGTAGAGGGTAAAAATTTTGAGGATTTTGTTTCCTCCATAAAACTATGTCTCCAAAGATGGGTTGAACAGGCTTCTATCCCTAAAACGTTTGAAGGATTATGTGATCTCTTATTAAGAGATAAAATTGTTTCGTCGGTAAACCAGGATATTGTATCATTCTTACAAGAACGTAATCCGACTAGTATCGATGAAATGGAAAAATTAGGTCAACAATTTTCCGTTGCTCATCCAAACTTGTCATTGAGCAGAGCAAAAGTCTTGGACTCATCTACTGCGTGTGCTGCGACGCACGGGAGATCGCGCACTCGTAGCTTGGATAGACGATATAATCATAGAGAAAATAATCACACATCCTATAGGGGTAAATATAATTTTTACCATAATCGCTCACCTTCACGAGGTAGAGACAGGCATAATTTCAACAATTATAACAATAACCAATGGTATCGAAATAACCAGTATTCACACAACAAATATACGGACAATCATAATTTGTCACCGCGGGGTGGCCATTATAACAGGGACAACAATGGACATTCTCATTCAGACAATTTTTCAGATCGCAGAAGATCTCACTTCGTTAGAAGTCATAATAGAGCACGCTCACAAGCCAATGCTTGTCAGACGGTAGATAGAAATGTCAGTAATGACATCCATCCAACCAATAATCACGCCAATGCGTGTAACGTTGATTTAGAAAATTCTAATAATTGTACAGAATGTAAGATGTTATTTCAACCTGGAGCTACACCACGGCTTAAATGTGGACATGGCTTACCAGTGTTGTCATCTTATGACGGTGTTGGTACTCTCACTTTACATAATGGGTTTTTGTTTAACACTCCAATTAAAATTTTAAGGGACACGGGTTCCACAACGGTCGGGATAAGAAGGTCGTTAATCCCTCCATCTTGTTTCACTGGACCGTCAGTGAAATGCATAACTTTCGGAGGCACGGTAGAGATATATCCCATGGCCGACGTAACAATAACCACGCCATTCTTTACTGGGAAAGTTCGTGTATGTGTTCTCAACCAGCCTTGCTGTGACTTGATTTTGGGAAACATAAAGGGTATAAAAGAATGTTCTACTGATGAAATTTCTGCATGGGAAAGAGAATATCTTTCTTTATCCAATGCTGTGACTACTAGAGCACAGCTGGTTGCAGAAGCAAATGAACTTAATGATAGCAATAATATCCCACACGTGACAACAAGTCATTACATAGATAAAAATGCATTCATTAACCAACAAAAAGATGACTCTTCTTTGGGACGTTTATTCACTTTAGCTACGGCTAAAACTATTACACATACAAATAATGCCAGACATTGGTATCAATTTCATGACAATATTTTGATACGTTGTTTTGACAATTATTCTTCGGTACTCAGACAAATAGTAGTACCTACGTCATTTCGATCACTAGTTTTATCTAATGCACATGATGTTCCTTTTGCGGGTCATATGGGGATTGCCCGCACAGCTTATAGATTGATGGCACATTTTTTTTGGCCAGGGGTTCATAAGGACGTCGCAACGTTTTGTAAATCATGCACTGTTTGTCAGGGAGTTGCTCATAAGGGTGCGCATCAGTTTGCACCCCTACAGACCACAGATATCTCTGTGCGTCCTTTTTATAAGATGGCTGTCGACATAATCGGGCCTCTTCCGGTGTTATCATCCAGAGGATTCCGCTTCATCTTAACTTGTATCGATCTATGCACCAGATGGCCTGAAGCCATACCTGTTAAGTCCATAACAACAATGTCGGTGACTGATGCATTATTATCGATATTTTCACGTATCGGATTTCCTGAAGAGCTTCTGTCGGATCATGGCACGCAATTCACTTCAGATATGTTCTCGGAAATTTGTGATGTGCTTCACATCCGTCATACATTGAGTGCCAGATTAAATCCGCAATCAAACGGAGTTGTAGAACGCTGGAATTCCACTTTAAAGCAGATGTTGGGCAAAGTAACAACAATGTTTCCCCATGATTGGGACCGGTTGATACCAGCGGTTCTCTTTGCGTATAGAGAAGTTCCTAATCGTCAAACTGGATTCTCACCATTTCAATTAGTTTTCGGGGCTAATCCAAGAGGACCAATGTCTATCTTACATGATTTGGTGATAACAAACGATGATAATACGGTTACGAAATCTAGTCACCAATATGTCACAGATCTACGTCAATGCATTGTGGACGCATGTGAGATTGCGACTGAAGCATCAGAATTAGCAAAATATAAGACTCGGTCGCGTATTAATCGTGATAGGAGATTAACATCATTATCGATTAACGATGAAGTTTTTGTTCTCTTGCCACTTAAAGGTGATCATTTGTTGGTTACGTGGCAAGGTCCTTTTAAAGTTGTGGGTAAGAAAACCGACGTGGATTACATCATCGACATTAGGGGTAAAAGAAAAACATTCCACACTAACATGTTACAACCTTACATTTCTAGACCTCTTCCACTCAAACATATTTGTGAATCTATCACAAATCAATCTCCGCATCTGGCATCTATTGCTTTAGTTGATGAAGAAGCAACTAGTTTCGCGGATGTACCGCTTGATTTTCCTGTGGTACCTATCCAAGCCTCTGAAACTTGGAAGGATGTAATCATTTGTAACGATTTACCTTCAGATCAGAAGAATCAGATTCTCAATCTATTGAAATCTTTTGAAGATGTGTTGTCTGATCTACCTGGACGAACTAACATTATTTCTCACGAAATAAAATTATCGGATCCCACTCCGATTAAGTTACGACCGTATGCAATTCCTTTGCATATCAGAGAGCAGGTTGATAGTGAGGTCGACAATATGTTGAAAATGGGGATAATCTCTCCATCAGATTCTCCATTTTGTTTTCCGATGGTAGCAGTACGGAAGAAAGACAAATCCATTCGTATATGCATTGATTTCCGTCGACTAAATAAAGTCACGATATCAGATTCTGAACCAATGCCTTTGCTGGAAGACCTGCTACCTCGTTTAGCTTCCGCTACGTTCTTTAGCAAATTCGATTTATCAAAAGGGTATTGGCAGATCCCTTTGACCGAAGAATGTAAACCATTGACGGCATTTGCAACATCGAAGGGTTTGTTCCAATACAATGTCATGTGTTTTGGGCTCAAAAATGCGCCTGCAACTTTTGTACGGATGATGCGTCGAGTATTTGGGAGCCGTTATGACCTAATATCTTATATAGATGACATTTGCATGTTTCATGACACATGGGAAGAACATGTAGATGGGATACAATCTTTACTCCAGACACTAAGAATACACAATCTCACAGCCCGTCCATCCAAAATAGAAATTGGATTCAAGGAAATTTCATTTCTAGGACACAAAATTTTGCAGACATGTAATACAACCTGATGAATCTAATTTAAAACGCATACTTGATCTTACAATCCCAACTACAAAGAAGCAAGTACGGAGTCTATTAGGATTGGTGAATTTTTACCACAAGTTTATTCCAAGGTTCTCGTCTTTGACTGCTGTCTTATCTGATCTAACTAAAAGAGGTATGCCTAACAAAGTAGTGTGGACAGAACAATGTAACCAGGCATTACAAAACATTAAGACTCATTTTTCACAGTATCCGATATTAAGACTGCCAGATTTAAAAAGATCATTTATTGTTGTAACAGATGCTTCGCTCCACGCAATAGGCGGGTGTTTGGGACAAAGTTTTGATGGCAAGTTTCATCCGATCTACTACTTGAGTAGGAAACTATCGGAAGCCGAATCTAAATACTCTATTTTCGACAGAGAACTGTTGGGTATAGTATGGACTTTGAATAAACTTCAAAGGTATGTGGTCCCAGTCTTGACATATGGATGCGAGTCATGGGCAATGACTACAACCCACAAAAGCCAGATTCAAACCTCAGAAATGAGGTATCTGAGGAAGGTGGTTGAAGTAACAAGAAGAGACATGGTCCGCAACCAGACGATACGTCAAGGCCTAAAATCCCACCCGCTGCAGACCCAAATAGAACAGTCCCAACTAAGATGGTTTGGCCATGTCTGCAGAATGGGAGAAGATCGGCTACCACGACAAGCATGGGAAACAAAGAGCCAGGGATCCAGACCTCCAGGACGACCCAGAGTCCGCTGGGAGGACAATATTAGACAATCTTTGAAGGACCGAGGACTAGAATGGAACCAGGCCAGGAAAAAGACAGCCGATAGGATAGTCTGGCGCTCTCTCTTCCAAACCTCTACACCTCACGGTAGAAGAGGAACGACTAAGTAAGTAAGTAAGTATGTGGTAGGTACGCATTTTACTATAATGACAGATCAGAGATCATTAACGTATCTGCAAACCTGTAAATCACCAAGTGCAAGACTTACGAGATTTGCATTACAGTTGCAAGCGTATGACTTTGATATCGTCCATATAGAAGGACATAATAATGTAATCGCGGACACTCTATCAAGAGTAATACATTGAACTATGTAACTGTCCTGGGTACAAGAAGTGACAACAAACATTGTTTATGTTCATAATCAATTGATGGATAGATTATATAGCGATATTTTCGTAGCATTAATATGTTGCTCACAAGTTGTTGCCACATATTTTAACTGCATTTCACTCATCGTGATATCATTTCACTCATTACTTGAATTTGATTTTCCTTTTTATCATTATAGTTAAGTATAGTTAATGATGACCTGGAAACCTGCAGTTTCCAGTAGCGCGCAGGGGGGGTAATATGTGGTGTCTGCCCATGCACACCACATGTTAGATTTATTGAGTTTGAGTTAGTGCTGATAAATGCGGCACTATTTGGGATATTTATTGAAAATGAGGCGCACCGGAAAATGACGTCAGAGTTTGTGTTGATATGTGTATGGCCAAGGTGAAGTAAAACCTTGCACTTTGTGACAGCTGTGGTTTTTGGCTGTGTTTTCTTTTTAAGTTCCAGTATGGACCTACTACGAAGTGTGTACCTTCTGACAGGAGAGGGTTTGTACAAGAGCATGAATACTCTTGAATTAAAAGTAATATGTACGGAGAAAATTAATAAATAAGGATTAATCATGAATAACGAGTATGCATGCTACAAAGAATTTCAGTTATTAAAAGATGTCGAATTCGTTTTAAAAAGAAGACTGTTTTAGTTCCTCATTGGTCAGGTAGAGAACCTGTATGCGTGTTGTGATAGAGGGAACAAAACTATGAAAAGTGAGAGATTTTACCCGGGATGTAACGGGATAACGAGCAGTACTATGAGCGACCGCTGGAGCAATCAAATATACATTAACTGTGGACAGGGGTAGCAATTTACCTATAATAATAATAAACGAACACAAAATATATTCGAACGGCGCCCCACCACAACCGCTAATTTGGTCAAAAAACTGACCATTGAATTCAAAGGAATTCAGTTGAAGGACCAGTTCAGCAAGAGGAGAAGAGTGACAGTGGATATAGAAGGGCAAGTGCGTTGGTCCAGAAAAAACTGAAGAGCTCGGAGACCATCAGAGTGGGGAATAGAGGTATACAGAGAGCAGACGTCCAGCAAGAAAAGACGGTAGGAGCGGTCTGCTGGGAGTCGGATAGAGGAGAAAGTTGTAAGAGCGTGATTGGTGTCTTTGATGAAGGAGGGAAGATTCTCAACGATAGGCTGGAAAATGCTATCGAGAAAGTCAGAAATGTGTTCAGTAGGACAAGAACAGGCTGAGACAATAGGTCTTCCAGGGTTTTCGATCTTGTGAATTTTGGGGAGCATGTAGAATACAGGCTTGCCCAAAGAGCTGTCATGAATCCTGAGATGAGATGCTTCGGGAGGAAGATCATTACTAGTGATAAGCTGTTTAATCGTGTTGTGTACAATGCGATTGTTAGAGACAGTCGCATCGCTGGTCCTGGACCTGTAAAAAGAGCCATTGGTCAACTGGTTTTTACCTTCACTTAGGTACAAGTCCTTCTGCCAGACGACAATGGCTCCTCCCTTGTCAGCCGGTTTGATGACAATGTCGTCTCTACGGCGAAGAAGGGAGAGAGCACCGGACTCCGCCGAAGTGAGATTGGAATAATGCAATCTACGAGGGCGGAGCTGCTGAATGTCATGGATGGTGTTCTTAATATACAGGTCCAGGGCATGAGAGGCTCCAGGTTTAGGTGTAAAGGGAGGTTTAGTAGAGTCAGAAAAGCGTGGGAAGATGTCGGATTCAGCCTGAGACTGCGGAGTGCTGTCTTTCTCTCTAAAATGGAGCTTCAGCCTCATGCGACGGTGAAACCGATGAACATCCTGGAGGAGATTGTATTGGTCTAGGGTCGGACGAAGAGGAACAAATTTTAGGCCCTTACTAAGAACAGAGCGCTCTCCCTCAGAGAGGGGTAGATCTGGGGGATGCAGACTACCTGAGTGCATGATGGAGTGGAGGATGGAGGGGTAGCTATGGGGGTAGGGATGAGACGGGATAGTTTATGGTGTTTAGACGTGGAAAGGAACTCATGCAGCTGCCGGTTCAGTGTGTGGATAGTGGTGCGTATCATAGAATAGAAAGGGAAGTTGTTGGAGGTCAGATAACGTAAGCGAAGCAGAAGCTGGGTCTGTTGGGCACTGAGGTCTGATAAAAGGCGGGAGTGACTGGCGGCCACTACGCGCATACGTTGAAAGCCACATCTGGTCTCAATTCGTTGTAGGAGACGTTGTTCCCTAGGATTGAGTGTACCAGCAGATGGATGAAAATTGGAAGAAAATCCATTAGGAAGAATTTTGTGGTGGAGGCAGGTGTGAATAAAGTGGAGATGGGAGGTGAATCTAGTTTTTGCATCAACCTATCCGTCCCCTCTACAAATTTGCCTGAAAAGTTATTTTTAGCCACAATTCTCCTTAACACCCTCTCTCTTTCATTCTAACTAGATTTGGACACTTGAGTATCAAGGTCGCGGTTTTTGTGCAAATTAGTGACATGTTTGATTCAATGCAGTCTTTCGCTGATGTGAACAACACAGTCTTTTGTCATTATCTTCATTATTAGCTATCCGTCTGTATAAATAAAAGCATATTATTTCACTGCTCAGAATGGGCCATCCGGCCAGCTAATTTTTATATTCCTAACATTAGTATTAAGAAAAAGTTACTTTTTTAATTTTGTAATATTTCAAGCATCTGCGTTTGCCGCTGAATTCAAATAAAAGGCTTGGTATCGCAAAAGCGTCCAATAAATGACTGTGGCGTATCATATCCAAGGTCCCTTCTGTCGATTTCCTTACTTTATGTCAACTTGGGGAACGTGACTTTTTCCTTTCTCCCCCCCCAATTGCGTCTCCTTAGCCTTGCTAGTCTCACGCAATTTTTCAGTCATATTTTTTTCCTTTTTGATCCGCCGTTCTCATCCCGTTCAAATGGTAACCGTTTCAGCAATTTAATTTCCATGGCGGGTGATGACCCGCGGCGTGGGCGATCATGCCTTCTAGTAACTTACGCATTCTTTTTATCCCTACATTTTATCCTTTGGAGATATTTTTACGTTGTATCACTGTTAATTTTGTGACACATCTCCCCACTTGAAAACATGCCTACGGCAAGTTCTAAAACCAGTGATACACATAGATAAAATCTCTCCTCACGTCTGCCATTACTCTAATTTTGATCACAGGGGTGCCGACTGAGGAAATCTGCACCGACATTCAATTTGCCTGGGATATATTGGATACTAAACTGATAAGGTTGAAGCAATAAAGACCACCTCAGCAATCTTGCGTTTTCATGCTTAGCCTGAGATAAGAATACGAGAGGCTGATGATCCGTCTCGACCACAAAAGTCCTACCATACAGATAGATTTGAAACTTCTTTATTGCCCAGATTAACGCTAAACATTCTTTTTCGCTTGTGGAGTATCCTTGTTCCGCCTTATTCAATTTGCGGCTTGCATAAGCGACTGGTTTCAGTTCCCCATCAGGTGAAGATGATCTTTGCAACAAAGCCCCTCCGAGTCCTACATTACTTGCATCGGTTCTTAAGACAAAGTCCTGTGTCAAATCAGGCAGTTTGAGAATAGGCTTGCTAGTGAGTTTTTCCTTTAACTCTTGGAACGCTAGTTCACATTGTGCAGTCCAAATAATTTTATCTGGAAGTCCCTTGCGAGTCAGATCAGTCAGAGGAGCACAAATAGCGTTAAAATCTTTGATGTATTTCTGATAAAATCCGCATAACGACACGAATGATCGCACGTCCTTTTTTGTTTGTGGCCTAGGTGCTCTCTGCAGTTTTTCCAAGTTCTTAGGATCAGGGGTCATATTACCCTGATATACAGTGTGTCCCAAGAATTCCAACTCTTTGCATCCAATACAACATTTTGTTGGCCTAGCAGTTAAGTTCGCCTCCCGAAGTCTATTAAATAACATCTCTAGAGCTTCAATGTGTTCTTCAAATGTCTCTGTGGCGACGAGAATATCATCCATGAAATTCGTGATACATGGGTTATTCAGGGGATCCAATAATTTGCGCATCATCCTTGAAAATACACTCGGAGCATTTTTCAGTCCGAATGGTAGCATATTGAATTCATAATGTCCATCCGAAGTGCTAAAAGCCAAATAAGGTCTCACTTCAGGCTTCACTGGGATCTGGTAATAGCCTTTACTAAGATCCACCTTTGAAAAGTATTTTGCCTTGTTCAGTCTGGCAAATAACTGTTTTGTGTCTGGTAATGGATCCACTTGTCCTTCTGTGACAGCATTCAGTTTCCTGTAATCTATGCACAGTCTGTGTTCCCCAGACGGTTTTCTCAACAAAACGACACTAGAACTAAAAGATGATTCACTGTGCGAAATAATCCCCTCCTTCAACAAATAATCTATTTCTTCCTTCAATGCCTTCTCCTTCGCGAACGGAATAGAATAGGCTCTCATACAGATTGGGTTTGAGTCTACCAGTTTCATGTCATACTGTAGCAAATTTGTATGGCCTGGTTTATCTGTTAATACATCTGTATGTTCCTCCAGAACCTGTTGAACTCTCTCCCTCTGGTTTTTAGTCAGGTGCTTACTGACTTTTACCTGTGCTGCTGTTTCACAAGGATGTAATGGGTATTCATGTGAGGTGAGTGGTTCCTTTTGCATCTGGGTTGCAATAGCCAAGGTCAATAAGGGGGTGCTTTCCTGGAGTGGTCTGTCCAGATACTTCTTTAACAGGTTTACATGATAAACTTTCTCCTTCCCCTTTTTGTCAATTTTATAGTTTGTTCTAGACACCTTCTCTAGAACCGTATATGGACCTTGCCATCCAATTTGTAATTTATTCTGGCTTCCGGGTAGTAGAAGCAGCACCTTCTCTCCCACTGCCAGTTCTCTGTCCTTTGCCTTCCTATTAAAATATGCTGCATGTTTCTTCCTGGCTTGTTTCAAATTATCATTTGCCAGTTTCCATCCAGCTTTCAAACGAGTGGTCAGTTCGTTCACGTATTGATAAGATGAGGTAACAGTCTCTTCCGCCTTCTCATCTGTCCAGGTCCTTAATAAAGCTTCTAATGGACCTTTTATTGGCCTCCCAAATAGCAGAGTTGCGGGAGCCATCCCGGTTGAACTATGTGGTACCTCCCGATACGCAAACAATGCGGCGGGCAGGAATTGATCCCACAGATCCGGTTTTTCGTGTGCCAGCTTTCTCAGGATAGAAATGAGAGTCCCGTTGAACCTCTCTACCTGGCCGTTCCCTTGTGGATGGTACGGACTACAATGAAAGTGTCTGGCTTGAAATAGCTTAAAAACTTCTTCCGTTAGTTTCCCCTTGAACTGAGAACCATTATCCGTCAAGATTTGATGCGGGAATCCTAATCGGGTAAATATTGTAAGTAGTGCCTCTGCTACATGTTTTGAATCAATTGATGGCAGGGCTACCGCCTCTCCCCACATAGAACAAGTGTCCACCAGAGTAAGGATGTAACTGTTCCTCCTCTTGGTCCGAGTGAGAGGTCCTACAATATCCACTGCAACCCTCTCAAAAGGTGTTCCCACTATGGGCATTTCCCCTAGAGTTGCAGGAGCAGTCCAGTGCTTTGGAGCTACCCTTTGACATTCTGGGCAGGATTTGACATATCTTTTTATATCCTCCGTTATCCCTGGCCAGAAGTAATGACAAGCTATACGCTGTCCTGTGGCGCTGATCCCCATGTGACCACTGAAGGGAATCGCATGCCCGAGTTCCATCACTTTATCTCTATATGAAGTGGGAAGAACCAGCTGGTTGTGACCATTTGTTCCAGTTCCGGCCTTCCTGTATAAGAGTTTGTTCTTCATGAAATATTCCCCCTTGCTCGGAGGTGTGTGGCATTTGGGCAATTTTTTAAAACATGGCTTGAGTGTCCTATCCTCAGCCTGCGCCTTCCTCATCTCCTCTGGATGAGCATTTATAGGTTCACCTTCTTCCTCCTTCTTCTGTGACCTGGTCTGCACTGTCGCCATGATCACAGGTTTCTCGGGATTCCCCAAGAAGACGTATCTACACCCCAATATCAGAGGGTAGATTGGTTCATCTATCACTGCTGCTCTGATTTCTCCTTCCACATAGCGAGTTTTCACCGTTATCCTTGCGATGGGAAGTGTCATGAGTGGTATGTCCTTAGTCGCCCCTTGTATTTCCACTGTTTCTGTGGTATACTGACTTGGGTCCACTAGGCTAGACTTCACAACTGAATCATAATCCAAACCTGTATCATAAAGGCACCTTATGGTGACCCCATTACAAATAACATCCTCACAAACTGGGGGGTGATAAGGTTCCTGTTGTCCATTAGGATTAACCGTTAATCTTTGCGTCCCCGACTTCATTGCAGCAATGTTTGAAGGTTTCCTTCTACAAAATTCGGTGTTATGGTTATCCTTCTTGCACCATTTACACCATCTTTTTCCTTGGTTCAACGGTTTTCTTTCATTGAACTTTTGGTCATTGAACTGTGAGTTTCTGTCGCGATAGTCATTTCTTGGCCGCTCAAAGTTTGTCCTACCTTTATTTCCCTGCTCTCTATTATCAAATTTATTAAATTGCTGTGGAGCTTTAAAATTGTCTATGTGCTTCTTTTTAGCACCACTTACCTCTGCCTGGGCTGCCTGATACCTCTCAGCAACATTTAAAACCTCCCCCAACTTCTCTGCACCTTGTTCCATGAGAAATTTTCTCATGTCTGGAGCCATGGACTCTCTCAATTGCTCAATCATGATCATTTCTTTAAGATCTTGGGTCTTCCCCAGAGCAGTCCATTTCTCCAAATAGGTTTCTAGTCTAGCAGAGAATTGGTGGTATGTCTCCCCAGACAACAGTTTGGCATTTCTAAATTTCTTACGATAAAATTCACCATTCTTCTCGTACCTTAATAACAAAGCCTGCTTTAACATGTCATAATTGTCTTGGTCTTCCCTGTTCATTTTAGCAAATACTTCATAAGAAGTACCTCTCAATCCCTGTGATAGCTTTAAACTCCACCTCTCTCTCTCTAACCCATATGTAGTAGCTAATAACTCAAAACGTCCTAGGTAGCCCTCTATGTCATCGTCTTTTTCAACAAAATGGTCTAAATGAAACCCCATAGCTGAGTTTGAGGCTCCCAGACTGGGCGTAGCATCTGAGGCAAAAGGGCTGGCACCATTTTCAGGAGCATGGCCTTGTAATTCCAGCCCCTTAGTCGTAATTCGTGCTCCCTTTGCAACCTTCTATCTTCTGCCTCCCTTTCGGCCTTTTTATCTTCTGCCTCCCTTTCGGCAGTCAATTTTTTTTCTTCTGCCTCCCTTTGCTGTCGTTTGTCTTCTGCCTCAATCTGCAACCTCTTAGTCTCAGCCTCAATTTGAAACCTCTTCTCTTCAGCCAACCTTTCAGACTCTAATTTTCTGTCAGCCTCTTTTTCTAATCTTCTTTCTTCCCGTTCAATATATTTATCACATTCAGCCGTTACGTATTGAATTAAAATCTGACCATCCATTCCCATCTCCTTTGCGGTCAGCACAGCAGCTGATCTAAATTTTGCTAGCTCCGCCATACTTTCGAAACAAATCTAGCAATAAGCAAAGTAAAATTTCCAACCACTAAAGTACTTATAATTATTCTAGACTAAAATAATTCTAATTAACTAATTAACTAACACTGGCTGTGAAGATTCACCAACTTCTAATTGCCCTTTTAATTTAAAGGGACACTTTTAATTTTAAGGGAATTTTACAATTTTGTTCCCCTAATTTTATTTCTCCCACCAGGAGATCCTTATATTACTGTTTATGCTAATTATCCCTGGACAAGACCCCAATATATGTAGTGGTTTTGATGGTATTGTATGATGGTGATATTACTAAGTGTGATGTATGAGGTCAGCTGTGAAGGCTCCTGAGATAAAATGTAGCTGTGAATTTTCAGAAGGCCTTTCTTGCTACCACTACGACCTCACACCTATCTTTTTTTCTAATGAATGTGGCTACGTTAAAATCTAGGGTACTGAATGTAATGTGTTGTATTGACATATACAAACACACACACACCCAGATATTAAATAATATAATATTATCAATAAAATTTAGAACACAATGAACTAAATTCAGCTGGTGAAATTTTAGAAAGTAAATCTTTTTTAAATTTATTTGTTCTGAACCAAGGTTTTATTTTGGCCAGAACATATGAAAGATTTTGGAATTTATGAGTGAATGGCATGAATAAATGGCATGATAAATAAAAGGTGTGTACGTATATAATTTTCACGAGTAGTTATTATTTCTACAGTTCATAGTTTTATTTTCCCTGGGAGAACGATGAATAGATGTGCTGTTGGGGTGGCTTCATCCCTCCCTGTCTAAGCCTACCAAACATTGTCCATTCATGATGGAAAAAAATGGGATGTTTTAGTAGTAATTCACTTTGGGTGCTATGTCTATGAAGTTGGTGTAAATCCAGCAGACCAGCCTGCTTACGTAACTTTGAAAGAGTAGTTCTGGTGCTGGAATCTGGTGGCCCCACCTCTCCGTGCTTGGAGGCAATATATCGGGTGGCCCCACCTCTCCGGGCTTGGGGGCAATACAAGGCTGTTCCGCCGAGATGCGACACTGCACGGGTCCTCACTGTCAATTATTTACCCAGCATTTGACACCACCTTTTGGTGTCAACATAACAAACTCACAGCTCAGATTATGAATAAAGAACACAGAAATGCTAGCAAAACTCAGCTGAGCTGCTGGCTATAGTATGGCGTCCCTGAACTTATTTCTATTTACTTCATTTGAAATCACCACACTTAAAATTTACTGTGTCTATCACTGGACAACTATTGAGGAATGGCAAAAAAGCTCGTCTGAGCGCGGATAATATGATTGTCTGTGGCCAATCAATGCCTTGGTTTTTTTTTAAATTCAAATTTGTTACACTAAAGTCATTTCAGTCATGCTTCAGTCAAGTATGGATTTTTATCTGTTAGTCTGTCCGTCTCTACTTGCGTTTTCACAAAAAACGTACTTGGTTTTTGCACCAACCTATCCGTCCCCTCTACAAATTTGCCTGAAAAGTTATTTTTAGCCACAATTCTCCTTAACACCCTCTCTTTTTCATTCTAACTAGATTTGGACACTTGAGTATCAAGGTCGCGGTTTTTGTGCAAATTAGTGACATGTGTAATTCAATGCAGTCTTTCGCTGATGTGAACAACACAGTCTTTTGTCATTATCTTCATTATTAGCTATCCGTCTGTATAAATAAAAGCATATTATTTCACTGCTCAGAATGGGCCATCCGGCCAGCTAATTTTTATATTCCTAACATTAGTATTAAGAAAAAGTTACTTTTTTAATTTTGTAATATTTCAAGCATCTGCGTTTGCCGCTGAATTCAAATAAAAGGCTTGGTATCGCAAAAGCGTCCAATAAATGACTGTGGCGTATCATATCCAAGGTCCCTTCTGTCGATTTCCTTACTTTATGTCAACTTGGGGAACGTGACTTTTTTCTTCCCCCCCCCCCCAATTGCGTCTCCTTAGCCTTGCTAGTCTCACGCAATTTTTCAGTCATATTTTTTTCCTTTTTGATCCGCCGTTCTCATCCCGTTCAAATGGTAACCGTTTCAGCAATTTAATTTCCATGGCGGGTGATGACCCGCGGCGTGGGCGATCATGCCTTCTAGTAACTTACGCATTCTTTTTATCCCTACATTTTATCCTTTGGAGATATTTTTACGTTGTATCACTGTTAATTTTGTGACAGTCATTGACGACAGTTAACACAGTCACCACGATAACTATCTGTTTCACTGACAATATTTTCTAAACCACTAACAACAATTAATATAATCACTAACAACAACTCCAATACCTGATATGATGTTTATTGGGATTATATAAAGATAATAAAGGAATTTAAAAGAAGGTCGATCATGCACTCTGCACTAATATAATAATTCTAATTTTCATTTCTATTTCTATTACACTACCTAGACTAATCTTAGCATCATCTAATAAGTTGAGAACTTCTGTTCTCATCTCTTCCTATTAATATAATCTGGTCCCCATAAAGACAAAAACCTGAGAACCATTGTTCCCTTCAGTACATATATCATGTATCAGATCACAAGTTACAGTAAGATCGACCAACACAATAGTCTGCTTTACAGATTTGTTCCTTTCAATCGGTGAAGCTGCTACTCTTGTCAGGGATGGTGGCAAGAAGTGACTTAGACGCTAGCAAGTTTGTCGCAGGGTAACGCAAGACGCATCAGAACTACACTCATACCATTCGAACTACAAGACACCAACGTCCTTTTCAGGACGCCACTACTCGAGATAAGATCGCGTTATCGTCAACATGCCCAGACATAGGCCACACGCTAAAAAGAGGAAGGTCTACACCAGCCCACCAGCGCAGAACAGCCAGGATAATCGCAATATCACAATCAACAATGACAGACAGCCAGAGAGCAAGACTGCCCCAAGTACTCGTGCCGGGACCGGCCCTTCTATAACTCCGGACACGACTGAGTTAGCTGTGACATGCGTCGACCCGACTGAGAGTCAGAGTGGCCCGACCCCTTGCCTAGATAAAGAGGACCCAGAACATAAAGAAATATGTAGAGCGTTACGACAGCTGGAGAAAAGAAAACAAGCGCTTCTATCCAGGCTGCACCCACCCGACTCGTCAGCAGTAACCCGGTCTATGACAGAGAAGCCGCACGATGCCGAGATGACAGCCGACCCAGCTGCAAACACCATGAAGGAAGTGATAGAGGCAGATCCTCAACACAGACAGGTACAAGAGGAAGATGTCGCAGAGACCATTTTAGATGCACTTCGAAGACTTGAAGACGGAGACGAGTCCCTTAGGCTCGCTCTTCAAGAAGCAACAGTAGAAGTAGCTCCAGACGTGCTGGACATCCAAACCACTGAGAAGCAAGCTACCATTCCTGATCCTGAGGAAAAAACAGCTGACAACTCAAAGGCTCAGACGCAAGATATCACACCGAATAACCAAGAACAAGATTCGAACCAAGCCTGTAGAAGGAAACAAAGACCAAACACTAAAAATACAAGCAACTCAGAAACGATACAGAGAGGATTGTTAAGATCACCCAGACGTCAGGAAGTGAGGTCTCACTCAGGGCCCTACCCGACAACAAAGTGATCAACATCCTCGAGGTGATAACTGGACGGAGAGGTATCGCCAAAGTAGGGAGGCACGAAAAGGGAGTAGTGCTTTCTCTCAACAACACAGACAAAACAACCTCGCTGATGATCGAACTGGAATCCGGTCCAAAGGAAATCCAGTTGCCCCACCAAATAAAAGTGGTGGTGGAAAAGTACAAGACAACAAAGAAGTTGGTCATCAGAGGGGTGGATACCAGATGTTCCGAAGGCGAGGTCCACAGACGCCTTCAAGCTGAAAACACAAATCTTAAAATCACGCAGGTGGAAAGGCTAAAAACCTGGGCCAAGAAAGATACCAATCTGATGATAGTCACGGTAGAAGGATCGACAAGACCCGAGAGACTGACGCTCGAAACCACAACCAAAAAGACAGAAGCCTATATCCCTCCGGTGATGCAGTGCTCCAACTGCCAGCAGTTCTCGCACACAAAAAAGACGTGCAGGAGAGATGCAGTTTGCCGGTATTGTGCTGGTAGTCACCAATATGGCGACTGCCCCAGGGCTAAGGAGGACCGCAACTACAAAGAAACTAACGAAAACCGTATCTGTGCAAACTGCCACGGAAACCACGGGGCAAGGTACAGAGGATGCCCTGTGTTCCAGGAAACTAAGAGCATCTTGAAGGAGGCCGTGTCTAAAAACATACCCTTCAAAGAGGCCAAACACAGAGTGAATGCGGATGCTACAGAAAAACAGCGCACGATGGACAGAAGACAGCTACACAAGCTGACCGCTGAAATCAACGAAATGAAAAGGAAACAGCAGAACGAAAGCAGAAACAAGCAGGATCCCGTAGACGACAAGGACAGCGGTGAAGACATAATAGATATGCAGAGCGCCAGAGAAATGTTACAGAGCGCCCAGGCAATGCTACAGGAAACAAAATCCATCAAACACGAGATAGAAGTTGACATCGCCAAACTCACAGAGCTAAAGGCAGAGAACGAACAAATACTCAAAAGAATTGAAACAACCATCAAACACGAGATAGAAGTTGACATCGCCAAACTCACAGAGCTAAAGGCAGAGAACGAACAAATACTCAACAGAATTGAATCAGAGAGAAGGATCGTTGAGGATATCCTTACAAAAACTAGAGAACAAAACAAAGAAACGAAAGACAAAATGAAAATCGACATCGTACAGCAAATGTTACTCAATCAAGATAGAGCATTAGCAGCCAGAAACGCTAGAACAGCTACTACCAACGATAATTGAAAAAGCACTGTCACAGATACAGGAGAGCAAGAAGACAAAAGCAACAGAAACTAGTAGCGTAGAAACACACAAAACTAAACGAGCCAGATAGTTGAGGCAGGACATAAAAAACACCATGAGAGCGACACGGCACCACAAACGGACAAAGAGGAATCCAGACAGCCAGCAAGTGGTCCTTTTCAGGACCAGTCACCTCCAGGACTACGAACGAGATACCAGTGAAGACGATAACACCCTATATACCCCAATTATAACCAAACTTCAGGTTGAACAGGGTATCACAGCAACATAGTAGAAGAAAACAACAACAACAACAACACAAGTTACAGTGATTCTCAAAATCTCATATACATTACCAATATCATCTTTCTTAATATTCAATGAACATTTCTTATTAAGTTTTACATTCACTATAATTTAGTATCGAGTTAGTGGCTCTCAATATGTCTACTTACAAGTGACATCAAAGGCTAAGCGCCTGGAATAAAAATCACCACTATTTATTCATCTATTGCCTGCCAGTCTGCAGGATCACACATTTTCACTTCGCTACAACCGCGTGAAGTTAAAATATTCATTACATATTCTATAGCGTCCACACGCAGAATAATATTGGCCTTAAAATGACTCAAGAGCAGCTTGTGAATCACATTTCACCTTTACGGTTCAAGATAATTTGTTAACAGCTTGAGAACCCTATCTCGCTTTCTTACTTCGTTACAATTCTCTGAGTTTTTCGGAATATTCAGAGTCATCTCCAAACTCTACTACTTAACAAATAATCCGCCCTACTAGAGCAAACCACAAAGTATATCGGAGCACTACTGAGTCATTCCAAAACTGTAAAGCTCGACGAAATACTCTCTCTAGTTATCTGTACTTAAAAGACACGTTATTCTAACACTAGCTAAGACTATCCTCAAATGCTTTTCTTAACATTTATTATTAATATTAGCTATTCTCTACAAAAACATTATCTATAAAAATCGATATATCCTCCCTACTTTATCAGTTGTCCAGGTACTGGCTAATCCAGCAGACGGGCCTATAACAAACTTCCAACATTTTTAGTTGTGTTAATTATCCAATTGTCTGTCTAAAATCTCAAAGCCCTCTCAAGGTCTGTCACGATCTCTAAAAATATCTATCTGAAGTTGACCGTGCTAACAATAGTTTGTGTATCCCTTCATTTTGCACCTGGCACCTGTTGTCTCTGTTGTTCTATGGGAAAGGGTCAGGAGTTCATGATTTCTGTCATCACTCCTGACAGAGCAAATGCTGACATCAGCCTGTTGTATTAAATCTAATGACTCTTTCTCACGTCTCAGATATGCGACACAAATGCACTTCTACAAATATGCTCATAAACAAAAAATGCAAAACTATTAGTCACAATGTTTCTACATATACAATGTCCCATTCACACGCACAGGTGTTCAGTGCTTATGGTTAAAATCAAATTCTTTTTACTAAAGGCAATTAACATCAATCAACATTGCATATTATAACTCAGATGTAGCTATTCATCTGAGCATTGCGCAGTCACATTTTCTTTTGACATGATAAGTAATACGTTATTGAAACTGTCATTGTTTTGTTGTCTCTTGAGATGATACCTAAATAAGGTATATGAATTGTCATTATATTTAACTTGCAGCCCACCAAAAAAGTTAAATATGGTGGAGAGATCCAGGTGCCACAAAATGAAGAAAGAGAAAACTCATTTGACTTAGTGTTAGGTCAGGAAGTCGTGGAACAGGCTACTGAACAAGTGGTAGGATTATGTTCTTTCCGTTCTCGATTTGCACATAGAAATGCTATAGCACATTTCACTAGCTTTGCCCAACTTCAAAATGCTATATCTCAGCGAATATATAACGCATATAAGTGAAATTTTGTGTGTGAATTTGAAATGGTATAGACCCTATGAATTAAATTTTTCATTAAAATGCGGCCATTGGTTTCAATTTTCGTTTCTTTGCGATATAATATAAAATCCTACTTGCCAACACACATCACACGCACACATATTGAAATGTCTACAGTAAATTATACGACCTCATTTGCACATTTTTGGTTTATCAAGCAATTGGCATGATTTTTGAGTGAAATTGCGTGAAATCGCACTTCTTGAACATAAAACAGTTTATATCCGGTGCTACGCACACATTGTCAATCAGAGGTGTGTCTACAAAAATTATTGTGTGGTTAAGAAGGAAAAATGAGTCTGCGAGTACATTTTATGACATTACAGCAAATCACAAATAGGATTTTTAAGTATTTCTGCAATGAAGCTACTCGAGGAAAACTATATCATTCTATTTCAAACCCACAAAAGAGGACTATTCACGCCTTGGGGATAAGCAAACGATAATTTTACCGCTGGATAGCGACATCTGAAATGTCTAATTCCAGTGTTTTACACACGAAAATTAGGCCAAGAGTGGTGGATAATTTTGACAGAGAATTGATCCACAGAGAAATTTGCAATATGTTTCACAATAATGAGGCAGTGACTTTAAGGAAATTGAAAATTTGGTTAAGAAAGAATAATGACATTGATATTTCCAAATCTACGCTATGGAGGACTATTAGGAGTTTGGGATTCACTTTTAGAAAATATGTTGCTGGTAGAAACCTTATTTGTGAGAAGCCTCATATAGTTGCAATGAGAAGCAAATATTTACGCGAGGTCAGAGAAATGAGAAGAGATTGTTATGATTTTGTGTATTTAGATGAAACTTGGATCAATGCGCACCGCAGTAATGAACGAGAATGGCAATCATCTGATGGAACAACTAAGAGACTAGTACCAAGCAGCAAAGGACAGCGCCTAATAATTGCACATCCAGGAAGCAGCCATCATGGGCTTCTAAATAATACTGAACTCATATTTGTTTCAAAATCCACAGATAATAGGGATTACCATGCAGAGATGAATGGCAAGATATTTCAAGATTGGATTGTGAATCATGTACTTCCTTCCTTGGATAGACCGTGGTGTTTGATAATGGACAATGCCTCATATCACAACGTTGTGGCACCAGAAGATAAAGTTTCTAATTCACCAAGTATTAAAGATGTAATAAAGATTTGGCTGACCATAAACAACATTCCATTCAACGAAATGTCCATGAACCTGAATTACTTGGAATTGTAAAAAAAGACACAGCATACAAAGATATTTCACATAGACAAGGCAATCCATGAACATGGTCACAGATGTTTAAGATTACCTCCTTACCATTCTCACTTAAACCCAATAGAATTAGTATGGGCTAAAATTAAGGAACAGGTAGCAACAGAAAATAGAACGTTCAAATTAAAAGATGTTGAAATACTTATAAAAGCCGCCATCTCCAATATAGCCAGGGATTATTGGAAGAAAAGTGAGAACCATGTGTTACAAGAGGAAGAGGAATATTGGAAGAATGATGGTTTGTCCTTCATTCAGCCGAGATTGATTTTCAATTTCTCAGAGACATCTGATTATGATTCGGATGAAGTTTAATTTCTTTAAAGATGACCTTACCGTTATTTACAAGCACATTAGAGGAGCAACGTTCCATTATGATATTTATGAACCGCAAAGAGATGATACCCATTGAAATAATTAGATCAAGGAAGGTCCAGTTTGGTAGCGCATTAAATGTCAATGACAAACAATGTCACGAGTATCTCGCATGCAGATCATTTAAGAAATCATCTTCAACACGTATTCAATTGCAAACGTGATGGCCACATTATTGTAATAGTAGACACGCCTTTGCCTAATCAATTCACAGAATCTGTGCATGAAGTGGTAAAATTTCTTTTCTCGATACACAATAATTAGTATGCCGACAAAGATCAAAGGATTTCATCCGTTTATGGGAACTAGACAAGATGCACAGATATAAAGTATATATTTGTTGGGTCTAACCCAATATAACATCGTATGCAAAAAATGGCATTAATACGTTAGACGGTTAATCAGATAATTACATTTGTTTGAGGGCAAAGCTAGTGAAACGTGCTATAGTATCTAATCTTGTGCAAGAAAAATATATGTAGTTATCTATTTGTGCTATGCTACAGTACAAAGAAGTATTAACATTGTCAGTTTTTTGTTCACATTCTACCTACAAATAATGGTAGTTTACATTTTTTTTTCGGGTGAAAAGGTACAAAAACACACTGACATTTTCTGCAGACTCGCCACAGTCACAAAATAAGATTTTCACATTTGTGACACACTTTAAGATATAGTAATATTTTCACTTCATTTTTTCAGGTGACACGCTATCACATACAGAAATAGTAATATATTCACATTTTTTAGCTGACATTCTATCAAATATACAGTAATATTTTCAAATTCTTTGGTGACGCGCTGTCACATTCAGTAATATTTTCACATTTTTCAGGTGACGCGCTGTCACATTCAGTAATATTTTCACATTTTTCAGGTGAAGCGCTGTCACATTCAGTAATATTTTCACATTTTTCAGGTGAAGCGCTGTCACATACAGTAATATTTTCACATTTTTCAGGTGAAGCGCTGTCACACAGTAATATTTTCACATTTTTCAGGTGAAGCGCTGTCACATACAGTAATATTTTCACATTTTTCAGGTGAAGCGCTGTCACATTCAGTAATATTTTCACATTTTTCAGGTGAAGCGCTGTCACAGACAGTAATATTTTCCTAATTTTATATGACGCGCTGTCACATACATTAATTATTTTCAAAGACTGGATAATCTTCTCTCTGTTGGATGTCTTCATCTTCTCTGTTCTGTTCTGAAATATTTTTCTACTTTCTAATCCTTCTTAACATCTTCATCCTCATTTAACATTTTCTACGTCTGTATGTTTTCCCACAATCTCTGAATACTTTTTTTAAAATGGCAGTAGTATATTTCATATAGCGCCCCCCCCCCCCCCCTTTACAGGTTTCTGGGGCATGTGTGATTACCAGATTTATATATAACAGACATGAGGGCAATGGACATAAACTCAGACAACCTGAGAGGATAACGTTGCCGATCGCATCAAGCGTCGATGCTATCTACGGTGCCCCTCAGATTGGGCGAAACGAATGTCACAGCAAGCAGGAGAAAAGATCAACAGGAACATCAGAAAAATAAGCATCTGAGGGCTGTCACTTCAGGGGTACATTACCATAGTCAGTTATGACTAAGGACTGTCACTTCAGGGGCACATTACCATAGTCAGTTATGACTGAGGGGCTGTCACTTCAGGGGCACATTACAATAGTCAGTTATGACTGAAGGAGCTTATTCTATATATATATATATATATATATATATATATATATATATATATATATATATATATATATATATATATATATATATATATATATATATATATATATATATATATATATATTTATTTATTTATTTATTTATTTATTTATTACCATTAAGCTGTCCGAGGCATTGGCCTTCAACAATTGTATGCTACGTTCGCCTGTCCCGTGCCATTTTCTCAACGTCGTCCCAAGTTTTCTTCTCTCCATATTTTTTAGACTCCCTTCACCCCTTTTCCCCCAGAGATTCAAGAACAAAGACTGCCGTATAAGGTTATCAGCATTTTCTCTCAATGTGCATCCTATTCATAGCTGGCACATTGTTGTCCGCTGTTGCTCCACTGACACGGGACTGGTTAATGTCATCAGGTCCACGTTGGTCATCTCTCGACCTTCTATTCTACACAATTATTTATTTAAGAAATTCTATAGCTTCTTAGTTATTGTTTTTCTCCATGTTTCACAGCTATACAATAGGACTGCCTGGACATTGGAGTTGAAGACTAATTTTTTGTTGTTGTTGTCGACTTTATTTCTTGTGATTTCCATTCATTTCTCAGTGCAATGAAAACTCCTCTTGCTTTTTAATTTTACATTCTTATTTTGACATCACTGTCGCTCCCTCCAACGTTGTCTTTGTTGCTGCCATGATAAATGTTAAATGTCTGATTTTATATCTTGTAGATATATTTACTCACATACAGCCTTGAACCGTTTTCTACATTTTGTGAATTATCTTTGTCTTTAACATGTATATGTTTACAACCAAATGGTGATACTTCTCATCAAGTATTTTAAGTTTGTCTTGCGTCTAGTTAATGCGACAGAAGACCAGTGTACACAAACGGACAGGAACAACGCTGGAAATGTCCCCGTATTTGATAATCCTTATTATTTATCATATATATCTGAGATTTACAGCTGGGGAATCTCCTATTTTTCGAGGACGACAAATAAAAAAAAAACAAATCAGAAGTGCGGACAAAGAGCCAATCGAACGCAGAGGATGCGGAAGTGACAAACTCATGGAAATTAAAAGAGAAGATTAAACTGGAGACATAGTTAATCCAATCAGACTGATGAGAGGGGAATGCAGTTAAACATAGACAGAGTTAAACCAATCGGACTGATGAGAGGGAAATCCAGTTAAACATAGACAGAGTTAAACCAATCAGACTGATGAGAGGGGAATCCAGTTAAACATAGACATAGTTAAACCACTCAGACTGATGAGAGTGGAATCCAGTTAAACATAGACAGAGTTAAACCAATCAGACTGATGAGAGGGGAATCCAGTTAAACATAGACAGAGTTAAACCAATCAGACTTATGAAAGGGGAATCCAGTTAAACATAGACATAGTTAAACCAATCAGACTGATGAGAGGGGAATCCAGTTAAACATAGACAGAGTTAAACCAATCAGACTGATGAGAGGGGAATCCAGTTAAACATAGACAGAATTAAACCAATCAGATTGATGAGAGGGGAATCCAGTTAAACATAGACATAGTTAAACCAATCAGACTGATGAGAGGGGAATCCAGTTAAACATAGACAGAGTTAAATCAATCAGACTGATGAGAGGGGAATCCAGTTAAACACAATCAAATTCATACGGACTGGACAATTGTATATAAGCCCACAAAGATTCAATTCTGAACTCTCAAAATTTCACTTCAAGATCTAATAGCTGAAACGATGTCCAGCGTATTGACTCACACTTGTAGAAGCCACAAAGCCACAGCCCATAGCTGAGAAAAGCCATGCTGACCTGCCTTGTGAGCAAACTTGCATAGTGATAGCTATCTTCCTTAATATTGTGTCTTCTTCTTCGTTCGTCCTGAAAAAGACGTTGGTTGCGTCGTGCCCTTTTACAGCGAAGCTGCGATATTTGCTCCTTTCGGTCGACACATGCGACATCAGCACGTCATTTCTGGTACAGGGTTAGCCTTCCCACTTCGATCCCTACTCACTCAGCCAGACTGCAGTGATGCAGCCTGTTTCCAGGACCACCACTTGGAGTAGGGTCTTTGTCAGCTCTGGTTCGCTGACCCTGACGCAAGCAGTCTAGCTATGGGTCGCTAACTGTTATGTCAGTGGATTTAATATTTAACATTGATGTTATGTCAGTGGAGTTAATATTTAACATTGATGTTATTGTCACAGTGCCGTAGGTGGGTGTGAACTCCTAGGACTGGTTACGACACCAATTAGTAAATTGTGTGACAGTGGTGGTGATCTGCGAACTGGTCCAAAGGCACCAATTAGTAAATTGTCACAGCTGGACTGAGTGAGAACTAGGTGACTGATGGCAGGCCTAGTTTCATTAACCTCAAGACCTTGTTCTCTTTTCTATTCTATCTTCCAAGTAGGTGTGTATCTCAGGTACTGGCCATCACCGCCAGAGTTGACAAATCCTGGATGATTATTGGTTTGTCTTCTCAACCCTAGCTTGTTCTTCTCCTCCTATGTTGGTATTTAGTGACTCTTATTTGCTAACACCTTGGTTACACTCTCATTTAACTTTTATAGATTGAGCCCAACTTATATGGTGTTCATCAACAACAGGTTTATTTACATACAATCCATTCCATTTTACAACAGAGGGCATATAGTACAAATCTCCAATTAAATCAATTCATAATGACCCTGGTTCAATCAATATTTCATGTGCATATACCCAAGTCTCTTCTTAGACTCTTATTCATATTTAGTCCGCATAAATCTAATCATCCTGTCCTGCCTATATTCTTAGGTTCATTCCTGGAGCCTCTCTAAACCTTAGTAAGCTTGTTTTCTCCTGTCTTAACTCGATCAGGCTTTGCTCAAATAATGTCATAAACAGTTTATATTTCATACCTGCAAATCAACACTGTTAAATACATCTGCAGCGGCATCCGCATACTTACGCCTGAGTGAGAGAGCGCCGAGTTATCTTATAAATATTGTCTCCTGTCCCAGACAATGTCTCATAATTCACCCGTACCAAAACTCTGGGTGGCTTTCAGATTTACTTCCATTTATGCTTTTATGTCTTTGGCAGCGTTTTTACGTATCATACCCTCACTTTATTGTAAGCGTCAGTAACCTTGTAGTATCTCAGCTTGACGTCTGACACGTTTTTCTGCTCATATACATTGTTTATGCAAAAATAAAGAAAAGATCGTTCTTACCATGATCAAAACGAATCCTCACAAAAAATCACTGTCCCTACTATCACTTCTCTATGCTAACCCTACACTTTAAACACAGTTCATTCCTATCTCCAGAACTGCTACCGCTATTCAAGATAAATTTATAAACTTGTTCAGGGAAAACCTCTGTTACTCACAGAGTTCAGTCTCAGGAGAACCCGGCACACACACTCTTGCCACCTTGGTTACTTTGCCCGAACTGACTAGCTCGTTCTCTAAATCATTGTCCCCTGGTCCGCTCCTGTTTTTCAGTTCATTCGATTGGTCCGCCTTATTTCTACTCACCGAAAACAAGTTCACACCTATTTCCCCGTAGGCAACTCAGTGAACTGTCTTCTGTAATTTTTTTAACTCCACTCATTCTATTCTTGTGCGTTTTTCCTCCTCTCAGCTCACTAAATCTATAAAGGGCCTTAATTCTTCGTTGTCTTCCTTTGAGGTTTTTTCTTAACGTTATATTTCATACTTTAAGGCTTACTAGCAAAATCCTCATATGCTAATTTTCTTAACAATATCTGTAGACTCACAAAACCTGTTTAAGTCTAATTCAGCCTTATTCTCACTAACCGTGATCTAAAGGGTTTCCTCCCTTTCTACAAAAGTATCACTGTACAACATTTTATCTCCCCTCTAGTAAGACAAATAGTCCGTCTCCCCGACTATTCACATTTCTTAAACCATTTTTCATACTCATTTCCTTTACTAATCGCTATTCATCTAGACCTTATCCGAAGCATAAATATTGCTCCGGCAATCCCAACGCCCTAATATCCGGCCTTTGGAAGGTATCATGTGTCTAGACACAGGGACCGGTACAGTGACTTTCATGTGTCATTAGGTCCCTTGTGTGAGAACACAGAGGATCACTAGGTGGCACATTTTGTCACTGGGTCTTCTAGTGTTGGGACATGTGGTCTTGACCAGAGCCGGGTTTGGGGCGGGGACAATGCGACCTCATGCGAGGAAAAAATATGCGACCTCACGCGAGGAAAAAAAAAGTCTAGACACAGGGACCGGTACAGTGACATTCATGTGTCATTAGGTCCCTTGTGTGAGAACACAGAGGATCACTAGGTGACACATTTTGTCATTGGGTCTTCTAGTGTTGGGACATGTGGTCTTGACCAGGGCCGGGTTTGGGCGGGTACTAATGCGACCTCATGCGAGGAAAAAATATGCGACCTCAAGCGAGGAAAAAAAAAAAAAAAGTGTTGGGACATGTGGTCTTGACCAGGGCCGGGTTTGGGGCGGGGACAATGCGACCTCATGCGAGGAAAAATATGCGACCTCAAGCGAGGGAAAAAAAAAGGCTAGGATCATGTGTCTACACACAGGGACCGGTACAGTGACATTCATGTGTCATTAGGTCCTTTGTGTGAGAACACAGATCACTAGGTGACACATTTTGTCATTGGGTCTTCTTGTGTTGGGACATGTGGTCTTGGCCAGGGCCGGGTTTGGGCGGGTACTAATGCGACCTCATGCGAGGAAAAAATATGCGACCTCAAGCGAGGGAAAAAAAAAAAAATTGTTGGGACATGTGGTCTTGACCAGGGCCGGGTTTGGGGCGGGGACAATGCGACCTCATGCGAGGAAAAATATGCGACCTCAAGCGAGGGGAAAAAAAAAGGCTAGGATCATGTGTCTACACACAGGGACCGGTACAGTGACATTCATGTGTCATTAGGTCCTTTGTGTGAGAACACAGAAGATCACTAGGTGACACATTTTGTCATTGGGTCTTCTTGTGTTGGGAAATGTGGTCTTGGCCAGGGCCGGGTTTGGGCGGGTACTAATGCGACCTCATGCGAGGAAAAAATATGCGACCTCAAGCGAGGAAAAAAAAAAAAAAAGTCTAGACACAGGGACCGGTACAGTGACATTCATATGTCATTAGGCCCTTTGTGTCAGAACACAGAGGATCACTAGGTGACACATTTTGTCATTGGGTCTTCTTGTGTTGGGACATGTGGTCTTGACCAGAACCGGGTGTGGGGCGGGGACAATGCGACCTCATGCGAGGAAAAAATATGCGACCTCAAGCGAGGGAAAAAAAAAGGCTAGGATCATGTGTCTACACACAGGGACCGGTACAGTGACATTCATGTGTCATTAGGTCCTTTGTGTGAGAACACAGAAGATCACTAGGTGACACATTTTGTCATTGGGTCTTCTTGTGTTGGGACATGTGGTCTTGACCAGAGCCGGGTTTGGGGCGGTGACAATGCGACCTCATGCGAGGAAAAAATATGCGACCTCAAGAGAGGGAAAAAAAAAATCCGACCTTTGGCTAGGATCATGTGTCTACACACAGGGACCGGTACAGTGACATTCATGTGTCATTAGGTCCCTTGTATGAGAACACAGAGGATCACTAGGTGGCACATTTTGTCACTGGGTCTTCTAGTGTTGGGACATGTGGTCTTGACCAGAGCCGGGTTTGGGGCGGGGACAGTGCGACCTCATGCGAGGAAAAAAAGTATGCGACCTCAAGCGAGGAAAAAAAAAAAAAAAATCCGGCCTTTGGCTAGGATCATGTGTCTAGACGCAAGGACCAGTACACTGACATTCATGTGTCATTAGGTCCTTTGTGTGAGAACACAGAAGATCACTACAGTGACACATGTTGTCATTGGGTCTTCTTGTGTTGGGGCATGTGCTCTTGACCAGAGTCGGGTTTGGGCGGGGACAATGCGACCTCCTGCGAAGAAAAAATACGCGACCTCATGCGAGGAAAAAAAAATTGGCTAGGATCATGTGTCTAGACACGGGGACCAGTACAGTGACATTCATGTGTCATTACGTCCTTTGTGTGAGAACACAGAAGATCACTACAGTGACACATTTTGCCATTCGGTCTTCTTGTGTTGGGACATGTGGTCTTGACCAGAGCCGGGTTTGGGGCGGGTACCAATGCGACCTCATGCGAGGAAAAAATATGCGACCTCATGCGAGGAAAAAAAAAAGACATTCATGTGTCATTAGGTCCTTTGTGTGAGAACACAGAAGATCACTACAGTGACACATGTTGTCATTGGGTCTTCTTGTGTTGGGATATGTGGTCTTGACCAGAGCCGGGTTTGGGCGGGTGCCAACGCGACCTCATGCGAGGAAAAAATATGCGACCTCATGCGAGAAAAAAAAAGACATTTATGTCATGAGGTCCTTTGTGTGAGAACACAGAAGATCACTACAGTGACACATGGTGTCATTGGGTCTTCTTGTGTTGGGACATGTGGTTTCGACCAGAGCCGGGTTTGGGCGGGGGCCAATGCAACCTCATGCGAGGAAAAAAATGTGACCTCATGCGAGGAAATAAAAAAAAAAAAGGTGACAATATTTCGTGTATATTTTTTTACACAAGTTTCCTTTCTTTTAACGGGAAACCCCTATAGGTTAAAATGTTGCGTTGCACCATCAAATGCCAAAGCTAACCGATGCGAGTTAGACTAGTCAAAAATGGCGTATGTCGGATTGGAAGATCTTACACAATTTCTCACGACAGTCAAAAACGTCTTGTCCTCAGGACTGAAGAAAACTCGATCGTTTTTGACTTTTTATTACAGCCTCAAGAACAGTGTTCAAGATGACGAGAAAAAGGTTGAGGAAGTAAAGGACACTGTAAACAAACTGATAACAGACGCCATCCAGATTGAAAAAGTTATCGTATTAGAGAACTGTATCATAGTCTGCAACGTCAATGAGCCAAAAAACGCAAGAGGTAAGATTTTACCCTCCCCCCACCCCCAGCGCTTCCATTGCTTAACTGACAAGACATTAAGACCCAATAAATGCTGAAGAGACTGAAAATTCAATTTTCTTCTTGGCCAGACTCCACTGAAATTCATACAGAAAAAAGTTGGTAAGACAGGCAAACATACTGAACTCTAGGTCTATGTCTGACACTTTTAGTCACTCACCAAACAAAACTTTTTTTTTTCGTTTTTTTCCTTTATTTTTTTTTTAACAATTCAGATTAAAGTCGAACACGGCAGATATTGAAAGTTACAAAAAATTCGACTAAAGACGACTGTGGCAGTGAAAGAGATGAGAGGGACATGATATTCAATACCCTTTAGCTCCCCAAGGAGCATAGGCCTTCAACAAACACATGTCAAGTCTTCCTGTCCTGTGCCATACGCTCAAGTTCTTTCCATGTTTTCTTCATCATTTTCACCTCTGTATCCAGTTCTCTTCTCCATGTGTTTTTTTGGTCTACCTCTGTCTCTCTCTCTCCCTGTGGATTCTAGAACAAGGACTGCCTTGTAATGCTATCAACAAGTTTCCTCAGTGTGTGTCCTATCCATCGCCAGCGTCTTCTTCTCATCTTTTGTTCCACTGGCACTTGTCTTGTTCTTGTCATCAATTCCACATTTGTTGGATAAAGGTGTGGCTTACAGTGGGAGAATCAAGAGGATAAATGAACTTGAAAAACAATCCGAGTTTACTTATTTATTCATACTCCTTAACAGCACTTTCAGATCAGATCAGCGCTTGTGGTTCATTAGTAAGAATTAACCATAAGAACTAATGTTATCATTAAAGATGTTAGATAAATGATTACGGATAAATAGCCTACGCGTTAAATTTATTCTATAGTCCGTTCACCAATTGATGTTCAACTTTGAAATTTGTTTTCAAACAAACTACCTGATGTAATGAATTTATATTTTGCATGTAGTATTATATTGTTAATGACGTTATGAAAACATTTTTTGCCTCCAGAAAATGTATCTAGTGTGACAGGAAAGGGAGAGAACTGGGATAGGAATATGTAAGAATAATTTATGGGTTGTGGGATTTAGTTTTAGGTCAACTATGTGTCACGAAAAACCCGTGAGGGAAGTGAAGAGAGGAGATCACTCTTGTCTCATTGTTTGGCTGAGATGGTCAACACAGAGCAGGTCAGGTAGACTAACCGTATGACCATCTGAAACTTAGTGGACAGCTCAAGTATCATTTTTTTATGATACTGCTGCATTTCGCAGAAAAGGGAAAAATGTTCCCACGACAATTAAAGTTCATGTCGAGCTGTATCCAAGTGCATTATCAGCAGTTTTATTCAAGCACACATGGTATGTAAACTCTCGAATAATTAGTCAAGGGCAAGTAATCGAGGACAGGTGTTCGTAGTAGTGGTCCAAATCGGACATATGAAGTATACTTAATAAGACAGCAGTGGTATAGAATAAGTATCCAGCACTGGTGGTAATCCAGATTATTACTTCAAAATCATACTGCATTTATTGTGAACAGTCCATTAAGAAGTAGTGTATAGTAGACAGCATCTGTAGTGAAGGGTGGTCAGTATTCAACGTAGATCAAGAGTTAATCAAGTAGTCCATGAACAGTGAGTTACATGATATATGAAGGACATTGTTGAAGTCTCATGTATGTTATTACCATTTATAATCGGGCACAGGGTTGCCAGCTGTGAATATGTTACTTGACAACAAATAAAGAACTTTTGTTGCCTACTCTGAGTCGTCCAGTCATTTCAGACATTGGAGTTGTCTGATAATTTACTACCACTCATCATCACATAAACAAGGCAGGCAGTTACTAAGTGAGATATTTAATAACAGACAAGGTGCACTAAGTCGAGAACATACACAAGGGTCAAGCGTAACAACAACCACACACGCAAAAGAATCTGGGTTGAGAATCAATGGGCTACCTATCACACATTTCCTTTATGGTGCCAGTGACCACTTGTGGGAAGATTACGTGTGTAACAAGACAGTGTACTTGTCAAAACGTAGGCGATTGAAAAAAAACAACGTCGAGATCAACGAAGCGTGAATTCAAGTTAACAGTGAAGAAAACAAGACAGTTGCGTGCCGAGACTTATGAAGAGCAGCCGAGCATGACGAGGTCAACGAAGGAACCCAAGTCAACGGTGACGGAGAAACATTTTCTTTACAACTTAATTCCACAGTCGGGTATGGGTCAAACATCATCACACCAGAGTGATTTTTCTATGAACAGTGTAGCGAGTATCAACAATAGCTGCTCATAACACAGACGACAACAAGGAAAAAAAGAACGAAATAAACACAGTGTGCACACTCAAGTCAGCAGTCCAGAAAAGAAACATTCATCAGGAACTTTCGTCCAGATACAGTGTAGTTAGTTAGTTATAATTAGGTAGAATTATTGTTTGTATACAACTTTGAACCTATTCGTGTATTATAATTTTCTTCATATTTTTGGTATAGAGATTTGCTGTGAATAGCAATTGTTTTGTTACAATATCAAGATAATTAACCAGAGAATTGTTTTTTCAGAACCCCAAGAAGTCCCACTAACATAAATGTTTTTGAGTTTCAGGGCTAAAAATGGAACAACAGAAGAAACGGTAGTAGGCGTATTACGCCAGGTATCTGAGACATTTGGTAGGGTAGACAAAAACAGCAAACTTGCCAATGTCAAGGGGAATGTTGATACGTTTTCATGTAAATCTACTGAATGTAAGACCTTGCTCTTACAAATAGAGAGATATTCGTTATCAGTTCAGGCCTCAGACAATGAAAAGAGATTGTTAGCTTTTCTTACCAGCACACATTTAGTAGCAGATTTCTTTAGAGGAAGGTTAGACATAGTGCCAGAGGAAACATGGCAAGACTTCAAACAGGAATTGGCGAAGAGATATGGAGAATTACAAGATGTACACCTGGGATGGCACAAACTTAGAAAGATAAAACAAAGTAAAGAGGAAACAATACAGATGTACACTGATAGAATGTTTAACGTCATTGAAGATGTATTTCCAGCTGAAACGATAGATAGACAAGGAATAGATGACCAATTGATCGGAATTTTCGTAGACGGATTATAAAGTGATGCCATCAAACTCCACTTAATAAGGAAAGAGCATAAGACGTTAAAAGACACTATGGCTTCTGCCACTGCAGAAGAAAACATAAGGAGAAGGTTTGAGTTGAGAGTAGAACAGGCGAGGTTTGATGAAGAAGAACCTATGGAAATAATGTTCGTCAAGGAAATGGGGATGGAAGGAGACAACAAACAGGTAGTAGACGGTTGCAGGACATTGAATGTTACAATTGCCATCAGCGGGGACACAGAGCTAGCGTGTGTACATGGAGACCACCACGCAGGTATCAAAGCAGTAGGGTTACACATATGGGTAGTTATCATGGTCCGCGACTGGCTATGTGTAGGGACAGGGACGACACTTGGTGTCAACCTCAATACACCCGTACACAAGAGGCACACTTATGCACGCACAGCACGAGGGTTTTCGAGACACCTCGCTACGGTAGATACAGTAGTCAGGGAAAAGGCAGACCTACTCACACGAGGGAGACTGACAGGAATAGGATGATAAATAGGTCACAGGAGAATAAACAGGTACATACAGAAAGAAAACCAAGGATATGGAAACAGAATGGAGATATATCAACAGTGAACGAAACGTACCATACAGATCCGAGTTCGTGTTTGATAACAATAGGTGACAGAAAGGTCAGAAGTCTCTTGGACTCAGGCGCTAGTGTTAGCTTATTAAGATTTGGGTTATATAAACAGCTACGTCAGCCACCCAAATTGGAAAAAACACGCATGCAACTCACGTCAGTGAAAGGTTGAAGGTGATGGGAATGTCAACGCTACGGTTTAACATTGGAACGAAGTCATTGATGCAAACTTTTGTTATAGTGAAAGGTATGTCACGGAATTGCATATTAGGCAGAGATTTTATGAAGAAATACAGCGTAAGATTGTACTTTGACAAACAGAAGCTAAGGATTCAGGCCGAGTACATTGAAATGCAGGATGATATGCATATCGCATCAGTGATAAGATTACAGAAGCCGATTACTTTACGTCCGAATACGGTGAACATAGTCACAGGAACATTAAGAGGTCACCATATTATAAAATTAAAAATTAAAGAGCCAAGACTGGATAACACCAGAAACGCTAAACACCATAGCGAAGAGAAAGGAAATGAAAAGGAAGAAAACAGAAGCTAAGTCTCCCAGGTTAAAGGCAATATATAGTGAACAGTACAGTCAGCTGGACAAGGAAGTAAAACGTCAAACCCGTGCTAACAAAAGGACATTTCTGGATGACCTTGCAAGACAGGCAGAAAAGGCAGCACTGAGAAATGAACAAAGCACAGTTTATAAAATAACTAAAGCTATCAGTGGAAAACGAGGTGCAAACAACATAACGTTAGTAAGAGACAAGCAAGGAAATCTCATCACCACAGCACAGGGGCAGGAAACAAGGTGGGCAGAGCACTTCAGAGAAACACTGAATAAGGAACCACCAGAGACTCAGCTGAATGTTCCTGAGGCTGAAAGTGACTTAGACGTAAATACAGACATTCCACGAAAAGAAGAAATTATCACAGCTATCAAAGGGCTAAAAAATGGAAAAGCGCCTGGTCACGACAATCTGAATGCTGAGCTATTCAAGACAGACCCTGAACTAGCAGCAGAACTATTAGAACCACTATTTGCACAAGTCTGGGAAACTGAGACAACACCAACAGAGTGGAGTAAAGGAACAATTGTCAAATTGCCCAAGAAGGGCGACCTTGCAGACTGCAACAGCTGGAGAGGAATTACCCTCCTCTCAGTTCCCAGCAAAATACTAGGCAGGATAATCATCCAGAGAATTTCAAAAGCAGTTGACCATAAACTGAGGAAAGAACAAGCGGGTTTCAGAAAGAACAGAAGATGTGCAGATCATATATTTGCCCTCAGGAACATTATAGAGCAGTGCTCAGAATGGCAGAGACAGCTGTACATTAACTTTGTTGATTTTGAAAAGGCTTTCGACAGCATACACAGGGACAGCCTATGGAAAATTCTGAGGGCTTATGGAATTCCCAGCCGCATTGTTTCCATTATAAAAAGCCTCTATTCTAACTTTACGTGCAGTGTTGGATCGAGTAATGTAACTTTCGAAGTGAAAACAGGAGTACGACAGGGATGCCCCTTATCAACAACATTATTTTTGACAGTCATAGATTGGGTGATGCGCCAGACAACCGAGGGCAGTCCAAGAGGAATTAGATGGACAATGTTTTCTACACTGGAAGATTTGGAATATGCAGATGACATTGCACTGCTCGCGCATTCACACCAACACATTCAAGACAAAACTGATAGACTGAATAAGTATGGCCAGCAGGTTGGCCTGAACATCAATCTGAAGAAGACGGAGGTCATGACACTAAATGTGGGCAATCCTGAGCCAATAACAGTAAGGAACCAGAAGTTAGAACAGACAGACACATTTACTTACCTAGGAAGCATAGTAACACCTGACGGCGGAACAAGCAAGGACATTAACAACAGAATGAATAAAGCGAGAACAGCCTTTGCTATTCTCAACAACATTTGGAAGTCTTCCCAGTACAGCACAAACACCAAATTAAGACTGTATGAGAGCTGCGTACTTTCTGTGCTTCTCTATGGTGCGGAATGTTGGAGAGTAACAGAGAAGGAAATGTCGAAACTGTCCTCCTTCCACACAATCTGCCTAAGGAAAATTCTCCGAATCTTTTGGCCAAACACCATCAGCAACCAAGAACTACTTATTCGGAGTAACCAGGAGGACATGCACATCATCATAGCTGGCAGACGCTGGAGTTGGGTTGGCCATGTCCTCAGAAGGGATCCTGATACCATCGCAAGAACAGCTATGCTATGGACCCCCGAGGGAAAGCGAAAGAGAGGCCGACCAAAAACAACTTGGCGGAGAACTGTGGAAGCTGAGATGCAAAGAATGAACCACAGTTGGGGCACTGTACGAAGGATGGCCGCCGACCGAGCAAAGTGGAATCAATTTGTTGCTGCCCTACAAGACGCCACCAGGCGTGATGGCCGCTGACTGCTTTGACGGTTGGCGGTTATGGATCAAAGAAGAAGAAGATATTATAAAATTGGACAGACGGTCAGAACAATGGAATTCAACGATGCAGACATAGCTGATGAAGCGTGCATAAACATGACGGAGGGGATATTAGTGATAGGAAACATGTCTCAATGTCCAGTTATGCTACTCAACACAGCAGCAAAGCATGTCACGATACCAAGAGGATTCATTGTGGGGAGAGTACAACACATGTCACACACTGAAGGCAGCAGACAAGGACAGGATAAATACAATGAAAGGAAAGATAGACATAGTGATATCCGAGATAGGAAAACATACACTAGGAGGGGTAGGCAACAGTTAGGACGAGATTATATGAATACTAGTAATTGTCGAGCGTGTAGAGAACAAGAACGTACGTGGAGTGAAAGATGGAGCCATAGAAACAACATTCGCATACAATACAGGGAAAGAGACAACAGATGGAAAAACATTTGTCACAGACCGTACTACACATCCGTTCGAGTACATAGGGTAGAAATGGTTCAAGGAAGGAGTCGACAACCGTACTCCAGAAATAGACATATGAATAGGAACCTATATGAGACTGGAAGCGGTCAACAAAGAGATAGAATGTAGGGACGAAATACATAACAGGATAACATGAAGAATAGGATGAAGGAGATTAAGACATACATGCTAACAGAAAAAGAAAACAAAAGAATATTTCAGGACTTTATCACGAAATATCATGACGTATTTGCGCGAAATAACATGGAAATATTAATCCGAAAAAAACACCGAGCACACACCTTAGCACAAAGGAACATCAAGAAAGATTTTGAACGGAGGCAAAGGAATGCGAATAAAAATGCAGTTGCACAGGAATTCAAGCCGGGAGACATAGTGTTCTATAGGAAACACGTTAGGAGTGGAAAATTAGACCAGAACTGGATTCCGAATTGGCAGATGTTACGACGCCTTTCAGAAACAATATATCAAATATGGAAACAAGATCAGAATAAAACCATCAAGGCGCATGTACAACATCTAAGGTTACAAACGCAGAAAGCTATAGACATACCACCGCAGGAACAGAACAAGAGGAAGACCCATTATGTAGTAGTACCAGAGGACACAGATGAGGCTACATCAGAAGAAAGTTCTCCAGAAGAGTCATACATACCAAGAGCAGGCGGAAGTCGTATAGTCACTAGAGCGGAGATACATACACAACCGAAAAACCCAAACCAAAGATCTGGAATTTTTAACGATTCACAAAACAAACAGGAGAGGGGAAGAGAGAAAGATGGGGAGGACAAACAGGATACAGAGAGGAATAGACACAGAAAGCAGACAGAGGTGGAAATAGAGGAAGAAGAGGAAGATGTACAGCGTGATCAGGCGAGAACGTCGGAGAGAGGAAAAGGTGACAGAACTATACCAGAAGAATTAAGGAGGTTAAGAAATGTAAGAGATAACTCAGAGAGCGAAGAGGACATTCCGCTCATGGAATATGTACAGAGATTGCAAGAGAGAGAAAATAGATTAGCAGAGCAAGAGAAACAATTACGACAGTTGCAGGAAGCGGACAGACAACAAGAAAATCAGCAGGAAGAAGAGGAGATGGAGGGAGATGGACAAACAGATGATCAGAAAGACAGGACAAGAGCCATTAGACGTGGGAAGAAAAGATATTACACGTCTGTAGCGGTCAGTTTGCTGAGTCTATGGTATGTAAAATGTACCTATATGATTTTGGAGACTTTATCTATTAAATCCTAGTCAAAGGGGGTTAATTCATGTTTTCGGGGATCGTAGTTGACAGTGGTGATTGTCCCACTTGTCTGTATTCCAGTGGTCTAATTTTAGAACCATGTCAGCTGTTTCTGATATGATTTTCAAACCGCCTATTTGAGCTTAGCTCAAAGGTTTTGCGTGACAGCGCATGCGTAGCTTTCTGGCGGGATTCCAGAGAGAACGACTGTGTTAGGAGTCAAGCTGAAGTTTTGAGAGGGTCAAGATGGTAGTCCTTTATGAGTCGACCAAGAGGTCCTAGATGATTCTACATGTTATATTCTGAAGCGCCTAGGAGGCGAGTGAGTTGTTTGTGGTGTTTATTCGAAGGGACTGTGGTGAAGTGGAAAGTTATAAATACTTATAGGGAACTTAGTGTACTGACTGAGATCAGCTGTGAAGGTATCTATATCTATTAAGAGTAGTGTATTATAGATAACCTTACTTGCTACCACATATCTATATATCTCAGTCAGAATTATTCTGGAATAGTGTGATGCTACGTTATGTGTCTAGGGTATGAGTATGGTGAAGTGTAAGTCACAACAACAGACAGATAAACAATTTAATTTAATCCACTACTCTTGACAACACTGTGACACTCACATACATATAACACTCTACAAAGATATCTTAAAAGAGTCACTGATAAACTTTCAAATAACAATATGTATTCATTACTGGCATGAATGAATATGTGTCCTGATTCAACTACAAGGGAACCAGGAATCACAATCAATTTAAATTACAAGTTATGTACAGAATGTATTTAATATGAATATTGTAGTGACATATATTATTACAAATGTTCTATGTGTGTCAGTTGTGTAGTAGTAAAATGAGGTAATACTGGTTTTGTTTTGTTCAAGCTCTGTTGGTATTTGTCATCATGACTTCAATAGTTTGTCTTTAGGGACTAGTATTGGAGATGTTCACAGTTCCTGATTTTAAGACAAGTAAATTCCCCTCTGAATGTATTTTTATAAAGTTATTTCAAGATGAGGGGACATAATGTTGAGCTCAGCTGGCCAACTCTGCTTATCTTGAGTGATGGCGGCAGGAAAGGACTCCTCTGCTCGAATTCTCCTCTGGGCTCAGGAGACACCTCACTGATAGCTAAAAAGACCAAGGAGTATGCTGTCCGACTCTGGATTCAGCAAATCTCTGACCAGATGCTGCTCAGTACCATCAAGACCACTGTCCCTGAAATCAAGAAGGATGTACCTTCTACTTCATAACTAATTTATATTCTCTTTTACACTGATCACAATACAGCACAAACATTGCGTTCAGAGCGTTAGGCCAACAGTCAGCTTCATTTGAAATACTTTATTCCAGTATTACCCTTCTTAATGGTTACTACGCCTCTGCACTTCCAGCATTATTTCTTTCTAGTCAATCATCCAGGTGTCAGTGTACTGTTTGGCCATTCCATGCCGTTTTACTTCTCTCCGACACCCTCTGTTCAGGCTGGAGCATTTTAGGCTTTACCTCACGTTTGCCACTGAACTACACATATATATACAGGCATAAATCAACAATTCACATTCAATTTTCATTAAAAGATATTAAATGGTTCAAGCTTACCACAATTCATACGAATAAACACAGATACGTTGATTAGCAATGAATTCTGGCACAAACTGGCACAAATTCCCATCTGCTTATCTTCCAGGCTTTTATTTAGCCAAATATATGCTGGCTTCAACGCACTGATGCTTTATCAAGCTATTTTAAACAAGTGGTTTCGAACTAACGCTCCCAAGTGTGTATATCAGCGAGTCTGACCAATGAGCCCCGTTTCGACAAGTGTTTGAAAAAATGTTACCTTTCCCCGTCTCCCCTAACAACCAAGATAGTATTTATAGCCCGACCAATCGTGGTTAGGCTTTCATTTGTTGCGCTCCAATCAATTTGAAGTTTACATGGTAGGCTATTTCTGTAACGTAAATTTTTTTCAAACACGTTAAAAAAAAATCTTATGAGCAGAAATGATTTTATGCTGTCAGGCACCCCCAATATTTTATTTTGGGTATAATTTATTAATTCCTGGACTATTTGCGTAACGTTTTACATATTATTTGTCAGCAAGCCCTAAGGAACCCAAAAATACTAATTTAAAGGAGCTACGTGGCTGCGTTCAAAATATGTATTTTCTACCTCCTGTTTCGAAGATGTGATGTCTGGCTACTGTTATGTTTTCAACCGTAAACCCATCTAATGTTATCTTTTCTAATAAGAGTTTGTTATGATTTATAAACCTAACTCTGGGAAAGGGTAGTGTATTTTATCACTGTCCGTCTGAAAAAAAATTAGTGCATGTAGACTTACACGCGTGATGCAGCATTTGTGTATCGCGCGACGCGTGTTGCATGCGTTCCTGATTTTCAGCCCTCCCCTCTCGCTATCCTTTTGTCCATCTGTTCGTTCGTTTTGGTAACGTAATATAATTAATGTTAGGATTAATTTAGGTCATTACGCAGTACGTCTCAATGTTTTTCTTAGAAATGCAGCACACGTTTCATTGAAGAAAGCGGGTAATAATACAGTAAGCTTTTACTATCAACGTGAAAGCGTTACAATTTGCAGACGAAGCAGAAAACAAGGGGGATTTCGAGTACATTCTTTGTGACAGCACTGTTATTTTACCATTGCTCTTCTCTTTATTAATTTTATTTGTTAGGCTTCATATTTACCTAATAATTTATATATGTGGATTAGAATATTTCATGACACCTCCCCTCTTAAAACAGACATTATATGTCAGTCCTTTATTCTATATACACATAGAGAAATTTATTATTATTTCTGGGGTTTACGGTGATTCTCATCACACGGATGGCGGCTTAAAAAATCCGCTCCCAGATTGGTTTTTCCAGATATATATTCAATGCTAAAATTATATGGAGCCAGAAGCAAAGACCATCGGAGTAACCTAGAGTTCTCATGCTTAGCCTGTGCTAAAAACGATAAAGGTTTGTGGTCAGTTTGCAACTTAAATGCCTTCCCATATAGATAAATATTGAATTTCTTTATTGCCCATATTACTGCAAGACATTCTTTTTCGCTAGTTGAGTAGTTGATTTCAGCTTTATTCAACTTTCTGCTAGCATATGCCACTGGGCTTAATTCCCCATCCAATGCATCTGATTTCTGTAGTAAAGTTGCACCTAACCCAATATTACTTGCATCCGTCCTTACTATGAATTCTTGACTTAAGTCAGGTAATTTCAAAATGGGTTTACTTGTGAGCTTTTCCTTCAATTCTTGGTAAGTCATTTCACATTGTGGTGTCCATGTAATGCGATCTGGAAGTCCTTTACGTGTCAATTCAGTTAAAGGTGCACATATGGAATTAAAGTTTTTGATATACTTCTGGTAGAAACCACATAATGAGACAAAGGATCTCACGTCCTTCTTGGTTTGTGGTCTCGGGGCTTTCTGTAGTTTCTCTAAATTCTTTGGGTCAGGGGTCATGTTTCCCTGATAAACTGTGTGTCCCAAAAATTCCAATTCTTTACATCCAACGCAACATTTGGTTGGTCGGGCTGTTAAATTTGCCTCCCTAAGTCGATCAAACAGCATGTTCAGAGAGTCAATGTGTTCCTCAAATGTTTCTGTTGCTATAAGGATATCATCCATAAAATTTGTTATACAGGGATTATTCAGAGGATCCAATAATTTTCTCATCATTCTAGAGAAGACACTAGGCGCATTCTTCAATCCAAATGGCAATCTATTAAACTCATAGTGTCCTTCTGAGGTACTAAAAGCTAGGTATGGTCTAACCTCAGGCTTTACTGGAATCTGATAGTATCCTTTACTCAGATCCACTTTTGAGAAATATTTAGCTTTATTTAGTCTGGCAAACAGCTGATTTGTATCCGGCAATGGATCCACCTGTCCTTCTGTAATAGCATTCAGTCTCCTGTAATCTATACAGAGTCTATGTTCTCCAGAGGGCTTCCTTAAGAGTACAACACCGGAACTATACGAAGACTCACTGTGCGAAATAATTCCTTCCTTCAATAGATAGTCTATCTCTTCCTTCAAAGCTTTTTCCTTAGCAAACGGAATCGAATATGGTTTCATACAGACAGGTGTGGAGTCTATGAGTTTCATATCATATTCCAATAGGTTTGTATGCCCTGGTCGGTCTGTTAACACCTCTGCATGATTATTTAGAACCTGTTGCACTCTCTCTTTCTGAGTTTTCGTTAAATGTGTACTGATTTTCACCTGTGCTGCTGTCTCACAGGGGTGTAATGGATATTCAAATGATGAAAGTGGTTCCTTTTTCATCTCCATGGCGATGGACAAGGTCAACAAGTGTGTCTCTTCCTGATGTTCTCTTTCCAAATATTTCTTCAGGAGATTCACATGATAGATTTTTTCTTTCCCCTTCTTATCTATCTTATAATTTGTTCTAGACACCTTCTCTAGAACTGTATATGGACCCTGCCATCCAATTTGTAACTTATTCTGACTCCCGGGCAAAAGAAGCAGTACTTTCTCTCCCACAGCCAAATTTCTGTCTTTCGCCTTCCTGTTATAATAGGCAGCATGTTTCTTCCTGGCTTGTTTCAAATTTTCATTGGCAAGTTTCCAGCCAGTTTTTAACCGAGTGGTCAGCTCATTCACATATTGGTATGAAGATGTAATGTTTTCCTCTGCCTTTTCATCAGTCCACGTTCTTAACAAAGCTACATATGGACCTTTAATTGTGTGGACCTATTTGTCCATGCACCGGTATGGTCTCTTCCACTCGAAGCTTTATAGTGATGATTTTTCCTCCCAGAATTATCATTCACAAAACGACCGCTACCAATTTTTCTTTTGGGGCTTTCTCCCCTCTTAAAATTCTTGATGAGAGATTTCCTCTCTACATCCTCTTCCTCCAGTTTGTTTAAGTCCGATTGAGGGATTTTCGGCTTATCCTGGGGTAAGACATCTTTTTGCACTCTCCGCATAGTGGCCATTGTAAAACAGTTAAGTGAAGCTTGTCCGTGAAAAGGGGCTTCCCATTCCATTTGGTCCACTTTATCAAATCTATATTTCTTTTTATTATCAGGCCTAATTTTGCCCCGTGGCGTGTCCAGGTCCTGATCCATGTTCCCACTTGTGGGTGTTGCCTCCTGTGCTATGCTACACCTTTCTACAAAATTCTCAATGTCCCATCTTGCTTTGGGCCAATAATAATTGTGAGCCACCTTTTGAATGATGGTACCTATCTTCTCATGGTCCCCATCTGGTTTCACATGTAGGCTCCTTATTAAGTCTGTCCTATATCTTTTTGGAAGAACCAGCTGTCCGTGACCATTGGATCTAGCTCCAGTCTTCCTATACATCAACTTGTTTTTCATGTAAAAATCTCCCTTGCCTGGAGTTGTATGACAAGTTGACAATTTTCTGAAACAAGGCTTGAGTGTTTTATCCCCAGCCTGTGCCTTCCTCATCTCTTCTGGAGTGGTATCTAACATAATATCCTCCTCCTGTCTTGAGGTCGACCTGACCTGAAGGGTTGCCATATACACAGGTTTCCTTCTGCAACGGTCAGTGTCATGATTGTCCATCTGACAATTCTTACACCACCTTTTTCCTTGGTTGAAAGATTTTCTTTCATCATATTTCCTTTCATCGAATTGTGGGAATTTATTTTTATTTTCATACCGTGGCCTATCAAATTGGTGCTTACCTTTATTTTGATCCCTAGGATCAAATTTATTAAAGTTCTGTGGTGCCCTAAAGTTATCCACCTGTTTCTTTTTATTACCTGTTACCTCTGCTTGAGCTGCTTGATACCTTTCAGCAACATTTAGCAACTCACCCAGCCTCTCTGCACCTTGTTCCATGAGAAACTTTCTCAGGTCTGGAGCCATGGACTCTCTTAGTTGCTCTATAAGGACCATTTCCTTAAGATCTTGGGTTTTCCCCAGAGAAGTCCATTTCTCCAAGTATGTCTCTATTCGTGCAGAGAACTGGTGATAGGTTTCACCTGACAGTAGTTTAGCATTCCTAAATTTTTTCCTGTAAAACTCTGCATTCTTTTCATACCTTAACAAAAGAGCCTGCTTTAGCATGTCATAATTTTCCTGATCACCTCTGCTCATTTTTGCAAAAACTTCATAAGCTGCCCCACGAAGTCCCTGAGATAACTTTAAGCTAAACCTTTCTCTCTCTAACCCATACGTGGTAGCTAATAGTTCATACCTATTTAGGTAGCTCTCAATATCATCGTCTTTCTCAACAAAATGATCTAAATGAAAATTCATAGCTGAGGTTGAGGCTCCTTGAGTAACCGTAGCATCAGAGGCAAAGGGACTGGCACCATTTTCAGGAGCATGGCCTTGAAACTCAAACTCCCTTAGTCGTAATTCATGTTCCCTTTGTAATCTTTTCTCCTCCTTTTCTGCTTCCCTCTCTGCAGCTAATCTCCTCTCTTCCCTTTCTGCAGCTAATTTCTTCTCTTCTGCAGCTAATCTCCTCTCTTCCCTTTCTGCAGCTAATCTTTTGTCTTCTCTTTCTGCCTCCAATTTCTTAGCCTCAGCCTCAATCTGCAACCTCTTAATTTCCTTGTCAGCCTCTAACTTTCTTTCGGCTTCAAACCTTCTTTCTTCACGTTCAATAAATTTGTCACATTCCGTAGTAACATAGGCAACCATAACTTGCCCATCTAATCCTAACTCTTTTGCAGTCTGAACCGCAGCAGATCGAAATTTGGCCAGGTCCGCCATTGTCTATCAGGTAAATTTATACAATGTCTAACCAACAATTCAATCTCTAATGGACAACACAGGCACCGTGAGCTCAACCTTATTTAATTCCACCCAAGGATACCTTTTAATTCTTATATTCCCTGAAGTGAATTACCCCCAATATTTTTAATAGGGAAAGATTCAAAATACCAAGAGCGAGACCCCAATATATGTGGTGAAGTGGGATGTTATAAATATTTATAGGGAACTTAGTGTACTGACTGAGATCAGCTGTGAAGGTATCTATATCTATTAAGAGTAGTGTATTATAGATAACCTTACTTGCTACCACATATCTATATATCTCAGTCAGAATTATTCTGGAATAGTGTGATGCTACGTTATGTGTCTAGGGTATGTGTATGGTGAAGTGTAAGTCACAACAACAGACAGATAAACAATTTAATTTAATCCACTACTCTTGACAACACTGTGACACTCACATACATATAACACTCTACAAAGATATCTTAAAAGAGTCACTGATAACTTTCAAATAACAATATGTATTCATTACTGGCATGAATGAATATGTGTCCTGATTCAACTACAAGGGAACCAGGAATCACAATCAATTTAAATTACAAGTTATGTACAGAATGTATTTAATATGAATATTGTAGTGACATATATTATTACAAATATTCTATGTGTGTCAGTTGTGTAGTAGTAAAATGAGGTAATACTGGTTTTGTTTTGTTCAAGCTCTGTTGGTATTTGTCATCATGACTTCAATAGTTTGTCTTTAGGGACTAGTATTGGAGATGTTCACAGTTCCTGATTTTAAGACAAGTAAATTCCCCTCTGAATGTTATTTTTATAAAGTCATTTCAAGATGAGGGGACATAATGTTGAGCTCAGCTGGCCAACTCTGCTTATCTTGCGTGATGGCGGCAGGAGAAGACTCCTCTGCTCGAATTCTCCTCTGGGCTCTGGAGACACCTCACTGATAGCTAAAAGGACCAAGGAGTATGCCGTCCGACTCTGGATTCAGCAAAGCTCTGACCAGGTGCTGCTCAGTACCATCAAGACCACTGTCCCTGAAATCAAGAAGGATGTACCTTCTACTTCATAACTAATTTATATTCTCTTTTACACTGATCACAATACAGCACAAACATTGCGTTCAGAGCGTTAGGCCAACAGTCAGCTTCATTTGAAATACTTTATTCCAGTATTACCCTTCTTAATGGTTACTACGCCTCTGCACTTCCAGCATTATTTCTTTCTAGTCAATCATCCAGGTGTCAGTGTACTGTTTGGCCATTCCATGCCGTTTTACTTCTCTCCGACACCCTCTGTTCAGGCTGGAGCATTTTAGGCTTTACCTCACGTTTGCCACTGAACTACACATATATATACAGGCATAAATCAACAATTCACATTCAATTTTCATTAAAAGATATTGAATGGTTCAAGCTTACCACAATTCATACGAATAAACACAGATACGTTGATTAGCAATGAATTCTGGCACAAACTGGCACAAATTCCCATCTGCCTATGTTCCAGGCTTTTATTGAGCCAAATATATGCTGGCTTCAACGCACTGATGCTTTATCAAGCTATTTTTAACAAGTGGTCTCGAACTAACGCTCCCAAGTGTGTATATCAGCGAGACTGGCCAATGAGCCACGTTTCGACAAGTGTTTGAAAAAATGTTACCTTTCCCCGTTTCCCCTAACAACCAAGATAGTATTTATAGCCCGACCAATCGTGGTTAGGCTTTCATTTGTTGCGCTCCAATCAATTTGGAGTTTACATGGTAGGCTATTTCTGTAACGTAAATTTTTTTCAAACACGTTAAAAAAAAATCTTATGAGCAGAAATGATTTTATGCTGTCAGGCACCCCCAATATTTTATTTTGGGTATAATTTATTAATTCCTGGACTATTTGCGTAACGTTTTACATATTATTTGTCAGCAAGCCCTAAGGAACCCAAAAATACTAATTTAAAGGAGCTACGTGGCTGCGTTCAAAATATGCAATTTCTTCTACCTCCTGTTTCGAAGATGTGCTGTCTGGGTACTGTTATGTTTTCAAACGTAAACCCATCTAATGTTATCTTTTCTAATAAGAGTTTTTTATGATTTATAAACCTAACTCTGGGAAAGGGTAGTGTATTTTATCACTGTCCGTCTGAAAAAAAGTTAGTGCATGTAGACTTACACGCGTGATGGCAGCATTTGTATATCGCGCGTCGCGTGTTGCATGCGTTCCTGATTTTCAGCCCTCCCCTCTCGCTATCCTTTTGTCCATCTGTTCGTTCGTTTTGGTAACGTAATATAATTAATGTTAGGATTAATTTAGGTCATTACGCAGTACGTCTCAATGTTTTTCTTAGAAATGCAGCACACGTTTCCTTGAAGAAAGCGGGTAATAATACAGTAAGCTTTTACTATCAACGTGAAAGCGTTACAATTTGCAGACGAAGCAGAAAACAAGGGGGATTTCGAGTACATTCTTTGTGACAGCACTGTTATTTTACCATTGCTCTTCTCTTTATTAATTTTATTTGTTAGGCTTCATATTTACCTAATAATTTATATATGTGGATTAGAATATTTCATGACAGGGACAGTAAGGTAATTGCTCTTATAACTGTTTCCCTCGCATTTGCAGAATATTATATGACTCGTTTTGTAGCCAGCAAGTGACTTTTCCCCTGGGCGGGAGAACGTCCATTGAAGAATACCTGAGAGGAAGCTCACGTTGTATTCTACTATTATGCACTGGGCTGGTGTATGCCCAAAGAACGTTAAGTATTGATTGTACCCCGCTATTTGCGTTGATGTCATTTATACAAGGTGTGACTCCCCTTGTGTGCTAAAGAAATACCACGGAAACCATCATGTCTAAAAGCCCGCCATATTGTGCGGCCTGCTGAGGACCCGAATATATGTATCTGACTGGCTGGTGTCAGAGAGGAGTTGTTTAAACTCTCATGTTTACTGTATTTTGCTGTAACTGATTTAAGAAGAACGGTACGAAATCAGCATTACTATATCTATGCACAGCTTGCTAAGGAACTGTATTTATACCTGCCATGTCCTGAATTGTCAATGACTATTTTATGTCGATGTCAACGTACCTGTGGTTGTGGCGTAATAAAGTGAATCAAAACGTCAGAGGTGTTACAAGCACTTTATGAATCTCTGCATCAATTATTACAAGAGTGTTGTTATTTATATGCCCTGTCTTCCACGAACTCTCATACACGCATTCGCATCCATCGAGATCTACTCACACTGAATACTATACAACACCTCAACACATTCAAGTCATCTATACGAATACCAGCATTGTTGCGGCCAACCAGGGCCTGTATATGCTTATATCAGCCTGTGTGGCTCTGAATCGTTTTCTACACTGATACTGAATATTCTACATTCAACTTACATTTACTGGGGTCAAAGCGAGCCTGTCCTATTTGTGTCACGGACACCTGTTACGCTTGGACAAGCACAAACCATACCTGACAGTTCATTTACACACCTTAACATTTAGGGCGTTACATTATTGACGACAGAGGAAAAATAGCTTTAACAACGTCATCCGACGATTCGTCAGAATATAATATGCCACTCGCGAAGTTAAGAAATACAGCGCAAATGCAAGTACGCCCAACGTGGAGAGGCAGACACAGGGAAAAACAAGAAGAGGATAGACCGACACGAGGAAAGGGTCGGAAAACGATCAATTATGTAGAAAATAGGAGCAGATGGAGAAGAACTCCAGAAGAGGTATCGATGTCAAGTGACTCGGACAGTATGTTGTCTGAGGAGAGTGACGAGCGTCACAGACATAGCAAACGGAGATTCCAAAGAAGAGAGATAGTGGACGGAAGTACACAAAAGACGAAGAGATGTGAGTCGTCTACAGACAATTCATCAGAATACAGAAGACGCCTCGCGAAGTTGAGACAAGTAGAACAGGTAGATGTGAGATCTAGCTAGAAGAATAAGGCAGGAAATAGTACTAGAAGAGAGAAGGAAGATATAAAGGCGCTTTGCGAATATGTGGATAGAAAATATGAAGAGTTGAAAAAGGATAGTAGAAGTAGAGAAACTACTAAGGATCGAAGGAGATACCGATCTAGTAGTAGAGAGGAGTCAAAGACGAGAATCAAGGATAGAGAAGGTACAAGTAGAAGTCGAGGTAAAAAAAGGTAAAGGAACCCGTTACACGCCCATTGAGGCATATTGGGAATATGGTGTTAGGCCCATATTATCTTGACCGTCGGCACACGAGGGGTGATGTGGTCGGCATCACGCCGGCCGCCTTAACCTTCCCAGAGTAGCTCTGGTACCCATTTGGGGCTGGGTCGACCCAGGAGCCGTTTGTGGCCTAAAAATTTTCCGCCTCATCTGGGGATCGAACCATAGACCACTAGAAGTCGAGGTAGCGACATAGAAACTGAAAAAAACTCAGGGAAAATGAGATGTGAAACAGTAGAAGAGAAACCGAAATACACGGTGGAAGAAGTAAGGAACAGAGAGGTTCAGGAAAATTCTGGAGATATGAGAAGTAGGGAAGCAGAGAGGAAACAAAGTATAGGAGAAGAGGTGAATGACACGAGTAAGAAAATGATTAAAGTGGATGAACTAAACATAGAGGAGTTGAAGAAGGTGATAGAAGCCATCATAAAACGGCCTGATTTTAACTTCTCAAGAAGCATGGTATGGAGATTGCTAGAGGAAAGGTATCATACGCACTTTTCAGAAACAAGAGAGGAAATAGACATGGTTCTGACGAAAATGATAGATGACGAAAACAAGGAGAGACGACAGAGAAGAATAGAGCAAGCAAATCGTAATCGAAGTCAGAAGAGAAATAAATGGAGATAAACAGAATTATAATTGAGAAGTTGGAAAGCACAGTTCCAAGGAGGGAACGAGAGGTAGAGACAAAGAAAGGACATGGGTAATGCCAGAAGAGAACAGGAGACTAAAGATATCGAGAAACAGATAGCGTTGGAGACACATAGTGCCAGAGAGGCTAGGATGATGACGATGTTAGAGTTGATGAGTGAGATGAAGTAAGAGTGAGAAGGAGGAGGCGGCTATGTAAGGGAAGGCATAGCACATGTTATACGGAAACGCAAGTAGTTCGTATTAGGGGACCACATAAGGTATTTCTAGGTCCAAAAGCTAGGTGGAAGTTTAGCCAGGGGGGATAGCAAGAATAAAGAATCAGTGACACCATGTTTAAATGGGTCACAAACGATTGTATATATTATAAATTGAGTGTAACAGGCAGTTACAGGATATTGTGTGAAAACGTGTTAACTACAGAAGTAAATAAGAAAGTGAGTACGGGTAGGATGATGCTCGGTAGGTCATGATGGAATGACTTACAATGGTAGACAAATAGATTTGGATATGACCGCTAATGTAAAAAAATGTTGAGCTCAGAAACAAAGTAGGGAATGGTGAGGTTCAGAGTGAAAATGGAGGGTGAAAGATATAACAAATTGTGGAGGAAAGAAGTGTACAAGGTATAAATAGGTCACAGTTAGTAGTGATTACAGATTATGTTTTGTGGTCAGCATCACATGACTACAATTTGATGAGGTAGTAGGAAGGTGATGAGGAACACATAATGGATTACTCCGTGTGAGTACAATGATGATATATATTGGATTTAAGTGTTTATGTATAGTAGTACTGGTCAAGGAAGTAGACATATTAAGTTTTAGGGTAGAGGTAGGTGTAGTAATTAAGGGGAGAGAAAAATGTGTCCTCAGGGACAAATCCTTTTTTTAGGATAGGGGAGGTAATGTGATAGGAAAGGGAGAGAACTGGGATAGGAATATGTAAGAATAATTTATGGGTAGTGGTACTTAGTTTAAGATCAATTATGTGTCACGAAAAACCCGTGATGGAAGTGAAGAGAGGAGATCACTCTTGTCTCGTCGTTTGGCTGAGATGGTCAACACAGAGCAGGTCAGGTAGACTAACCGTATGACCATCTGAAACTTAGTGGACAGCTCAAGTATCATTGTGTTATGATACCGCTGCATTTCGCAGAAAAGGGAAAGATGTTCCCACGACAATTAAAGTTCATGTCGAGCTGTATGCAAGTGTATTATCAGCAGTTTTATTCAAGCAAACATGGTATGTAAACTCTCGAATAATTAGTCAAGGGCAAGTGATCGAGGACAGGTGTTCGTAGTAGTGGTCCAGTTCGGACATATGAAGCATACTTAATAAGACAGCAGTGGTATAGAATAAGTGTCCAGCACTGGAGTAATCCAGATTATTACTTCAAAACCATACTGCATTTATTGTGAACAGCCCATTAAGAAGTAGTGTATAGTAGACAGCATCTGTAGTGAAGGGTGTTCAGTATTCACCGTAGATCAAGAGTTAATCAAGTAGTCCATGAACAGTGAGTTACATGATATATGAAGGACATTGTTGAAGTCTCATGTATGTTATTACAATTTATAATCGGGCACAGGGTTGCCAGCTGTGAATATGTTACTTGACAACAAATAAAGAACTTTTGTTGTCTACTCTGAGTCGTCCAGTCATTTCAGGCATTGGAGTTGTCTGATAATTTACTACCACTCATCATCACATAAACAAGGCAGGCAGTTACTAAGTGAGATATTTAATAACAGACAAGGTGCACTAAGTCGAGAACATACACAAGGGTCAAGCGTAACAACAACCACACAAGCAAAAGAATCTGGGTTGAGAATCAATGGGCTACCTATCACACTAGATTGAGATATCTATTCATCAGGTTATATTAAAATCACACTCCCTACCGGTATTAAAATGTAGCATGTCAGCCGTACAGTTGTATTGCACGGGCAATAAATGGTTTTTTAATAGAAAAAAATATATTTTAAGACGAAATCATGACATTTCGTGCACCGCAGTTGTCTGCTGTTGAAAGCTGAAATAGTGCGACATCATTAGTGCAAATCTGTACCGTTGTAAAGTCAGTGGCGTATTGTGAAATTATTGTAACGTTATAGCTGCATTATATTATATTGAAACATTTTTTTTCTGAACATATAGAATAATATTACATTCATTATGAGTTTGAAGTGCAAATTTATAACTATGAAGAAGGTTACTGTAATGCTGTACAGACACTTTTGCAGGGAGTCTAAAAAGGGGAGTTTATATCACGACATCAATAGACCTTATAGAAGAACACAGGTTGCGCTTGGTATTAACAGAGTTTCTTTTTGTCGATGCTGATGTTGAGTCTAAAATTGTCAGGCAAGGAAAGAAAAAAAAAGTTGACAACTTCGATGAAGAAGTTATTCGACGTGAGATTTTCAAAATGTTTTCGTTAAATGAATTTGTCACTCTCCGCAAACTGAAAAAGAAGCTGCTAAAGGATTGTGATATTGATATCTCAAAAACAACTCTTTGGAAAGTTGTAAGGTCCGTCGGTTTTACGTTTCGCAAATCTATTGGAGGCAGGAATGTATTATGTGAAAAACCACACTTAATTGCTGCCCGAAGCAAATTCCTTAGACAGGTACGAGCACGAAGGATGGACGGATATGATATAGTATATTTAGACGAAACATGGGTTAATTCGCACCATACAAATGAGAAAGAATGGCAATCTTCTGACAGTGTTCATAAAAGGACAATTCCCAGTAGCAAAGGACAACGAATTATAATTGCGCATGCTGGCAGCAGTGAAAATGGAATTGTCCATGACGCAGAACTAATGTTCCAGGCAATTTCAACAGATGGTAGAGACTACCACACTGAAACGAAAGGACATATTTTTCGTTCTTGGATAGAAACAACTCTTCTCCCCATTCTTGACAGACCATCATGTATTTTAATTGACAATGCATCCTATCACAATGTTGTAGCTCAGGAAGACAAAGTACCAACTTCCTCAAGCACAAAAGATGCAATAAGAACTTGGCTACGAAATGAAAATGTCAATGTCGACAATACCTATTTGAAACCTGAATTGTTACAGCTTGTGAAACAGACTAAGAAGACTAAGGTGTATTGCGTTAACAAAATAATTGAATCATATGGTCACACCTCTCTTCGACTACCACCTTATCATTCGCATCTTAACCCAATAGAGTTACTTTGGGCTAAAATCAAATGACAGGTTGCAGCACAGAACACCACATTTAAAATGAGCGACGTTAAAGTTCTTACACATGATTACCCTAAAAAAGACAGATTTTCAATTCTGGAAGAAATGTGTAGATCATGTGCTCCGTGAAGAAGAAGAATACTGGCAACGTGATGGATTACAGTTTATCCAGCCATTAACAGTTGTTAATCTAATGGAATCGTCAGATACGGACTGAGATAAATGAAATTAATTGAGATATCAAACACATAAAACAATGTAATTATGCTCCTTCAAAACACGAAGAAATAGTGCAGGTACACATGTAAAATTTACCGTGTCGTATACAATATAGTTTTGAATACAGTTTTTTTACACCCACGTTTCAGATTTCAATGTATCACTACTTATAGCTGTTTCCTATGCGGTGAGCAGATGTGGATACGCCTCTGATCCTACTTTTGCCATTTATGACGTAGGATTCTGTAAAATTTAATTTTTAAGCCGTGCTTCTTGTAAGATTCGGAAAAAAATCAAAGGAATTTACGGTTTTGAAGAATGCAGAATTGATATTGACTTGCAAAATATGAATTCATTACATCAGGTAGTTTTTTAGAAAAAAAATTCTAAAGTTGAACATCAATTGGTGAACGGACTTTTTTTTATAGTAAGAGTATTACATTTCAGTTCTTTCCAAAGAAAAAAAATCCAGGTTAAAAACAAAGTTAGTACCGGGAAAGGAAATAGGTTTGTGTCACGGAATTTCCTCCTATGCTTTGCAGTAGTGGTCCAACGATGGCCAAAACTAAAGAGGATCTAACATGCGTCTTCAAATGTGTCTACCTTCGCGCAAAATTACTTTTGGCAGGGTTGTAGATTCAGTTGTTCTTTTGATTGTTAGCAGGTAGTGATCACTTCCAATCTCTGGCCCCCTCCAGACTCTAGCATCCCGGACATATTTGAATGAGCTCCTCCTAACTATGGCATAGTCGATTACTGACTTCTCATTCCTTGTTGGTTCACATCTAGTGTATGCATGTTTGCGCTTATGGGGGAGCTTTGTGTTTGTAATGATCAGATTCTGTTCTGTGCAGAATCTAAGGAGTCGCTTTCCATTGTCATTAAGAGTATCTTCTCCATATCTTCCAATAACTCCACCTCATCTAGCATGGTCATTTCCAACTCTGGCATTGATATCTCCGAGCATGATAATCTCATCTAGGCAGTTATCCACTGTCCTTTGAAGCAGCTCGAAGAATTCCTCCTTGACCTCTGCTATCTCACCCTCATTTGCCCCATACACTATGACCAGGTTGACTATGGTTTCTCCTTCTTTTAGTTTTACAACCATAATGCGCTCCGAGACAAAGTTCCATCCCTTGATACTTTCTTTTTGTTTGTTTTTTTTTGCCACAATGCAACCCACGCCCCCTTTAGCTCTTTCAGATGAGGGAACATCACTGTAGAGCAGCGTGTCGCCATCGAGATCCATTTCTCCTTGTCCCTTTTTCTTAGTTTTCGTTATAGCCAGGATTTCTAGTTTTGCTTTCCTCATCTCTTCCACCAGCTCCTCTTCTTCCAATTTATACTTCTTGTGTTCCAAGTTCCATAAGTCGTAGTCCTTAGTCCGTTCCAGTTCATCGTCTTTAGAATCAGTCCGGTTTTTCTCCCTTGTATTTTGCGTAATCTTGATTTAAAGCAAACAGGTGATTGGCCTGTTGTGCCTTTGCATGATGGAGGAGCTGCCTCCTTACTGCTTCCATGCAAGCCGCCCTTCTCTTTTTTTGAGCTGGGCTTGGGACCGGACTAGGCAGAGTTTATAGTGGGCTTATAATTAAAGTAATAAATGCATGTAAGATGGCCTCATACCCTGTGGCCCGACATTATTCGGAACTCTTCCTGTGCTAGACGTTTGTAAATATCCCGATACGGCGTGAGTTGTAACATTTATAATTTTATATTTTACATCTGACATGATTAACTCGCTGCTGGTTGTACAAGTTCATACGAGGCCGGCAACCTCCACATATGAAAATGATAGAGAGTCATGAACCACCACAGCAAGCACTGATGACTGCTTCACGCCCGTTCTCTCACATGAAACCAAAAGCAGAGGCAGCCCCATGCTTCACGTGGAGCAGGGAGTGGATGATGATAACATTATAGTTCATATTTGTATAATATTAACATTTTATAAGTTTATATGTATATTTAAACATGTGTAAACCAGGCAAAAGTTGTTTCCGCTGTCCAGTCATCTTTTAAAAAAATCAAATTAAAAGAAAGTAACGATGAGTTTCCATCCAATCCACTGGGTTTATAATTTATGCTCAGCGAGGGCAAAATTACTGAGAAAAGAATGGCGGTGGGAGTGACCGCGGGAAGACACCTGACTAAGCAGCGACATTTGTTTTCTTCTAAAATTTGTGGCACAAGTTGGTAATACTAGTTCCTAATGCAAGTGTGTGATACCAGCTTGATACTAATGTGTGGGTCAAAAGCTGGTGGGTCTACGCTTGGTGCCAATATTTGACGGGTTGTGAAGATCCTTGCTTTCACGTTAGGAGCGGTTACCCCTGAAACTACGCCTGTGACGTGCCCTCATCATAGTAGTTTACAATTGACGGAGCAGTAAGCAAACCAGTGAACCATCTGGCCAGTGATTTTAACCCGGCCATAGCAAACGACACTCTCCTCAAAATTTCCAAAATCCACTCGTACTTTAATTTTCTGTGAGGAAAATCGATATTTCAATTTCTAATTTCATTTATTTATTTACTCGTTAAACAATAATTAATTATTAAATTTGTTATATGTATTTATAAATCAATAATTGATTTAATTATTACAGAGAGAAGTGCAAAGGTATGAATCAGTTATCTTAAGTATAAATACAACAGATCTACTGAAGTATTATTTTATTGAATAATTAAGTTGTGGTCTCAGAACCGAGCTAATATATCTTTGTTTTCATAGTAGGGGCGGGCAGATGCAAAGATCAGAATAACCTTGAAAAATTCAGTGTTATGCTTGATTTCTGAAACATCTTATGAAGACTCCCTAAATAGAAACACCATCCTTCCATTTACAAGTCTGCCAAGAGTAATCTTGAGTGAAGGTAGATACCTTTAAAGTCACTCAATTATACTCTTAATTTTGACCATTGTTGGACCATCACTGCAGAGCAGGGGAGATAACATGTGACAGATGTATGTTAACTGTGGTACGCCTTTATCTTTTGTTCTAGATGTACAACCTTATATTTGTGTATCTAGATGTACAACTTTTTTAAAATCTAGATGTACGTTCACTTTTAATGGATCTAGACCAGTGCTCCGCAACCATTTTAACTTCACGGCACACTTAAGTGGCCCTCAAAATTCCACGGCACACTCATTAGCCTAGTTGAAATGAGGGGAGGGGGTCAGGGGGAGCACGTTCTTTAAAACTGGAGCATTTTTTTCATTTTCGTTTGCATTTTCAATTACCCAGGCCTTAATCGCTGCGGTGCTCAGTGTGAACCATTTTTGGGGGGCCCTGTGACAAGTTTGAGAATCGACAACCTTGATCAGTCCTCTTTATTCCCACCGGCACCCCTTATTCTTTTTCAATCAACTAGTCAAACCTGGGTTCCCCACCTTTGCTTCCCTCATTAGCATACACGGGTTACTGCACAAAAGCCACGCCCTTTCGCTAGCTGTCTTACGTATAGTTTTGCCACGCCTACCTGTCTTCTTTTACGCGCTATCAAAACAGCTATTCAGATCTCTAACAGTCTTTCCTTCAAAAGGGAACGGGCCAAGTGCGGTTGTCCGAAGCGCGATGAAACTAGAGCCATTAACTGAATTATCACGCGAGCGATTGGGCAATCATTGAATAGTAACAGATCAGACAATGAACGCGTGTAGGTAGAGAACGGGCCGTAAATTGTAGAATCAAGGGCGATAAGACAGAAGACGTACCTTTGATTGGTTACATTTGACAGGGGGAATTAAGCGAATGAAAAAAGGGGCGATAACCACATTTACCGACCACATCCGTTTGTTCATGTTCCCAGGGGACGCAATTAGAGACGGGATCAAAAGACGTCTGCTCGCTAGCAAGCGTCTACGTGATCGGCAAACGTACGCAGAAAACCTTTAATTCAGGAATCGAACAGTAGATTTGCCCTAACATGGCTGTAGGTGCGAATTTTCGCACTAAGGAGGGAAAGTCCAGCATTTCTGGATATATACCTCGTTTCCCCAAACTCAGATAGCAGTCGTTACAGAAAGATTTTTAAATATATCTAGCTCGCTATTATAGAGCCATATTACAATTGGATTACTTAAATACGTGGAGATATTCAATTTTTTTCCTGTGTTTCGGTAAATATATATATTAGCATTTAAGTGATTTAAACGTGTTAAAGTTTTTTTTCATCTATATCTCACTTCGATTTTCTGTGTTAATTGATGGCGTATTAAATAACATATAGCTAATTTTTCCAGCTGTAAACGTATATTTAATTACTCGCCATTCCCCCAGTAAGAGATGCTTTAATTAATTATAAGACGCTAGGCGATGATAATTGACAGAAATAAATTTACTTCTATTCATTCTGTGCAATTTTGTAAATGACTAAGTGTCTATATCACGTGTTAAAAGCGATAAGATCAGCTAGACCCTTGTGGTTATAAATATAATTTAATAACAGAGTGGTTAAAGAGGTCTTACCTAAACGCGTGTTAGATTAGGATTTATAATATTGTTAAAATGTTTGTATTTCTTCCTAAAATCTAGGCTGATCATAACCCTGCGATCTAGCGGTCTTATGGTCTTACGGCCTTATGTTCTAAAACATCCAGAGATTATTGTTGTTGAATCTTCGTGTTGTGACCCTGTGCGGTCCACCTTCTCCATCCATGAGAGTGGTCAAAACCAAGAACACTAATAATAAATTTTAAATTATAACTGGAATAGAACTTTACCAAAAATTCTTATATGTATATATATATATATATATATATATATATATATATATATATATATATATATATATATATATATATATATATATATTATATATATATATATATATATATATATATATATACACACACACACAAGGGAATTGACATAAGTCTTGAGCCTGATCATGAAGGACATGTCACAGAGAGCTGAAATTTTGTATAGTGTTTTATTCCTTTTCAATATAGCCACCGTCTGAATTGACACACTTCTGCCATCTCTGCTTGACCTTGAAAAGACCTTGGGAGTTGAACACCCTATTTTTCAAACTAAACCAGTCATCACATGCCAGTATAACCTCTTCATCGCTGTCAAAATGATTTCCTTTCAGCTGTTTTTTAAGATTTGGGAATAGAAAAAAGTCTGATGGAGCCAAATCTGGAGAATATGGTGGGTGTGGAAGAATTTCAATATTTAAATCGTTAGCTGCTAGCTGCACAAGCCGTGCTTTGTGAGAAGGCGCGTTGTCTTGAAGCAAAGGAAGATTTTGAGTGCGCGTTATCCCTCGTTTCCTGGTCACAACCTTTCTTAGTTTGGTGAGAAGATCTGCATAGTACTGTCCATTAACTGTGTTGCCACGAGGTAGATAATCTTTCAAAAAGACACCTTTACCGTCCCAAAAAACAGTCAGCTTCACTTTTCCTGCAGATTTCTGCGCTCTCGGCTTGACAGGTGTTGGGGAGCCAGGGGTTTTCCATTGCATGCTGGCAATTTTGGATTAGGGGTCATAATGGTGTACTGTGGTGAAGTGGGATGTTATAAATATTTATAGGGGACTTAGTGTACTGACTGAGATCAGCTGTGAAGGTATCTATATCTAATAAGAGTAGTGTATTATATATAACCTTACTTGCTGCCACATATGTATACCTCAGTCAGAATTATTCTGGAATAGTGTGATGACTACGTTATATGTCTGGGGTATGTGTATGATGAAGTGTAAGTCATAACAACAACAGACAGAGAAACAATTTAATTTATTCCACTACACTTGACAACACTGTGACACTCACATACATATAACACTCTATGAGAATATCTTAAAGGAGTCACTGATAACTTTTCACATAACAATATGTATTCAGTGCTGTTATGAATGTATATGTGTCCTGATTCAAATACAAAGGGAACCAGGAATCACAATCAATTTTAATTACAAGTTATATGTACAGAATTTATCAATATGAATCTTGTAGTGACATATATTTTTAATAGTATCCTATGTGTGTCAGTTGTGTAGTAGTAATATGAGGTAATACTGGTTTTGTTTTGTTCAAGCTCTGTTGGTATTTGTCATCATGACTTCAATAGTTTGTCTTTATTGGAACTAGTATTGGAGATGTTCTCAGTTCCTGATATTAAAACAATTAAATGCCCCTCTTAATGTTATTTTTACAAGGTCATTTTAAGATGGGGTACATAATGTTGAGCTCCATGGCCACACTCTCTTATCTTCCGTGATGACTGCAGTAAAGGCCTCCTCTGCTCGATTACTTTAATGAGTTCTGGAGCCACCCCACTGGTTGCTATATGGACCAAGGAGTATGCTGTCCACCTCTGGCTTCAGCAAAGCTCTGACCAGGTGCTGCTCAATAACTTTAAGACCACGGTCCCTGAAACAAGAAGGATGTACCTTCTACGTCATAACTAATTTATACTCTCTTTCTACACTGAGCACAATACATCACAAACATTGAGTTCAGAGCGTTAGGCCAACTGTCAGCTTCATCTGAAATACTTTATACCAGTATTTCCCTCCCTAATGGTTACTACGCCTCTGCAATTCCAGCATTATTTCTTTCTAGTCAATCATCTAGGTGTCAGTGTACTGTTTGGCCATTCCATGCAGTTTTACTTTCCTCCGACACCTTCTGTTCAGGCTGGAGCATTATAGGCTTTACATCATGTTTGCTACTGAACTACACATATATACAGACATAAATTATCAATTTACATTCAATTTTCATTAAAAGATATTGAATATTTCAAGCTTACCACAATTCATAGAATAATAAACAGTTTCGTTGACTGGCAATGAATATAGCACAACTCCGATCTGCCGATGTCCCAGGCTTTATTTTATAAAAAATATACACTGGTGCTCAACGCACTGCTTCTTAGTAGGTTTATTACAAGATGTGGCAATGAACAGACGCTCTGAATCGAGTATATTCGCAGCTCTACCCAATGAAACCATGTCTACACATCTTTTCAAAAAAGTACTCCTTTTTCACGTTTCCCCTGACAACACAAGATAGTATTTATAGCCCGACCAATCGTGTTTAGTTTTATATTTGTTGCGCTCCAATCAATTTGGAGTTAACATGGTAGGCTATCTCCGTAACGTAAGGTTTTTTCAAACACGTTATAAAAAAATTTTATGAGCAGAAATGATTTCATGCTGTCAGGCATCCCCACTATTTTATTTTGGTTATAATTTGGTCATTCCTAGACTATTTGCGTAACGTTTTACATATTCTTTGTCAGCAAGCCCTAAGGAACCCAAATATACAAATTTAATGGAGCTAAGTGGCTGCGTTCAAAATATGCAATTTCTTCTACCTCCTGTTTCGAAGATGTGCTGTCTGGGTACTGTAATGTTTTCAAACGTAAACCCATCTAATGTCATCTTTTCTAATAAGCGTTTTCCAGGTTTTTAAAACCTAACTCTGGGATGGGTAGTGTATTTTATCACTGTCGATTGAAATAAAGTTAGTGCATGTGGCCTTACACGCGTGACGGCAGCAATTGTGTATCGCGCGACGCGTGTTTAGTGTTGCATGTGTCCTGCCTTCATTCGCCCCTCTCTCTCTCTCCTGCTTTATCTGTCTTTTAGTTACGCCGTGTATAAAATGGAATGAATGAAATATTAAATTTAGGTCATTGATTCGTTTGCGTATCTCAAGGTTGTTCCAAGAAATACAGTACACGTTTCATTGAAGAAGGCGGGTAATAATACAGTAGGCTTTTACTATCAACGTGAAAGCGTTACAATTTGCAGACTAAGTAGAAAACGAGGGGGATTTTGCGTACAGTCATTGTGACAGCACTGTTTCTTTTACCATTTCTCTTTTCTTTTATTAAATTTATTTGTTAGGCTTTACATTTACCTTTTAATTTATATATGTGGATTAGAATATTCCACGACATGTACCCAAGTCTCATCTACTGTCACCATGCTCTACAAAAAATTTTTTGACTGACACTTTTTGAGCAACTGTTGACAGCAATTTACCCTCATTTGCTTCTGTTCACGTGTCAGCAGTCGCGGAACCCAGCGTGCACACACTTTTCTCATGTTCAGTCTGTTGTGTAAAATTCTATAAACTGTTCTTTCATTTAGTTTTACTCTACTAACTATATCCACAATTGTCATTTTTCGATCCTGGTCAATGATATTCTTCACTCTTGTTGCATTTTCATCGTTGCACTCTGAGGCTGGTCTACCAGATCTTGGCAGATCAGCAACATTTGAGCGGCCGCACTTAAACTGTTGACACCAGTTTTTTACCGAAGTATATGAAGGACAAGAATCAACACTGGTTCCATCTCCCTGTGTATTTCTGTAGGTGATTTTCCCTGAAACATAAGAAATTGTATCACAGCTCTGGCCTCCTTCTTTTCCATTGTTTTGTTAAATCTTTGGAGCAGCAAATCCGGTCATTAGGGTACATTGCGCCGTGCACCGTAGCGGGAAAACCCATTGAAGAAACAAACGCGTACTTCACACATTCAGTGCAAATATAATGAACTTTAAATGTGCCAAGTTTCATCTTCCTCCTGTGCCTCCTTCATGGTCAGGCAAAAGACTTATGTCAATCCCCTTGTATATATATTACTAGCATGCTGTGGCAAAATTTATATCACTATTTTTCTAACATATGACAGTAAGCTTTTTCTACTGTATTACACTCAAGAGAACTCACTGGTCGTACTCGGCCATCACATCAGAGAACTGCCGAGGAGTATCATTCTTTAGTTTTTTTCATCACGTGACACAGTGTCTCAGCCACCAGCGGCTAGACAACACAGTAACAATATATACATATTAGTTCTTATGACGGTGCCACCGCATAGAAAACTTATCCCAAACAACTAACTGCAATGTAAAGAGGAATATCCAGGACAATAATTAACGCATCAACTTCAGCGACTACCGGTAAATAACAGTCAGCAAACCGGATAGTCTGGGGCTGAAATTGACAAAGAATATGACTCTGAATAGTCTTAGTACCTGTTAGAATTTAATTCCATGGAATGCCTGCGACAACTATTGGGTAAGCAAATCTGACAGTGGCCACTGTATGTGTGTGAATTGAATGAACGGACAAAGAAACTTATTTCTCTCGTTACTGTGAACGGTGGTTTGGTTTTAGAAAAGTAAGTGAGTGTAGATAAATGGTTCGGAAAAAATGAATGGAGTTGTTAAAAGACTATTCGTCTTTGTTGAAGGGAAGTGATATGTATAGAGGAGTGCTTTGGGCAAAGGGAGGAAACTCCGTGGTTTCCACTTGGAAGATGTAGTAGTTATGTTTAGAGTTAAGCATATTAAGTGAGTACAAAATTGTGGTGAGACAAATTTGCATGTAAATTTTTGTAATATGAATTGAAGAGAAGTGTATGGTTTTGAGTCTAATCATCAAAGGGAGATAACTTGGAATTACGTCCCTTGTAGTTTTGGTGGGTGAGCAAGGAAAAAATACGCACGAGAAAGTTGTGGTAGGATGAACACATTTTAGGAGTGAACGGAAAATATTAGAACGGGGAATTACAGTCTGATTTTGAACGCGCTGAGCGTAAGTTAGCAAGTGTGTGCTAGAGAGATGGTAGTTTGGAAGTTCATTAGTGAGCAAGGTTCTTGATATTCATGTTTCTGGAAAACAAGCCATTTTGATGTGGTTGACTACTGTGGTTTCAGACACGCCATAACAAGCGTTATGTTATCAAGTTATCAATGTTTTGTGTTTTTCAAGACAGCAGGTATGATTGCAGTTTATATTGAAGATAGATTGTTTTTGTTAGATAAAACAGAGACAGACGTAGTGATCAGGTAAACTGGTAGAAAATACACAACCCTGGCAGTTGTAGGCCAGTCTTCTTGCAAGATACACCAGAAGATCACTAAGTGAAAAGTTATAAAGATAAACTAACTTTCTTAGAAGATCACCCAAGTGACATAGCAGTGGAAAAATTAGACGAGAGCAGATCAGTGACAGATATGTACAAGAATATGATTTTCAGATGTTCGCTGAATTGAGAAAATGTACGAATGGGAATTATATCAAATTGAATGTATAAATCTATGAGATAAATTCGCAGAAGAGAGATGCGGATTCTGCTTTATGTAAATAAAACTTTGAAATTCGTTTTACTGCTGTTGGAGTACAGTGTGTCAACAGAGTTAGAAACCATCAACCATCTGTACGTCTTGTCAAACAGTGCATTTCATCACTTGTTTACAGCAGAATGTTTACATTGTCTGTTCACACATGCTGACCAATGGTTAGGGCAGTGATCTAAACCTCTAACATCAACACTATACAAACACTATAAAGAAATGCAAACCTTAACCCACATTATCACGGCCACAGTTACCATCAGTATACTTATGTGGTTTTTTCTTCTCTCACAAATCTGAGTAGTCACGGGATAGATTACATTAGGAACCTGTTCTTTTCCCATACTGACTATTTCATACCTTATTGTTAAAAATTGATCTTTTTGGGTTAATTACCTCTGCTATAGTGCGTTTCACAATGTTTGCCGCTGTTTAATATTCAATATCTCTGCAACCACGAGATCGTAATTGTTGCAACTTTGCATATGACCTAATGATCGCTATGTCCCGAGGGGGACATTATTTTCCTCGTTAACAAACGTATGGTTTAAAATTTTCTTTATTTAAAGTATACAAAATCGACCACCTCCTAGTCCAACCGTGTATTTAGAGGGCTTACCCCTTCATATTTGTGCGCTATTTTTATTTAACATCTTGAACGTATTTCACGTGATTTTCCCCGTGTTTCAGCTCACTACTGCACTGTTTTGAACATTACATTGATCTTTCCAGTGCGTTCAGTTACCGTTCTACTGATTGTGTATATCAGTGCATAGGCGTATCTTGCGGTATTCTAGGTCTGTAATACAATGGGTATGAAAGTCAAGTTCCTTACACTGCATACAATGGCAGTGAAGATGTATAACTATTTCTGCAGAGAAGCTAAGCGTGGTAAACTGTATCGGAGTCTCTCAAATCCTGAAAAGAGAACTATTCACCCTTTGGGTTTAAGTAAACGCTCATTTCATCAATTACTCAAAGCTAATGGAATTTTCAGTTCAATCAATACCAGGACGCAAGGAAGAAAGGAAGTAGTAGATAGTTTTGACAGGGATGTGATTAGAAGAGAGATTTGTAGAATGTTCAATTCCAAAGAAACTGTGACACTAAGAAAACTGAAAATTCGGCTGAGAACACACAATGACATTGATGTGTCGAAATCAACATTATGGAGAACTGTTAGAAGCATTGGCTTTACGTTTAGGAAGTACGCTAGTGGAAGAAACGTCATCTGCGAGAAGCCGCACTTAGTATCTATGAGAATTAAATATTTACGTGAAGTACGGGAAATGCGTAATCAAGATTATGATATTGTGTATGTGGATGAAACTTGGATCAATGCTCACCACACAAGTGAAAAAGAATGGCAGTTATCAGATGGAACGATTAAAAGATGTGTACCCAGTGGAAAAGGACAACGTCTGAAAATGGCACATGCAGGCAGTAGACATAATTGGCTAGTGAAAAATGCTGAACTTATTTTCACTTCCAATTATACGGACAACCGGGACTATCATACCGAGATGAACGGTAACATATTTAGAGAGTGGATTGAAAATACTCTTCTTCCGTCCCTAGACAGACCATCCTGTCTGATAATGGACAACGCATCATACCACAACGCTGTGGCAGAAGAAGACAAAATTCCGACATCTTCAAGTACAAAAGATGCTATAAAGATTTGGCTCAGAAAAGAAGACATTCCATTTAACGAGGGGTTTCTGAAACCTGAATTACTGTCCATTGTTAAGAAATCACAAAAGACCAAGATATTCCATATAGACAAGTTGATTCAACAGCATGGTCATATGTGTTTGAGACTGCCACCTTATCATTCACATTTAAACCCAATTGAACTCGTTTGGGCAAAAGATAAAGGACAGGTGGCAGCTGAAAATAAAACTTTCAAACTATGGCAATATGAAGAAACTAACATATGCCGCCCTCTCGCAGATAGACAAAGATTATTGGTGTAAATGTGAAGACCATGTCTTAAAAAAGGAAAATGACTATTGGAAAAAGGATGGACTGTCGTTCGTTCAGCCGAGAATAGTCATCAATATGTTAGACTCGTCTGACTCAGAATAAGTGTGTAAATACCTTATATGTTTTATATGTTTTCTCCTCCATCTATGTGTATATGTAAACCAATTCATTTCCTTTTTATCTCCGTGATTTCACTACTATTTTTAACATACACAGTACTTTCACCTCTTCATGCAACCATTCACGTTTTAGTATAAAAAGTAACATTTACAACGAATAGGCGTTATTATTCTCTCAGATATTTCGAAGAAATAAAAAAGGACCTCACGTAGTAATCAGTTAACAAAGCCCTCTAACATTCGAATTGTATAGACGCTTATGCCGACAATATGCAACTTCCTTCATTTACGGTAAATTATTTTCTTCCAGGACAAAAAAATTACTTCGTTAAAAAAGATCAAAGGAATTAGCCGCTGCAAGAAAAGAACACTACCTGCAACATTGAATTTTATAAAAACGTTGGGACATTGACAATATAAGACCACATGCAAAAAATCATGTTTATCAGTGCAAGGAATATGGAGATATTTGAAGACAATCGTCGACCGATCTTTTTGAAACGAACTATAGGATCTTCTTTGTTTTTCCTTTACCAGAGGGGAGGGCCTATTGAGATAATTTTTCATCTTGTCTGTAAACTATATTTTATTGATGTAAATGCTTAATGTTGTGATTTTCTATTGATAATAAACTTAATAAACCTTTTAGTTATCGTGTCGGTCAACCCCTGCCCATTATATGTTATCCATAGTTTGTTTTCACGTTTGTGCAAATATATATATATTTGTCACAAAAATTGTGTGTACATGAGTATAGTGTAACTTGTATTTTGTACAAGGAGAGAAAGTGCGTATGATTTAAATATAGTCGTAAAGATAGGCTGGATTAGAGCAATTACTCAATCCAGAGACTGTTCTTTCTTTTACACTATCACCCTCGTGAAAACGAAAACTATTTCTTACACCTTACTCTCACATAGTTAACACTATCACCTCTGCTCGGACGGGACCCTAAATATCTCAGACCTATCTTATCAAAATTTACGACAAGCCCCTGGACGACTTATTATTTTATATTTCACCATATTCTGTGAATAATATTGCAAAGCTGTTGAGGCTATCTTGGAGCATATTTGACCTGGAATAATATTTCATCACTTTTAATTTGGAAAAGATTCTTACTCTTGATGCCACGGGGACTAGATAAAACCTATTCGTAAAGCAAACACAATTTGTTTTTAATTAAAACAAAAAACAAAACAAAAAACAAACAAACAAATTGCTAACTTTGCAGACTTGAAAAATTCGTTTTAAACAGTGACCTCGAATTTCCAAATCTGCAGCATGTTTTTGTAATTCATCCATTGATACTTGCTGAAGTTACTAAAATTAACTTTATTTGTGAACTGCATATGTGAGAAACACAGTGGACTGATCATCCGCTTGCTTGTCACTGATCAAAGAAACAACAGTTAGTAATCTGTTGTACCAATAAACGCCGTTAGGTGTAACGGAACAACGGATAATTTCTTGTTGCCCTATGACGCCGCAAGGTGTGATGGGCGGAGACTGCTTAGTCATGTCAGTCAATGGCCAAGGGAGAATGATGATGATGATATGTGAGAAACGTGATTTTTTTTCTTTGAAGTGAAGGTAACATTCTTTAAAATGCCATTTAATTTGAATTTCCCATCTTTCTGTTGATGAACTTGCAAGAAGTAGATTGTCTGGCAAGTATACAAATTTGCTTGGTTTGGAGGTTAAATTTGTATCCCCGAAAAATCATAAACTGCATATTCCATACTCACACCATTTAACATAGGAATGATTGTATAATAACCTTGCATGTAAGAGTAACAATTAAAATGTCTCAGCTCCAGCACATTTCTTTACTCGTATTGTGACAGTGCGAAGACGATGTTTGAAGAAGACTAAGAATTCGTGTGTAATGTTGTCGTCACTCTCTCTGACCTACTTTCACACACGTTCCGCAGTCACAGAAAAACTCTCTTGATGACAGGGGTCCCACTTTTATTAATGAAACCCTATCAGGTAGCACATGACTCATACAGAAAACAATGTTGTCCACAAGCTTACTTTTTGTAGGTAATTCCTATACAACACCATTTAACCAAGCTATTTAGGTTTTCTTTACGTAACACCATATAACCCAGCACAGACTGCTGGACTCTGTGAAATAAAATTAAACAAAATAAACTAGCATCGTACTAATGGACAAACATCATCTACGTAATAATACATACATATGTGTGAAAATATGCAAGTACATGCTCTTATATTTCCGTGTGTGTGATGTGTGTGCGTGTGTGTATGTTGTGTGTGGTGTTACACATGTGCGAAAATATGCTAGCAGATGCGCTTAAATAACCATGTGTGTGCGTGTGTGTGTGTGTGTATTGTGTGTAATCATACAATAAACATATTTCAGCGTAATTAAAAGGATACGCATCAGTGTAATTAAGTATGGTTAATAATGTTTAAATTAGTTGTGCACGAAAGAGCACATATTTGGTGCGGTATTAAATTGAAGGGGTTGCTAATGATTTTTGATGACGTAGTGAGGAGAGATTTAAGATGTCAGCCAGACCTGTCAGAGGTTGGTCTGTATTGTTTCATAGTCCCAGTCTATTGGTATACGTTTATATTGTATTAATTACCTTCCAGGAGGAAGTGTTGGCAGCTTCTCTTCTACAGTAAGTGAATGCTGAATGCGTTGTGGTATAATGCCAGTATAGTTTAGTCAGGGCTTCGGCGATGTGATATTCCGCTGCTAGTCTGGACTAAACTGATGATTTAGTTATTGAAGTTTTTATGAAGATAGCCTAACAGTCTTGAATACGTGTCTTGGAAAGAAGAAGTTCATGTACGTAAGAAATATATATATATAATACCCTTGCAGTCAAAACGGACTACGGCAGGTTGTAAAAGGTCAATCAAGTTCATTACCTAGGATTATTACTATGCACTGTATGTTTTTCTATGATGCCTTCCTTTTGATCTACTATGGACGTCTCAAAATATATTGTTTATGAGGCCAACCAAAAATGGGACATTAATTGATATTTCGTACCATTTACCATTGGTCATAACGTTTATTGCCGCCCTTGAGAGGTCAGCCGTTATCTAGTATGTCCATCAAGTACATGATCAATATATATCAATGCTATGCACCATGATGTCCCAATGTGATTTGATACATGATTGATGATGCCTGCTGTGACCATGATTGAAGTTGTTGCGTGTACAAATAAATGTGTCGTCTACGTTGATCCATGAGTCCAGCGTATATTACTAACTGTTGGTCAAATTGATGACACATCTTGTCAGTGTTGTTGTCATTATCACCATTGATATATCAGCTCTCCAACCACATCAATATTCATTCGCGTTATTGAAGTTGTCGGCTACCTGTAAGCCCGACCAAAGCTGATAATCACTAAATCAGCACTAATCAGAACATTCGCTAACCGAACCAAAATATAACCATCACAACAGTTGGTAGTCTCCAGAAGAAAGAAGAGCGGCTACAATTGGTGGGCTATGTAACGGGGATCAAAGCGAACTCCAGTGAAGAATCGTTTGAAAAACCGAAAAAATAGTTCGATCTTTCAAGGCGACATCATCGCATACTTGGGATCCAAGGTCAAGTTCAACGCTGGATGGTAACTTCAACATGTTCATTGTAGCTCAAGCATGCAGCGCCCGGATTCCAAAACCGCAAACTTTACGAGGGCCGGGAAATTTTTTCTTTTAGGAAAAAGATAAGTAAAAAAAAAAATACTGTTGTTCTTTTTACCGTTGCATGTTTATCTGAGCCTTACTTTAATATGTCCATATTTGTTTTGCATGTTTTATGTTCCATATTTCATGTGCGCGGTTGGTTTTGGCGACTCGCGAAGGGAACATCCTGTTAAGTCATTTGCAACCACCAACTGATACAAAGTGGTTCGGTCTATCATCGCCACACAGGCTATATCATTGAATAGGTCGAGGATTCTGAAGTAATGCGAGTATGACTCAAGCCACGCCCACACAGGGCTATTATGTATCTGAGTTACTACTGTCACGCCTGCTGTTCTCTTACCGAGTTTGGAATGTTGTAGTGAGTGTGTGTAGGTACAATCACACACCACAGGTACGCACATCAGAGGCATGGAGCATTGAAACTAGCGGTGACAGTTAATAACAGTTTATTACATCACAACACGTTAACATCGAATACACATAGTCAAATTACAGTTCACAATAATAAAGTACTCCACTTCTCAGAATCATTAAAGGTACTTCTAACATCATCAGCGCTATAATATAATAATGGATCCTTTTAGCAAACGGACATCCTCGCCGTGCTAACAACATAAATGGCAGATACTCCTCACATCAGCGTTATCATATAATAATGGATCCTTTTAGCGAACGGACATCATTGCCGTGCTAACAACATAAATGGCATCCTCAAGATACTTCTCACATCAGCGCTATCATATAATAATGGATCTTTTTAGCGAACGGACATCATCGCCGTGCTAACAACTGTGGTGGATTTTGATGTTATGACTTGTTGTTATGTATTAACTTTGTATTTAATGAGATTAGCTGTGAAGGTCCCTGAATTTACCCAATAGTATTGTGAACTTTTCAGGGTACCTTTCCGCTACCACCCCTTTTATCTCATTTAAAATGTATTATTATTATTATTAAATGACTTCGTGTTGTGTCTAGGGTTATGAAGATAGGGTGTAATGTGTAATAACAAACAAACATACAAACAAATAGGTTTATTATTCACAACAACACACAGTACTACCACAATAACATACAAATGACACTTTAAAAGGCTATCTTATTTAAGACTTTGGTTGAAATTTGTGTAAATATAATTCTTACAATTTATTATCCTGATTCTAATTTATTTTGAATCAGGACTGACAATTTAAAAGTGAAATCAAATAATTATTTACATCAGTCAATTAGCACAGTAGATCTTCTGTCCATACATAAAATTATTAATCGAATATACTTCTGTAGTGTTCTCCTACTTTAAGGTAATACTGGTGTTACTACTAGGTTGTTATTTCAAATCACTCCCTTTTAATAATGTTTGTTTATATTTGTCACTTGTGGAACTATTAAATATTTGTCCCAGTTTTATTCACTGTCACTTTATGTTCCTTTTTAAGCAGTTGAGCTTTCAGTTGCCGAACAAGAACTTATCTTGGCAGTAGAATATAGGTAGAACTTTTCCTCTGCTCGCTCGACAATCTGTTCCCTGTTTGATAGGCAATGGCCACTAGCATGGGCTCGCAGTATATAGACAGAGTCCTGAATCAATCAGTCTTCAAGCGTTTGGTACCACATTAACGTCAGTACCCAGGACCTCTGAAATGTGAAGGTATGCATCCTTCGTAATATCTAGCATACACTAATAGTCCACAATTAAGGACATATACACTACAAACAAACAAAAGGGTCATAGCCTTATACCAACCTATGCCACCATTATCTTTTGATGTGACAATGTACACCAGTATTCCTCTCCCCTAACAGTTACAACGCCACTGCAATTCCAGCTGTAATCTCTTCCATATAATAGGATAGGTGTTATGCTCCTTTATGACAATCATACATATTCTTGTAGTTTTACACCTCTCTGACAGTCTATCACATGGTGGATCAATCTCTAGGCTTTGCCTCATGGTCGCTATAGACCCACTCAAGTACAGACACATGTTATTATTTCACATTCAATTTTTATATAAAATACAGGTTAATAAATTTCAATCTTACCACACAATTTTTCAATGAAGTACACAGTGATGATGACTGACACAGTTTCGATCTGTTTTATTGTCCAGGCTGCCTAGAAATTGTATTTGAAAGCACAGCCTGATCTCATCTATCGCTGGTAGAATTTTTTAGGAAAATGGCGTTCCCCCTAACGCTTTTTCTGACAATATCGACTCAGTTAACCAATCACTCTTAATCTTACAGTGTAAACAGTCTTTCAAACAAATATCATTCAAACTTTTCTACGTTACTAGGCTATTCATGTTTATTCAAAGGTCAGCAAATAATATTTCGTCTCGCTTCAAATGCCACCCAATCGGATTCGCTGTACTATGTTAGCCTATCTGTCACCTACTTTTTTCCCAAAAAATATGCGATCCAATCTAAGCAGATATGACTTGAACTGACAGTATCTCTGATCTCTATGTATTGTTTTATCATTATTTGATTAGTTAAGGGACTATTTATATAACTAACACCATATTCTTGGTCAGCAAGTCTTCAGGTACACGAATATACGATTTTTAAGGAGCTATGTGGCTTGGTTCAAAATTCATTTCAACTACCTACGAGAGCTTATGTCATTCACAATAAGAGCTAAACATGTTTCCATGACCGTAGTGTCCACAATTCTAACTTTTTCATGATCTGTTAGTTATGATCTTTAGTTAAATGATGTAGGAAATAACTTGTGGTAGTTATGATCTTTAGTTAAATGATGTAGGAAATAACTTGTGGTAGTTATGATGTAACAGGGTAGACTATTAAGTAGCTACAACTGTTAGCCTTATAGTAAAGTATTTTATGAATGACTAGTTAGATAAATAAACCACTAGTCAAGAATCAATGACATCATCAGTCATGACACACATGAACCCATGATGTCATCAAACCTTGTGTGGCCTCCATACAAGTCAGACCGGAAAACATTTAGATTAGAGAGAACTTTAAACAATGGTTGGTCATAATCACATAGAAACAATAATTTTAGACTAGAGGATTCGTAGTTAGTTAGGTTAAAGATTATTTCAACAGTCCACTAGCCCCCAAGACCAATCATTAGAAGGTTTCCGGTCTTAATTCCAATGAGAAATACTTCCTCTGGCAAGCCATAGCACCAGACAAGTATAAAAACTGATGCATCTTAGTAACCAGTCAGAGCTTGAGACAGTAACTCAATGCTAGAGTCAAATCAACATAGGGCGTTCTTTAGTTTAGGTTTGGAGCAACCTGGCGCTACATCTACTATTGAACGAAAAAGCCCTTGACTCCTACGGTTTGGATAATAATATCCATCTAGAGATCTTCTACCACCCAGGACAGTTAAGTGACCCAGCACTAACCCCTGCAACGATTATATTTGTGGTTCACTCCACAGGACGTAAGTTCGATTTAGTTATAATTGAGGTCTCGAATCGAATTTTCATTTCGTTAGGATTTCCACAGAGGTAACAAAACGACTACAGTATATGAGAAACTCCGTAAGCCTTTCGCCTTGGAGGATAAAGCTGGCAGTTTTGCTTTCCCCCACCAGAAATTCTTATCGAACTGCCACAGCATCATTTTCCTCAAACGAAACTGAATAAAGTACACCTTTTATATAACTATTCGGATCTTTCAAGTAATCTGTTCTATTGAAGTTTCGCTTGACTGTTTGAGTTGCCGATTATATTCATCCCTTCAAGATCAAATTTAGAACCATCAAGGCTCTTACGAGTTCTACTAATTACCTGGGTTGTTCCTCCCTTCTGGAATTATTATCTCTGGTGTATAACCAGTATTTCCCAAAAGAAACACAATAAGGAAAGTCTTGGGATTATTTCCCTTATCTCAAGTGATATACAGATTTACATCCCTTTCCACAAAATCCACTATCACGATCTACACGGTCACACTAGCCTGACTTTTACTGCCGTTCCCGTCTACTCACTCGGCTACAGACAATCATAGAGTCACACTTGGACCTGAGAAGATGGTAGTGGTACCACCAGGTCACTACTGTGTCATTGAGAACCCGGTTTGCCGTGATACAGATGGAAACCCTGTGATTGACAGACTGGGTCAGACTAAACTTCAGCATGCTGACTTGGAGATTAGACTCACACAGGATCCCTTTCCTCTCTACCCAGGGGAGGTTCTCAAACAGCCTGTTACTGCATTGACTGTTCTCTCCGCCAACACAGCACTCAGAATTCGTGCTGTCTTGGACTTTGACGATGATGGTGAAAAACGAACAGCTGGGGATGAATGGCTGTTTGAAGGACCAGGAACCTACATCCCACGGAAGGAGTGTGTTGTTTTGGAAACAATTACAGCAACTATCATTGGTCCAAACCAGGCCATTCGACTTCGTGCTCGCAAGGAGTGCAATGACCGAGATAACAATCCTCGTGTGACAGGAGAGGAGTGGCTGGTGAAGAAGACAGGCGCATATCTGTCTGGTGCTTATGAGGAGGTTGTCAATATTGTGGATGCATATGTGCTTACTGAGAAGAAAGTTCTGCACATGCGCTCTCTTAGAACATTCAAAGATGACTTTGGTATTGTGAGGAAGAATGGCGAGGAATGGCTGATCACAATACATGACACAGAAACTCACATCCCACATGTTTATGAGGAGGTGGTGGGTGTGGTCAACATCACGACATTAAACAGCCGGCAGTACTGCGTAATCCTTGATCCTGTTGATGCCACAGGCAGGCCACAACTTGGGCAAAAGAAGCTAGTGAAAGGTGAGAAGTCCTTCTTTTTGATGCCTGGCGAGAAGCTGGAGAGGGGTATACAGAATGTTTACATTCTGGGAGAAGATGACGGTCTTATTCTGAGAGCCACAGAAGCGCTTGCAGATGGGGATGTCACCCGCTCTCCCGGTGATAGATGGATGATCCGAGGGCCAAAGGAGTATGTTCCCCCAGTTGAGGTGGAAGTTGTCACGAGAAGACAAGCCATCCAATTGGATGAGAATGAGGGCATCTACGTTCGTGACATCAAAACGGGCAAAGTGCGGGCAATACAAGGAGAAACATATATGCTAAATCAGGATGAGGAACTCTGGGCGAAAGAGCTTCCTCCAACAGTGGAGGCCCTCCTGTCCATAGACCACCTTGCCGATTGCAGTGACCGTAAAACTGAGGTCACCAAGCCAGATAAACCCCGTGACAAGAACAGTGTGGTTACTTTCCGTGTACCCCACAATGCAGCTGTTCAGATTTATGACTACAAGGAAAAGAAGGCGAGAGTTGTGTTTGGACCAGAGCTTGTCATGTTGGGACCAGATAAGCAGTTCACTCAGCTCAGCCTATCAGGCGGGAAGCCAAACATGATCAAGACCCTTTGTCTGCTGCTAGGGCCAGACTTCTGCACAGACATCATTGTTGTTGAAACTGCAGACCATGCCAGATTGTCTCTGCAGCTTTCGTATAATTGGCATTTTGCCGTAACACATCCCAGATTCACTCCAGGGCCTTCGAGAGTTTTCTTTAGGGACATTTTTTCAGACCTCCCTCAGTGGAAGTTCCAACATATAATTGTTTAAGGGTTTTTGAGTCCACTGTGTTTGGTTGTCTGTGACAACTAATTGTTTAGCTGTGACGTCGAGTTTCTCACTGTTGTTATCGTATTAATTTCTTATAAGTACCTTATTTTCATGATGTATTTTGTTTGTGACCGTCCTTCTCAATCTCGCTATCGTTTATTTGTATACACCATTTATGTTTATACATTGTTTTGTTACTTGTCTATTCATTTTTTTTTCGCAGCTGTCATTGCATTCTTTGCAAAATTCTCTTTTTAGTTCTACTTTGTGGTTCATTTGATTCCTGCGAACGTTGTCATTCGTCTTTTATATCTTGTCTTTGTCAATCTTGTTTGCATTGTCTACTTCTGATGTACTCTTGTAATATTTTAATGCATACTTTTATTATTAATTAATAACATTATTAATAGTTAGTAAGTAATTGTGCAGTTCTACGGACATGAACTTATTGCACTTGTAAGAGATAAATAAGTTTTAAATCATTTCGAAAAATCTTTCAAAGGAAGTATGATTACGCATACACATTTGTCATAATGACATCTTTGGATTACTTCATTAAACAAAGTAAATCCCTTGGTATGACTCCTGAAGAAGTAAACCAATTCGCACTTGTCGAATATGACAAGGTTCAGAAGCTAGAAGCAAAATAATTAGAGGCGGAAGACAAAGACTTCAATTGGAACTTGAAAATAGGAAATTGGCCGCTGGGGAAAATGAAAGAAAACTTCAATTAGAACTTGAAAATAGGAAATTGGCCGCTGATGAAAATGAAAGAAGATTTCAGCTTGAGGCTGCTGAAAATGAAAATAGAAGACAACATGAACAAAAATTGATGGCATTAGAGCTTGAGAAAATTAGATTAAAGAATAAAGGCAATTCTCACAACGCTCAGGTTGGTCAAGCTTCCTCTAACAAAGAAAATAATAGGTATGTTAATGTCACAGGAGCAGTGACATACAGGTTAATATGACGTAAAATAGAGAATAATGGACCGACTGTAAGAAGTAAATAAATACTCTCGATGCGAGTTACGGAAAAAGGAAAGGAATTCGAGAGACCGCTACGTCATATTACAACAACGTAGACGTCAGAACACAGAGACGGAATCCATCAAGATGCAACGGAGAAGAAGACCCAACCCACGGACTGAGAATGTCTTTCTGGTTCAATGAATGATAAACGATTGAAAGGGAGGTGTTAGCTCCCAGTAAAACAAGACAGATTCCTGAAAGGTGAAGTGTACACCAAAAGGGTTACGTCTCCACAGCAAGTAGACCAAACGAAAAGGAAGACAACGAAATAATAAAGGTCGTCCGGATGAGAGCCCCACCGATCAGTGTTCAACAAAGGACGGAAGAATCCAGAGAAGACGTGCGAATCCTTCAAGGTTGGTCGAGTTATTAGACCCTTTTTATTCCATTCCTTGGTAGAAAGAAAAGACGTTGTTAAGAGATTCCGTCGAGGAAGGGATCATGGGATTAACGGAGAATCTGAGGATGGAGATTTATTAAGCGGACATAAGGTCATAGGTTCATTACTTAAGTTGCCCTCTCTATTGTAACTAACATCTGTAGTTCGAAACTATGGGAATTCGAAATGTTATAGTGACATAAGAATGATGTCCAAGCCACTAAGAAATCCATTAAATTAATTCAGTTTTAATTGGCCTAGGACTTATATTGTGATAGTTGAGAAAACGTTGTGAGTTCATTGACATTCAGAGTGTCTTAGTTGTTGAGTTGGTTGGTTAGACACTTTATAAATGGATTGTTGGAAACGGATGATTAGTTCAACTAAAAAAAACTAATTAGGAGAACACTTATCATGAGAAACGAAGTGAATCTAAAATAAGAAGAGATAGGAAAAGACATAGCAAATAAACCTTCAAACTGAACGGTGTATGTTGAGGAGCCATTATCGACCATGAATATACATTCCCACCCAATTGTCCAGCGAATTGCTCGCCACTAACGTTCAGATAAACTAAATAGAAACGGCCTACAAACGACAACGCGAAGTACATAATGAGAGACACCATAGAGAGCAAGAGAATCACGACCGCACTGTGACACGTTAGGGGTGGTTGTTTGGTGCCGTTTACCAGGATTCAGAGTTGATGACGGCAACCGGACACTGTGACACGTTAGGGTGGGTTGTTTGGTGCCGTGACCAGGATTCGAATAAGTCTAGGATTGTTGCGGAGCGAGCTCAAAAATCGATTGTTCAACTCTGCGTGCTTGAACGTTACTGTCGAAGATCATCTCAAATATCGATTGTTCAACCCTGCGTGCTTGAACGTTACCGTCAACCTCATCTCAAATCGATTGTTCAACCCTGCGTGCTTGAACGTTACAGTCAGCTTCGTCAAATATCGATTGTTCAACCCTGCGTGCTTGAACGTTACCGTCAACCTCATTTCAAATCGATTGTTCAACCCTGCGTGCTTGAACGGTACAGCCAGCTTTGTCGCAGATCTATTGTTCAACCCTGCTTGCTTGAACGTTACAGTCAGCTTCGTCAAATATTGATTGTTCAACCCTGCGTGCTTGAACGGTGCAGTCGGCTTCGTCACAGATCTATTGTTCGACCCTGTGCGCTTGAACGGTACAGTCGGCCTCCTTACAGATCGATTGTTCAACTCTGCGTGTTTGAAATTTCCAGACGGCTGCCACGGGAATTGATTGTTGAGCCCTGCTTCTCTGATTTTTACTGACAGCTGCATCGCAGAACGAGACAGATTGAGGATCGAACCTGCAGTAGACCTGGACTAGGACAAACATTGCTAAAGAGGAACTATTAATACCATTGTGTGTTTAGTTAGAATTAATTTATGACAGTTCATTATTTAAGCGATTAGTAAATTGGTATTTTGTTTAGTCAAAATATAGTTAAATTCAAGTTAACCGACTAAGAATACAAAGAAGAGCAGGTAGAAAATGGCGGAGGAACCTAGGATGGATCCAAATACAGTGGCCCTCCTACATATTACGAATGCCCTGGAAAGATGGAGCATGGAGAACAGGCAGACTGGATTGCGACAAAATATCGAGACATATAGAGGAGAAGCTGGCAAGTGTAAAAAGTGGATCGCCAAAATAGAGAGGTACGCTTACTCCATAAGGGCAGGTGAGGAAGAAAAGAAGCGATTGGCCTTTTTAACCTGTGATGATCTGGTAAATGATTTTTTGAGGAGAAGGTTCGAAGAAGAGCCACATGAAACTTGGGAAGAACTGAAGAAGAGTTTGTTAAACAGTTACGGAGAGTCGGCGGATCAACATTACCTATGGGGATTACTTAGGAGAGTGAAGCAGGAAACAGGAGAACCCATCCAGTTGTTTAGCGACAGATTGAAAAATCTAGCAGAAGAGGTTTATAAGGAACAAGATATACGGAGTCCGGATGTTGAGGGACAGCTGGTTGGGATGTTCATAGATGCCCTACATAAGGACGGGATGAGGCTACTTCTCCTAAGGAAGAATCCAAGGACCTTAAATGATGCTATACAGCTAGCATTGGCAGAAGAAAATTTAATGCAGAGGTTCCAGTTAAGATCAAGGAACAACACTGAAGAAGGGAATTGGAAAGAAAACAGAGCCCCGAGGATTGGACAGGCAGTTAACGACAGACAGGGAGGAAGGGAGTTAATTGGCTATCCGCACAGGCAGTACGGAGAAGGCTATAACAGAGAACCCAGGAGGGGAGTTATACAGATGGCGGAGGAAAAACGCTGTTATTTGTGTCATGCCAGAGGACATATGTCCCACATATGTAGAGAATATGTCCCACCTAAAGTAGATAGATGGAGACATGAGGAGAGGGGAAGACTGGATAGACAGAGAATGGGAGAGACTGCCCCGAGAAGACCTCAGCAGGCTCATAGAGAAGACTATGCTCCACCGAAAAGCGAAGGAAGATACCGACAAATGAACCTAGGTCAAACGAGAGCCATAAGAGATAATCCTCATATCGAGAGGAGTAGAGCAAGACAACAGGGAAACTTGAGTTCCATTCAGTGCGAGTGGCGGAACTGAGTGCAAAAAAAAAAAATTATATACCACCAATGAGGCCTCACCCTGAAAATAGAAGTAGAGACTGGGATAACAAAAGGGCAAGAGTAGGCAAGACCATGCGCACCAGTATTGACCAGAGGGAAAGGACAAAAAGTGTTAAAGGGAGGGTTATACAAGGGAATACAAAAATAAAGGAGGATCCAAGTTCTTGTCTGATTAGAGTGGGAAGACAGCAGTATCGGGCACTCATAGATAGTGGGGCCTGCTATTCTATTATGAGAGAAGAATTCTACAAAACAATTGGGGGTAGAGCGAAACTGAGGAACAGTAACGTAACATTAGAATCAGTATCGAGGGAAGCATTACGAGTTATTGGGAAGATAGATTTGAAGTTCAAATTAGGAGGCAAAACTATAGAACATCAGTTTCACGTAGTGAAAGGCATCTATAGAAACATTATATTGGGCAGGGATTTCCTACAAAAATTTGGAGTACGCTTAGATTATTAAAAAAATCTTATGGAGATAGGAAAAAGCTCTGTACCTATGAATAACGATATACAAATCGCCACCTTGGTAAGGTTGGGTAAACCAATAGTGCTGCCTCCTCACACTATAAGTTATGTACAAGGAAAGGTGAAAGTGAATCCATATTTCAGACCATATACCACTGTGGAAGTATTAGAGATGAATGACAGAGATATAGATCAGGAACCAGGAATCACCTTAATAGAAGGTATGCAGGAATTGGGAAGACATAATGAATTATCTCTGTTATTGGTAAATGCCTCTGGTAAGACTACGCAAATTTCCCGAGGAAGTATTATAGGGAGACTTAACAATGAAATAGGTCTCAGATCTAGAAATGAGCAATGGGGGAGACTAGCGAGTAAGGCAGACCCCTGGAGAGATAGAAGAAGAGTAGAGAACAGGGAGACGCGAAACACTGGGTTAATTGCCGTAATAGAGAATAACGGTGAGCAAAGAAATTACGGAAACCGCAAGGGATGGAGAGATACCTCTTATGGGTGGAATCAAAGAGCTAACAACCCGATTAAACAAAATCAGTTAAAGATGAAAAATAAGGAAAATATGACCGACACAGGTGACTCCTGCAGGAAGAGAAAGGAAGAACCGCACTCGATAGAAGTTCTGTCTAGAGTTAGAGAAGAAGAATTGAAAAAAAAAATTAAAAGCCGAGGAAGAACATAGAGCATTACTAGAAAAATTTGTGTTAAAACATCAGGATATCTTTGCGTTGTCCGATGCAGAAGTGACGCAGACTCAGACGGTTGTAATGGAGATTGAGACAGATCAACAGCAACCACCGGTGCATTCCAGACCCTACCGTACACCCTTCAGAAGTAGGACAGTTATTGAAAGAGCTATTGAGGACATGTTGAAGGCAGGAATTATAGAAAGGTCCCGATCGGAATGGTCCTCCCCAATAGTGCTAGTAAAAAAAGGATGGGACGTTTCGTTCCTGTTGTGACTATAGGGCATTAAATAGTCACAAAGGCGGTGACCTATCCTCTGCCCAGAATAGACGACATATTGGGTACTCTGGGCGGTTCGGAGTGGTTTACTTCCCTGGATGCCAGATCTGGATTTTGGAGTATACCAATGTCCAATGACGCGAAAAAGAAGAGCACCTTTTGTGCTCACATGGGAAGTTTTGCTTGGAGAGTTTTACCATTCGGGTTAAAGAGGAGCCCGGCCACATATATGGGATTAATAGACGAAGTGTTGCAAGGGATGCAGGGATATGCTATGGCCTACATTGATGACATATTAATTCACACGGCAGGATCGGAAGAGGATCACCTGGAACATGTGGAACACGTGTTAGCAAGGTTGAGGCAACATAACCTCAAATTGAGGCTAGAAAAGTGTGAATTTTTGAAGAGGGAAATACGCTATTTGGTTTTATTATTGACAAAAACGGGACGAGACCGGACGATGAAAAAGTGCAGGCGATTCGTGAGATACCTCCGCCTAAAAACGTTAGAGAAAGGCGTGGGGTGTTGGGAGCATTCGCCTATTTCAGAAAACATATTGCGAATTTTTCAGAAATAGCCGAACCCCTGACCAACCTAACTAGGAAGAATATTCGTTTTAATTGGACGGATAAATGTCAAGAACAGAAATTCCATACTTGGTGCACCCAGACTTGAAAGGGAAGATGATTCTGTATACGGATGCATCCGACACGACGATTGGATCGTGTCTGGTACAAGAGAATAAACCAGGAGAAGACAGAATCTTGCCGTATATAATTGATGAAAAGCCTATTGTATTCTTGTCGCATAAGTTAAGCCCATCTCAAAGGAATTGGGGAACCACGGAAAAAGAAGCCTACGCTATATATTATTCAATACAAAAATTAGATTATTACCTACATGGGATAGAATTTACTGTACGCACAGATCACAAACCATTAGTGACATGGTTGACAAAACAGAAGGAAAACTCTAGGAAATTACAGACGTGGGCTTTGAATTTACAGGAATACAATTTAAAGATAGAGCACATAGCCGGGAAAAAGAACACTTGTGCAGATCTGTTGTCTAGGACTAATTATGCAGCAAGTGAAGGAGAAGTAGGTGGAGATTCTGAGAAAATAACTGAAGATATCAGCGATAAATTCTTTCAAATATGTTCGGTAGAAGAGAAAGGGGATAAAACTAAACAGACGTTGACGAAGGAATTGAATAAAAGGGAAGGAGAGGAGCTGCACCCTGAACAGGAAGGATTTAACATGGTAGCTGAGCAAGAGAAGGACCAGAAACTTAAGGAAATAAAGGCGAAATTGTTAAGGAATCCTGAGGAAGTAGCAGATTTCTTTATATGGCCAGAGGACGGGCAGGTGTATTATGCGGGAAAGGACTCAGAAAATAGGTGGCGGAAATACATTCCAGAACAGTTGATAAAAATGATCTTAATCCAATATCATGATGACAACGGGCATGTTGGTAGGGATAAAACGTTGGACGTTATTAAGAGGAGATATTTCTGGCCAGGCATGAACAAAATAATAACAGAACATGTGGGAAATTGTGAGATCTGTAAGTTAAGGAAAATGAAAACCATCAAATGCCCACTGCAGGAGATGGATAGACCCCATTTTCCGATGCAGAAAATTAGTATAGATCTATCTGGGCCGTATCCTCGAACAGCCGAAGGAAACTCCATGATACTACACTTCCTGGATTTGTATACCGGTTGGCCAGAGTGTTTTGCTGTTAGGGATGGGACATCACTTACGATTACTCGGATATTAGTTACCGAAGTCATTACCAGACATGGATGTCCGGAGGTTATTCTTACCGATAATGGGAGAGCATTTTTGGGAAATACATTTCAGGAAACGTTAAAAAAAACTAGGGATAAAGCATATTACCACGAATTTCTATAGGCCTCAGGGAAATGGGATGAATGAGCGCATGCATGGCACTATAAATGATGTCATCAGCAAAATAAGTCAAGGGAATATAGAGAACTGGGACTTGATCTTGACACAAGCCGTGGAGGCAATTAGATTTAATGTAAGTGAGAGTAGGGGAATGTCGCCGTTCTATCTGTTGTACGGGCGAGATCCCATCTTTCCGATCGAACGGATACTTAAAGACAGGAGAAAATATTATGGAGAGGATTTCACTGAGATTATATTACAAGAAAAGCACAAAGCCTATAAATTTGTAACAAACCGATTAAAGAGAGAGTTTGAGAGGCAAAAGTGTTGTGCGGATAAAAAGGCTAAGTTACAAGAATTTCAGCCAGGTGATAGAGTTTACTATAAGAAGCATGTGCGCCCCACTAAGTTTGATAACCAATGGATAAAAGGTTATGTTGTTCTAGAGAGAACGACATTAATTAATTATAGGATATGGAATGAGAAATTGAATCATACAACGAAGGCTCATGTTCAACAACTACGGAGAGATGACTATAGACCCTGGATTGGAGAGCCCGGCATGAGAGAGAGAGAAAAGCAAGGAAGGAGAGCCACCCTTGTAAAGACACCAGATATCGTAATTGAAGTAAGGAATCCAGAAGATTATTCGTTGATGGAAAACCCTTTTTGTAATCTAAATACTAGAGTAGGAATGGAAACTGGTAAGAACAAGACAAAAACCAATTCAGAAATAGAAAAGAGAAAAGAAACTAGGGAGCACCAAAATAGTGGTAGGGAGATCGATGGAAGAACCGGTAATTGGGAAAGCGAAGATGATATTCCGTTGATGGAATATAAGAGAAGATTTCTGACGGATGAGGAAGAGAAGAATGAGGACACGGAACCAGAGAGGAACACACTTCAACAGAAACCACAGGGATATCCTCAAGACTTGGTGAATCAGACAGAAGGGACCTCGGAGACACAGGAAGCGCTAGGCGTTACAGGTATAAGAGGGGATAATAACAAATCTGACGTATCGTCGGATGATTCATCAGATTATGAAAGACGTCTCAAAAGACTGAGAGATGAAAAACAGTCGGAGTTGAGGCAAAGAAAAGGGAACAAGATTAGCCGTGGTTATATGACAGAAGTTGAAGAGGTAACTGCATTGTGTGCAGTTATCGAGAAGGAGTTTGAAGAAATTAGAAGCCAGGAAGAACAAGGTGGAGGTAACTAAAGATACTAGAGAACCAAGCAGAAGTCGATGTAACGATGGAATTAAGAACGAAGAAGTTGAGAGGAATTCAGAAAATGGTAGTAGAAGAGAGGACGAGGAAGAGTTAGCAGTACATTGTGCCTATAACGACGCAAAAATTAGAGAGCGGGAAGTAGAGAAGGGAGTACAGAGAGTTAATAATGGTTCGGAGAAGATGAAGAAAATCGTCAAGGTGGCTAAGCCAAGCATGGAGGAGATGAAGAAAGCGATAAAGGATGAATTGAGAGGAGCTAGACCCGACACCGTAGTACTAAAGTATGTGCAGAGATTTCTAGAAGGAAAGTTTGATACGGACTTATCAGGAAGAACTGGAGAAATTCACAGACTTGTGATGAGAGTGATGGAGGAACTTAATTACCGGAGAATCAAAATAGTGGATAGAGACGTGTTCTCTGATTCGGAGTCAAGTTATTCAGACAGCGTATTGTCAGATGAGGAAGACAAATTAGACTTTTCAGAGGACGAGGATATAGAAGAAAATGTAAGTTGTAGGAATAAAGAGAGTCACATGAGTGAAGCATGGCCGACGGAGAGGTGCGAAATGGTGGAAAAATTGAGAGAAGAAGTGGGACAAGAAGGAAATGACAAGAGGGAGAAAATAATTAAAGTGGATGAACCAAGCATGGTGGAGCTGGAGAGGGTGATACAGGCCATCATAAAACGGCCTGATTTTAACCTCTGTAGATCCGTAGTATGGCGGATGCTGGAAGGGAAGTATCATACACACTTTCCTGAAATAAGAGATGAAATTGACGTGGTTCTAACAAAAATGTTAGATGACGAAAGGATTGTGAGACGACAGAGAAGGATAGAGCAAGCAAATCGTGATCGAAGTCAGAGAAATCAAGGAAAAAGAGGAAGCAATTATAGACATTGCTAAACAGATTTCGTGGGAAGGACATAGGGACAAGGAGGTCACTATGGCGAAATAATGGAGTTATGAGTAAGAGAGGTAGAGAGGCTGAAATGATGAAAAGAGGGAACATAATGAATAATTAAGGTAAGGAAAGGTCATGGAAAATGACGAAGAGATTATGTGAGATGAAGAATCAGCCATAAGAGATGGTGAAATTAAGATTAAGGTAGAAAGGGTTGAGATGGTGAGAAAGGAAGAGCCATGAGAGATGGCGAGCATAAAGAAATAGCTGAGTTAATCATGAGAAAGAGAGAGCTCCAGAAAGGGAACGAGTTTAAGAAGTAGTGCGGGGGCACCGAGATGTTGCGGAGAGTGATAGAGTCTTGTTGAGACTTGTGAGGCGAAGGCTTCTCGGAAACCCAGGAAGTAAAGTAAAATTGTGGAAGAGACATAAAGAATGTAATGAGATAGCAAATAGGAGTAAGAAAGAAAAGAGGAAAACGGGAGAATCCGTGAAGGCTGCTTATAGCAGTTATAAGTACAAGATGGAGGCGATAGCTAATTCTTGTATAAGGCGGTAAATAGAGTCCAAACGGACTTATGCATGATGCTGAGTTGGGAATTGATGATACATATACAGTAGAGCAAGGGGTGTATCATGGATGCAGTGACAGAACGACAGGTACTATAGAATTAAGAAGCAAGACGAGAGGGAAGACTTGCGAGGGTCTTGTTATTAGTAGAAATACCAGTCATTGGGGAGAAAGGAGTATAAGTTGAAAGGCTGAGCCACGGTTATGTGGAGAGACGAGAGTAAGCTGAGGGCTGAGCCGTGGGAGAGTGTTAAATGTTGTATTATAAATTTTAAGGTTAAATATTGTGGTAATCACATATATGTAAATGAAATATTAGAAGTTAACATTGTTGTTACTCATAAGTATTAGGAATTTTTAAGGAATTAGTTCAGTATTTTAGTTAGTTATGAGTTAGTTGGAAGGGGATCGTTTTATGGACCCGGGAGAGATAGGGCTGGAGAGGAATGATGCTTCAGAGCATCATTTATCTTTGAGGGACCCTGGGGTGTATATGTCACAGGAGCAGTGACATACAGGTTAATATGACGTAAAATAGAGAATAATGGACCGACTGTAAGAAGTAAATAAATACTCTCGATGCGAGTTACGGAAAAAGGAAAGGAATTCGAGAGACCGCTACGTCATATTACAACAACGTAGACGTCAGAACACAGAGACGGAATCCATCAAGATGCAACGGAGAAGAAGACCCAACCCACGGACTGAGAATGTCTTTCTGGTTCAATGAATGACAAACGATTGAAAGGGAGATGTTAGCTCCCAGTAAAACAAGACAGATTCCTGAAAGGTGAAGTGTACACCAAAAGGGTTACGTCTCCACAGCAAGTAGACCAAACGAAAAGGAAGACAACGAAATAATAAAGGTCGTCCGGATGAGAGCCCCACCGATCAGTGTTCAACAAAGGACGGAAGAATCCAGAGAAGACGTGCGAATCCTTCAAGGTTGGTCGAGTTATTAGACCCTTTTTATTCCATTCCTTGGTAGAAAGAAAAGACGTTGTTAAGAGATTCCGTCGAGGAAGGGATCATGGGATTAACGGAGAATCTGAGGATGGAGATTTATTAAGCGGTTGAACTTGAACATAAGGTCATAGGTTCATTACTTAAGTTGCCCTCTCTATTGTAACTAACATCTGTAGTTCGAAACTATGGGAATTCTAAATGTTATAGTGACATAAGAATGATGTCCAAGCCACTAAGAAATCCATTAAATTAATTCAGTTTTAATTGGCCTAAGACTTATATTGTGATAGTTGAGAAAAGGTTGTGAGTTCATTGACATTCAGAGTGTCTTAGTTGTTGAGTTGGTTGGTTAGACACTTTATAAATGGATTGTTGGAAACGGATGATTAGTTCAACTAAAAAAAACTAATTAGGAGAACACTTATCATGAGAAACGAAGTGAATCTAAAATAAGAAGAGATAGGAAAAGACATAGCAAATAAACCTTCAAACTGAACGGTGTATGTTGAGGAGCCATTATCGACCATGAATATACATTCCCACCCCATTGTCCAGCGAATTGCTCGCCACTAACGTTCAGATAAACTAAATAGAAACGGCCTACAAACGACAACGCGAAGTACATAATGAGAGACACCATAGAGAGCAAGAGAATCACGACCGCACTGTGATACGTTAGGGGTGGTTGTTTGGTGCCGTTTACCAGGATTCAGATGTGATGACGGCAACCGGACACTGTGACATTAACTTAAAATTGCCACGATTTAATCCACCGGCAGACGATATACTATTTTATTTAGATAGGTTTCAGACAATATGCGAAGCCAACAAGATTGAAAAATCACAGTATTGCGCACATTTGTTACCGTTACTTACAGGCGAAGCAATGACAGTATTTAATCTGTTGAAATATACTGACAAAAATAATTATGATGCTATCAGAGCTGCTTTGCTTAGAAAATTTCAACTTAATGAGGATGGTTGTCGTCTACGTTTTAAATCACTGTTACCGCAAAACGGAAAGGATTTTAGTGATTTTATCTCACACATACGTCTCACATTTGACAGATGGGTTGAATTATCCAAAATAGAACGTTCCTATGACGCTCTTGTAGATTTATTGCTGCGTGATAAGGTCATGTCTTCGGTTAACCCGTCATTTCTTTCGTTCCTGCATGAACGTAAGCCAGCAAATTTAAATGATATGGAGCAAAACTGTAGACAATATTGTACCGCACATCCAAACATGGTAGTTAGCAATTCTCATGTTAGAGAGGAACTGCCTGTTGCATTTGCCGTGCAACAAGGAGATCATTTCCGAAATCGTTCTCTCAGTAATGATAGAGACTTTAAATAGGGAGATAACAAGAATTTCAATTCTTTTAAAAAGAAATCATTTAGAAATGGCTCTCCATATCATCAAAATTGGGATCAATCTCACATGTCACGTGATTTTAACAATAATAATTGTGGTAATTATCAAGGTAATAATTACAACAATAATTGGCAGTCCAGATCAAATTTTTCTAATAACCGACATAACTCTCCAAACAAACAGTATAATCAAAGGGATAATAGTTATTACAATAATTGGAGATCAAATCAAAATGGTAATCCCAAAAGCCATAATAATTATAACAATTTTAGAGACAATAGTCGGAATCGATTTCGAGGTAGAGATAGATCTACCAACTGTGGATCGCATCACCAGGCTAATTCTGCTCAGTATAATGCACAAAGTAATGTAGATCAGGATACAAATGTTAATCCTCATAATGCATCGTCTTGTTCTCTTGATTTTGAGCAGGCCAAACTTTGCCATGAATGCACGACTTTGTTTCAGCCCAAGGCGATCACTACGCTGAGTTGCGGACATGTTTTACCAAGCCTTCCTGCGATGTCCATAGCCATGTCAGCATCTACACATGATGGAACAGGGTCTCTAACCTTACATAAAGGATTTGATAACAAAGTTTATGTCTCTATCCTTTTTGATACAGGTTGTTCCCCAATCGGCATCAGACATTCGTTAGTCCACCCGTCATGCGCAACGGGGAAAACTGTGAAGTGCGTCACGTTTGGCGGCACATTTGAGACTTTCCCAACCGCGATTATTGAATTAGATACACCGTTTTTTACAGGGAAAATACATGCCTGTCTTCTTCCAGCACCAATTAGTGATTTGATCATTGGTCGTATACATGGTGTTAAAGAGTGTACCCCACAGCAGATTGCTACTTGGGAAAAGCAACACTTACATGCTGCTTATGCAGTTGCCACTATGCCTAAATCTCATTACCAGTTACATTCAGCAAACGTGATACGTTCAACTATGTGGTGGGAACTTGTAGTACTAATGATACCATTATACATTATACTAATTTTGGTGTTCCTTTGATCTTCTTACGACATACTTCGCTTCAGTAACACTCTAATCGTAATGCTTCTTTATATACTATCCAAGAGGAAGATTCCTCTGTGGTGGGTGATACGCACACTATCTTTGACACGTCAACGGAATCTACATTCAGTCACATGGATTCCAATTCCTATCCTTCACAGACTTGTGAGTCCGTTACCACATGTACTGATTTATTTCGTCGTACCTTGGTATTTCTTGTAGGACTATCTAACTTCCTTTCTGGGCCGGTTAGCTCAGTACCTAGCTGGTCATGTGCTTTTTATCGCACTCACTACTCTTCTTTTAAAATTCGATACCCATCCAGATTCACACATGCATGGTTTGGTATCTGTATTATATTTCTAATGTTTCTTTTGTCATTGCACAGTACACAGGCTATGACATTAGTTCCTCCTGTACAATCCATACTATTACCGACTGAATTTTCTTCATCTCACGATTTGATACCTAAACCATCTAAAGCATATGTTGGTTTTCATGACATATCATTTTTAGGTCATCGTGTTGGTTTCACGGTCTGTTATATACTGAGGACAATAATGTTTCTAAAATTCTTAATTTCACGGCACCTAAGACCAAAAAAAACAAGTCAGAAGTCTTTTAGGGCTAATTCAATTCTATGGGAGATTCATTCCTCACTTATCTACCATCACTGCACCTTTCTCTACGTTGTTAAAGAGGGGCGCAGCTAACATGATTTGGTGGTCGCAAGAACATCAAATCACGTTGGATATCATTAAATCATATTTTTCTGCTGCACCTGTTTTACGGTTGCCTAATGTAAACCTAATTTTTGTGCTTTGCAGCGATGCGTCAAATTTTGGAATAGGCGCAGCATTACTACAGGAGTGCGCAGGTACATTGCACCCAGTAATGTACGTGTCCAGAAAATTGACGCCTACAGAGAATTATTATTCAGTCTTGGATAAAGAACTGTTGGCAATGGTGTGGTCAATAACCAAGCTACATCGATTTTTATTGGGAGCACATTTCATCGTGGAAACAGATCAGCGTGCTCTTACTGCTCTTAACAACAGAGATGTGAAGTCATCGAAATCCACGAGGTACGCAATAGCTTTACAGCCGTACCACTTTACGATCCACGCAATCCCTGGGTCAGAAAATGTACTCGCCGATGTTCTCTCCCGTTGTCCTCATGAGTCGAGCGAGCCTCTGCGCCCTACATAGAGTAACACCTCTAAACGGACAGTTCCTCAATTGTGACTTACTACTCAAGGAACCTTGCTTCGTTCAGTAATATTATTATTATTATTAACTTTTATGCTAGTTTTGTGTCTACATTGACATTCCAGTAATTTTGTATATACAGTTTTCCATTGATAGACTACAATAACTTGAACTTAGAAATAAAAGACTATTATGTGAATTTAACATTTCAGAGTGATAACATTTTAATTCAAACGTAACATTGTGAAAGTATTGACAGTCATCAAATATAACATTACGACTTCGTGACTTTTGTCAAGTGACTTTAGTTTGGATTAATGACATTTTAAGGCAATGAACTCTGTGCTTTAACTATTAACAATTAAACTACCTTGGTTGTGTTTAATATTTAATATAGTAAATAGCAATTATATTATTATATGAGTGCGAGTTCATAGCGCTAGTAATTTTCGCTCATAACACAAGTAGAATATTAGCACTCGTACTTCATTAGCATCGCTAATTATTTCTGCGCAATTTTAGGTGTGTTGTTTACTTCACGTAGTTTATTTGCATTCTTCCTCATTCATACCTCATGGTTATATGCATTCATATTCCATGTACAGTAATTGAATTCATTTATTGACATTTTTTCTTTCTTTTAACATTTTGTTTGATTATTATCATCCTTAGTCATTTATTTTCTCTACTGTTACTACAATTGTTACATTTTGGTTGATAGTAGTTCTACAATTCCTTACATTGTCTTTCGTTCATTTCAGTTGGGTTTTTAAATTTCTTCCTTCACTATTATTATTTTCTTTAGTATAATAAGGTAGATATGATGTATTATTTATAATTTGATCGACCTCTACGCGGTTATTCAAGTTAAAAAAAAAAAAAGTTATTTGTTTCCGGGGGGTTGAGGTAATCTGTTACGTCCTTTTTCACCCTAGGTATTTTAAGGGTGTAGGACTTAACAGTATTGTGTTTTGACACAAGTCTAACTGTTATTAAAAGGATACGCATCAGCGTAATTAAGTATGGTTAATAATGTTTAAATTAGTTGTGCACGAAAGAGCACATATTTGGTGCAGTATTAAATTGAAGGGGTTGCAAATGATTTTTGATGACGTAGTGAGGAGAGATTCAAGATGTCAGCCAAACTTGTCAGAGGTTGGTCTGTATTGTTTCATAGCCCCAGTCTATGGGTATACGTTTATATTGTATTAATTACCTTCCAGGAGGAAGTGTTGGCAGCTTCTCTTCTACAATAAGTGAATGCTGGGTGCATTGTGGTATTGTTACGGTGTTTTATCGGCGTCGTCTGCTATATTTGGCAGCACGCATTTTTGATAAGAGAATTAATGTAGAATCATTGTTATACTTCATGGTCTAATGAACGCAATCCGCACAGTCGGATTGTGACGCGTGAACGTTGGTATGGTCACGCGAAGTGACCAATTTAGGGGACCCTCTTGTATTTGACCGTCACGCCATGAAGTCGCATTGTTGAATTCTTCCAGAGTTAGGCTACGTATTGCCGAATTATTATTAATGATGGACGCGCAGGGTCGGTCTATAGTTCCTTAATGGATAATGAAATATAAGGTTAGTAGATCAGTGGATGATCTATATATAATATTCGTCAAATACACAGGCGTATCATTACCGTCTGACTGGATGACAGCAGAGCGTGTACATCGCCTTTGATGTTCTGACATGAACTTATTTGACTGGAAGAGTGACGGTATTATGGATTCCCATTGACTAATGCAGATGTACATTTCTTATATTGATGAATCACCGTATGATGTTCTTCACATGTCTTGTCAAATAAATGTATATATTGGACTCAGTATGAAGGACTTACCGCATTCGTCATTCGACTTGAATGTTGACCTGCATGCCATCTTATATTGATTGTATTCGCATTATACTTAAACTAATCTTCTATGAGGAAGAGTTCATCATGTATTTATGAGGAATGATATTCGCACTGAACAAACAATGAAGTGCCAACAACTACGATACAGACCAGACAATATCTCAATTACATCTTTAATAATTGTCTGAGTGCGAACCCACGTACGGACACATATAATCAAGTGATCTGTGATCAAACTGATAGTCCGCATAAACTCAACTGCGATATCAACTAACGCTTGCTGTATCAACTGGTGGCCGGATGTTGGCTGTGGAATTTCTATTTCACGTTTATGAACTTATCTACAATCAAATCGAATCCGCAAAAATATATCTCTTCGATTTTCATTGACATTTTCTGCGCATGCGAATATGACGTCATTGCATAGCAACAGTCGAACGATCATGAATGACAAGCAAAATTCAACATGGAATTAAACTTCTCAAGCATCAACTACCAAAAGATTTCTGGTCACACAGACAGCATTTCTGCATGAAATATCCATGGTAGAGTGGCACATGTTGGCTCTGTGGTAACATTCAGAAATTCAAAAGATAAGTACTTTTTGTGCCTACAAATGTTGAGTCCACGTCAGTCATTTCATAGGCATGTTTTTGACAACAATGTTAAGTGTGTCATTTTATATACTTCTGTAGTCTTGTCGATATTCGTGGGAGGTAGGTTGGGAATCGGAATTGAACTTATGGCTTTTCGAACGTCAAGCTCAATTCCAATCGTTCCTTAGGGCCGTGAATTAATCGCATTTCGCGAAGAACGCGTCGAAGACATTACCGGTGATTGTTTCGTTCGGACCTGCATTAATTCACCTTGTATGTTAGGTGTCTAGTTCTGTGAAATAACCGTTGTATTTTACCGTATTCAGTTTGATTTTTATTCAGTTACAGTAATATGTTCGTAATCTATCCTGTTTATTCTAATCTGGCTATCTTTAATTTTATTTAAATGTATTGTATGATCGTCAAATGAGTCCTGTGACGTCATCATTCGTAGTGCCAAATATGTTCTTTTACTTCAGTTAACCTTCACCCTTCTATATTTCCGGTTAGTAGACTTGGTTTTATAATATCACTTATTTTTGTGAAAATGTCACTTTTGTATTGTGCTACTGTACTGTAAAGCCTTGGTTAATCATTTGTATTGTCTTCATTAATGTTATGTAATAATAATATTTATATGAATTAATTTTAATAATATATTTAATTAATTTGATTAATTTTTATCAAATTGGATGATGACTTAGGGTATGTCATCATAGTGCAGTATTGGTCCAATACATGAGTGAGGCACATTGTATATGATGCTTAGGGCATAAGGATTACAATTAAATATTGAAGTAAAATAACTTTATTGAATAATTATTTGGTATTCACACCATGCATAGGTGTTGAATTGGAAAACTATATGTGATATAGTGCAAAGTACACGTACATGGTACTACAGTGTTGTCTAGGCACACATAAATGATAACATAATATACTTATGGTAGGACAATTCCCATAATTATTAAATATTAATATTAGGTGCATGATATGAATTCAGCATCTTAAATAAATAAATGTCATAACTATTTATGACATATTAATAGGTACATATAATATTATTACATAATATTATATAGTTGTTGAACTTACAATAAGTATTAAAGGAATATGATAGTTGGTTGATTGGTTATGTTGAATAACCATTTTTTATTGAATATATATGTTGAATTGACTAGGAGAGTCACATATATAACTGATAAACAAATTGTATTGTTGAATAAGAATAATATTAACTAAAAAGATATAGTATTATATTAAAATGCTTACTTTAGAGGAAATTATAGCGATTGGACGGAAACATGGTTTAAAAGGTCATATGTTAAAATCAGTTGCCAAAGGACAGTTGACTAGGAATAATTTGATGTATAATGATGAAGAATTTGAAGCAGAAGTAAGGCGTATTGAGGAATTAGAAGAAAGAAAAAGTATGGTTGCATTAGAGGAGAAGAAGGTCTCGGAGGAATATAGGGATTCTCCAGACAAGTTAGTTAATAAAGAACAGTGTGTTGATGTGGGATTAAATAATTTCTCAGTGAAACTTGGTGTAGAAGGTAACATGTTAAAACCTATTGTCAAGGGAGAGTTGGCTTGTAATAATTTGATGAATAGTGATGAAGAAGTTGTACCTGCTTTAAAGGAGGAAGAGGAAGAGAGGAAAGCTACATTGAAACAGGAGAAAGAAAAACTTAGACAAGAAGAAGACATAAGGAAAGCTAGAGAGGAAATAGAAGAAATTGAGAAGGAAAACAGATTAAGAGAATTAGATGAAAATTTATTATTAGATAAATTTTTATGTTGTACAGCGTCGGATTTGACGGAGTTTGCTAACAATAAGTTACACTCTGTCCCACATATGAATATGGCTATGGACATAGCAGACTTACTAAATGGAGTATTTCGTACTTTTGTGGAACGTTACGTACATGTCCAACATGGTTCGATATTGAATAACATTCATAATGCTATTCTTTGCGACGATGATTATGATAAACAAATGGACAACTCGCGGAATGGGCAGGATAGATTGACAAATTTAGAAACCATTGATGAGAAAAGAGAGGAGGAGTTATTGGAGATTATTGCCAGTCAAGAACAGGCTATAAGGGACTTGCGAAAAGAGGCGAGTTTACTGAAGTTTGAGACCGATACTGATGATTCGAGATTGAGGACACTGGAAGTGGAGCTTGCAAATTCTAGGACCTCATCAGAATCCAGTATGGGTATTTTTGAACATTTTCTCCAGAAGGGAGATAGATTGGGTTTACGTGGTGCAAGCTGTGAGGAGTATGCCATTGAACATTTTTTAATTCAAATGAGCCATGATCTTGAGGAGTTTGGTTGGAATGTGTGTAGATATGCCCCTTCACAGAAGAAAGCAGTGAAACTTTATAAAATATTATCCACTATTTTTTACGATGAATGTAAAAGGACTACTCAGGAAGGTAGTGGGACTGAGTTGAATGAGTTGAAGGAAACCATAACTAGGCATAAAGATAGGGAGATTACCCTTCCTAATGAGCTGATACATCAAAAAGGTGAATATGAGAAGAAGCTGTCAGCAATGGATTTTGAAATTACAGGGTCGAATAATAGATTGTCGGAGTTGATAGTAGATATTACTAAATGTCGTAGTCAGAAGAAGGAATTAGAAGCCTCATTAGAATCCACTACGGAAAAAAATAAATCTTTGGAGTCTGAGGTTGAGAAACTCTCATTGAAGATTTCACAAGATAATGCCTCAGCTTACCAAAGAAAACTTCATGCACAGAGGGCGCACATTCAGTCGTTGTTGTCTGAGGTTGATCGACTGAAATTACTTGATCACACAAATGTAAATTTAAAGATAGAAAATCATACACAGGGTGTTAAGATTCAAGAGCTTAAAGCTGAAATTTCACTTTTGAAATCAACTGTAGATATGCAAGTGCATGACCGAAGTCGAGAATATATAGACCGGGCCATCCAATGTGAATTGATTCTCACTGATGATGTACAGTTAGGATCTCTTTACTATGATACGGAACAATATAAACAGTTCTGTCTAAATAGGGGCATTAAGACAAAAACTGAAATAAAAAAAGGGAAAATGGTAGTGTATCATTTGATGACAATGATATAATGGATGTATGTCTTACAGATAATGATAAATTTTATGAATTTTGTCTTAGACAGGAAAAAAAGTTGGACGATGAGGCAAATTCATTGAAACAGATGCTGAACGACCAGATAAGTAAAGTGAAATCTTCCACGCTTGACTTGGCATTGTTGCGTGAAGATAATAAGACACTTTTGGTTAATTCCCATAGGGGTAACGAAACGAATACGAAAGTATCTGATGAAGTGCAATCAGAAAATGATGAGAATACAGAATCTGGTATTGATGTTACTATATCTTCCTCGAGTGATGATTGTCTCATTGATGACAGGGTGACTGCATTAGAAGCGTCCCTCCTGAATGAGAAACATAGCTATGCTGAACTTAAAAAGGAAACGCAACTACAAATTTATGAACTTTCAACAGCATTGAACACATTAGATTCTTTATTTGAGTGTGAGAAGAATATAACCATTAAATTCGATAAGGAAAATAAGAAGCAGAGACAGGAGATTGCATTCCTGACTTCTGAGAGTAATAAATTAAGAAAGAGGGTTGATTGTTTACTAGATGTAATGGCAGGTAAAAATATATATATGAACAACAGAGGAGAGAAACGTACTTTGCAACATGATTTAAGTACGAGGACTGATACTAAACTATCAATACACCCATTGGTAGTTAGGAGGTCATTCCGGGGAAAATATACCTTCCCTCGACAGGATGCTACTGCCAATTCTGATAATAAAAGTTGGCGACAAGCTCAGATTACAACTGATCCTAAGAAAACTATTAACACTGTCAGTAGGGTAAAGGATTTTACTAAGAAAAGTAATGTATGGAAAAATAATGTTGGAATCAAGAGTAATGAGAAAATACCAAATAAAATTACTACCAGCACACTGAAACAAAAGAACGTATGTAGTTCTTCTCAATCTTCTACTACTACACGTTCTACAAATGTATCATTACAGGATAAGGGTCATTTTACCCAAGCTCAAGATAATCATACATTCAATAGGAAGAATAATAATTACATGAGGGACATACATTGCAATGTACCTCAAGCAACTAAGGTTGCACATCAACCGTTTTCCCATATCAGTGACAATGGCCCTACATATATTGGGAAATATGCGTATTCTCGCACGGTGTTAGTGCGTAATCTGCCACATGTAACTACATGGCAGACACTTAGAAATTTCTTTAGTTACACGGCAAACGTTAAGTTTGTTCGTCTTCTGCCATCATTTAATGGTCAGAATAGTGAGGCGTTGGTTACATTCTGTAACAATAAAGACGCTCGTTTTGTTGTCGATCGTGATAATGGTGTTTACTTTCATCACCATTCACTCAGGCTACAGATGGTACCTGATTCTGCGTCACGCAGATAACATGTTGTAGTAACACTGTTGTCACATTCTTTGATGACTTAGCATATGCAGTCATCGTATCTTTTCTTTACTAATCATCTATTCTCATCTATATAGATTGGTTGGTAATATTTCTAGTAGAAAACATTATTTGTGACATTTATATTTTGTACACATGTTTTCTGTCTTATTTGTTTTTACCATGCCTACAATATACAGTAACATGGTTATTGGTTTTAACTATGCTCAGCCCAATGCAGCATTAGTTTCGTATATCGTCTATTTGTCTATATCAAAGACATGCTATTGAAAGTGACATGGTATCATCAACGCTTTCAAAATTTATAGGGAACATTTTTATTAAATACCTCCTAAATTTGAGGTAAACAGATGCTACTAAATTATACATAAATATATCTCCGTCAGATGCCGACAACTATCACCGTCAGCGACGTTTACATTTAAGGACTTGCAATCGTTTCATGAACTTCAAATTCAACTAACGTGACTGTTCTACTACTTCAAACGTGGAACGATATTTCAAATTTCGTTAACGATAATATTAAATATGTCACGAGTCTACGGGATGTCAAGTTCTCCTGGGACATACAACGCTTGATGATACCGAAATTCGTACCTCAAGTAACGTTGGTACAATCAACGATGTTGAATATCACGGTTTCAGCAAACAAGCGAAATTTATGTTTACAATCCACAAGGAATCTGGACATTCAACTTCCTTTACATTTCTTCGTTGATGATGATATTTTCAAGTGAAAAGAAACTAGAATTCAATATGTCAAAGAGATGCTGAACAATAAGTCCTTCGTAACGATTACGTACTTCGTCAATGACTGTTTACAGTGCATACTTATGATTTATACTACGAATGAAACAATTCATGGATACGTTCTTCAAACGAAATTGATTATAACAAGAGACAGAATTCGATTTTTCATTACGAATGTTTGGACTTTGGTTAGTGTCCATTCGTGATGCAGCTCATTTCGACACAATCGGGAAGAATATCTGAATTCCGGCGGGACAAATATCGCTATACTTCAGCAATTGAAATAACTAATTGAACACTGTGATCAATACGGATAAACTTTTTTCCGCTCAAATTGAACTAATCGTATATTCAAATGGAACTCATGGTAGACTCAATGGAACTAATCGTATATCCACCTATGGACATTACTACGCTTGGATCTTCATATCCAATATTAGTTAGTTCTACTTATTGATTTCATTAATAAATAAAGTTGAATTGTGAGAAAAAAATGAAATATAAAAGAAAGAAACTTAATACACATGATTAATTTTCATCACACATTAATAATTAAATTTATACTTTACTTTTTCTCTACTTTACTTGTCTTAACTTCTCATTTCCTTTGCTATAACAATATCATTTAGTTTAGTTAATTACAATTTAATGACACCTTACATACATACTATAATTAATTAGTTTCATTTTTAATTGATTGGAATAATTTTCTTCACTTATTATTTAGTCACGACAAACTTTAAGTTAAATTATTTAGCGACAGTTGACACTCCTTTAGTTATTATAATGTCCATGGATAACATAACTATTAATATATTACATGATTAGTATGACTGATACATTATCGACATGACCACGACGATTTTCAGAACATCGTAGGCCATATGTCGAGTTTTGGTTAAATTTTTGGGATCTCTGAATAAGATAGTTCAAAAAAATCTATCTCATTGTTGCGTGATAAATTCTCGCAACATCGTTTTATTTCAATATCTGTTTTATAGCGCAAGGGCAACAACCGCTTGAAATCTATAGTCACTTTTCTCGGTAAGCATTTGTCTTCTCGCGTTGGTATCGAATGCAGTTAACTTTTGAGCTGTGGTCATTTTTGCGCTGGACTGCGCATGACTTGTCTTGTTGTTTGGTCGATCGGTTTCCGCCCACCACTAGTGGGAGTGAGCGATTTGGAATGGCGAAAGAGATGCCTCATTGAAGAGGGGATCTCCGCTTTTTTTTGTTCTGTCAGGGATGTGTAGTCCTCTTATGGATATTTCGTTTAGTCGAGATAATACCTCTAGTGTTTTCCCACATGTCGGGAGGCGTGATATTTCTGTGTATTTCATGAAAGCAAGGTAAATTGACTTTTTCATTAACTCTATCGATTTTGGGTCGTGAGCGATTTCGATTCATAGCCTGTCTCCGAAAGTCGTCGTCACGAGATGTTCTTTCCCAGCTCACATGTCGCTGCATTGTACTGCATCGGTTGATGCATGTACCAAGGACCATTACTTGCTACTTTGTTAAATGAACTAGGTTTAGAAAACCTTTATTATCTAGAGGATATTTTTGAGGACATTATTTATACTTCGGCAGACGTGTCTGTCTTGCTGAAGTCAAACTAAGGAGAGTGAACTGATCTCATACATCTGGTTATCTCCTGGCTGTTATAGAAAAGGATGGAGTTTTCACCTGACTACATTTACAGCACTTTGAAATATAACATGCATCTGACTCATCATTGTAATGCTGTCTACCGTTTATTGCTGTATTGAATGTTGCTGTGATAATGACTGTTTGATGTGCCTACACATTTGCGTAACCATTTTGTCACTGTGGCGTCCACAATAAATAATGAAGAAAAACGTCAACGGCTGTTTCAAGACTCATTGACTTTATACGTCGTGAGTTTACTGACGTCCTATGTGGATTGCCCTGTTATTGTTGCATGAACATTGTTTTGACTGAACACATCTACACACTACACAAAACCAGACATGCGGATGCCATCCATCATCATATGGCATCACGCATCATTTGGTGGCCATAAGCTGGTTTGATTCTGGTACTAGCAAACACGGGGTCCCTTACCCACTTCATTTTCAACAAGAATTCATCAGCATCCTTCAAGAAATTAACATTCTTCAATACAGTCAACATCTTCAAAATTTTCAAAGTACTCGGCGTTGCCCGGTAAAAGTCAAAATTTCAACTTTTTGACGGAAACAAGAATTTGACAGTACCCGGCGTTGTTACATGTTGCCGGATAACTCGGACTGCTGTTATCTTTTACGCAAGTCAAGCAAGTTGCTGCTGTCAAGGTTCCAGTGCTGTCGTTTTTTGAGAAGGTCAAGTGCCGGTTGAAACGGGTTGTTTTCTGAAGAAGGCCAAGTACCGATTTCCATCAACTTACTTTTGGATTAGAAGGTCAAGTGCCGAAACAACTCAACACACAGTATTTCAGAAGCTCTTGTACCATCGTGTTAGCAGTGGAAGCAGTTCAGATGTGCCATCATCGTTGGAGCTTCGCTCTTTAGGACGTTGATTGACATCCGTTTTTCTGCTGTTCTACGATTGGAAGCCTATAAGTTAAGTGGCCTGTTTGTATGTAAACTGTGCCCTTATACTTCTGCTGAGTCTTCTGTGTATCATCTCATTCTATATGTTATATGTCTATATGTTATTTGTATATTTATATGTTTATATTTCAGCGGGTTCTCGGTTGGGTGGTGTCTCCGTTAGATTATGCCACGTCATAGAGGTCGTCTATTGTGAGCGTTTTCTGTAGGGTTTGCAAATTTCCGATACTGGAATTTGCTAAGCGACTTCTGTTGCTATTTATGTTAGCTGTGATGACATGTTTTAATATTGTTTTCGTTATTATTTCGCATTCTTTAGTTTTGTTTTGATTTGTTTGTATTTGTTAGCCTACTCTTGTCTATAATTTAGTTTCATACAACATTTTTGTTTATACACTGTGGTGTCATGTATTTTGTTTAATTCTATCGCAGATATCGTCACATTTTTTGTGATATTTCATTAATTTCTGCTTTATTTTTAGTTGATTTCTGCGAAAGTTTTTGTATTGTTGCTGATCTTTGTTATTGTTTACATTGTTATTGTTTACATTGTTTGTATTGTTTACATTTTCAATGTTTACATTCTGCATGTGTTTACATAGTCATTGTTTACAGTTATAGTAATTAGTTAATGGGCTATGCTAATGCACTGTTACTACTACACTGATGATAAATGAATGATGAATAGTGTCGTGCACTATTGAATGAGAAGTGCACTTATGATCAAGAATTGAGTGCTGATATTTCATATACAAGTTCTTTGATTGGAGACTTGTTTCCCACAGAGACTGGGATAATATAATGTGATGTGAATATACAAGTGCTTAATTAAGACTTGTTACACTTAGGTTTGAAATAAATTAGTTAATTATTTCAGGTTTTGGACTCATATGTTAGACAACATGTCTACATTTGAGCACTTTATTGAGCAGGGTAAATTGCTTGGGAAGACTGGTGATAAGTTAGAAGAATTTGCAACTGCTCGATATGATAAAGCAATGGAAGCTGAACAAAAGAAACTGCATATGGAAGCTGAACAAAAGAAACTGCAGATGCAGGTGGATGAAAAGAGATTCCAAATGGAAATGGAAAAACAAAAAAGGGAATCAGAAGCTGAGGAAAGAAAACTCCAGCTAGAGCTGAGAATAAAAGACTTGAAAAAGAAGCTGAGAATAAAAGACTTGAAAAAGAAGCTGAAAATAAAAGACTTGAAAAAGAAGCTGAAAATAAAAGACTTGAAAAAGAAGCTGAAAATAAAAGACTTGAAAAAGAAGCTGAAAATGAAAGACTTCAAATGCAGGCTCAAGCTGAAGAAAGGAAGTTACAAAGAGAGTCTGATGAGAGGAAAGCAAAAATGGAACATGAAGAAAAACTCTTAGCTTTAGAGTTGGAAAAATTGAAATTGACGAGCATGAGTAATGGTAATGATTCAAACAAGGGTTCATCTTCTGGTAAGGCTAATAATGATACTTTTAAGATTAAGTTACCAACATTTAGTCCTTCCAGTGATGACATAATGTTCTATCTGGACAGATTTGAACAAGCATGTACAGCTCATAACATAGACAAAGCAAAATATGTTTATCAGTTATCAGGGATACTGACAGGTAAAGCTCTAAGTATATTAAATATGGTGGATGAACCTGACAAGAACAATTATGAGGTTGTCAGGGCCGCTTTGTTAAAGAAATATCAGCTTAACGAAGACGGCTATCGTCTACAATTTAAAAACATGTTACCTGAAAATGGAGTTGAATTCTCCGAGTTTATTGCAAGAATACGCATTACTTTCTCACGATGGGTTGAACTATCTAAGACGGAAAAAACTTATGAAGGACTTATGGACTTAATACTTAGAGACAAAGTCATGTCGTCTGTCAATGAGTCTTTCCTTGCTTTCCTTCATGAACGTAAACCTAAAACAATAAAAGAAATGGAAGATTTCTGTTGCCAATACGTAACTGCGCACCCACACATAACCATGGGTAACTCTAAGGTGAAAGAAGGTTTACCAGTTGCTTCGGCAGCTCCGTATGGTCAAAACTTTGCTCGTAGATCCCAACAAAATTTTGATAGAAAGAGTAGCGGTAATTTCTGTCAAAATCATGGAAATCAATTTCATGGTGATTCTTCTTCGAAGAATTGGAGACAACCTGATAGTACTCGTTACTCTCACCCTAATAATTATAAGCATTTCAAAAGAGGATATGGTAATAGAGGTTATTCCTGCCGAAGACCTCAGAACCAAACAAATAGATGTTCGCATCAATGTGAACATGATAGTAATCGTGGAAACTGGAATTCGAACCAGGATAACAATTACAATAGAGACAATAATAACTGCAGAGATAATAATAACTCTGATAACTTCAGAGGTAATAATAGTCGGGGTAGATCTCAACACAAAAAAAAGAGATATCAGCAGGCTAATGCTGTACAACAGGAAACTGAGGGAGCCTGTAATCATGTTGTTGATAGTAAAAACTTTGACGCTGTCACTAGTTCTGCTTTTGACTTTGAGAGAGCAAACAAATGCCCCCAATGCAGTACTTTATTCGAACCGGGTACCATAACTACTTTGAGTTGTGGTCACCCACTTCCCGCTCTTCCTGCTGCTGGTGCGCATGACGGGAGGGGTTCTTTAATTCTACATAAGGGTCTTGTTAATGATACTCCGGTCTCACTACTTTTCGATTCCGGATGCACCACTATTGGTGTTAGACAATCGCTTGTAGATCCATCTTGTGCTACAGGAAGGGTTATTAAATGTGTCACATTTGGCGGCACTCTAGAAAAATATCCTACTGCTGTAATTCGCATTGCCACTCCTTTCTTTACTGGAGATGTGCATGCTTGTCTCTTACCTAATCCTATTGCGGACCTTATTATTGGTCGTATTCACGGAGTTAGGGAGTGTACCCCACAGCAGATTGCTGCTTGGGAAGATAATAACATGCAAGCTACAAATGCAGTAGTTACAAGAGCACAAGCTCTACAAACACCCGAAACTTCACTGAATAGTGATAATGAAGTTGATAGCCAAGATAGTCACTTAGTAATCACTCGTGACTCTTTCATAAAATTGCAAGAAGAAGATCCTTCTTTAAAAAAATTCTTCGTTCTTGCGAAGAAAGGTGATCCGAATCAGGATACAAATAGAAAATCTTGGATTGCAATGAGAAACGGCGTACTTGTACGTATGGTACAAGATTCGACTACGTCGGCACATTCGCAAATTCTTGTTCCCAAGAGCATGAGAGTCCAAATATTACAACATGCTCATGACTCGCAATGTGCTGGACATATGGGTTTTGCCCGTACGAAGTCGAGAGTCCTTGCGGCTTTCTTTTGGCCTTTTGTCAATAAGGACATTCGTATTTACTGCCGATCATGCAAGGTATGTCAGGAGGTCAAATCTAGAGGACCACGACATGCTGCGCCTATCCAGGCTGCTGACATTCCTATTCGGCCGTTTCAGAAAATGGCCATAGATATTATTGGCCCTTTTAAGGTCAAGTCGGCCAGAGGACATCAGTTTATCCTTACATGTGTCGATATGTGCACACGTTGGCCAGAGGCTATTCCTCTTAAGAGCATATCTACTACAGATATCGCAGATGCTCTTTGGTTGATATTTTCTCGCTTGGGGTTCCCCAGAGAAATATTGTCAGACCATGGCACTCAACTCATATCTGACACTATGTCACAGGTAATGTCTACCTTACATATTGAACGATCTCTCAGTAGTATCTACCATCCTATGTCTAATGGGTTAGTTGAGCGTCTGAATAGAACGCTCAAGACTTTGCTTGGTAAGATAACTGAAGATCATCCTCAAGATTGGGACAGGGTTTTACCCGCGGCTCTCTTTGCCTATAGAGAAGTCCCTAATGAACACACAGGATTTTCTCCCTTCGAACTTGTCTTTGGCGCGCGTCCACGCGGCCCTATGTCTTTATTACACGATCTCATCACTGCCGATGATATTAGCGATGAAACTCAATCCTCATATGAGTATGTCATTGCTCTTAGACAAAAGATCATTGAGGCATGTAAGCTAGCAACTGCTTCATCAGAAATTGCTAAAGAGAAGGCAAGGCAGTTTGCTAACAAGAATAGATGTCTACGACAACTTTGTCCAGGTGACAAAGCATTCGTCCTACTCCCCAGTAGGGAAAATAGACTTCTTATTGCATGGAAAGGTCCGTATGCAATAGTCTCTCGGATTTCCGATGTTGACTATGTGGTCGATATTGATGGAAAGCATAAAACTTTCCACATAAACATGCTTTCGGAATTTCACGAACGTCCGGACTATTTGCTGCCTATTTTCCAGGCAACGGATGATGCTCCTGCACCTCACGGTCATTATTCATCCCTGTCTGTCATTCAGGATGAGGAAGCTACCTTCTCTGATGTCAACCTTCCCCTTCCAGTGGTTCCATTACATTCCACGGAATCTTGGAAAAACGTTTCTGTTTCTCCTAATCTTTCTGGTGACGAACATCGACAAGTCTCGTCGATGTTACAAACATTTCAGGATGTTCTCACTGACATTCCTGGACACACAGATGTCATAGAACATGACATAATTCTTACCGACAATAATCCAATTAGGGTTAGGCCGTATCCTATTCCTATACACTTTCAGTCGCAAGTGGAAAAGGAATTGGATGAAATGATTCAATTAAATATAATTGAACCATCGACTTCACCATATTCTTCTTCCATGGTTATTGTCCGGAAGAAGGATAAGAACATACGAATTTGCGTTGATTATCGCAAATTGAATCAGGTCACAAAGTTCGACGCTGAACCGATGCCTTTGTTAGAAGATCTACTGATTAGACTTTCTAATTCTAGATTCTTCACTAAACTTGACTTGTCTAAAGGTTATTGGCAAGTGCCTTTAGCAGAGCATGCCAAACCTCTTACTGCTTTTTCTACACCTAGGGGTCTATTTCAATGGAATGTTATGCCTTTTGGTCTCATGAACGCCCCTGCCACTTTCGTTCGCATGATGCGTCGAATTCTGTCACATCGTTCGGATGTCATCGCATACTTAGATGACATCTGTCTCTTCAGTGATACCTGGGAAGATCACTATTTAGGGTTATATGACTTACTGTCCACTCTACGTGAGAATAATTTGACAGCAAAACCTTCTAAAGCTTTTGTTGGTTTTGGTGAAATCTCTTTCCTGGGTCATCGTGTTGGTCATGGTCTCTTGAAGACAGAAGACCACAATACTTCCAAAATACTGAACATCTCTGTTCCTAAAACGAAGAAACAAGTTAGGAGTCTCTTAGGTTTAATTCAATTTTATGGGAGATTTATTCCAAATTTATCTTCGATCATGGCACCTCTCTCAACATTGTTGAAGAAAGGTTCGCCTAATCTGGTCCGTTGGTCTGAAGAATGCCAATCTTCACTAGACCAAATCAAGAATATATTTTCTTCTCCTCCCATCTTAAGATTACCTACTCTTGATAGGACTTTTGTTCTTCGGAGTGATGCTTCATCCACTGGGATTGGAGCAGCACTGATGCAAGAATATGCAAATACTCTGCATCCTGTTATGTACATTTCTAGAAAACTAAATGCGGCAGAGAGGAACTACTCGGTTTTAGACCGTGAGTTGTTAGCGATGGTTTGGTCAATTCTAAAGCTACAAAGATTCCTCCTGGGCGCACATTTCATTCTAGAGACTGATCAGAAAGCTCTTACAGCTATTCAGACTAAGAATTTGAAGAGTTCGAGATCCACTCGATATGCTATAGCTCTTCAACCTTTTCACTTCACGGTACGAGCTATCCGTGGTGCGGATAATGTGATGGCTGACATTTTGTCTAGATGCCCACATGACTCCAACTAATACTTCTGTCCTATATTTCTATATATTACAGAGTCATAACACACCTATATTTCTACAATAGATTAGCACATCTGTACTTACTTTATATGTACACACTATCGTGCTTTGTTGTCATCTTCTTCTGTTCGTTTTTTAAGATGATAGAGGAGGACTGAGTAGTTAATATAAGGGCCGTTAGTTTAGTAAACAGCCACAATTATTAATAATGTATTGTACCTTATGAAGCATATTAGTTATTAATTAGCATTATATTGCTTGTACTTTCTCAGAATGTCATTGTTGAGCTGAGGACTTACCTTACGAGTTCTAGATTGTGTACTTACCCTCGGAATACCAGAGCATATGTCCTGGATCGTCATGTAGTTTAACTTTACTATGTACTTATGTCATTACATGTCAAAGAATGTACTATTTAAATTTTCCTATCAGATTTGTACATCCATTTTTAAAGACAATATTAGAGTATGCTGTTTAATGATGATTATAGTAACTTGCATACGTATATTGTGTTTACATGCTAACGTGATGTGTGTTGGTGACACCTCCCCGATGTGAATATTTTTTGAGACATATTTATTTTTCTGTTGAGGTATATCCTCAACAGAAACTCTATAATTAGCCTATTGTTTGGCAATTTAATTAATTATCAGCGCATAATTCGTGCGTTTTGAGCCGCTTATCGCTTGCTCTTTGATATTGAAAAAAAAATATGTTCCACATTTTTTTTTTATCGGGAGGAGGTGGTGATATGTTGCGTGATAAATTCTCGCAACATCGTTTTATTTCAATATCTGTTTTATAACGCAAGGGCAACAACTGCTTGAAATTTATAGTCACTTTTCTCGGTAAGCATTTGTCTTCTCGCGTTGGTATCGAATGCAGTTAACTTTTGAGCTGTGGTCATTTTTGCGCTGGACTGCGCATGACTTGTCTTGTTGTTTGGTCGATCGGTTTCCGCCCACCACTAGTGGGAGTGAGCGATTTGGAATGGCGAAAGAGATGCCTCGTTGAAGAGGGGATCTCCGCTTTTTTTTGTTCTGTCAGGGATGTGTAGTCCTCTTATGGATATTTCGTTTAGTCGAGATAATACCTCTAGTGTTTTCCCACATGTCGGGAGGCGTGATATTTCTGTGTATTTCATGAAAGCAAGGTAAATTGACTTTTTCATTAACTCTATCGATTTTGGGTCGTGAGCGATTTCGATTCATAGCCTGTCTCCGAAAGTCGTCGTCACGAGATGTTTTTCCCAGCTCACATGTCGCTGCATTGTACTGCATCGGTTGATGCATGTACCAAGGACCATTACTTGCTACTTTGTTAAATGAACTAGGTTTAGAAAACCTTTATTATCTAGAGGATATTTTTGAGGACATTATTTATACTTCGGCAGACGTGTCTGTCTTGCTGAAGTCAAACTAAGGAGAGTGAACTGATCTCATACATCTGGTTATCTCCTGGCTGTTATAGAAAAGGATGGAGTTTTTCACCTGACTACATTTACAGCACTTTGAAATATAACATGCATCTGACTCATCATTGTAATGCTGTCTACCGTTTATTGCTGTATTGAATGTTGCTGTGATAATGACTGTTTGATGTGCCTACACATTTGCGTAACCATTTTGTCACTGTGGCGTCCACAATAAATAATGAAGAAAAACGTCAACGGCTGTTTCAAGACTCATTGACTTTATACGTCGTGAGTTTACTGACGTCCTATGTGGATTGCCCTGTTATTGTTGCATGAACATTGTTTTGACTGAACACATCTACACATTACACAAAACCAGACATGCGGATGCCATCCATCATCATATGGCATCACGCATCACTCATAAATTTTTTTCTCCCCGGCGTGAAGGGAACTGTTACGGTGTTTTATCGGCGTCGTCTGCTATATTTGGCAGCACGCATTTTTGATGAGAAGAGAATTAATGTAGAATCTTTGTTATACTTCATGGTCTAATGAACGCAATCCGCACAGTCGGATTGTGACGCGTGAACGTTGGTATGGTCACGCGTAGTGACCAATTTAGGGGACCCTTTTGTATTTGACCGTCACGCCATGAAGTCGCATTGTTGAATTCTTCCAGAGTTAGGCTACGTATTGCCGAATTATTATTAATGATGGACGCGCAGGATCGGTCCATAGTTCCTTAATGGATAATGAAATATAAGGTTAGTAGATCAGTGGATGATCTATATATTAATATTCGTCAAATACACAGGCGTATCATTACCGTCTGACTGGATGACAGCAGAGCGTGTACATCGCCTTTGATGTTCTGACATGAACTTATTTGACTGGAAGAGTGACGGTATTATGGATTCCCATTGACTAATGCAGATGTATATTTCTTATATTGATGAATCACCGTATGATGTTCTTCACATGTCTTGTCAAATAAATGTATATATTGGACTCAGTATGAAGGACTTACCGCATTCGTCATTCGACTTGAAGGTTGGCCTGCATGCCATCTTATATTGATTGTATTCGCATTATACTTAAACTAATCTTCTATGAGGAAGACTTCTAACATATATTCATGAAGAATGGTATTCGCACTGAACAAACAATGAAGTGCCAACAACTACGATACAGACCAGACAATATCTCAATTACATCTTTAATAATTGTCTGAGTGCGAACCCACGTACGGACACATATAATCAAGTGATCTGTGATCAAACTGATAGTCCGCATAAACTCAACTGCGATATCAACTAACGCTTGCTGTATCAGGTATAATGCCAGTATAGTTTAGTCAGGGCTTCGGCGATGTGATATTCCGCTGCTAGTGTGGACTAAACTGATGATTTAGTTATTGAAGTTTTTATGAAGATAACCTAACAGTCTTGAATATGTGTCTTGGAAAGAAGAAGTTCATGTACGTAAGAAATATATATATATATATAATACCCGTGCAGTCAAAACGGACTACGGCAGGTTGTAGAAGGTCAATCAAGTTCATTACCTAGGATTATTACTATGCACTGTATGTTTTTCTATGATGCCTTCCTTTTGATCTACTATGGACGTCTCAAAATATATTGTTTATGAGGCCAACCAAAAATGGGACATTAATTGATATTAACGCTCCACGTATTTCGTACCATTGGCCATAACGTTTATTGCCGCCCTTGAGAGGTCAGCCGTTATCTAGTATGCCAATCAAGTACATGATCAAAATATATCAATGATATGCACCATGATGTCCCAATGTGATTTGATACATGATTGATGATGCCTGCTGTGACCATGATTGAAGTTTTTGCTTGTACAAATAAATGTGTCGTCTACGTTGATCCATGAGTCCAGCGTATATTACTAACTGTTGGTCAAATTGATGACACATCTTGTCAGTGTTGTTGTCATCATCACCATTGATATATCAGCTCTCGAACCACATCCATATTCATTCGCGTTATTGAAGTTGTCGGCTACCTGTAAGCCCGACCAAAGCTGATAATCACTAAATCAGCACTAATCAGAACATTCGCTAACCGAACCAAAATATAACCATCACAACAGTTGGTAGTCTACAGAAGGAAGAAGAGCAGCTACAGCTGTTATGTCCGTTTTCACATAAGTGTTAAGGGTGTGGAACGTAACAGTTTACCAGATACCAAAGTCTAACTTTGTTAGATGTACTATAGGTACGCATCTTTATAAGTAATAATAGTTTAAATTTATTCTGCACTAAAGAGCACAAATTTGGTGTGATGGATTTGTTAGTTGCCAAAGTACGCTTACGCGTCAGAGGGAGACAAAATGCCGGCTTAAGAAGACAGACGTTGGTCTGAACCAAGTGTCCCATAGGTAAAGGTAAAGGAACCCGTTACACGCCCATTGAAGCATATTGGCAATATGGTGTTAGGCCCATATTATCTTGACCGTCGGCACACTAGGGGTGATGTGGTCGGCATCACGCCGGCCGCCTTAATCTTCCCTGAGTTGCTGTGGTACTCATTTGGGGCTGGGTCGACCCAGGAGCCGTTTGTGGCCTAAACAATTCCCACCGCATCTAGGAAGCCAGTGCACTAACCACTATGCTACCGCGGCTCCCATGTGTCCCATATTCTGGGAAAAGTTAATATTATTATAGTACGCTACCTTTCAGAGGGAAGTGTAACCTCTAGCGAATTCTGGCTCATGTTCTTAAGTATCTCAATAAGATGCCAGTTATAAATACTTTGCAATACAATGGCTGGACTTCGGTAAAGCTATTTCTACCGCTATTTGGACCAGTAATATTCGAATTGATATTTGGTTAATGATTTCTCGAGGAGAGATATCCGGCAAGATGAATATATGTATAACGTAAAGATAGGATCTGAAAGACGAAATATAATACTCACCTCAACACTCTCGCCGTCCACGGGCTGTCCAACGGCCAGTGAGGTCAGTCAAGTTCAAGATTAATGATATACGATTTTATGCAAAGTACTTCGATGCCATAATGTTTATAACTTATACCAGATGTGATGTACCTGTCCTGCAATGACTATGAATGTCCATACTTCGTCGACAAAATAAACGTACGTGGTCTGTGATGTCAACCATGACTCCAATCAAATTAATTCTACTGTGGTCAACTTATGCATTAACATTGGCCCACATTTCGGCCCACACTTTTATTATTATTCACGTCCTGTATTCGACGGCCATCCTTGTAAGCACGACCAAAACTGACAACATTTTAAGTCAGTAGATATGTCACAGGAGCGGTGACATACTGGTCGAGATGACGAAATAAAAAGGAATAATGGACCGACTATAAGGAGGGAAGAAATACTCTCGATGCGGGTTGCGAAAAGGCAAAGGATTCGAGAGACCAACCACGTCATATACGGAAAAAAGATGACGACACACATAGAGACGCACTAACAAGGTTACAAGATGAAGAACGAACCAGAAGGCCGTCCCATCTAGTAAAGAAGAAAAGACCAAGAAAAATGAAAAAACTGAGGAACAAACCAGATGACAATTAAACCTGTTATGGCCGCCTGGCCCACAAACATGAAGTACAACATCTTGAACAAACAAGAAACGAATAGCAGGGGTAAGTCCGTTATTGATGAAGAGCGTTAGACAAAGAAAGAAGGAAGGGAAAAGGTGACTTGTATGTCAAACAATGGTTAAGACGAACGCCTATCTAAAGGATCTCGGGAGGGGAGAACCCTACATAATGAATGATGTCTAATGGTGTGAAAGAACAGGTCAGATTTTGAAGCAACCTAAAACTTGAACTGGAACTAAATAAAGAACTGTTAACTGTTAGAGAGACTGTGTCTTCGTTGTGTGATTCTATTGGGGTCTTGATTTTTGCTTGTTTGGTCCAACTTGTTGAGGTTGTTAAAATTGAATTCTCCATTCACCCACCACTGTCCAACAATAAATTAACCACTATACGATCACTACAAAACACTGGTGAACAAGGTGACAGAGACTTATTGAAAGACGCTGTGACATATGAGGTTGGAGGTCTAGAGACGAAACGGAGGAGCTGTGACATGTGATGATGGTGAACTGTAGCCGTTTATCAGGATTCTGATATCATGACGGTATTCCACAGAACGCTGTGACAGATACATTGTTAGTCCGTACAAAGACACATCGTGTTAACCTAAAATAAACTGACCACGTATCAGCCAATGTAAAAGTAAAACGCTATAACAGCCTTATCACTCACGTGAATAAATATGAATGTACTTGTTGGACCCAACTACACCGACTGCATGCTTATATGATCCAGGACTTCATACCATCAGCTTGCCTCCAGTCAAAGCCTTCGACGGTGTGTACTGGCGTCAGAGAGGACGGAAATTTTTCGGCAATTTAAGCTAAGTACCTGTGATGAAAATTTTTTTTGTCCAGTTTACTGATTGGTATGCCTCCTCGTAATGTGTAACTTTTATGTAGGTTTTACGTATATTTACATCTGTTATAAAAATATGTGGGCGGTTGGAGGGGGCTCTAGACTTGTCTTTCCGAATGACCGCAAGTCTAAAGCAGTTCTTATAGGGCCATTTTGATCCATCTCCATTTTGAGCAGAAGAAGACTTGAGGTTTCCTCGTCCTTATTCTGTCTGCTACTGGTGTTGGTCAACATTATATGTTTAGCTGTCACGTATTGTTTATCTATCTTGTATTTTAATTGTTCTCAGTTTAATTTTTCTTATTTCAGTCATCCGTTTGTGAATCCGTAATTCTGATTTTACTATCTTTCAGTTCTACATGTCAGCTGTTTTGTCAATGCGTCCTGTCTGGTCTATTTTTAGATTTTTTGTTGTGGTTTGACCTCATTTTTATTTCCGTACTGTTTCAATTGTATAAGTGTTGCGTCCTTTTTGGGTCCTTAACAGTAGTAAAGTAGACATGAGTCTGACTTCTGTTAAGAGGGTACGCATCAACAAATGTGGTAAGAATATCTTCTTCTTTCTTCTTTGATCCATAACCGCCAACCGTCAAAGCAGTCAGCGGCCATCACGCCTGGTGGCGTCTTGTAGGGCAGCAACAAATTGATTCCACTTTGCTCGGTCGGCGGCCATCCTTCGTACAGTGCCCCAACTGTGGTTCATTCTTTGCATCTCAGCTTCCACAGTTCTCCGCCAAGTTGTTTTTGGTCGGCCTCTCTTTCGCTTTCCCTCGGGGGTCCATAGCATAGCTGTTCTTGCGATGGTATCAGGGTCCCTTCTGAGGACATGGCCAACCCAACTCCAGCGTCTGCCAGCTATGATGGTGTGCATGTCCTCCTGGTTACTCCGAATAAGTAGTTCTTGGTTGCTGATGGTGTTTGGCCAAAAGATTCGGAGAATTTTCCTTAGGCAGATTGTGTGGAAGGAGGACAGTTTCGACATTTCCTTCTCTGTTACTCTCCAACATTCCGCACCATAGAGAAGCACAGAAAGTACACAGCTCTCATACAGTCTTAATTTGGTGTTTGTGCTGTACTGGGAAGACTTCCAAATGTTGTTGAGAATAGCAAAGGCTGTTCTCGCTTTATTCATTCTGTTGTTAATGTCCTTGCTTGTTCCGCCGTCAGGTGTTACTATGCTTCCTAGGTAAGTAAATGTGTCTGTCTGTTCTAACTTCTGGTTCCTTACTGTTATTGGCTCAGGATTGCCCACATTTAGTGTCATGACCTCTGTCTTCTTCAGATTGATGTTCAGGCCAACCTGCTGGCCATACTTATTCAGTCTATCGGTTTTGTCTTGAATGTGTTGGTGTGAATGCGCGAGTAGTGCAATGTCATCTGCATATTCCAAATCTTCCAGTGTAGAAAACGTTGTCCATCTAATTCCTCTTGGACTGCCCTCTGTTGTCTGGCGCATCACCCAATCTATGACTGTCAAAAATAATGTTGTTGATAAGGGGCATCCCTGTCGTACTCCTGTTTTCACTTCGAAAGTTACATTACTCGATCCAACACTGCACGTAAAGTTAGAATAGAGGCTTTTTATAATGGAAACAATGCGGCTGGGAATTCCATAAGCCCTCAGAATTTTCCATAGGCTGTCCCTGTGTATGCTGTCGAAAGCCTTTTCAAAATCAACAAAGTTAATGTACAGCTGTCTCTGCCATTCTGAGCACTGCTCTATAATGTTCCTGAGGGCAAATATATGATCTGCACATCTTCTGTTCTTTCTGAAGCCCGCTTGTTCTTTCCTCAGTTTATGGTCAACTGCTTTTGAAATTCTCTGGATGATTATCCTGCCTAGTATTTTGCTGGGAACTGAGAGGAGGGTAATTCCTCTCCAGTTGTTGCAGTCTGCAAGGTCGCCCTTCTTGGGCAATTTGACAATTGTTCCTTTACTCCACTCTGTTGGTGTTGTCTCAGTTTCCCAGACTTGTGCAAATAGTGGTTCTAATAGTTCTGCTGCTAGTTCAGGGTCTGTCTTGAATAGCTCAGCATTCAGATTGTCGTGACCAGGCGCTTTTCCATTTTTTAGCCCTTTGATAGCTGTGATAATTTCTTCTTTTCGTGGAATGTCTGTATTTACGTCTAAGTCACTTTCAGCCTCAGGAACATTCAGCTGAGTCTCTGGTGGTTCCTTATTCAGTGTTTCTCTGAAGTGCTCTGCCCACCTTGTTTCCTGCCCCTGTGCTGTGGTGATGAGATTTCCTTGCTTGTCTCTTACTAACGTTATGTTGTTTGCACCTCGTTTTCCACTGATAGCTTTAGTTATTTTATAAACTGTGCTTTGTTCATTTCTCAGTGCTGCCTCTTCTGCCTGTCTTGCAAGGTCATCCAGAAATGTCCTTTTGTTAGCACGGGTTTGACGTTTTACTTCCTTGTCCAGCTGACTGTACTGTTCACTATATATTGCCTTTAACCTGGGAGACTTAGCTTCTGTTTTCTTCCTTTTCATTTCCTTTCTCTTCGCTATGGTGTTTAGCGTTTCTGGTGTTATCCAGTCTTGGCTCTTTCTTTCCTGGAATCCCAAGCATGACTTGCTGCTTTCTTTATATATTGTTGAGATGGTGTTGAATTTCTGGTCCACATCGTCGGTCTCTGTTCTTTCCTGGCTTTTGGTAATCAGATATCGTCTCTTTACGTCGACCACAAACGCTTTTCTGGTGAGGGGGTCCTTAAGTTTCGTGATGTTGTATCTTTTCTGTTTGACTGCAACTGGTCCAGCAGCTCTGAGTTTCACCTTCAGTCTTGCTACTACTAGGTGATGATCACTTCCCACATCTGCGCCTCTTCTTACTTTCACGTCTTGTAGTGCATGTCTCCATCTGCCATTGATCATTATGTGATCTATCTGGTTTTTGTCTCGTCCGTTTGGTGATTCCCATGTTAACTTGTGCACTTCTTTGTGTTGAAAAAGTGTTCCTCCGATGACCAGGTTGTTAATACTGCAGAAGCTTATTAATTTGTCCCCATTCTCATTTACTGTTCCACTGCCGCATTTCCCCATTACTCTTTCGTTATAATTATTGTGTGTTCCAACTTTCGCATTTAGGTCTCCCATTACTATAATAAGATCGTACCTGGGTACAGTTTCCATTTCCTTTTGTACCTGTTGATAGAACTCGTCCTTGATCTCTTCGTCGCTGTCATTTGTTGGTGCATAACATTGTATAATTGTGGTGTTGGTGAATCTCCCTCTCAGTCTTGCTCTTATTAGTCTGTTGTTAATGGGTTTCCATTCCAGTAGAGACCTTTCCATTCCTTTCTTAAGGATAATGGCTACACCTTCGTTGTGCTAACCGTCCTCTCTACCAGAATAAAGTACTGTTTCCCCTGTAGCTGTTTTTATTCTCCCCATCCCTGTCCATCTGCTCTCGCTTATTCCCAGGATATGTAGTTTGTAATTCCTCATCTCTGCTGTAATCTGTCTCAGCTTTCCTGCCTCGTTCATAGTTCTGACATTCCAAAAACCAATTCTGGTTTCGTGTTTTGCGGTCTGGGCATCCGTTTTCATGCCAGTGGCTTCCTTTCGGCTTTCACCACTGTCAGTCATACGAGCCTGAGACTCCGGATGTCCGTCCCGCATCAAAGTATTTCCATTTATTGCTGTTTCCGTAACGTGTGTGATTTTTTACACAGACAGGTGTCGGCCCTGTGCTAAAACCCCCAACCTGGAGGACCAGGGTACCAGCTTTTGTCTGACCCCTACCCACGCAGACCAGTCCAGCATGGTTGAACCTACCAGGAGTAAAACTCCCACTGGCATAGCTCTGGGGATTGTCAGGGTACACAAGCTGCCATACCGCTACAAGGTATAGGTACCATTGATGGCAGGGTAAGAATATATTCGTAATTAAATTCATCGCGCACGGAAGCGCACATATTTGTGCGCTGGTATTTTTTCGTTTTGTTGCTAAACACTAGATGACGCAGTGACCTCAGAGAGAGATGGCTGGAATGGAAGTCAGACATTGGTCTGTTCGTTCGAACCCCAGATTGGGGGTAAACTACTGTTTATGTCTATGTTATACGGCCTTCCAGATGGAAGCTATCGCCGTGAGAATTTCACAGTAAGTTTTGTTCATTGGAGCTAATGAAAAATAAATATTTATATTGAGGTTTCGCAAAGATGAATCTAGTCAGCACATTCTATGGGGAATTATTGACCCTCCATTAGGGGGTACTGAAATGGATCAAAGTTGAAGTAAAGTTCGTGGATCCAGCCGATTATTTGCAAGTACGTACCGTTTGGAAGAAGTATATCACAAACGTATAAAGTATAATTTCGCCGTCCTCTGGATTACGGCAGATGATTGAGAGGTCAGTCAAATTCAGGACTTAGGATTAAATATGTATTGTTTACTTTGATGCCTCAAATAGGATATTCGGATATGCCAAATATATTGTTTACGAGGCCGTTTAAAGATGGGACATTCTTGGATGTATCATATACCCTTGTTATAATGGGTATGTCTGCCCTTGAGAGGTCGACCGTTATAATATTAGATGTCAATCAAGCTCATGATATAAATTGCTTGATCATACATGAACATTGATGCTTTACTTACGATGTCCTGTCGTCTGTTCTTTAATATGACTGTCATGAGACTATCCGATCTGAACATTGATAATATATTAACATTTTCGCCATGTATATCATTATGCAAATCGTCCATATCAGAGGATGTATACTCTGCCCGTCTTATCGTACGTCAAACGTGATTGTCCAATAAACTGTGTCTGAAATTCATTCAAGAGTTCCAGTGTGCTTCATTTGGCACTTGCATTTGTTGACGTGCCCAGTTGAGATTCATGTTGGTTGATCGCCACATAACCAAATAACATTCGCGTTATTAGCACCAGTAGTCAACTAGTCATCCCTACCAAATATGACTACTACAATCTGGTTGGCCAGTGTGCTGTGAAAAGGTCTACAACAGCTGGTAGCAAGTTTCAAGGGAAGAATTGTTCGAAATTTATTGAGCTTTCAAGGCGACAACAACTTGGATTTGGAATCAAGTGTAACGGTTATTCAAGGTCAAGTGGACCTCAACTACCACCATCAACTTTGGACACTGTCACTTTTTACGTTAACTCGTTCATTATGGCTTATTTATGCAGCGTCAGAAAGCCAAGATCACAAACTGTGTGAGGGCCAGAGAAAAATATTTTCTGAAGAAAAAAAAATAAGTAAAATTGAGTTTGTTCTATCACCGTGGCATGTATAGTTGAGCCCTTGCTTTAATATGTCTATTTGTGTATTCCATGTTTTATATTCCATGTTTCATGAGGGCGGTTGGGTGGTCAATCTGACAAACGAGGTTCATCTCGAAGCTAATTCGGGCTCTTGTCAGACGTTCTATAGGATTTAGTTTGTAAGTTTTAATTGAGCGGTAATTCCAGTTCAAGGCTAAAAATCTTGCTGAAATTCTGATCGCTACTTGTTTCTTATAATAGTAATTGTTTAGCTGTATCGTCGAGTTTTTATTGTCGTTTTCTTGGAAATTTTTTAATATGTACCTTTTTTTCATGATGTATTTTGCTTGTAAACGTCCGTCTTTACCTCACTATCGTTTATTTTTATACACCGTTTGTGTTTATACCTTGTGTTGTCAATTGTCTTGTTATTAATTTCGAAGTGTCATTGCATTCTTTGCAAAATTCTCTTTTTAGTTCTACTTTGTGGTTCGTTTGATTCCTGCGAACGTTTTCATTCGTCCTTTAATATCGTGTCTTTGTCACTATTGTTACGTTGTCTACTTCTGTTGTACTCTGATTATATTTTAATGCATAATTTGATTCTTTGATAAATAACATAACTCCGCCAATGCCGGTCCCAAGCCCGGATGAAAAAGGAGGAGGGCGGCCTGCATGGAGGCCGTAAGGAGGCAGCCCCTCCACCATGCAAAGGCACAACAGGCCAATCTCCTGTTTGCTTTAAATCATGATTACGCGAACTACAAGAGAGAAAACCGGACTGATTCTAAAGGCGACGAACTGGAACGGACTACGGACTACGACTTATGGAACTTGGAACACAAGAAGTATAAATGGGAAGGAAGAGGAGCTGGTGGAAGAGATGAGGAAAGCAAAACTAGAAATCCTGGCTATAACGGAAACGAAGAAAAAAGGACAAGGAGTCATGGATCTCGATGGCAACACGTTGCTCTACAGTGGTGTACCCATATCTGAAAGAGCTAAAGGGGGCGTGGGTTGCATTGTGGCCCAAAATCAAAAAGATAGTATCAAGGGATGGAACTTTGTCTCGGAGCGCATTATGGTTGTAAAACTAAAAGAAGGAGAAACCATAGTCAACCTGGTCATAGTGTATGGGCCAAATGAGGATGAGAGAGCAGAGGTCAAGGAGGAATTCTTCGAGCTGCTTCAAAGGACAGTGGATGACTGCCTAGATGAAGTTATTATGCTCGGAGATTTTAATGCCAGAGTTGGAAATGACCATGCTAGATGGGGTGGAGTTATCGGAAGATATGGAGAAGATACTCTCAATGACAATGGAAAGCGACTCCTTAGATTCTGCAGTGAGCAGAATCTGATCATTACAAACACAAAGTTCCCCCATAAGCGCATACATGCATACACTAGATGTGAACCAACCAAGAATGAGAAGTCAGTGATCGACTATGCCATTGTTCGGAGAAGCTCATTCAGATATGTCCGAGATGCAAGAGTCTGGAGGGGGCCAGAGATTGGAAGTGATCACTACCTGCTAACAATCAAACGAACAACTGAAAGAGTTGCTCAGCCTAGGAACTGCCCAACATCACGCAAGAAACCAAGTAAACGAGCAGGAGAAATGAGCATTAGGACCTACAAGCTGAGAGAGCCAGAAATTAAGACCAGATATCAGGGGCTTATTGCTACAGCAGTGAGCAACACAGAAGAACGACCTGATGACTTGGAAACCCTCTGGAATAAATTCAAGGATATCATAAAGACAGCTGCTGCAGAAGCATGCGGTGAAGTCCGACTTGGGAACCAGAGAAAGAGGACACCTTGGTGGACAGAGGAAGTCAAAGAGAAAATAAGAGAGAAGAAAATGGCATGGAAACAATACTTAGGAGCTAAAAACACAACAGGACAAATGGAAAAATATAGAGAATATGTGACACTCAGAACAGAAGCAAAGAACAAAGTGCTAGCAGCAAAACAGAAGTCCTGGGAAGAATTTGGAGAAAAGCTAGAAAAAGATGCACAAGAAAACCAGAAATTGTTCTATAAGACCCTAAAGAACATGAGGAAAGAAAAACAATGCCCTCTCAAATTTATAAAGGACAAGCAAGGCAAATTGCTTACTGCCCCGAAGGAAGTAATGGAAAGATGGAAAGAATATTTCTCAGAACTCCTGGATGGTGAGCATGATGAAGCATCAGAAATGATAACCACTGACACAGAAGAGGAAACCAATGATGGTGAAGATGACATAAAGATGGAAGAACTGAGGGCAGCACTAGAGAAAATCAAGATGGGCAAAGCAGCAGGGCATGATGGTATAACACCAGAAATGGTTAAGTACATGGGAGCATCAGGCGACCTATTACTCTTAAAGGTCCTACAGGCAGCATGGTGCAACAAGACCATACCAAAGGATTGGGAGATTGCCATCATAACACCAATTTTCAAAAAGGGTGACAATCGACAATGTGGAAACCATAGAGGCATATCCCTTCTCAGTGTCCCTGGTAAAATCTACTCTAGAATCCTAGAGCAGAGACTCCGACGCCTAGCTGAGCCACAATTGGATGAGGTCCAGTGCGGATTCCGAGCAAACCGAAGTACTCAAGACCTAATCTTCACACTCAGACAGCTGAGTGAAAAGGCCCTTGAGTATAAGAGTGAGATCCATCTTTGTTTCATAGATCTGGAAAAGGCGTTTGACAGTTGATACTAATGTTATTTTGCCACTACTGATAATATTCTCTCATTTAATAGTTTAATAGCTATTTATAATCATGCGTTACTACCGTCCCGCCTACTGTTCTCCTACCGTGTTAAATGTTGTAGTGAGTGTGCATGGGTACATTCAGACGCCACAGATACGCACATCAGAGGCATGGAATGGTGTAACGGCAGGTGTACTGTTAATAACGTTTATTACACCACAACACGTTCATGAAATACACAGAATACACAGTCACAATTAAGTACAAGTCATAGCAATACAATAATACAGTACTCCAGTCACATCTCCACTTCTCATAATCATTAGCGCTCTACAACATCAACACTAGATCCTCTCAGCAACGGTCGGCATCACCGTGCTAAGGTAATAAATAATTTCCTCCTCAAATATGCTTCATCAAAGACGCTCTCAACCTTGGCGCTTTAATTTAGATATGGATCCTTTTAATCATAACAAGTGCCTCCTCAAATATGCTTCATCAAAGACGCTCTCAACCTTGGCGCTTTAATTTAGATATGGATCCTTTTAATCATAACAATTGCCTCCTCAAATATGCTTCATCAAAGACGCTCTCAACCTTGGCGCTTTAATTTAAATATGGATCCTTTTAACAATAACAATTGCCTCCTCAAATATCATATAGATCCGGTTAGCCAATGGACATCATCCTCGCCGTGCTAACTACATCAATGGTGAATACTTTCGGCAATTTCTCGCAAGACTGCACTCCCTGGCAGTCTGCAGTAATCTCGCCTTCACTCATCTTGACATTTATATAGTCAAACATATGTCCTGGATCCTTACCTCTTCAAAAATACTCACAAACACAATTCTCCAATAAACTCAGAAATTATAGGCCTACACAAAAAATATGGCCTCTAGAACTTTTGCACTGCGCAGGCATACTCGAAACACACACTGTAGGACCGACCTCTCCCGTCGGTACCCAAAACCAGAATCTCTTAGTTCACACACTAGACCCGCCAAAAAAGACACGAGACTCGGTTGTTTAAAAAACACAACTCAGTCTCGATAATTGCGTGGGCTAGTCACACGAGCTTACTCACAGCTCAAGACAGTTCAGAGAAAAAAAACATCTCCGCGATTTGAACTGACTAGTGTTCGCCACTTGGAAACTTCTCGATCACACGAGGGAATTCCTCTAATACAATTTTAACTCTTGCAGGCCGGAATTTTTTCATCAGTTTTGCCAGAATTATTTTTGTACCTTAAAGCAGTACCTTTTTAAATTCTAAAGTTTCTGAGTTATTACACAACAAAGACACACATATTATACATCACAGTAAAGATAAATGAATGTAGAATTAGAATATGAATGATTTTTAGTGATATTCTACATATTGTATTCAGTTATGAGTCATAACGAAAATACGGAACAAATTTCACAGAACACAAAAGTGACGTTCCCAACGTCGTTTCGGCTTCTAGGGGTTTTGCGGATGTACGCTACCAGCGTCGTTCCGGCCTTTAAGAGTTAACTTAACATCAGCTTAACCAAGCAACGTAACCCGCAATCGAATCTATTTGCTTAACATTTTCAAGATCACCTCCCCTTGCTAATATTTACTCTGTATCAGTTGCCACACAGCCCGGGAAAAAAAATGATTTATCATTTTTTTTTGAAAATTTAAGTGCCAAAAATTTAGAGATAAATGAAATTATATTATATGGCTACCAAAAAATGTATCTATCCAAAAAAATGTACCTATCAAAAAATGTACATCCACCCGAAATATCAGCAATAAATGTAATATTACAACTAAAACATCAAACATAATCAATCAAATATCCCAATGAATGTTACCGATGTAAATTACAACAAAACCATCAATCATAATACAAGCATACCAAAATTAATCTTAATAGCACACTAAGCTAAGTACATTTAGTACAAGCAACAACCAATAAAAAGTGAAATAACAAGATCAAACAACAGAAGAATGATCTGTAGTAAAGAAAATTAAGAAATCGGAAAATGAGAAACAATTAACAATACCACATAATAATCAATAAGTAAAACGATTTCATGAAAAATAAATACAAATTTATCAAAATACAGTTACATTATATTAAGTTATATAATTAACTCAAGAATACAACGAATGAAAGTATAAGTATTGAAAGAAGAAGAAGTATACAAGTAGAATGAAGAGAAATGAAAACGTGGTACGGAAATATAAACAAGATATGAACACATATCGGAAAGACAACAAAAAGATAGAATGAAATGAAGGATAGTCAACAAAGACGAATGGAAAGCAAAGGTATGAACGCATAGAAAGTCAATAACAATACATACTAATAAATGTTTAGATCAGAAAATATCTTTCAAAAATTAAATACAACCATGATTACAAGGCACAAAACAAAATGTCAAAGTATATCCATACTAACAGCACAAAACGAATAATTCATAACTAACCAAAGTCTAATAAGTAATTTAACTAAGTTACAAAAGTTATACTTAACTGAAAATAAATTATAAACCTTACACAAACAAATAATAGCATTTGCGATAACTAAGTTTTGACCTAACGCAAAATCAACCGCTAAATAATAAAAATACATCATAATATCAAATAAGACAAGTTTCCAAAGAAATAATATCCCTTTCAATCATAGGGCACACAAAAATAATTTACAATGCCAAAAAACAATTTTTTTTCCAAAAATTACCATACAAAGTATTTTAGAACGATAAGTTATCAAAAAATAAAATTATTATTTAAGTAATTCTAAGTCATAACTAATAAATTAACAATGAAATTAACTTCTAACAAAATGAGAGAAGCATAAAGTATCTTATCTCTAGACAAACACTTAAATCAAAACATGTAAGTTTTTCTTTTTCAAAAAAAATACATCACCAAAAAAAAAATACCTAAGAAAAATACAATGTCATTGATAAGGGTGGATTTGAGCTGAAGTGGTAACTTGCCACCCTTATCGACACCTGGTATTAAAGTGCAAGATGTAGGTGTCTTCTCTGATTTAGGATGTTGCTGTGTATGTGGTAGTGGAACAGTTCACAGGGTTATCACACAGGCAACATGACGTGTAGAGTCATAGAAAGGGTAACTTCGTTGTATAAGTTTCTTCCATTTATTGCACGCCACAAAACAGTCATGATACTTATGACATCAACATAGTTAACGAGTTCAGCAAGATGATATGGCACATTGAAAACAATTTCTGTAGTCAGCAATGACAGCTGTTGTATATATGCGTCATAAGACATCACAGTTCAATAGATTCAGAAATTCATAAATCATAGAGTTCTAGTTCGTGAAGCTGTATAAATAATAATAATTTCTATAACTTCTGCAACAGTGTCAGCTACAGATCTTCAATGTTCATAAACAATAATAAATGCTCCCATTCTGATGCTAGCAGATCAGTTGTATACAATAAGTCCGTTCACTGTCTGCACGTGAATAGCATACATGGGCTACAGGTCAGCTCGACCTTTATAATGTTCCTAAGTCTAACCATCTGACTTGGACGTGATCTCTGATATAACGAATCCTGGAACACAGACAATAGTCTTGTTGGTCTAGAGCGACCCATATATATTTAACTAGTTCAGGTATAAAGATACCGGTGACTTAATCCTAGTCAAAGTACCTCTCCATTTTGCATCACACAGGCGAGCAAATAGGCGACAAAATGACGAACCTCTAGATGATAGCATAAAGTTCGATACAAGAGGAATTACCTTATTTCGGAAAATCAACCATGAACATATGCCTCCAGGCAGGCGTGAATAATACTGGGAAATAGTCTAGTTAGCTAACTAACTCACAAAGACACTGTATTTCCCTCAGAAAATCACAAGACGCAGTTGCGTCTGCTCGCTTCTTAAACCATTTCTAAACTCCCCAACTGGGCGGAACACACAGAACGAACTCCCGGTTTGACATGCGCAGAACGACAATCTCTGAGTTGCCGTTCACAATAAGACGATTCTAAGAACATTCGAGATAAAAGTCTTACACAGTCGCGCCTTTTATGGTCATGAAAAGAAGCGTTAAGAAAGGTTTCAGACATCTACCATAGTTGACTGATACTACCAAATAAGGAGATGTGGTCACGCTTCGTTCAAGAAATTATAGACCGAACGTGTCTCTATACAAGAGAAGGCAAACTCCTAAAAAATTGTAGTTTCGATAACTCGGATTATGTCCCTTTGACCATAGAAAACATAATACACACTTCAGTCAAAAAAATGATCATACATATGAAAAATGTTTATACAAACGAAAAATAATAATGATCCGTGCGTAACATTACCGCACCCTCCCGGGAAAAAAAAAATGAAACATTTTTTTTTTTAAATCCTGGAGCCGGAAAAAATCTAGGCTCCTAACGCACGTATGATGCGTGGATATATACCTAACAAATTAGCTCAACGCATGGAGCGACACTGAGATCATATCTCAGATCCTTAGAGAAAAAATTTATCTAAGTATACGCTGATATATTCCAGGAAGGTGCCACCAACACACGCCACAATGATGGCAACAACATAATGACAATCAAATTATTCTCATACCAATATATGAAATTAAATATATTATGTGTTATCATACAATGTGTTGCAAATAGCGGTGTAATTTACTAATATACCGCACTATATTATTACATTATATAAAGTAACAGTAATTAATAAGTAATACATGTGTTGATCTTCGGTGACATAAAACATTCAATAGAAGAAGATGTGGACATCATCCGCTCCCAATGTAGGACAGGACTTGATATCCTCAAAGTTCCACAATGGACATAAACTCGCAGACTTCAATGATGTGCTGCGAAAATATCAATAACACAAATCTTAAAGACAACTGGTAAATTTCTTAATACAATCCTGAAAATAATTTATTTAAATGTGGCCGAGTGATCTTTTGGCCCGTATATCACTAACTAAGCCTTCTTAGATAATTACATGGTACAATGTTATAAATTTCCCTCAAAAAAAAAGTGAGACAAAATCTACTAACATGTCATTATAACATTGGACTGTATATCAGGAAATATATATATATGACAGAAGAATCATGTGGAATCGTGTGGACATCTGGACAGAATGTCTGCCATTACATTATCCGAACCACGGATAGCTCGAACCGAGAAATGAAATGGTTGAAGAGCTATGGCATAACGAGTGGACCTCGAGCTCTTCAAGTTTTTGCTCTGAATAGCAGTAAGCGCTTTCTGGTCGGTTTCCACAATGAAATGTGCGCCTAGAAGAAATCTTTGTAACTTCAGAATAGACCATACCATAGCCAATAACTCACGGTCTAAAACCGAGTAATTCTTTTCTGCAGCGTTTAATTTCCTAGAGATATACATCACCGGATGCAAAGTATCAGAATACTCCTGCATTAGTGCTGCCCCAATCCCTGTTGACGAGGCGTCACTTCGAAGAACAAAAGTCTTCTCAATAGTAGGTAACTTAAGAATAGGTGGAGATGAAAATAGGGCTTTAACCTGGTCCAATGAGGATTGACATTCTTTAGACCAGCGGATCAGATTAGGCGACCCTTTCTTCAATAAAGTAGAAAGCGGTGCCATAATGGAGGACAGATTCGGAATGAATCGTCCGTAGAATTGAATCAAACCTAATAGACTCCTTACTTGTTTCTTCGTCTTAGGGACCGAAATGTTAAGTATTTTTGAAACATTGTGGTCCTCTGTCTTTAAAAGACCATGACCAACCCGATGACCTAGGAAAGAAATCTCGCTAAATCCTATAAAGGCTTTAGAGGGTTTTGCAGTCAAGTTATACTCGCGAAGAGTAGACAGTAATTCGTATAAACCCAAATAGTGATCTTCCCAAGAATCACTGAATAGACAGATATCATCTAGGTATGCTATGACATCTGTACGATATGCGAGAATTCGCCGCATCATGCGTACGAATGTAGCAGGGGCGTTCATAAGACCAAAAGGCATGAAATTCCATTGGAATAAACCCCTAGGTGTAGAAAAAGCTGTAAAAGGTTTGGCACGTTCAGTTAGCGGGACTTGCCAATAACCTTTAGACAAATCTAGTTTGGTAAAGAATCTAGAATTAGAAAGTTTATTGAGTAGCTCTTCTAATGAAGGCATAGGTTCAGCATCGAACTTCGTAACTTGGTTCAATTTGCGATAATCTACGCAAATGCGAATGTTATTATCCTTCTTTCGAACAATAACCATAGACGAAGAGTATGCTGAAGTGGATGGTTCAATGATTTCCAAACGTATCATTTCATCCAATTCTTTTTCGACTTGAGACTGGAAATGGATAGGTATTGGATATGGTCTGACTCTGATAGGATTGTGATCAGTTAGCACAATGTCATGTTCTATGACATGTGTGTGTCCCGGGATGTCTGTAAGAACATCCTGAAATGTTTGCAACATCGAAGAAACTTGTCGATGTTCCTCAGCGGAAAGATTTGGAGAAACGGTCACGTTTTTCCAAGATTCCGTAGAATAAAGTGGGACCATAGAAAGAGGAAGATTGACATCAGAAAAAGTAGTTTCCTCATCCTGTATAACTGACAGAGATGAGTACTGACCATGAGTTGCTTGTGAATTGTCCGTAGCCTGGAAAATAGGCTGCAAATAGTCAGGTCTTTCATAAAATTCTGTGAGCATATTTATGTGGAAAGTTTTATGCTTTCCATCAATATCGACAACATAGTCGACATCAGAAATTTTGGAGACTATTGCATATGGACCTTTCCATGCAATTAGAAGTCTGTTCTCCCTTGAAGGAAGTAGAACGAGAGCTTTGTCACCTGGACAAAGTTGTCGTAGACATCTATTCTTATTTGCAAACTGCCTTGCCTTTTCTTTAGCAAATTCTGAAGACGAAGTTGCTAGTTTGCATGCCTCGATGATCTTTTGCCTAAGAGCAATGACGTACTCATAAGAAGATTGAGTCTCATCGCTAATATTATCGGCAGTGATTAGATCGTGAAGTAAAGACATAGGGCCGCGCGGTTGCGCGCCAAAGACAAGTTCAAAAGGGGAAAACCCCGTATGTTCATTGGGGACCTCTCTATACGCAAAGAGAGCCGCGGGTAAGACCCTGTCCCAATCCTGAGGATGATCCTCAGTTATTTTACCAAGTAAAGTTTTCAGAGTCCTATTTAAACGTTCGACCAACCCATTAGACATTGGGTGATAGATACTGCTGAGAGACCTTTTAATGTGTAGCATAGACATTACCTGTGACATAGTGTCTGATATAAGTTGAGTGCCATGGTCTGACAATATTTCTCCGGGAAAACCCAAGCGAGAAAATATCAGCCAAAGAGCGTCTGCGATATCAGCAGTTGAGATGCTCTTGAGAGGTATTGCCTCTGGCCAACGTGTGCACATATCGACACATGTAAGGATAAATTGATGTCCTCTAGCCGACTTAATTCTAAAAGGACCGATAATATCTATTGCCATTTTTTGAAAAGGGCGAATAGGAATGTCAGCAGCCTGGATAGGCGCAGCATGTCGTGGTCCTTTAGATTTGACCTCCTGACATACTTTGCAAGAGCGACAGTACATTCGTATGTCCTTGCTCACAAATGGCCAAAAGAAAGCCGCAAGAACCCTCGACTTTGTACGGGAAAAACCCATATGTCCAGCACATTGCGAGTCATGAGCATGTTGCAATATTTGCAATCTCATGCTCTTAGGCACAAGAATTTGTGAATGAGTGGACGTAGTCGAGTCTTGTACCATACGTACAAGTACGCCGTTCTTCATAGAAATCCAAGATTTCCTATTAGTGTTCTGATTAGGATCACCTTTTTTTGCTAGAATGAAGAATTTTTGTAAAGAAGGATCTTCTTCTTGCAATTTGATAAATGAGTCACGTGTAATAGTCAAGTGACTATCTTGGTCATTTACTTCATCATTATTAGTTAATGAAGTTTGAGGTGGATCCAGAGCATGTGCTCTTGTGACCACCGCATTGGTAGCTTCAATGTTTTGCTCTTCCCAAACAGCAATCTGCTGTGGGGTACATTCCCTAACTCCGTGAATACGACCAATAATAAGGTCCGCAATAGGGTTTGGAAGTAGACACGCGTGGACCTCTCCCGTGAAGAAAGGAGTAGCAATGTGTATTATAGCAGTAGGATACTTTTCTAACGTGCCACCAAATGTGACACATTTGATGACTTTTCCTGTAGCACAGGATGGATCTACAAGAGATTGCCTAACGCCGACAGTAGTACATCCAGAATCAAACAACACTGAGACTGGATTACTATTTACTAGCCCCTTATGTAATATAAGAGAACCTCTCCCATCATGAGCAACATTAGCAGGAAGAGCGGGCAAAGGATGACCACAGCTTAGAGTACTAACGGTTTTCGGATCAAATAAAGTACTGCATTGGATACATTTATTTGCCCTACCAAAATCAAAAGATGAGCATCCGATAGCATTATGGTCTTTATCATTATTAACCTGTTTATCTGCTCCCTGAGATTCTTGTTGAACAGAGTTTGTCTGTTGATATCTTTTTCTCTTATGTTGCGATCTACCGCGACCATTATTGCCTCTGCAATTATCATTAAAGTCCCTACTGTAATTTTTATCCTGGTTTGAGTTCCAGTTTCCATAACTGTCATTACTATCTCTATGCTGTTGAGAACCTCTATTATCTTGGTATTGAGGTCTCTGCATAAAATATTTCCTCTATACCGATTACCTTTGTGAAAATTTCTAAAGTTAACCGGAGTAGAATAACGTGTAGTATTAGGTTGTCTCCAGTTCTGGGAAGAAGAATCACCCTGGAATTGATCACTATGGTTCTGGGCATAATTACGATTACTCTTTTTATTGAAATTTTTCTGGCTACCCTGAAATTTACGCATAAAATTTGGGCCATAAGGTGCTGCCGAAGCAACTGGCAGACCTTCTTTCACCTTAGAGTTACTAATGGTTATGTGCGGATGCGCAGTAACATACTGGCTACAGTATTCTTCCATTTCTTTTATGTTTTTAGGCTTACGCTCATGAAGAAAAGATAGAAAAGCTTCATTAACAGAAGACATAACCTTATCTCTAAGTAGTAAATCCATAAGAGCTTCAAATGTATTTTCTGTCTTAGACAACTCAACCCATCGTAAAAAAGTAAGACGGATGCCTGAGATGAATTCAGAGAATTCAACTCCAGTTTCTGGTAACATGGTTTTAAATTTAAGACGATATCCGTCCTCGTTAAGTTGGTACTTCTTTAACAATGCCGCCCTGACAACCTCATAGTTGTTTTTGTCAGGCACATCTACCATACTCAACAAAGTCAAAGCATCACCTCTAAGTATCTTGGACAGATGATACACATATAATGTTTTATCTATATTATGCACATTACATGCACTTTCAAATCTATCTAGATAAAATGTTATATCATCGATTGAGGGATTAAATGCTGGTAGATTAAGCTTGAAATCCTTAGCATTAGTCTTATTTGACACCTTATTTGCATCATTAGCATTACCAGTGTTCAATAACTTTAACTTCTCTAACTCTAAAGCTAAGACTTTTTCATCATGTTCCATTTTTGCTTTTCTCTCATCAGCCTCTCTTTGTAACCTTCTTTCTTCAGCCTCAGCCTGTAACTTTCTTTCTTCAGCCTGGGCCTGTAACTTTCTTTCTTCAGCCTGGGCCTGTAACTTTCTTTCTTCCTGCCTCTATTTCAAGTCTCTTATTTTCAGCTTCTTTTTCAAGTCTCTTATTTTCAGCTTCTTTTTCAAGTCTCTTATTTTCAGCTTCTTTTTCAAGTCTCTTATTTTCAGCTTCTTTTTCAAGTTTTTCCATTTCCATTTGAAATCTTTTTTCCTCCACCTGCATCTGCAGTTTCTTTTGTTCTATTTCAGCCTCTATTCTCTTTTGTTCAGTTTGTTCTTTCATTTTCTTTTCTTCCGACTTCAATGCCTTGGCATATTGAACAGTCGCAAATTCTTCTAATTTATCACCTGTCTTCCCAAGGGCTTTACCCTGCTCAATAAAGTACTCAAATGTAGACATGATGTCTAAAATGTGAGTACAGAACCTGAAATAATTAATTATCTTATTTCAATGTTAAATAGCAACAAGACTTAATAAAGTGCTTGTATAATCTCTATGTTGAACCCAATCTCTGTGGGAAACAGGAGTTGACACCAACTTGTATTATCAAATGTATAATAATATCACAAGTCACCTCTTAATTAACAGTGCACTACCCAAATCAGTGCATAACCATCAGTTATTTATCATAACTGCACTACAATAGTGCATAAGCAAAAAACACCAGTTTGTTATGATAAGTGCACTATAGACCAATAGTGCATGAGCATATATTAACAATAGTGAAAGCTAACTATGCAAGAACTATGTAAACAATAACAAGACAATGTAAACAATAACAAAGGTCACCAACAATGTAAACAATAACAAAGATCAAAGTCAATGTAAACAACAACAAAGATCAGAGTCAATGTAAACAATAACAAAGATCAGAGTCAATGTAAACAATAACAAAGATCAGAGTCAATGTAAACAATCAACAAAGATCAAACAATACGAAAACATTCGCATAAGTCAAATACACAAACAGCAAAACTAAAAAGAAATATGCGAAGATATGACTAACAAATGACGCTACAGTGTATACACAAAAATATACGTAAAGAACTGAATAATAGCAAAGGGGAGACCTACAAATACAAACAATCGAAATCGAAACTAAAAAACACAAAGAAAGAGAGAAAAGAAAAAAGAAAAAAAAATATATATATACAAGAAACAAAAATAAAGCACAACTCGTCACAACTAAACAGATATAGCAACGATTGTCGCTAGCAAATTTCACAGTAGGAAATTCGCACAGTCCCTAACGAAAACGCTAACAGTAGAACCTCTATGACGTGGTATCTTCTACTGAAAGACACCGCCCAACCGAGAAAACCCGCTGAATATAAACATATAAATATACAAATACAAATAACATATAACATATAAACATGTAAACAGTGTGAAAAATGTGATAGACAGAAGGCTCAGTTAAAACATAAGGGCACAGTTCACAAACAAAACAGGCCACTTAACTTCTATGTATCCACAACGTCAGCACAGTTCAGAACAGGATGTGATCAGCATTCTTAGGACAATGATCCAACGTTGATCCATATCTGCTCTCGTAAACTGCCATGACGAAGGAAATGAGCTTCTAACAGGAAACAGCTTCTGAACTTGACCTTCTGAATTCTACAAATTGACTTGAGTACTTGACCTTCTGAATCTGCAACAGTACCTCTGAGACCGGAACAGTTGTTACGGCACTTGTCCTTCTTTTCACCAGATCAGGAAATCCATTCGCTCGGTACTTGTCCTTCTAATTTTACATAAACTTCAATATTGCCGAGCAGCGCCGGGTAGTTTCAAAATCAGCAACTGTCAGCAAATCCGGATACTTTCAATAAAATTTCTTGTAAGGTGGTAGTTGATGCTGTAGTTGTATCTAGTATGATGATGATGTCTGGGTTTGCTGACCCCCTTGATAGCTGGAATCAGAGTGAACCATCCTATGGCCACCAAAAATGATATGGTGCGCCAAAATATCAGATGATAGAACCAGCTCTGGCCACCAAAAATGATAAGGGTGGATTTGAGCTGAAGTGGTAACTTGCCACCCTTATCGACACCTGGTATTAAAGTGCAAGATGTAGGTGTCTTCTCTGATTTAGGATGTTGCTGTGTATGTGGTAGTGGAACAGTTCACAGGGTTATCACACAGGCAACATGACGTGTAGAGTCATAGAAAGGGTAACTTCGTTGTATAAGTTTCTTCCATTTATTGCACGCCACAAAACAGTCATGATACTTATGACATCAACATAGTTAACGAGTTCAGCAAGATGATATGGCACATTGAAAACAATTTCTGTAGTCAGCAATGACAGCTGTTGTATATATGCGTCATAAGACATCACAGTTCAATAGATTCAGAAATTCATAAATCATAGAGTTCTAGTTCGTGAAGCTGTATAAATAATAATAATTTCTATAACTTCTGCAACAGTGTCAGCTACAGATCTTCAATGTTCATAAACAATAATAAATGCTCCCATTCTGATGCTAGCAGATCAGTTGTATACAATAAGTCCGTTTACTGTCTGCACGTGAATAGCATACATGGGCTACAGGTCAGCTCGACCTTTATAATGTTCCTAAGTCTAACCATCTGACTTGGACGTGATCTCTGATATAACGAATCCTGGAACACAGACAATAGTCTTGTTGGTCTAGAGCGACCCATATATATTTAACTAGTTCAGGTATAAAGATACCGGTGACTTAATCCTAGTCAAAGTACCTCTCCATTTTGAATCACACAGGCGAGCAAATAGGCGACAAAATGACGAACCTCTAGATGATAGCATAAAGTTCGATACAAGAGGAATTACCTTATTTCGGAAAATCAACCATGAACATATGCCTCCAGGCAGGCGTGAATAATACTGGGAAATAGTCTAGTTAGCTAACTAACTCACAAAGACCATGTATTTCCCTCAGAAAATCACAAGACGCAGTTGCGTCTGCTCGCTTCTTAAACCATTTCTCAACTCCCCAACTGGGCGGAACACACAGAACGAACTCCCAGCTTTTGACATGCGCAGAACGACAATCTCTGAGTTGCCGTTCACAATAAGACGATTCTAAGAACATTCGAGATAAAAGTCTTACACAGTCGCGCCTTTTATGGTCATGAAAAGAAGCGTTAAGAAAGGTTTCAGACATCTACCATAGTTGACTGGTACTACCAAATAAGGAGATGTGGTCACGCTTCGTTCAAGAAATTATAGACCGAACGTGTCTCTATACAAGAGAAGGCAAACTCCTAAAAAATTGTAGTTTCGATAACTCGGATTATGTCCCTTTGACCATAGAAAACATAATACACACTTCAGTCAAAAAAATGATCATACATATGAAAAATGTTTATACAAACGAAAAATAATAATGATCCGTGCGTAACAGTCATCTGTATATCAACTTACCAACATACAAACATAACATAATGTTACAACAATCTGTCCATCTTTAAACAAATAAAAGTATCAGATGTGTTTATCAATTTTTACAAAAAAGTTCAATTTAATTTATAAGTTAATTCTGATTAACAATAGCGTTGAGCTTCAGTGTTATTTAACTGTAAATTTATATCTTACTCAGCCTAGTATGATATATACTATAAATAAATCTAAGATTTAATGGTACAATAAGATATGAAAAAGAACCTATAAAAATATTTTCAAAGTTTTTATAAAAATATTTATCAAATTAATTTGTTGCAAAAATGTTGAAAAAATCTTATTATTTAAATTCTAGGTACTATGCTCTGACAAGATCAATGTTTCACCATATGTTAACAATTCAAATACACAATTATTTCTGAAACGTGCAAGATAATTCTACAAAATCATATTACACAACATAACAATAAATTCATATAATTATCCTAACAATTACAGCTACAACCCGAAAAATATACAGATCAGTAATTATGATCTAAATGAGCACAGGTTTGACACCGCTCACTACATTTATCAAAAATTACACACAAATTATTACCAACACATATGTTATACACAATCAAAACAGAATAGTATACAATTGCATAAAAAATTGGACTGGTACATTCGAAACAGTCATATATGTTCCACAAAAAATATATATCTAGCAATCAAATGATGCATCAAAATGAACCTCATAATGTTTCAAAGAAATTACCAATATTTTAATACAACATCATATGATATATTATACACAGAATACAATAACATGTACTATTCTAAAAAATAAATCAGCTGTAAAAAAAATAATATTCCCGTCAATCCGTCATTAATTCTTGATCCTCCAAAAAGTGACTCGTCAGATGTATAGCGAGACGCTAATAGGTTCTGCTTGATAAATAATCCACATTCTTCACGAATAATGTCAACAAGTGCGCCAACTCATCACAACGTCGCACGCTACGAGACAATACAAATGAAAATTTACTATTAATCATCTGTTAGATTTAATAAGGAAAACGGAAAATCAACTCTCACGTTTACCTTTCCCTTGAGGTGGGGTAGAGTCTTGGCCCCTTTTCACACACCCCAACAAGTCCTCCTTAAACGATGTAAACATCACAGAAGGCTTAACGATCACTTGACCGTAACGAAAGTTCATCATTGTTGTAGCCTGAAAAAAATTACTACGTTCACAAGAACGAGATGACCTTTCGACACCACTAGTGTGACAATCAACAGTGTTATTACTTTGCTTGTTAACAACCTTGCTCTCATGTGGAGTACAGCTAACCTGGTTACAATTTCTATACTTACTGTTAAGAACATTGTTATTTGTTCTATTGACACAGTTGTATTGTTTCACATCCCAGTTAGCATAATTACAATTAGCATTTCCTCTTGGATAAAAATATCTACTAGATAGAAATGTCTTTTTATCAACAAATTTATTACCATATTGACACTCTTTCACATAATTATTTCCACTATAATTTCTAATATTCTTAGAATCACGATGTTGTGATCTGTCAAATTGTTTCTTGTTTTTAGGCAAAGAAACATTACTATATGAAGAAATCCCTTGGTACATTTTAACCTCAGGGTTATATCTCCTATCAAAAGTATTTTTATCCTTGTTTGTGGCAGTGTGTTTAAGAAATGGGTCACACTGACTTGACTGGGTATGACCGAAAGATTTAACCATATCTTTATTGTTTTTCACAAAATATGTTTCCTTCCTGGAATAAGGAGTGCTATTTTTCTTCCCTGCTATTAAGCCATCAGGGTTCTCACCTAATACTTGGTTTGTTTTTAACAACTTGAATTGAAATTTATTATTATTTCTTTTGTTATCTACAGGGTTATCTAACACTGTAGATTTTCCTTTGCTAGCTTGCCGCCAGGAACCAATATCGCTAGAATGATTGGTATTGCGTTGAAAGTTATATTTCCCTCGGAAAGATTTCTGTCCACCAATCTTCACTTTAGAGACCGCCTTATGTCTTTCACTGTCAACACTGACAGAAGACCACCTTTTTTTCTTTAAGAGAATGTTGAGTAGACCATCCAATCTCACTCTGGCTTCTGAAATTTGAATATCTCTAAGTGAAATATCTGCACTTAATTTCTTGTTTAAACTCTCAACTCTTAAAACCTTACAGCTTTCCTCTGCTAGCAAATTTTTAATCTTAGCGATCTTCTCTCTCTCAGCCGTCAATTCTAACAATGTCTCTGTCTCATACTGTTCTTTATTTGACCTCAACTGAGTCAACTCTAGTTGTAGAGACTGAATCTTAATATCATCATTGTTATTATACATAATCTCATCATTCTTCTTAAGGGGTACAATATTCATGTCCTTAATTTGATCACTGAGAATCGTCTTATCATTCATCAACTCATGAAGCATTTCTATATAAGTTTGCTCATGTTCATTACTCTCAATTTTCAATTTCTCATATATTTCTCTCCTTTCTTGAAGTTCCTGAGTTAGGTTTCTAACTTCAGTATCGTTATCTTTAACCTGAGTTTCTAACTCTTTGATTTTACACAATGCTACACTCAATGCTGTTTGAGTACTAGCAAGTTCTGAGTTTGATTTGACTAAATCATCTGTAAGTTTAGAGACTTTTTCATGTAACTCACTTACTTCAGCAGTACATTCTATGACACTTTCCCTTTGCTCTAGGGTACTCTGTTTTATGTCCAATTGCTTCTTCTCTTCTAGCATCCTTTTCTCATACCTCTCATCAGCTTCATGAATTAGCTTTTCATATATCAATCTATTTATTTCAGACTCAGTCAGCTCACGGTCTCCAAATCCTAATAGATCACGGTATTTTTTTTCGTCAGGATCTGTATAATAGTCCATAGTGACTTACTTACTTAGACAACTATATATGTATTAATTAAACTTTCACCTCCACAAGCCAATTATCTTTTTAAGAAATTGCAATTATTTCTTAATTACTGTACACCAACTTCTGTTATAGTACCTATATATGGCATACACTACCTATGCATCAACATATTGTACAATAAATCGATATAATTATCGACAACACAACGACAATTATCAACAGAATAAGTGATGGATAGTATAGGCAGACTTGCTGAAATGCAGAAAAGTGGCACAATCTACACAGAACAAAATCACTTATCTTAATAATACTTCTGTCCCTTCCGCCGACACACCAGATATCACAAAGTTCTGCAGATAAAACCGTTCCAGCGCAGAAAGGTACACAACTAGATTTTCTTCTCTTAAGGTTCTTGCCAAAGTGTAGAATGCGCTCAACACAGCATCAGCACGTACAGCATACAGGAAACGCAGCACAGCAACATCCGTGACTTTTGACTTGAGATAATCTGCAAACGACTCCTCAAAAACACTTCACATTTAGTTAAACTTGACTGTCTACCAAAAACTGTCAACTTCCCATTGTTATATTCTACCGTGTTGGACACAGTTAACCAACTAGGTCGAGGACCATGACACAATGTGAGGATACATAAGCCACGCCTACACAAGGCTTTCCTATCACGCGAACTCCGTGGGTTTATTCCGTTAAATAAACTGGCCCACCACTGTAACCGTAATGAGGGTTACTAGTGGGTTATTAAATATTATTTTATTATCTGATGACTGGTCTTGGAGATTGAATAAATGGTGATGGGTGTTACCTTAATGGTTACACTGTTCATACGCCCACACAGAGCAGAACATAATTCTTATATCACGCGAATGTCAAAATATCAAGTTCTGTGCTACTAACATACCACTGCTACACACGAGATCCTGCTATTGAATTCAATCTGTTTGTTGACCTAAATTTCCGCCACCCAGGCTATTTACGCGAATACGTAGGTGTAAGCTCCTTCTAAGCTGAAAACCACCACTGATACTACATGATGGTGGTTGTGTGAGTGAGTGGTGTACCGTGTTAGGAGGGTTGATTGAGTGCGTGCGTGCTGGAACAATCACTCACAACACAGGTACGCACGTAGAAGTCATAGATGGTTATAAACGGCTGGTGTATGTTAATAACATTTATTACACCACAACACGTTCATGAAATACACAGAATACACAGTCACAATTAAGTACAAGTCATAGCAATACAATAATACAGTACTCCAGTCACATCTCCACTTCTCATAATCATTAGCGCTCTACAACATCAACACTAGATCCTCTCAGCAACGGTCGGCATCACCGTGCTAAGGTAATAAATAATTTCCTCCTCAAATATGCTTCATCAAAGACGCTCTCAACCTTGGCGCTTTAATTTAGATATGGATCCTTTTAATCATAACAAGTGCCTCCTCAAATATGCTTCATCAAAGACGCTCTCAACCTTGGCGCTTTAATTTAGATATGGATCCTTTTAATCATAACAATTGCCTCCTCAAATATGCTTCATCAAAGACGCTCTCAACCTTGGCGCTTTAATTTAAATATGGATCCTTTTAACAATAACAATTGCCTCCTCAAATATCATATAGATCCGGTTAGCCAACGGACATCATCCTCGCCGTGCTAACTACATCAATGGTGAATACTTTCGGCAATTTCTCGCAAGACTGCACTCCCTGGCAGTCTGCAGTAATCTCGCCTTCACTCATCTTGACATTTATATAGTCAAACATATGTCCTGGATCCTTACCTCTTCAAAAATACTCACAAACACAATTCTCCAATAAACTCAGAAATTATAGGCCTACACAAAAAATATGGCCTCTAGAACTTTTGCACTGCGCAGGCATACTCGAAACACACACTGTAGGACCGACCTCTCCCGTTGGTACCCAAAACCAGAATCTCTTAGTTCACACACTAGACCCGCCAAAAAAGACACGAGACTCGGTTGTTTAAAAAACACAACTCAGTCTCGATAATTGCGTGGGCTAGTCACACGAGCTTACTCACAGCTCAAGACAGTTCAGAGAAAAAAAACATCTCCGCGATTTGAACTGACTAGTGTTCGCCACTTGGAAACTTCTCGATCACACGAGGGAATTCCCCTAATACAATTTTAACTTAACATCAGCTTAACCAAGCAACGTAACCCGCAATCGAATCTATTTGCTTAACATTTTCAAGATCACCTCCCCTTGCTAATATTTACTCTGTATCAACAGGGTCCCCTGGAGCAAACTTTGGGACTGTTTGGCAAGGAAGAATATTCCAGCACCTCTGATTCATGCTATACAGAGCTTCTACAAGTCTTGCAGAAATTATGTGAGGACAGCAAACCATAAGTCAGAAGAGTTCAGGACCACCACTGGTGTAAGACAAGGTGATATCCTATCACCTTACCTCTTCATACTCCTTATGGACGATGTCATCAAGGCATGTAAGGAGAGAACAAGAAAGTATTCAGTGGGGTACTGGAAGATGAGACAGGTCTATATTTCGGAGCTGGCATTTGCTGATGATGTTGCCCTGATTGCTAAATCAGAGGCACATCTCCAATCCAACCTGCAAGTCTGGAAGGAAGAGCTGGAGAAGAGAGGGATGGTCATAAGCAGCTCTAAAACAAAATCCATGGTGATATCACGAGAAGAAAGAAAACATCAGATTAAGTTGGGAGAACAGGTCCTGGGGCAGGTCGACCACTTTAAATATCTCGGAGCTATTATAGACCGAAAGGGAGGCATCAAAGAAGAGTTGGCCACTCGAAAAGCAGCGGCTGGGAGACTTTTTCAGGCCATAAATCGTGGATTCCTCAGCAAGAAAGAGGTTGGTAAGAAAACGAAGATGGCTGTATACCGCTCCACCTATGTCCCAGTCTTGACATATGGATGCGAGTCGTGGGCAATGACTACAACCCACAAAAGCCAGATCCAAACCTCAGAAATGAGGTATCTGAGGAAAGTGGTTGAAGTAACAAGAAGAGACATGGTCCGCAACCAGACGATCCGTCAAGGCCTAAAATCCCATCCGCTGCAGACCCAAATAGAACAGTCCCAACTAAGATGGTTTGGCCATGTCTGCAGAATGGGAGAAGATCGGCTACCACGACAAGCATGGGAAACAAAGAGCCAGGGATCCAGACCTCCAGGACGACCCAGAGTCCGCTGGGAGGACAACATTAGACAATCTTTGAAGGACCGAGGACTAGAATGGAACCAGGCCAGGAAGAAGACAGCTGATAGAATGGTCTGGCGCTCTCTCTTCCAAACCTCTACACCTCACGGTAGAAGGGGAACGACTAAGTAAGTAAGATAAATAACATTATTAATAATTAGCTAGTATTTGTTGCAGTTCTATGGACAGGAACTAATTGCACTTATAAGAGAGTAATAAATTTTAAATCATTTGATAAAATCTTTCTAAGGAAGTAAGATTACAAATACACATTTGTCCTAATGGCAACTGTGGATTATTTTATTAAGCAAGCTAAAGCCCTTAGTATGACTCCTGAAGAAGTCAAACAATTCGCACTTGTCGAATATGACAAGGCTCAGAAGTTGGAAGAAAAGAAATTAGAAATGGAACTTGAGAGTAAGAAATTAGCCGCTCAGGAAAATGAAAGAAAACTATAATTGGAAATGGAAAATAGAAAATTAGGTGCTCAAGAAAATGAAAGAAAACTTCAAATGGAAATTGAAAATAGAAAATTAGCAGCTGAAGAAAATGATAGAAAAATTCATATGGAAATTGAAAGTAAAAAAATGGAACTTGAAAATAGGAGATTGGCAGCTGAAGAAAATGAAAAAAGATTTCAGCTTGAGGCCGCTGAAAATGAAAAAAGATTTCAGCTTGAGGCAGCTGAAAATGAAAGAAGATTTCAGCTTGAATCTGCTGAAAATTAAAATAGAAGACAACATGAACAAAAATTGATGGCACTGGAGCTTGAAAAAATTAGATTAACTAATGAAGGTTATGCTCAAAACGCTCAGTTTGTTCACACCTCTTCTAACAAAGAAAATATTAGGCATGTAAACTTAAAATTGCCAGTATTCAAACAAAATTCAGACGACATACTATTTTACCTGGATAGATTTCAAACAATATGCGAAGCCAATAAGATTGACAAATCACAGTATTGCGCACATTTGTTGTCATTACTTGCAGGCGAAGCATTGACAGTATTTAATCTGTTGAAAGACACTGACAAAATTGATTACAATATTGTCAGAGCTGCTTTGCTTAAAAAAATTTTAACTGGATGAGGATGGTTATAGGCTAAAGTTTAAATCACTAAAACCTGAAACTGGAAATGATTTTGTTGACTTTATCTCACTCATACGTCTTACATTCGACAGATAGGTTGAACTATCCAAAATAGAACGTTCCTATGAGGCTATCGTAGACATATTACTGCTTGATAAGGTTTTGTCTTCGGTTAACCCGTTATTTATTTCGTTCTTCCATGAACGTAAACCGACAAATATGAACGAAATGGGACAAAACTGTAGAAATTATTGTACTGCACATCCAAACATGGTAGTTAGCAATTCTCTTCTCAAAGATGAATTGCCTGTTGCATTTGCCATGCAACAAGGAAAACATTTCCGTCATCGCTCTCTCAGTAATGATAGGAACTTTAATAAGGGAGATAACAAGAATTACAATTCTTTTAAAGGGAAATCATTTCGACATGGATCTCCATATAATCAAAATTGGGGTCAATCTCACAGATCACGGGATTTTTATAAGAATGATCCTGGAAATTATCAAGGTAATAATTACAACCATAATTGGCAATCCAGATCAAATTTTCCTAATAACCGACATATGTCTCCAAACAAACAATATGGTCAAAGGGACAATAGTCATAACAATAATTGGCGAACTAACCAAAATGGTAATCCCAATAGATATAATAATTATAGCAGTTTTAGAGACAATAGTCAAAATCGATCTCGAGGTAGGGATAGATTTTCCACCGGTAGATCGCATCATCAGAAAATTATGCTATGCATGATACTCAGGTTAATTTAGATCAGGATACAAGTGGTTATCCTCATAATGCATCATCTTGTTCTCTTGATTTTGAGCAGGCTAAATTTTTCCAGGAATGCACAACTTTATTCCAGCCCAAGGCGATCACTACGCTGAGTTGCGGACATGTGTTACCAAGCCTTTCTGCAATGTCTACGGCCATGTCAGCTTCGACACATGATGGAACAGGATCTCTTAACTTACATAATGGTTTTGTTAACGGAATTGCTGTCTCTGTTCTTTTTGATACAGGTTGTAGCACCATCGGCGTCAGACATTTGTTAGTCCACCCGTCTTGCGCAATGGGGTAAACTGTGAAGTGTGTCACTTTTGGAGGCACAGTTGAAACTTTTCTTACAGCAATCATTGATATAAAAACACCTGTTGCGACCTTTTTTGAATGCCTTAACAGTAGCAAAGGGGACATAGTCTGGCTGCTGTTAAGAAGAGTATGCATCAACTAAGATATTAAGAAGATAATAGTAGTTAAATTCATCGCGCACTAAAACGCACATAATTGGTGCGTGGTACTAGTTTGCGCCTTGTTGCTAAACATAAGAATGACGTATGAACCTCGAAGCCAGAGGCAGGCTAGGATCCTTGAGAGATTAATTATTGATTGTAACCCTTTTTCTTAGGGTCAACTACTTTGGATTCCTTATTACATGGCCTTCCGCATGGAAGCTATCGCCATATGTATCCACAGTAAGTTATTAGGATAATTTGTGAAATAAAACGATGTCTAACGTGTTTAAATGACGAATCTAGTCAAATGTCAAACGGGAGGTCATTGCCCCAATTTTATAGACGGCTTGAAAATGGATTCCCTTGAATATTCGGATCTAGCCTCATACGGTCGATTAAGTGCCAGAGAGAGTTGCACTGAAGGATCTTAAACATATTATATATATATATATATATATATATATATATATTTCCATCCGTTGGATTTACGGATGAAATTGGAAGGTCAGTCAAGATTGAAGTCGTCAGAATATTGATGTACCGTTTATTATAATGTCTCAACAAGGATATGCCGATGTTACGGACGTGGATTGTCCATGAGGCCAATTTTTAAAGAAAGTATTTTCTGCAACTTATGATATATCCATAAAATATGAAATGTTTGACTCCCCTTGAAGGAGTCAGCCGTTATTAAGAACATTGTATAAAGCAAGCTGTTCTACTAGCTGAAGATGAATGTTGGAAGATGTATCACATTGTGATGTTTGAATATACTGATGCCATACATCAGTAACATGCTGTATTACTTTGTCGATGTGACTGTTGAATAAATTGTCGTGTATCTGTCAGCCAACCATGGGTTCCAGCGTATTCGATTGCCACTGTTGGTATTGACATTACCTTGCTGTTCAACATTATCTTGCCTGAATTTCGCCCCATTATTCGCGTAACTAACTACAACATCTCGTGGATCAGTGATAGCCTCTTAATAAAGAAGTCTATCAACTGCTATTCACTCCAGACCAGTTCGTCTACCACAAAAAGAATACCTACAGTTTGGCGGCCAGCGATCAAGGGAGCGATTTGAAATTCCTGTAGGATATCGTTTGAAAATTTCAAGACGCTTTCAAGGCGACAACATCCAGGATAACGGTTTTTTTCAAGGTCAACTGTCTTGGTCAAGGCTTAAATTCATTGACTATCAACGAGGAATGGCAGCTATTAGTATGCATATCCTTGTATAATGGCTCACACATGCAGCGATCGGATGCGTGGAAATTTTTTTTCTGATCAAGATAAGTAAAAACGTTGTGTTCACTCTACCGTTTTACGTTTAGCTGAGCCCTATTTATATGTCCACTATGATATTATTTGTATTGCATGTGCTATGTTTAATGTTTCACGTGGGAGGTTGGGTCTGGCGAATTTCGAAGGGAACATCTCAAATTCACCCTTGGGCCTTCGGAAGTGTTCTATAGGGACACATTTTTGCAGATTTCCCATAGTGGAAATCCAGCTTCTGTTAGCTGTAGGATTGTTTGAGTCCAATGTGATTGGTTGTCTGTGACAACTACTTGTTTAGCTGTTTCGTCAGGTTTTTACTGTTGTTTTCGTAGTGATTTTTTTTTATATACGTACTTTATTTTCATGATGTATAGTGTTTGTAACCGTCGTTTATCCCCATCTTGCTTTCGCTTAGTTTTTTACACCTTTGTGTTTATACCTTGTACTGTTACTTGTCTTGTTATTTTTTTCCTTCGCAGTTTTCATTGCATCCTTTGCAACATTCTCCTTTTAGTTCTACTTTCTACTTTATTTGATTTCTGTGAAAGTTTTCATCCGTCCTTTACATCTTGTCCTGTCACTATAGTCTACTTTGTTTCTTTTATTCTATTATGATAAAATTGTAATGCATATTTTGATTTATTGATTAATAACATATTTCATAATTAACTAGTATTGAGTGCCGTTCTATGGACAGGAACGTTGAGCACTTATAAGAGAGTAATAAAAATTATAGATGCATGTAGGTTAGCTACCACATCATCTGAATTAGCAAAAGAAAAAGCTCGACTTTTTGCTAATAAATATCGACGTCTTCGCCAGCTTTTTCCTGGTGACGAGGCCTATGTATTACTCCCTTGTAAAGACAATCGTTTACTCATTGCCTGGAAAGGCCCTTTCAAAATAATTTCCAGAATATCTGATGTCGATTACATTGTCGATATCATGGGCAAACATAAAACCTTTCACATAAATATGTTAAGGAATTTTACTCTCGTCCTGACTATCTTCAGTCAGTGTTCCAAGCAACTGACGACCCTACACCTTGTCTTCATCATTACACCGCTTTGTCGGTAATTCAGGAAGAAGAGTCTTCATTTCAGGATGTACCTTTACCTATACCGGTAGTACCCCTTTATTCAACAGAACATTGGAATGATGTGTCTATTTCTCCTGACCTTTCTGCTGATCAGCGTCAGCAAGTATCGTCTCTTCTTCAATCCTATCAGGATGTTCTCACTGACATCCCCGGTCGTACGTCTGTCATTCAACATGACATTTTACTGACCGACGACACACCTATTCGGGTCCGTCCATATCCCATTCCTCTTCACTTTCGATCTCAGGTTGATAAGGAATTGGATGAGATGCTTCAATTAAAAATAATTGAACCATCCACTTCACCAAATTCTTCTTCGATGGTTATTATTCGCAAGAAAGATAATAACATCAGTCTTTGTGTTGACTATAGTAAGTTAAATAAAGTTACACAATTTGACGCGGAACCATTACCACTTTTGGAAGATTTACTGGTTAAACTTTCTAAATCTATTTTCTTTACTAAGTTAGATTTGTCAAAGGGCTATTGGCAAGTCCCATTGACATATCGTGCAAAGCAACGCACTGCTTTTTCTACTCCTCGTGCTCTTTTCCAATGGAATTTTATGCCATTTGGACTAGTAAATGCTCCTGCCATCTTTGTGCGCATGATGCGTCGTATTTTATCACATCGTCCCGATGTCATTGCCTATATCGATGACATTTGCCTTTTTAGTGACTCATGGGATGAACATTTTCGTGGATTGAACACATTATTGTCCACTTTACGTTCGTATAACCTAACCGCTAAACCATCTAAAGCATATGTTGGTTTTCATGACATATCATTTTTAGGTCACCGTGTTGGTCACGGTCTTTTACATACTGAGGACAGTAATGTTTCTAAAATCCTGAATATCACAACACCTAAGACTAAGAAACAAGTAAGGAGTCTTTTAGGTCTAATACAGTTCTATGGGAGATTCATTTCTCATTTGTCTACCATCACTGCACCTTTCTCTACTTTGTTAAAGAAGGGCGCAGCTAACATGATTCGGTGGTCGCAAGAACATCAAATCACGTTGGATATCATTAAATCATACTTTTCTAATGCACCTGTCTTACGGTTACCTAATGCGGACCTACCTTTCATTCTCCACAGCGATGCGTCAAATTTCAGCATAGGCGGCGCATTACTTCAAGAATACTCAGGTACAGTGCATCCTGTCATGTACGTGTCCAGGAAACTAACACCTACAGAAAAGAATTATTCTGTCCTGGATAAAGAGCTTTTGGCTCTAGTCTGGTCTATTACCAAGCTTCAACGCTTATTATTGGGAGCACACTTTATTGTAGAGACCGACCAGCGTGCTCTTACTGCTCTCAACAACAGAGACGTGAAGTCATCGAGATCAACCAGATACGCAATCACTCTGCCACCATACAGTTTTACGATCCGAGCAATACCAGGATCTCAGAATGTTCTAGCAGACATCCTTTCGCGGTGTCCTTCTGAGTCAAGCGAGATTATACGCCCTACGAAGAGCGACGCCTCTGCACGAACATTTCCTTAATTATGACTCAATACTAAAGTAACTTTACGTCGTTCAGCGACACTATTGTGATGAATTTTTTTTCGTTCACTGGTTGTGTATCTACATGTACATTTCATTAAATTAGCATATACAGTTTGACGTTGAAATAATATGAACTTAAAAAGAAAATTGGACTAGTTTGTGCATATAACATTTAAAAGTGATAACATTTTAAGTCAAGTGGAACTTTGTAAAGTATTGACTGTTTTCTAATATAACATTGCAACTTCGTGACTTTAATTAATAAAGAACTCAGTGTGAATTAATAGAGGTTTCACCCATATTTTCGCATTTTGTTTAAAAATTATCATTTTTACAATATTGATGCTACAGTTTAGTGTCACCATTTTTTTACCTAACGCTATGTTTTTTATTGCAGTTTCAGCTTAAAAATATTTTAAATTAATTTTTCAAATACGTTTGTTCAGCCATAAATCAGCTAATTGTATATGCAAAAAAATTATTTTGTTATAACTTTTTTTATTTATTAACATATTTTAATAATTTTTTCGGTATTTAGTCCAGCCAGGGCATTAGATTAAAATTTTAACAGTTATGAACCTTAACATAAAATAGAATTTCATTGGCTGAAACTTCTCATGAGGGTCAAAAATCGCCAACTTCAACCAATCAGAATCAAGCTTACATTGGACTAGACTTGCTGGTAGCTTTATATCTGACTCACGCTTCCTGTCCATTGCGAAGTCGAATTTGCGATATTACGGTTAGATTTATAGTGATTTCTTATTTAATAAAATGGATTTTGTTAATAAATCAACAGCATCAGGTAAAAGAAGGAAGCATAGGCCCATTAAGAGGAAATTTAGAGGTAACAGGTATTCTGGTTCCCTGAAACTACCGAAAGTCACAGCTAGGCCTACATGTAGTAGGGTATGTGGGAAACGGTTAGTATTCAGGTGGAGCGCGGGTGGAGCGGCAGGTGGAGCATGACTTTTATATAGCAAAAACGCCAGGTGGAGCATGACTTTTATATAAGGAATTGAGGTGGAGCAAGATGGCGGACTTGAGATAACAAGAAGAGGGTATATGGGGCAAGATGGCGGACTTGAGATAACAAGGGGGAGATAACAAGGGGGAGATAAGTAGGATGGCGGTTTTTTATATAAGGAAAAATGTGGCAAGATGGCGGACTTGAGATAACAAGGGGAGGTTATATGGTGCAAGATGGCGGGGTGACTTTTTATATAAGGAAATACTCAGTGTGCAGGTGGAGCATCAGGCGTTGGTACATGACTTTTTATATAAGGAAATACTCAGTGTGCAGGTGGAGCAGCAGGCGTTGGTACATGACTTTTTATGTAAGGAAATACTCAGTGTGCAGGTGGAACATAAGACGGAGGGTGATGACTTTTTATATAAGAAAATACTCAGTGTGGAGGTGGAACATCAGGCGGATGCGTATGACTTTTTATAACATAGTGGTGGACTTGAGATAACAAGAAGAGGTTATATGGCGCAAGATGGTGGGATGACTTTTTATATAAGGAATTGAGGAGGAGGAGAGGAGGAGGACCATGACTTTTTATATAGTAATATATTAGTGTTTTTTAGATAACAAGAAGGCGTTATTTATAAACATATATTAATTCTGCAGGAGTGATGCAGGGTCAAGATGGCAGGATGACTTTTTATATAAGGAATTGAGGAGGAGGATAGGAGGAGGCAGATGACTTTTTATATAGTAATATATTAGTGTTTTTTTAGATAACAAGAGGCGTTATTTATAGACATATATTAATTCTGCAGGAGTGATGAAGGGGCAAGATGGCGGGATGACTTTTTATATAAGGGAAATGTGGTGGCGCTTTGTGGTGGCGCGTGACTTTTATATAGCACTATATTAGTTCGCTAATAGTGTGTTGTGGTCGAGTGGAGGTTTTTTGTGGTGGGGGTGACGAGGCATGGGTGTAATGTAACAGGTGGGGTTAGGTTAGGGGCGATATTTTTGTATGATGTGGTACGGTTTTGGAGGTGGAAGAGAGATATTTTAGATGTTGATAGGAGATGTGGTGACGTTGTCAGGATGCATCTGTGTACATTTTTGGGGTGTAGCAGGCGAGTGGACCAGCATTGAGAGGTGGGAGTGAAGAGGCGTCGGTGACGAGTTACGGGTGTAATGTAGCAGGTGGGGTTAGGTTAGGGTGGGGGATATTTTTGTGTGATGTGGTAGGGTTTTGGAGGTGGAAGAGAGATATTTTAGATGTTGAGGGGAGATGTGGTGACGTTGTCAGGATGCATCTGTGTACATTTTTGGGGTGTAGCAGGCGAGTGGACCAGCATTGAGAGGTTGGAGTGAAGAGACGTCGGTGACGAGGTACGGGTGTAATGTAGCAGGTGGGGTTAGGTTAGGGCGGATTTTTGTGTGTTGTGGAATTGTTTTGTTATGTGTGTTGGTGTGTTTGTTTATACAGTCTACAACCGCGTGACTTTTATATAACGAAAATGTGTTGGAGGAACGTGGAGGAGGAGAGGTCTTGGTATATAGTAATATATAAGTTCATTAATGGCGGTCGTGTTGCGTGATGATTATTTTACAAACAGTTATACGTACATATTACAGATAGGTAGACAATATTACAACAGTTAGACGCTATTTAGTTATACATATATAGAAATATAAAAGAGAAAACACTAGATACATTTTATATATTTATTGACAACGTTAGTTGATCTATGGGTGACGTATAACCGCACTTCTTTTTCGTATACCACTAGGAGCCCTCAGAACACAGGCGGTTCGGATTACTTGGCGAGTCTGTCACGTCTTTTTCGTGTAACCATCTTCAACAAGGTGAGTGTCTGTCGTTATCACGCCATTGTCTATGAAGGAAAAAAACAGCCTTGGGGTGGGTTAGCCAGGGTCTGACTAAGCGCGTAATTAATCGCGAGAGGTGTGTTGTATTGTGTGTTGTATGGTTTCTTGGTTGTTGTACAGAGTGAAGATCTTGTCGGCCAGGTAGTTTATGTGTTGGTGCATATACCTGTAGGTATCTGTGTGTGTGTGTCTGTAGGTAACTGTATACAGAGAGTTTAGATGTTGAGCATCACCATATGTCACTTTATCTTTCTTGGTTAACATAGATTGTAAAGGGTTAAATATTTTAGAAAAGTTGTGCCCCAGCTGATCAGGTACAGAATACTTTATTATAGAACAACGTGTCTCAAACGGTTTAGTCTAAGAACCCCATGATGTCTTACAAATTATTGAGGTCCCAGAGATCTTTTGTAGATAAGAGTTGTACCGCGAAGATATGACAATATCAAAGAAGGTGTTCGATTATAAGGAACATAGTGTTCACCTCGCTGACCCCCAAATAGGTTTTCCGCGAACCATATTTTGAGAATCACCGTTCGTATGTCTTTATTTATTCAGCCGATAATAGCATTCGGGTTCTTTCGCCCTACCAATTAGACACCTGATTCTGGTTAACTTTAAAGCGATATATTCTAACAGAACCTTTAACTACAATCCTGGTCATTTACAAGGTGTACCTCATACCTTTTTGTGGATCCAACATAATTTATTTCGTGTCTACATTACAACCAAGTTGTATATTTCAAAACCAAACAACAACCAGTACTCACCCCCTTCCACGCGAACCCAACTTAGAACACATGGATAATCGATAAGAAATCTCATTACAGGGCATGTTTAATCAGTAGGAGATGTGACCGGTCTTGTTTGGTTTAGTCGGCTAACCATAAACAGTTCTTCTGTCCACGCCGGCGTATAACCCTTTTTAAAAGTTTGTCTTGCTTGGGCGATCCGCACGCGATCACCAGCTTTAAAATAGACTTTTCTGCCGATGACGTCAGGGGTCGAATACAACATATGCCACACTTCTTCTTGATTGCTCGGGGTAACTTCCGCCGGTGCCATCTTAATACTCCGGTGATACGAGTAGTTGTAGTTGTGGACCTGTTGCTGTATCACGTCGACGTAGCGAAGAGTGTTGATTTTGGTAAAGTAACGCCATGTTTTTTCTTTGAGGGTTCGATTAAACCTCTCGACAATAGCTGCCTTGGTATCCTCATTCTCCGTAGTGAAGAAATGGACACCCTCGTCTTTAAGAAACTTTAAGAATGTTTTGTTGACGAACTCACTGCCTTTGTCTGTTTGAAAATTTATCGGTTTTCGACTGGTAAAAATTGTTTTTACCGCTGCTACTAAAGCTTTCCCAGTCTTGTTTTTTTTAGAGGAACAGCCCAAGCGAATTTACTAAATACGTCAATACACGTTACTAGATAGGAAAACCCATCGATGAATTTCTTTAAACCTCGCAAGTCAATTAAATCAGCCTGGAACTGTTGATCGATACCACCCGCGATGGTGGTACGTCTTTTAAATTTTCTACGTACCGGCTTGTGTAAGGTGTAGGTATCCTGATGACCTAACCACTCTTCAATTTTTTTACGAGTAAGTTTGGTGCTACGTTGTAAGGCGCCGACTCCGCCATACGAACCTGGTCGTTTTGGATCGTAGTAATGTTGTTTTAAAATCTTATTCATTTCTTTGGCCATGCTTCCCACTTTGGTGTCTTTTTCCTTCTTCTGAGCGAATACGACGATGTTCCTTGCAATTTACTGGCAACCACCTTTTTTCGATTAGTGGGTGTGACTTGGTCGGTTGGGGACTGAAGAGTTTTGTCGACAATCTCGTCTTTAAGTAGAGTGGGCTGGTCGTTGGGTGGTTTCGAGGTCGACTCGTTAAGTGGAGACTTAATATCCACGTGGCCTAGAGGTACGTGACTGTACTGTTCTAGTCGATTCAAATAACGCTGCAGTGTTTGCTGATATAGTCTAGCTTTGTCACCCACTGGCATATCTTCTCGTTGCAAGACTAGTTGCATTTGACTTTCCAATTCTCCCAAGTTATCCCTTAGAGCATCGGGTGGTCTATAAGGTTTTTGAGTCTCTAACAAACGAGGGTCCATCAAAATCATTTTCTTCGCCATCTACAAGAACCCTTTTAGTACAGTTAGTATCGGTCCAAGGAGAGCACTTAAAAAACCTCCAGTTTGTAAAAATTGTTTTCGTCTTTTGAGCGACAAGCTCTTCTTGGTGAGCGCTCGCAGGGTGTTTTTGTAACGACGCATACGTCTCTTCTGAGGAGGTGTCAGTGTAACGTTACCTTTTAAAACGTTGTGACAACATTCACAGAGTGTTCCTACCAGATCGGGTGACGCTGTTTTCATAACAGCTTTGATGACTGGTGGTTTGGCCGTACCTAGAAACTAACATATCAGCATGTCTTTTTACCTTTTCTCCCATCGTGTTATTTGAGTACGTAGGCAATTTGCTGTTCGTGTGAAAATATGTGGGTACGAATTCGCAGAGTGTCTGGTGTTGCTTGACGAAGGTCGATTAGCAAATAGCTGTGTGGAGTCGACGTCGCGTCTTTAAAACTTTCTTGGATATAGGCAGTACGACCTGGGTACATCTGTTTGGCTAGATTAACAATCTGAGATCCATCGCATGGGTTTTTGAAAAGTACTATATAATGAGAATTCAAACTAATGGTTCTGTGTTCTTTGTTCTTGGCAATTAATTTTTGCACAATATATAATACACTTACATTTTTATGATGACTCCCTTTTGTGAATAAATTAATTACTCGCTCATCCGTCTCGGTCATCAAATCATCGATAACTACCAAACGTTTCTTATCACCTGTCCACTGCTCAATGTCCGGCAGTCCTTCAATAAACTGAACGCCAGGCATCGAATTGTATAGGGGTTGCCATTCCCCATAACACCATACAATTTCATCGGGTACATGTGTCACCATATCTCGTATATGTTGTAAGAAACGCTGTACAAAAACAGTTTTCCCAGATCCAGTGGGGCCTGAAATCAACGCCGTAAAGGAATGCACCCAGCGTGGGTCCATAGCTAACAATGATAACTTACACTCACATCCAGTTATTTTATATCTACCTACAATCATACGCAGTTATTTTATATCAAACCCCTACACAACGTGAGAACCCCTGTGTTTTCAACAACGTGAGAATCACTGCAACATGTTAAAAAACATTCACACCCTTGGTGTAAAACAATATGAGAACCACTCGTTACTCAGTAACAAGACTAACATTGACAAAAAATATTACCCGACTGTTTGCCACTTTTAGTTATCAGATCATATTGCTTCTTTAAAGAGTGTTCTAATAAAGTGTTAAGTTATATACTTTCACACAGCCGTATTCTGAAACAATATATATTTGTTTACATACAACACTAACTGACAAATACTGGGACGAATAGTGAGTGTCACGATCAGTTATAACTTAAAGTTCTATTTTGTTCGAAAGTTTGCTCGTAAAAACTTGGCTTCAACGGGGACCAAATCAAATATGCGTGAACAGATGTTCGTAATTAAAGTTCTTGTCTTTGATGATGATGTCGATAACGCGTGGAGACATGGAACAAACCCGTGAGTTCTGAATATTTGATTGGACGTGTGCGGCGCAGCTGTGGTAGGCTTTTTTATAAACGGGTTCCGTTGTTTAACAGATCAAATGTAAAAAGTCATATTCCGACCAGGGAATACTTAATTTTTAGCAACATGTGCGCGCAATTAAACATTTGCGTAATGAAATTGCATATCGATTCCGCTATTTGCTCACAAAGCCGCACGTGCGAGATCTCTGAAGTTATTGCGTGTGCACGTGCGCACATCTGTCATTGGATCTTTATGAATGAAATTGGCTTTGTTCGAGGAACCATTTCCCGATCAGAGACTAACTAATTATGCGTATCCATCTGGCCGTAATTAAAGTTCGCGTAATGAAAATGATTGATAACGGGTTTTGGCGTGGAACAAAAGCGTTAGCTCTCGAGTTATCACAGATGCACATCTGTACTAGAATTTTTTTATAAAAGAAATTGGCTTTGTTTAATTGTATTTTCCGAACAGAGACTAATTAATTATGCAAACACATCTGGTCGTAATTAAACAACAAGCGAAAATGCTAAATTAGATTCTTTTCAAAAACGTTCTACCGACGCCACTATCGATCGAACCAAATCACCGCGAAAACCTTTCGCGTGGCCTATTGTCTGAAACAGTACCGCTACACAACGAATCGTTTGTGTATTCATACCCACGGACTTCTTTTGTCCCAAACCTTTTGGTATAACCAAGAACTGTTTTAGACCTGTCTCATTCAACTAACAGAACCTTCCCGCGTACAGATCTCTGAAACAATCGTTGTAAAAATAAAGCAGCCGTCTGAAAACGTATGTATCTTTTTTATTCGTATTTTGTGTTAAATATTTCTATCGTTTTCTGTATTTAAAAGATATATGTCTGTGACTGTTTAAGCATATTCTGTGGAAAAATATATGGTTGCGTCTTTGTTTTTTTTTTTCGATAGGCGTATTTTCTTAATAGTCAGAGACTGGAAAAATAACCTACGCAAAGTTCTAAATATGTATGTGTGTATTCGTCTGTTTTTACCCTATAATAATACTAGGAAGTTAAAATATATATTTTACACATAAATGTTATATATATATTTTCTATATAGCTGTTTTCACTAGGCTATATACCCTAAATAACTATAAAAATATCTGTTTTGGTTGTTTGTTTTTTTTAGTAGTGTTAAATTTTTACATGTCGTTTTAATATATGTGAATATGTTTTAGCTACGAATATAGTCTAAAAAATATGTTTGTTTGATCACTAGGAAAAGTCTAAAAAAATATAACCAACAGTTTAAACCTTATCTGTGTTTCTCGCTTATTGTTAAGCAAGTGCTTTGTTCATTGTATACATATAGTATGAGTCATCATCGATATTGCACCACCACTTGTAATACTTTCTGATCTACAAACTAAACTCGTGCGAAATCAAATTATATTTGGGTTTTGAAAAATTATCCGTGGTACTTACAACTTGTAATACTTTCTGATAACAACAGTCTAAACTTGTAGAGACTAATAGTCTATTTCAAATACTTGTTTGGTTGTGGCGCAAAGACGGGTGGGTAGATCGATAAATTGATTTGGTTCCACAACACGCGCGCGCGAGGAGTATTTCTGTACTCAGAAGCTGATTCTATAAAGAACTTCTCATAGTAACTACAAACAACTAACATATTACTTTAAAAATAAATAAGAACCCGAGTCACTACAAACTACCTAACCAGCCAGTGAAAATTAGACCACATAATAGTTTAGAAAATAGTATATTTTAGATTTTAAAAGCAATACTGAACTACACAAGGACAGACGTCCTGCTATAACCAACAAGCGTGTGAAACTAACACACACGTTAGTACTTAAATCTCCGTTATTTTAAATGAAAGGGTAGATCGTCACTTGTCTCGTGAGCGGGTGGTTTTTAAATCAATATCTTTGCTTCCACAACGCGCGTGGGGCATGTCTGATATGTTAACACCTCTTTCATTTGACAACAGAATATAAAAAAAAATAAGCCTAGTTATAATGAATAGTAGTCGTGTGTATACCTAACTATTTATAAGTTTGTTTTTTATTTACCTGTTTATTTTTTCCCTTTCTCTCTTTCTCTCTCTCTCTCTTTCTCTCTCTCTTTCTCTCTCTCTTTCTTTCTCCCTCTTTCCCTCTTTCTCTCTCTCTCTCTCTCTCTCTCTCGTTACATGTATTTAATTTTATTTATGTGTGACTAAATTTTTTGTTGTTGTTCCTACTCAACAGATGGAGTTACCTCAAAGCAAGGGCTGTCGCTACGTCTGTTCGATCTGCAGTCGATCTTTTACCAGGAATCGTGACCTAACGCGCCATATGAGAACAGTCCATGCGAAGCCCCGATACGCCTGTCGTGTCTGTCAAAACTGTACCAACCCCGACACCCTACAACATCACATAGCTCTCGAACATAGCCCTTGGGGCACTAAGAACAGACACCCCAGTGGGCGCCACTGCACAAGCAGACACAATGGTACAAAACACATCAGTGGGGCACAGCCTCATGTGTGCCCAGTGCTGAAAAACGTTCAATCGTCCTGATGCATTATCACGGCACATAAAAACCGTGCACTCACTGACTCTGTTTTCTTGTGAGATCAGTGGGAAAATCTTTACCCGTGGTAATAGGTTGCGGGTTCACACACTACAGCATCACGCCTCTGTCCCAACACCAGCCTCATTCCCCACACCAGGTGCCACGTTAGACTCATCATCATCATCATCATCAACCTCGAGAATGCCAGCAGCGCACCAACAGACACTAACAGCCGGTGCCACAAAAGACTCATCATCAGCAGCAGCTTCGTCAAGAACAGCTTCAAGTTCCAGATTACCTTCATCAGGACCCCCTTCAACAAGTCCCATCCCATCGTCCTCTACAAATGCCGCAGGCCAGACCAAGAAAAGAACAATGATCAGTAACCACCAAACCCATATCAAGAGACCTCGCTTGTCCTCTGAGGAAGACTCGTCAGATGCTCTACCACATGATATTAAACAGAAATATATTGACAACTGGAACGCAATCAAGACACATTCAAGCAAACAGAAATACCTGTCTATTTTTACGTTCTTCCACAGACCAGAACAATCCATTGAATGGCTCTCTCTTTTGCTCCCTGTATTTGTACAACAGACAAAAAGATTCACGATAAACTACAGTTTTCACTCCATTTTGCGCCACAGAGAGACAAGCGACCTTCGTTTCTTTCATGCCTCGCATAATAATGCTAGTGTCTTAGAACAGCCTCACTTAGTCAACAACATTACAGATTTCAAATCTTTTGTTTCACAATTACACGACAGCGACATTATCACACACGCCCAGTTAAACAGACCAAACACAAAATATTTTGTTGAAGCAATCCCAGCTACTTCTTTCTATATATACCATCTTCAAGATTTTCGAATTGGCTGCTGCTTACAAGATATTCCCGCCTTCATCACAGATAATAATCACATCAACACATTACAACACGATTCACATTCAAAACCTTACAGTGATAACTTTTGCTTATTTAGATGTCTGGCCGTTTTTAGGGGTGCGCCCGTTAAGGATGTTAGAAAACCCACGCGTCGACTCGTAGAACAGTGGCAAACACAGAAGGGACTAACGTCCCTCATCGATTTCCCCGGGGTTAGTTTAATTGATATTCCAGCCTTAGAAAAATGTTTTAATATAAATATTGACGTTTTCGAGTTTGAAGACGCGGAAAACCTGACCCCTAAACTTAGAGGTAGTGATAGTTTTCTGGATTCGTTGCGTCTTTTAATATTTAAAAATCATTTTATGTATATAGATGATATTGATAGGGCCAGTCATTCTTTTTCGTGCCCCAAATGCGGTAAATTATGGAAGATTTATAAGTTTATGGCACGCCATGAAAAGACCTGTGCCGGCTCTAAGATAAAGGAAATTTTTAAAGGTGGTGTCTATACCCCAGAGACCATTTGGGAAGCGCTCAATGAGCTGGGTATAGATGTAGATACAAAATTCGTGTATCCCTATCGAGCCACGTTCGATTACGAATGTTATTTTGATAACAATCTAGTGCCCAGTGGTAACGCCACTACATACACAGCCAAACACGTGCCCCTATCTTGCTCGGTGGCTTCTAACGTCCCCGGTTTTGAAGCCCCCGTGTGTTTTATCACAACGGGTGATCCACAAGACTTGGTCAATAGGATGGCTGATTATCTGATCAAAATTTCCGAGGCCTCTTACGAGATTTTGCGTGCGTATTTTGACGACGTATACACGGAACTCGAGGGTTTAGAGAAGCTCGCCAATTCAGAAGGGCTGCTTGATAGACTCAATAATTATTTGCAGGAACTACCCGTGCTAGGTTTCAATTCTGGCAAGTACGACGTCAACGTGATCAAACCCTATCTAATCAAATATTTCATGGGTGAAGAGTTCAAATTTTTAGTCAAGCGAAATAATAATTTTATGTGTATTGCCACTCTCGAGTTAAAGTTTTTAGATATAATCAATTACTTAGCCCTCGGTTTTAGCTATAGCAAGTATCTCGCGGCGTATAACGTTAAAGAAACTAAAGGATATTTTTGTTACGAGTACATAACAGATTTAGCAAAATTAGACGAAACGGCGTTACCACCCCACTCGGCATTTTTTTCCGCCCTTAAAAAACACTAATATTTCCGTCGACGAGTACGCCGAATGTCAGAAGGTGTGGGCCGATAACCACATGACCACGTTGCGTGACTTTCTCACATGGTACAATAACAAAGACGTGGTCTCCTTCTTAGCGGCGTTAGAACAACAAGTTAGTTTTTACGCGGATCTAGGCGTAGATATGTTGAAAGACGCGATTTCCGTGCCCGGTGTCACGTTAAAATATTTCTTCAAAACCCTCCCGTTCAACGTCTCTTTTTCGTTATGCTGCGAGCGGGAGGCAGATTTGCATAACACGTTGCGCCAAAACATAGTCGGGGGACCTTCCATTATATTTCATAGGCTCCACGAACAAGGCAAAACGTGCATTAGAGGTGGCAAAATGGTACGATGCATTAAAGGTTTTGATGCCAACGCCCTTTATTTGTGGGCGCTAATGCAGAAAATGCCCACTGAGTTTCCCGTTAGACGATACAGGGAGGATGGTTTCAAGCACCACAAACTCCATAAATATACCGTCCAGTGCCGCGACTGGTTGAGTTGGGTCTCGCACAAAAATAAGGTGACCTTAAAAACCCAGTTTAACGGTCGTAAAATGTCGTTGGGTTATAGGTACATTAGGATAGACGGTTGGGACAAATACTCTCGTACCGCCTACCATATCCACGGCTGTCTGTTCCATGGCCACTTTGACTGCCCACTAACCACCGGTCGTGACGTTAACCCAGTCAACAAAAAACCTTTGACTGAATTGTACGCAAAGACGCTCGAGATTGGTGATTATTTGAAGAACGAGTGCGACGTCAAATTGGTAGAAATGTGGGAATGCGAGTGGCAAGAGTTGAAGAAAACCGAGCCATCAATCCGTCGTTTCCTGAGCGCCACCTTCCCGACCGTGAAACCCTCGTACACCAAATGCCGGTACCCATTAACAGAAGACAATATTCTCGCCTCTGTGTTAGACGAGACATTGTTTGGCCTAGTCGAGTGTGACATTCATGTCCCCGACTCCCTGAAAGAACATTTCTCGGAAATAAAGCCCAGTTTTAAGAACGTTGACGTCACGAGAGATGATATTGGGTCTTTCATGCGGGAATACGCCGAAAAACACAAGCTCCTGACTACCCCCAGACGGACGTTGATGGGGAGTTATGTGGGCAAAAAGATTCTGTTGGCAACACCTTTGCATCGATGGTACCTGACCAAAGGTTTAAAAGTCACCTGTATTTACCAGGTAATTGAATATGCACCTGTGACGTGTTTTAAACAGTTTGGGGACACTGTTTCGAACGCGCGTCGACAAGGTGATACAGATCCTGCCTACGCAATTACCAGCGAAACCATGAAACTGTTGGGTAACGCCGCCTATGGTAAAACATTGACCAATAAGGCGAAGCACGTAGATGTCTCATACACAACGGGAGAGGGTACGTCTGATCTAATAAACTCCCCCCGATTTAGGAAAATGACGTTACTGACGGACGACATTTTTGAAGTAGAAAGACTTAAACAGACAATTAGTTGGGACTTGCCCGTGCAGATATGATTTTTCGTGTATCGGTACGCTAAATTGAGAATGTTAGAGTTTTACTATGACTGCTTAGATAAATTTATAGATAGGTCAGACTTTCAGTTGTGTGAGACAGACATTGACAGTCTTTACTTGGCCCTTAGCGCGAGTAACTTAGCGGACGTTGTTAAGCCCGCTATGCGACGCGAATTTTATAGTACCTATCACCAGTGGTTCCCTGCGGAAGTATGCCCCGAACATAGAGCCGTTTTCGTCGCTAGCGAGGGTAACACGCGCACCGTTTGTCAGAAATGCCGCGAACAAATATTATTCGACAAACGGACACCGGGCCTTTTTAAATTAGAATACGAAGGCAGCGGGATTATTTCGCTGTGCAGCAAGACTTGTCACTGTTTTGGGGACTACGATAAAACAACCACAAAAGGACTCAGCAAACACCACAACAAAATCGACAAAATACAATCTTAGAAGTACTCAACACACAACAAGCACAGGGCGGGAAAAATATCGGGTTCCGAGCACACAAATCCTCCATCTACACTTACGAACAACACCGCAACGCCCTGTCTTACTTTTACATCAAACGACAGGTCCATCCCGACAACGTCACCATATCACCCCTCAACATCTAAACGCTCTCTCTTCCACTATATACACACACACAACACGCACCTCTCTATTTCTTACGACGTGACGACACCCCCTCAGGTCTGGCCTGCAGCTGTACCCCTGTGATATTATATTTTATTTCTTACACTCTGCGATAATGTTACTACTGTAACAAATACCATATACACACCTCCCATCTTCCAATATAAATATGTATATAACAAAGTACTGTACATATGTGATCCTATGTGTTATTTCTCAATTGTACAATATATATACTCATGTAATGTTAAAAAATACTATATATATATATATATATATATATATATATATATATATATATATATATATATATATATATATATATATGTGCTCCTATATTTTTGTTATCGTATATGCTCCTATATGTTTTGTTACTACAAAACAGTATTGAATATAAAATAAACTATATTAACTAAAATTCTTTTTGTTACCTATATATAACTGTTGTAAAATATATATGTCTAAAAATATATCGTCTAACTGTTCGTATAACTGTTGTAATATATGTCTAAATATATCATATAACTATCGTCTTCTTGTTGTCTCAATAAATATATCATCTTCTTGTTGTCTAAATATATCTTCCTATTATCTAAATAAATATATCATCTTCTTGTTGCCTAAATAAATCTTCTTATTATCTAAATATATCTCTATATAAAAGTCATCGGAGTATTTTCCTATATAAAAAGTCACGCGCCACCACAAAGCGAAACCACATTTTCCTTATATAAAAGTCACGTGCCACCACAGCGCGCCACCACATTTTCCTTATATAAAAGTCACGCGCCACCACAGCGTGCCACCACAATGCGACCTAAAAGGTACATGATATACTACTACTCAGAGTGCACCAACAAGAGACAGAAGACTAAGATCCATTGCAGGGTCCCTTCGATATGGAGGTAACAGTTAATGATGATAATGATCATGTACGTGAAGCTAAACATTACTAGTAACAAAAAATATGACACCCGATTGTTACCCTGGGCCTTAGATGGGGGAAAAGAATAGAAACACAGTAACTTACCACGCATATCGTAAAAAGCGACTACGGATTTGGCAGGAGGCCGGCTACCCACTACTGTTGAAATTTTAAGCCACGCAAAACAAGGATTATATAATCCTTTTAGCTGTCAGCAGGTAACTCTTGACAGCCCATTGCCTCTCTGACAAAGGTACAAGTCTTCCTCAGTTGTTGTGATGATGTGCGGAGCGTATTGTGGATAGTTGGGTGCGATGTGAGTAGCTGGTGCCGCAGGTCAGTTAAGTCTTGAGCACTGTTGTCACAGCATATGTGACCCATAGCTAATGATGACGCAAAATCGAGAGATTAGGAAGAGTATGGGTAATTGAATAAGGATTGCACTCTCGAGGCTCACACCTAGTGGTTTAGTTAGAGATTAGAAAAAAAACCAATGAAGTCAAGTGACGTAGAAAAATGCAGCAATAAGAAGAACAAGAGAGAAGACCTTGAATCCAAGATGGTAGTGGGCAGCTGATAACGGACATATTCTAGAAATGATGGAACATCTTGGGCGATTTCTATAAAATTGAACAAATGATAAGGCGAGTCTACCTGTCGTTAAGAAATTGAAGCTAAGAATCTTGATACGAACGGGTCAAAGTAAATGTTCAAAAGACTACGACCAATGACAATGGATGGAGCCTAAGAAGTAACTACTTTTGAAATGGATAACATTGCCTTGTTTGACTTATCAACGTAAGTAGAATTACTAAATGAAAACGTATAAGATTCTAAGGATAGAATAAATTAAGGCTTGAGAACCTTTTGTAGACAATGTCTTCCAGTTGTGACAGTGAGACCTATTACCCCAGCATTATCCGTGCCAATGAAATAAGTTCATACATTTTTGGTAGCACCAATCAAAACCATCGACGGTGACAAGAACTCACAACACCGTCGAGCTAACTAAAAGTTTAAAATCTTAAGGAGAGTTCCAGATAGCAGGCCTCGGCGAAGGTTGTGTTTGCACCTGTGATCAGCCATGTTTGAGCAGTCTCATATACGCAGAACCACAAAGGCATTTCTAAGGTTTAATTCTTGAAGTTTTTGAGAATGAAGTTAGGTTGTGTTAAAGTTTAATGCTATCATTCACACAACAGAATAAAAGCAGTCGCTATATTCTGAACTAGGAGCAAAGACTGTGTAAGATAGTAACTCAAGTAAGTACATCCCGATTTCTTTCAGTCCCCAGCTAGAATTGATTTTATTAGGGGAAGAAAACCAAGAAACGGCTATAAATCACTTGAAAGTTCAGAAGCTGAAGAAAATATCACATTTACGTATTGAAAATAAAAGGCTCCACTTCTTTTACTGAAAGTTATGAAAGCGAAGGTCAAAGTAACATAGGTCGTGAACCATACGAGATTTTATTGTATCTCACACGATTACGTAGAGAGATAAGGAAAATACGGATACATGCAGAAAACTACCTTCAAAATGAAGGAACTGATTTGATTCCAGCTGCATTTGTTTATTATGTATTCTCTAAATAAACTATGTTATTTGACTCGGCAGAGTTATGCAGATTTTGTCGAGTTGAATTCAAAGTTTCAATTCTGTTAGTGAGTACACACTATAGCACCTTATAACAACTATCGAGAGACAAACCTCTACAAGAATAAACACCTCTAGCGGACGGCTAGTAACTAACTTGCTAGATAGAAAGAAGCAGTCACATATATATGTATTATTAATTGAAGCCGTGATTACCTCACGGTCACATAGTTATACTATTAAAATTGGTACCGCGACCAACTCTCGAGGTGCAACCATAAAACAGGAAGACGACCATTTCTATCATAGATATATAAAAAGAGTACCCATAACAGAAGAACGACCTCAACGAAACTTGTTGAAGAGTCCATAGACAAGAAACTGAGAGATTAACAAGCAGGTTTTCGACAAAACAGATCATGTACAGACCAGATAGCCACTTTGAGAATAATAGTTGAACAAAGTCTGGAATGGAATTCACCACTATACATCGGATTTGTGGACTACGAAAAGGCATTTGACAGTGTAGACAGAGAATCACTTTGGAAATTGATGAGGCATTATGGAGGTCCCCTGAAGATCATTAATTTAATAAAGAAAACATATGAAGACATGACATGCAGAGTTCTTCACGAAGGACAGCTTACAGAACCGTTTGGGATAAGAACAGGAGTGCGACAGGGATGCCTCTTGTCTCCATTTCTTTTCTTACTAGCAATAGACTGGGTTATGAGATCATCGACAACACACAACAGAAATGGAATCCAGTGGACTCTGACTAAGCAGTTGGATGATCTGGATTTTGCTGATGACTTGGCTCTTCTGTCCCATAACCGTAATCCGATGCAGGACAAATTGAAAACACTCAATGAGAGGTCAAAACAATTGGGTCTTAAAATACACAGGGAAAAGACAAAAATAATGAGAATAAATGCAGGTAATGATAACAGGGTTGAACTTGAAGAAACACCAATACAAGATGTAGAATCGTACACATATCTTGGCAGTAATATAGATAAAGTTGGAGGGACAGACAGTGATATCAAAATAAGAATACAAAAGGCAAGAGGAGCTTTCATTGCATTGGGAAATATATGAAGATCAAGAGAAATCGGATCCAACACGAAAATAAGAATCTTTAACTCAAATGTGAAGTGTGTCCTATTGTATGGCTCTGAGACATGGAGAACAACAAAGACAATAACCAAAAAGCTACAGACTTTCATAAATGGGTGCTTGCGTAGAATAGAGGGATAAAATGGTATGACAAGGTTACCAACGTGGAACTGAGGAAAGGAACTAGACAAGTGCCAGTGGAACAAGAAATGAGAAGAAGACGATGGCGATGGGTTGGACACACACTGAAGAGACATGTTGATAGCATTACAAGGCAGTTCTTGTTCTGGAACCCCCAGGGCAAGAGAGGCAGAGGTAGACCAAGAAGCACATGGAAAAGAGAGCTGGAAACAGAGGTGTAAATGATGAGGAGAACGTGGAAAGAACTTGAGATGATGGCACGTGACAGGAGGACTTGGCATGTGTTTGTTGAAGGCCGATGCTCCTTTGGGAGTGGAGGGTTATGAAGACCCATAACAGAAGAACGACCTCAACGAAACTTGTTGAAATTTTGAAATGGATCCTAATCATGACCAAGTACTACAACAACAACAAATGTCGGCCCAGCAACAACAACAACAAATGTTAGCCCAACAACAGACCCATTACATAGCACAAATGCAACATCCACTACCACTGATGAACCCTGCAATAGTTACCTTACCTTCGGAGTCGGACCACACTATGACAGCATTACAGCGCATTACGGACACGCTCAGTAATGTAGATCACTATGCAAAATATACCCAAATTCGCTCAGTGATCACCCCTTTTAGTGGAGACCACAAGTCATTTTGCCGCTGGATCATGGACATGGATACGTTTGCAACCATGATAAATGCCAACTCCGATGTTGACAGAATAAGAATAGCATTTTTGTTCTCAGATTCGTTGGTGACAGATTTTCTAAGGCGGCAAAACAAGACATACCCAACAGAGACGTACGACTCTTTGAAAAAGGAGCACATACAGATATACTCAGACGTGATCGATACTCAACACGCTTGGTCACAGCTTCGTAAAATCAAGCAGGAGAAGGGAGAAACAGTACAATTTTACACCTAGTCGGCATTTTTGTTGATGGCCTCTACTCAGATAATCTCAAGCTCCATCTGATTTGCAAAGACACAAGACTATAACCGAAACAATGCAAGCAGCGGTTACGGAAGATAACGTCCGCAAGAGAGTTACACAAAGAATAGGTAGAGAGCCCAGGTTAGAACCACATCCTGAAAACGAACCCATGGAAACTGGCCATTCTCGTCAACAGTGGAGAAAGAATGACAGTCATAAAAATCACTACCACCACAGACAGGACCACCAATAGCACAAGTATAGAAACACTGATTATACACCACCACCCAGACCACAACAGATTCATAATGTATCCAAGATACATTGCTACAATTGTGGCAAGCCAAATCATATTGCCAGGGCATGTCGATCAAGACCCAACAGCAATAACTACGGAGGACACCAAGCTAGTGGAAATAACCAAGGTTCTCAAAGGAACGCCTCTTATGGCAACAGCAAGAAGATAAATAGTGTCCCAAAGCACTGGGATAGCCTTAACAACAGAACAAGGCGTACAGCAGTGAGAAACTTCATAGGCGAAATAAGAAAAGGAACAACGTGGCAGATAAACAATGTGACGACAAGAAGTGAAAAACACTGTAGAATCACATTGGACAACGGACAGGAAGTGCACATATGTCCAATACGGTTGGGAAAGAGAACCAACAGTGGGCAAAGTGAGAATGTCAAACGACCACTTTGTAATCTACGAACTATAAACATCGTACAGCTGAAAGTGGATACAGCGACACAAACGGAGAATAGAGCTACAGTTTCAGTACACAACTCACGATAAGAACGCATCTATCAAGAAATTCCAAGTAGGCCAAACTGTTTATTACAGAAAGCACATTAGACATTCCAAGTTTGACAATCGCTGGATCGACGGAGTCAAAATACTTGAGCAAACTTCCCCCACGAATTATATCCTGTGGAAAGAAGAAGATAACCAGACGCAGAAGGCCCATGTTACACAGAAAAAAAAGATGACCATAGGCCCATACCGAAACCTAAAACTACCACTGACAGACAACATAGAAAAGCCACCATGTACTATCTACCATCCAGTAAGACATCTAATAGTACGTCGGATGAAGACGATGTTGAAGCAGAAAGGACAGATAACATACCAATTCCACTGGATGACGCTGTTCGTCAATTGCGAAGATATCGTGAAAACTCATCAAGCGAAGAAGATATAACACTTGCAGAACTTCGTGAAAGACTGGTTTACCATGATGACAGATTACAACATGAACCACAAATCAACTCCGAGACCAGTAGAAATAATAGCATACAGTCACCCCCAATAACACCGAACAAAGTATACTACAGATCTGAACAGCCCACGACCAGTCATTAACAGTCCAACTCAACTTGGAATAGTTCTGATATCATACCTCTAAAACAACGTCAAGAACACTCACATTGGAGCAGTACAGATAATGTACCTCTTCAACAGCTTCAGAAGAGAATGGTAGACCAACCGCAAAACCCGCCGAATACCAACGTTCGGCTACCAATAGGAGCAGAATCAGACTCTGAATGTGTGTATCAAACTACTGATAAAGAGAACGATAAAGTACCTTCACCACCACGACAAGAAGAGTCCGATATCGATACCTTAAGTGCAGCTAGAAAATCAGACAGTATGGATGGCGAACCCCAAATCGACATCAGGTCGACAGCCAAAAGACCATATGCATCGTCAACAGAAGATTCAGCACCCACCGCAAAGTACAGCAGGCTTCCGCGGGAGCATGTCCGGTATAAAGTCATGAGAAAGCGACGCAAGACGAAAACGAAAAAGTCAAAAAGAACGCTACAACCCATTCCTCCGCCTTAATCTATTACATCCTCTATGCAAGCAACATGTAACACAGCTACTATTTTTTCCCATACGCAAGCTTACGATAGCAGACTCTCGAAGCAAGCAATAGCGCTCTTAGAAGTCGCTAAACTACTTTAAATTAGCGAAGGTGTTCCCACTTCAAAGCGCCCAACCGATATGATACTCCCTCATCATATCCAACGTAGTACGTACTCTTCTCTACACAGTACGCGACAGTGTGTACCAATATTAATTTTTTCCCATTACCATATTTAACCTTAATGAATTTTATGTACAAAGCGCAAGAGCTACTCATGCACGCTGCTCAAACTATGATGACCTTTGAGGCTCACGAAAACGTGCAAAAACTGTATCACATACCCTATTTTATTTTCTCACACCAGTGGATTTATAGGTCAGTTTCGACCAGCTCACTAACTGCCTCCCATCAACCCCGTCTTAAACCCCATCGCGCTGTAACCAAAATTCTCACCACGCTGACGTGCCTTAGTAGAACATGGCGGTAAATGCAGTACTGCACAGTGACGATTAAACCCCCAGCCACCAGAGACGAGAATATTGTACCATTTTACTATTGTTGCACAGAACCCCGTTCATCCAAACAGAACACACATAGGAATGATTACCTGATGAGTAAGATTACTTTGATTATGTTACCGTATGGCCTACTACGTTGCTACAACTATTAGAATTATAGTAAAGTACTTGTGAATGACTAATTTGTAAAAAATAAACACTAGTCAAGAATCAATGACATCAGCAGTCATGGCACACATGAACCCATGATGTCATCAAACCTTGTGTGGCCTCCATACAAGTTAAGCCGGAACACATTTAGATTAGAGAGAACCTAGAACAATGGTTGGTCATTCTCACTTAGTAATAATAATTTTAGACCAGAGATTTCGTGGTTAGTTAGGTTAAAGATTATTTTAACAGTAAGCTAGGCCCCAAGACTAATCATAAGAAGGTTTCCGGTCTTAACTCCAATTAGAAATAATTTCATCCGGCAAGCCATAGCACCGGACTAGTATAAAGACTGATACATCACAGTAACCAGTCAGAGCCTGAGACAGTTATCTCAGTATCAAGAGTCAAAACAACATAATGCGTTCTCTCTCGAGGTGTGAGCAACATGGCGCATCCTCTATCGAGAACAAAAAGCCGTTGACTCATACGGTTAGGACAAGTGTATAACCGTCTAGACATCCACTACCAACCAGGGCCATCAGTGAACCAGCACTGACCACTGCTACATTGTGGTTTTCTCCACATCTCGTAAGTTCGAATTAGTGTGTAACCGGAATGATGATCACATTAGTAGTTTGGTAATTATCCTTTAAATGATTTTAGTACGCAAGTTATTGATGACATCATTTTCACATAGCCTCTTATCGACATTTTTAATAAAGACTTCTAGACAGTTACAGGAAATGATACGAGACCTGAAACCTCTAAGCAGATTTTAAAATATCCTCGAATAAAAGGTTATACCATTCGCTATCATAGAAACTTGTGTAGTAACTGTGACGTAAATATGACATAGACATAACTAGTGGAATATCCATCTTAACAAATGGCTTCGCCAATGAGACAGATTATCTCAAACATATCCATTTGACTGACTAATCAAAGTAACTTCCCCCCAACAGTCTTAGGAACCAGTTTATATATATTGACGGCCCAAAACCCTTAAGGTAGTAGACTACCTTGTAGGGTAAAAAACTCAAATTTTCATCTCAGAATCAAACAACCATAGGTATAGTGTTAGTATGGACTTAACATTTTTGTCCACATAATGACCTCATTAATTATGCAAATTAGCTATCCAATATGGCCGCCGTAGTGAATAAATTATACACCTTTTTTAAAACATCATAACTATGTTATTTTTACAAGGATCTGACTGAAACTTGTCAAATTGAATTAGTATATATAGCTTGAGGTTTTGACCTAAAATAACAGATATTGACCGAAAGGTTGATTTGTAATGAATTTTCAAAATTTATATTTCTTGAATGTTTGATATTTGTGCCTCATTATATATGCATGATGGTCATAAAACTAAAATTTTGAATTCAATTGTATCCATTTTAGGTCATAATCTGTAAGATTATATGATAACCAACTGTGTTAATTTTCATGTCAATTGAATGTACAGATCCAGAGATATCTTGTTTCAAAGATCACCAATTATGCTAAAAAGACAATTCCGAGAAAACAAAGAAAAACAGAAAAAGAACTCACAAAATGAAGTTTAATGAGCTCCTGTTGAATAAAGTTCTCCTTCTACTGCAGCTGCAGTGTCTATGAATCCCATTTTCAGTGCTCTCAGGGTCTTTCCATTGCAATGTCCTTACTTGCTGAATAGATCCTGTGCAGCGTTCTCCTGTATGCTTTCTTTGCCATGCGTTGACTTGTGTTCATGTATATCGAAAAATTCTGCAATGCACTGTGGCCTTTCCCAATAGAACGCACAAATGCCACCATTCGCACATTTACTTCTTTGTTTGTGAGTAGCTGAAGATGAAACATCAGAAGTATTGAAATTGGCAGTCCATTCGCCACTGTTTGTGCGCTTGATACTGATTTCATGACAAAAGCCATTCCGAGTCTCTTCGACGATCTCACAGGTCAGTGAGTACTGATAACATTTGTCACATCTAAAGTTAGCGCATAAAAACCCAAACAGTAGTTTTACATCCATAAGGATAAACCCATTTCCTTTGTTGTCATTTTTAGCTTGTCCTTCACTTTCTTGGACCTTTATGACCTTTATTTTCTTTGCTGAGGAGCACAGAGGTTTTATAGCGTCACTATCGACAATAGGTGTCTCATTTTCAGGCAACGGTTTGTTGGTGTACACGCCTCCCAGTCCTTGTCTTATTTCTCATTGTGAACAAAAGAAGCTCTGCTAACTACTATTATACAGAATCAGTATAAAACTAGCAATAAATAGAGTTGATGTTGGGGAAAATGCACTATGCATGTAACAAATGTTGAAATTTACGATCAAAGCTTTCTAGACACACACTTTTGAAAAATTCACAAGAAATCATTGAGTGATTCCCCGTGGAAAAGTTATAAATATCTTTTTCCTGTTGCCTATGTATAATTATAATTTCGCAGTTTTACAATTACGCACCTTCTTGTTGGGTCATTATTCACATGGTAACCAACTATAAACATTGGTTGCTATGCAAATCACTCAAGGGGGCGTGTGTAGAAAAACACTGATTCCTATCAAACCAGAGTATCTCTAAGCTTCTATGAATTATTTTTAGTTCAAGAACATGTTGACGATGATTTAAAGCATGAAAATGAAAATTGTTGGATTTTTATTTTTTTTAAGCTTTTCTGGGTATACTTCTACCTTAACAGAGAGTCAAAGCCAAGAGTCAAAGCCAAGAGTCGAAGCCCAAGTTCCTAGCCGAAGATTTGCACGCCCGAATCCCTGGCAAAGCGATGAAGCTTAAGTTCTTAGCAGGTTTGCTGACCGCCACTATATATTGGCAAGAACAAAATAGACATCAGTAATAGTTGAACAATGGCTAACCCGACCCCTAGCCCTATGACAACATAATACTTCAGGTTGGTAACAGTCTCGACTTAGCATTAAGACTTAGGCATTTTAGACAGGAGAAATAAATGTACCTAAGCTCATCAAAATGAACAACAGGAATTTTATTAGATGATTTCGTATGTGGAAATGAATGCTACTGAACTGAGAATGGGATCATCTTGTAATTTACCGTTATACATCTGAATGAAACCAAAATAAATCTTCATATAAAATGTCGGACTTTGCTTCAAATGCTGATGGAAATTGTTGAGTTTGACTTGCACATTATTTAGGAATTATAGGAACAATGGAAAGTACTGCCTTTTATATTTCATGTGATACTTCCAACTTTCAAAATCCTAAATCGAACCTGGAAACCCGTACCATTGATCAAGTTAAATAAGAACTCTGGAGGAGCATCCAGTAAACTCAAACTTGATACAGTAAACTCAAACTGGTATATATTTATACAGTGAATTTGAACTTGACATTTATAGTTTCCGTAACCTGAAAGATAGAATACCGTCGGAATGCTTCCTTTACTGTCCTTTAATTCCTTCAACGGAGAATAGCTCCTTAATTAACTGGTCACAATTAATACATTGGCACAATACCTGCTTCTTAGTTGGTGTGTCAATGTAACACGCATTCTCCCTATAACAAATACATCTATCAAACTGTTCTGACCTACTTTAATATTTTTCCCACGGAATATTCATTTATATAAGAAAATGTTAAAATAAATAAAATAGAACCCCATATCAGTTTTACCCCAAAATACTATCTATGTGAATACGGGCACAAGTGTATTTGAAGTTTCGAATGGATGTTTTATTTCGTTAGGATTCCCCAGAGTTAGACATGCCATAACACGACTTCTGAGAGTGGTAAGCTTTTGCCATCGAGGTTAAAGCTGGCAGTATTGCCCCACCAGAAATAAGGTTGGAGATGCCATTTTTATTTTTTCTTTTTTTGGAATCGAATGAATAAAGAATATTTCGTGTAACTACTTGGACTTCTCAAATACTCTACACTATTAGAATTTTCTTTGACTGTTGAAATTTGCTGTTTTCAAACAAAACTTCAAGTACGATTTTGACAACAAGTCATTTACGGGCATTCCTTATTACCTGGGTTTTTTCCTTACTTCTGAAAACATCTCTGGTGTATGACCAGTCTTCCACAGAAGAATTCCAGGAAAGAAAGTCTCGAGGTTATATCCCTTAACGCAAGGGAAATAATAGTACAAAGGAATTGTCACAATTACAAGCATTTATGGCGGTATGCCAAATGAAGGACGCTGTTACTAAATATCCATACGATACTAAGTAAATTGTGCTGAGCCCTATGGGGACTTACTAATGTCCATTTTCATTATTGTTGTAGTTTTTTTCTTTCTCATATAAGCAGAGTTTTATGATATTGTTAGGAAGACATTAAAAAAAAACTTTTTATATTTAATTTGAAGTTTTGAGATATTTTGCCTAACTTAGGCTAAGTATATATTCTTGTCTACGAACAAGCATGGGAAACAAAGAGCCAGGGATCCAGACCCCCAGGACGACCCAGAGTCCGCTGGGAGGACAACATTAGACAATCTTTGAAGGACCGAGGACTAGAATGGAACCAGGCCAGGAAGAAAACAGCTGATAGGATAGTCTGGCGCTCTCTCTTCCAAACCTCTACACCTCACGGTAGAAGGGGAAACGACTAAGTAAGTAAGTCTACGAACAACCATAAACAAACTTGTACGTATTATTCGCTTTATTAAAAATAAAAGGCTATTATATTGTAGCAAAGTTTGATTTTGCTGGGGAGGTTATGATGGTATCCTAAAAGAATGAAAGCGGTGTCTGCATAAACCGTGTGAGGTCAAGCACATGAAGGCCCCTGACTCTACAAGATGATGATGATAAATTATGTGCAGGGTACCTAACGCTACCTCCCTAGATCTCACACGGTCACTCTTGTGGCTCTAGTGTATGGTGTATGATGTACCTAGTGTCTAGGGGAGAAATGAAATGCTGGTACACACCATAAAACACTTTAATTTTCTATGAGGAAGTGAATAAAACCAGTGGTTAAGTTTTTCTTTTTAAATGAATCTTTTTTCTGTACAATTTATTTTGCCTGTCCAGTCATATCTCTTGGACAGGTCTTTGAAAATGAGGACAAGATAGTTTACATAAAAAGATCAACTAAAATTATGTGAACAATTTGCCCAACAACTATAAAGTTACTATATATGTATGTATGTATATATATATATACATACATACATATATATATATATATATATATATATATATATATGTATATGTATGTATGTATATATATATATATATATATATATATATATATATATATATATATATATATATGTGTCCTGTGGGAATGTTCACAGCTTACACTTTATTCATCTAAGAAGGAGAGTCACTGTGTATGAGGGGCTGTAGTTGCATCACGCCCCAAAACTTCCTGAGTATATTTTGAAATATCAGTGTTTATTAAAGCGAAAGTGTCAGATGTACCCAGATGCTTAACACATCACCTGGGATTCCTTGTAGAATGGAATACAATATGTAGTTGCAGAAAATCTCTTTCAAACGTGCCCAAGCTCCTCCCGTTATCTTTTGACAGCATAAACGAATGGTCGGAGACTTGATAGTGATTCTGACTCAGCAGGTTTCCTGTCACCAGCCGGCAACAGGAAATGGAACCTCTGCAACAAAAGGACATCCTGGCCTTTTACATCTGATCACTTATTATATTTATTAATCTCCTAAGGAGGTATGGGGTCAGCCTCGCGTGCATTACAGATACACTCGTCCCTAATTTTAAATGACTCCAACCTTGCTGTGACCACACCTCAGGTCCCTATGGCAGATACGCCACTGTACGTTTACATAGTTTACCTCCATAAAATAATGTGGAGTAACCACATTTCCTTTGGTATGATTTTCTCTTCTTTTTCTTTTTTATATATAAATGCTTCAGGCATGTTTAATAGTGTTCATAGAACCCAGAGGCTTATTAATATTCTAATGCAATAATATTCAAACAAAATCATGACAACATACAACAGTTAGATACATTTCAAAGTGAGGACTCAACAATGTCTGCTCCCGGCATGCCCTTCACTTTTCCCAACAGCAGTATCTAACTTTGGCAGTTGGAATAAACATATTAATTCATAAAGCATCCTTACCACAATTCAAGAAATATAAACAAATGACGCTGACTTTGCAAAGAAGTGGCCTCAGTTTCCCTGTGCTCTGTCCAGACTGTGAATATTTATCTATATTTAAGTTTAAATTTAACACAGCTGATCTCAGCGTATTTGACTGAAAAATATTTTTCAAATGGCAATGAATAGTGAAAGCTTTTACTAATATTTAATAGCACTGGCCAATCGAAAGCCTTTGACTACCAGAATTCAAACGCAGTTTTTGAAAAACCCAAAAATAATTCCAAACAAACTCTGCGTCTGGTAGTCGATTGGCCAGTTTGCTTTAGTTATGCCAATACAAAAAGATGTTTCGTTTTGGATTACATTTTCCTACCGCTCCCCTTTCCCCCTATACTCTTTTTACACAAGCGAATTTGAATGTACCTCACTGCCGCTATTTCTAAGCCGGTGTCCCCTACTAACGTTAAAAAAAAACAAGCAGGAACAACAGTCTGTCTGGTCGCGCGTCCGTAGACATTTAGTATTTCCTCAATAACTTTTCTCATACTGGGACTATCATATTATTTAAAGCACATTCTTACTCAGTGTACAACCATATAATTTTTATGGTCAGTTTCATATTGGTGTAGATTTTCAATTTTTGTCATAGTCAATCGTCAAATAAAATTTGCACAAGACGGCCATCTTCCCCTCTCTCGCTAGCATGTATTTTTTCAAATAACTAACTTGTTTTAGTTACGTCAGAAATGCTACCGCGAGGAGAAATAAAATTGTCTGCGTGTTTTGCCTCGGCTGGCTTTTCTGTAGTGTGAATATATGCATGGCAGAATGTGTCAAGCGAAGCGGGTTTGTGCGCGGCGGGTTAAGAATTGGCGTTAATAATTTGTATTTTATCGTGTTACACTACCAAATTTGTAAGGATTACTACTGATTACCATCGTTAAAGTCAAAATACTACGTTAATTCAGACAGTAGTTTGGCGGCACCCTTCCGCAAAATCGTTAATTGTAAGTCTTGCCACAGTCTCTATCAAATCGGGCAAAATGTTAAAAATGTACGTCACAAAGAAAGCGAGTAGGTTTAAATGGGGGGAGCGGTTCTAAGCCGTTCCAAGGCACTAAATTCAGCGCTATGCTGGCGTGTGAGAGTATCACCGTCAGACACAATAGGGCTGTTTTATTTATTATCATTTTATGACTAAAATCTTACTGAAATGAGCGATTATTCTCGCAGATTTTACTACACACCTCCTATCTTAAAAACATGCATTCATTTGCAGGTTATAATCTGCGAGATAACTTAGCTCAATGAAGTTTTATGCGTTTTTCTGATCTTCATCACAAGGATGTCTGCTCAAAAAGTCTGCACCTACGTTCTTAGGGCCGGGAATATATTCTATCAGAAATGAGTATGGCTGCAATAATAAAGACCATCTCAATAATCTGGAATTTTCATGCTTGGCCAGTGACAAGAACACGAGAGGTGAATGATCCGTTTGGACCACAAATGTCCTTCCATATAAATAAATCTGGAATTTTTTTATCGCCCATATCAAAGCTAGACATTCCTTTTCACTTGTTGAATAATTTTTTTCCGCCTTGTTCAACTTGCGGCTTGCATAAGCGACTGGGTTCAATTCTCCATCTTGTGAGGAGGACCTTTTCAACAATGTAGCGCCTAGGCCCACATTGCTTACGTCACTTCTCATGACAACTTCTTTATTCAAGTCATGCAATTGTAATACTGGCCTGCTTGTGAGTTTTTCTTTTAACTCCTGGTAAGCCAATTCACACTGTGCTGACCAGTTTATTGTATCAGGTTGGCCTTTGCAAGTTAAATCCGTCAGAGGAGCACATATAGAGTTAAAATGTTTAATGTACTTTTGGTAGAAACCACACAACGACATATCGCACATCTTTCTTTGTTTGTGGTCTAGATGCTCTTTTCAATTTTTCCAGATTCTTGGGATCAGGGGTCATGCTACCCTGATGTACCGTATGTCCCAAGAATTCCAATTCTTTACAACCAATACAACATTTTGTTGGCCTAGCGGTTAAGTTAGCCTCTCTGAGTCTATCAAACAGCATATTCAAAGAGGTAACGTGTTCCTCAAATGTTTCCGTAGCAATGAGGATATCATCCATAAAATTCGAAATACATGGATTTTTCAGGGGATCCAGCAATTTTCGCATCATCCTAGAAAACATACTCGGGGCATTTTTCAACCCAAACGGTAACATGTTGAACTCATAATGACCTTCCGAGGTGCTGAAGGCTAAATAAGGTCGAACCTCAGGCTTAACTGGAATTTGGTAATAGCCTTTGCTAAGATCCACCTTAGAAAAATATTTTGCCTTGTTCAGCCTGGCAAATAGTTGAGTAGTATCAGGTAATGGATCCACCTGACCTTCTGTGACAGCATTCAGTTTTCTGTAATCTATGCACAGTCTATGTTCTCCCGATGGTTTCCGCAACAAAACCACACAGGAACTATAAGGAGACTCACTGTGAGAAATAATCTCTTCTTGTAACAAATAATCAATCTCCTCTTTCAAAGCTTTTTCCTTAGCGAAAGGAATAGAATAGGGCCTCATACAGATAGGTGCTGGGTCTAGTAGTTTCATATCATATTCCAACAAATTTGTGTGCCCCGTTTTATCCGTTAACACATCTGTATGTTTCTCAAGGACCTGTTGATCCTTCTCCCTCTGTCCTTTTGTCAGGTGATTACTGATTTTCACCTGTGCAAACGTTTCATTGGTTTTCAGTGGATATTCGAATGAGAGGAGCGGGTCATTTTTCATTTCGGTTGCGATCATCATCATCTCAACCCGTAACCCGTCATGGGTCGTAGGGGTGCCATGGTGGAAGCATCAGCAGACAGGGTCCTCCACTGCTCTCTATCCTCAGCAATGCGTACAAGTGTGGAGAAACCGTGTCCTGCCCATTCTTTGATGTTATCAGCCCAGGATTTTCTCTGCCTTCTTCTTCTCCGTTTACCTTTGACTGTTCCCTGGAGGATCGTTTTCGAAAGGGAGTCATGACGAGTTACATGCCCAAACCAGGCAAGCTTTCGACGTTTCACTATTGACAAAAGTGGTTCTTGGTGGCCTGCATAGGTGTTGATCTTCTCTCTAACATAGACATTTGTTTTGTGCTCTTTATAGCAAATGCGCAAAATTCTTCTATAACATTTATGCTCGAAAGCCTGAATCCTTCGCTCCGTATCTGCAGTGAGTGTCCAGCCCTCACACCCATACAAAAGAATAGATAATACAAGTGATTTGTATAATTTGATCTTCACAGGGAAACTGATGTTACTTTTCCAGATCACATTCAGCCTTGTCATGGCAGCTGAGGCCATCTCAAGTCTTGTCTTGATTTCTTTACTTGATCTTCCATCACTACATATAGTGGACCCGAGATATTTAAAGGTGTTAACTTCTTCTAACGGTTGCGATAGACAAGGCCATTAGATGTGTTCCTTCCTGGATTTGTCTGTCCAGATATTTCTTCAAAAGGTTCACATGATAGACTTTTTCCTTTCCCTTTTTGTCTATCTTGTAATTTGTTCTGGACACCTTTTCCAGAACTGTGTATGGCCCTTGCCATCCAATCTGAAGTTTATTGCTGCTGCCTGGCAATAGAAGAAGTACCTTCTCCCCTACAGCAAGCTCCCTATACTTAGCTTTCTTATTATAGTAAGCAGCATGCTTTTTCCTGGCTTGTCTCAAATTATCATTGGCCAGTTTCCAACTTGTTTTTAAACGAGTGGTCAGTTCGTTCACATATTGATATGATGAGGTAACAGTCTCCTCTGCTTTCTCATCTGTCCAGGTCCTTAACAAAGCTTCTAGAGGACCTTTTATTGGCCTCCCAAATAACAGTGTTGCGGGTGCCATTCTGGTTGAATTATGGGGAACTTCCCGGTACGCAAACAACGCGGCGGGCAAGTATTGGTCCCACGTATCAGGTTTTTCATGTGCCAGCTTCCTCAGGATAGAAATGAGAGTCCCATTGAACCTCTCTACCTGGCCGTTCCCTTGGGGGTGATACGGACTACAATGGAAGTGCTTGGCTTGAAACAACCTGAAAACCTCTTCAGTTAGCTTCCCCTTGAACTGCGAGCCATTATCAGTCAAGATTTGATGCGGGAATCCTAACCTTGTGAATATCGTAAGTAATGCCTCTGCCACATGTTTTGAATCGATTGATGACAGGGCTACCGCCTCTCCCCACATAGAACAAGTGTATACCAGAGTAAGGATGTAACTGTTCCTCCTCTTGGTCCGTGTGAGAGGTCCCACAATATCCACTGCAACTCTCTCAAAAGGGGTTCCCACTATGGGCATTTCCCCTAGAGTTGCTGGAGCAGTCCAATGCTTTGGAGCTACTCTCTGGCATTCGGGACAGGATTTTACATATCTCTTTATGTCTTCCGTTATCCCTGGCCAGAAATAATGACAAGCTATACGCTGTCCTGTTGCGCTAATCCCCATGTGACCACTGAAAGGGATAGTATGACCTAACTCCATCACTTTCTCCCTATATGAACTAGGAAGGACCAGCTGTACGTGACCAGCTGAACCAGTGCCGGCCTTCCTATATAACAATTTATTCTTCATATAGAAGTCTCCTTTATTAGGAGGAGTATGGCTCTTTGGGAGTTTCTTATAGCACGGCTTCAGTGACCTATCTTCAGCCTGTGCCTTTCTCATCTCCTCTGGATGAGTGTTTATAGGTTCATCTTCTTCCTTTCTGGCTCGACCTCACTCAGTCTATTAGCGTGCGGACGTGTTTTTGTGGAGTCCTACATTTGGATTTTTAAACTGCATATCTAGCAATATTTCTGAAGGATTTTTATATCACTGTGTACATAATGTTAGTTGCTTTATCATGAAATACATATTACTGTGTTCATGTGAATAGGAAATGTGATTTTTAGGAAAAATGAAGACTAGCACATCTTCTGTTATAAGTATAGTAAGTCGCTTTTGTGTTGGAATTACTAAACGTTCCACATGGTCAGCACTGATAATTGGGGTAGCCGACAGAAATAGATGTTTTATTACACCCTACGGAATGTCAGAGAACCGTGGCTTTAGAAATTCATCATCATCATCATCAGTTGCCATCTCCACAACGAAGGTTGGCTGTAATGGATCTCCAACGTCTTCTGTCTCTTGTCTTGGTGGTACACTCTGATAGACTCTTTCCCGTCCATCTCTTGATGTTATCTTCCCACTTATAGCGCTGTCTTCCCCTTGCACGTTTGCCTTCAACTCTCCCTTCTGTTATGGTCTTCTGCAAGGTGTTATGCCTTTTTATGTGGCCAAAGTATTTTAGCTGCCGAACTTTGACCTCTCTCATTAGTTCTCTTTTCATACCTAGATTTTCTAGGACCTCCTTATTTGTTTTCATCTCTTTCCATGAGATACGCCCCATTCTTCTATATATCCACATTTCAAGAGCCTCAATTCTTTCTTCCAAATGCTTATTCATCGTCCATGTTTCTGCACCATACAGAAATGCAGAATATATATAACACTTTATGATTCTCAGTTTTAATTTATGAGATAACTGTTTGGATGTCAGTATATGTTTCATGTTGTTGAATGTAGCTTTGGCCATTCCTATTCTCTTCTTGATTTCTGTTTCACATCTGCCATCTTCTGTTATTATATGACCAAGATATACGTAGCTATTGACTTGTTCCAGGATTTTCCCATTTACGCTTATCTTTAATGTGGGTTTATCGTCTGTTTTGCTAATTATCATAGTTTTAGTTTTCTCAATATTAATGTCGAGTCCATATTCATGACTTATACTGTTCACTTGCTTCACTAGTTCTTGTAACTCCTGTTCGCTTTCAGCTAACAACACGGTATCATCTGCATATCTAAGGTTGTTTATTGATCTTCCACTGATGTTCAGTCCTGGTATTTCCTGTATCTGTTTGAAAATTTTTTCGGTGTATAAATTAAATAGGCAGGGGGACAGCACACAACCTTGTCTGACACCTCTTTTTATGTCTATGTATGGTGAATAATTCCTTCCCGATCTTACTGTGGCAGTTTGCTCCCAATAAAGGTTACTGAGTATTCTTATATCTTTTCCATCAATACCTATGTCTTTGAGGCATTCAATTATTTTCTCATGATGGATTCTGTCAAAAGCCTTCTTATAGTCAATGAAGCACATATACATACTTTTTTGGACCTCTGTATATTTTTCTGCTAATCTTCTTAGGCAAAATATTGCCTCTCTTGTTCCGTCTAAAACCAAACTGTTCTTCTTGGATTTCGCTGTCTACTTTACTTTTTATTCTTTCCTGTATGATTTTGAGCAGTATCTTAATTGCATGACTGATAAAGTTGGATATTTAGTTGGATATAATATATGTTGATAAAGTACACCAGAACACTCCTAGGCGGGAAGACAGGCGTCTATCATCATCAGTTGACAAGATCCCTATGGTGTTGCCTGCCCCACTGTAGTGTATGGAATGTCAACTTGACCTACGCAGTGTTGTGTAGACATGGATGGAGTGTATAATGTGCGAATGATGATAAGGGTTCGTGTTGTTGACAAATGTTCTCTTCTCACACTCATGTATGACCGGAAGTCATCGACACCAACGACTGTGTACCTTTTCTAAAGTTTAATTGGACGTACACACTCGACAGCACAGATAGTGACAAATCACAGGTTGCCATAATACATCATAGTACAGTGGACAAATGGTCTTGCAATGTTACATGGGCACTCATGTAGAATAATGGTATAATGGACTGTCAATAGCCAAGCACTCAGTATCGCCCATACATATATCATCTGACGTCACTGACTGAGCACGTCAGCTTGTAAACAATATTTCAGATGACTTCTAAACCTAATCTCGTTTAGCAACGATTCTTCAACATAATGTTCAGCACATATTTTTCCATATAATAATATTGAACCGCTAACAATGGGTTCTCATGTGTAGCAGTGATCTCTGGACTGATCAAGCGATAATACGGGCATCCCTTTTCTCTTCTTGAAAGTCCTACATGTTTTGGTTCCAAGATGGCTCCACTCGTGAACTGTCACTCACGTTTGAATACAGATAATGAATCTGTTCTAAAGTTAGTCATTCATACAACATTTCGTTGCTCTGTAGATTTGGTCATGAACAATAGACTGCATTCTACAGAATATAGTGCTGCTAGGAATCGAAGTCGTTTTTCATCGAGTCAAATATATTCTCTTAAACATTCAAATCGTAATTATCGACAATGGTGGCTTCGATCGAGAGTTCATAAGAGTATCTTTGATTACCTTGGTAGAGGGAATATGAAACTGCCATTCCTTGGCAAGATGAATAAACACTGGGGTAAAGCATACACGATAGGTCTAGACGACTATCACTTTCCCCAAAACCACTGAGATCACTTTTTCAAGGCATCAAGCCGACATAGCAAAACACACACAGTCCCTATCAGGACGAAGCCAAATCACACCACTCAAGCGACACATCCGCCGAATAGCCTTTGACCTCTCTAGAGACAACAGAACATATAGTTCGACTTAGATATGTAAAGATATACAGATATAAGACAGACTTGTCCTACTCAGACAAACAATACACATAAATTCAGGCCATAGATATTCTGAAGCAAGAACAATCTATTATTACCCAAACAACGAATAAATCGCAGTAAAATGTATTTATCCGCGGAGTTCAAGGGAAGTAACTCAATAATGACTTTCCCTTAAGCACTAAAAAATTACCTATGTATAATATTGTAAGATATCAAAGACTGCACGTAACAGTCTTACCACACCTCCCGGGAAAAAAAAAATGGAACATTTTTTTTTTTTTGAAATACATCTAGGAGCAACGTACAATAGGCTCACAACGCATGAATAATGCGCAGATGAAAATATCAGGAATACCTATAACGCCTAATATGAGGCTAAGTCGACTTATGGAGCGACTGGTGAGAATGTGTCTCATAAACTGAGAGAAATTATTTCTCTACAAGTATATTTTTCCAGGAAGGTGTCATCAAAGTATAATACAATTCTGGCAATTACACAATGCCTAAAAAATTCATATCATCACTACGTATTAGATATCTTAAATTTATGATTTATGAAGAAAAAATCATCAAAGCACAGCGGTGAATAAACATACATGAACCGCTATGTAGTGATACAATCATTATATTATTAAATTACAAATGTGTATCTATCATGATATAGAAAAGGAACTACTATAGAACTAGACATATCAAGAAGTCTAAGCCCTAATAGTTATGTGGAATCATGTGGGCATCTTGACAGAATGTCTGCCATCACATTATCTGATCCACGAATAGCTCGCACAGAGAAATGAAAAGGTTGAAGAGCAATTGCATATCGAGTAGACCTCGAGCTCTTCAAATTCTTACTCTGTATAGCAGTAAGAGCTTTTTGGTCGGTTTCTACTATGAAATGTGCGCCTAGAAGGAATCTCTGTAGTTTGAGGATCGACCAAACCATAGCTAATAGCTCACGGTCTAAAACCGAATAATTCCTTTCTGCCGCATTAAGTTTTCTGGAAATATACATTACAGGATGCAGAGTTCCAGAGTACTCTTGCATTAGTGCCGCTCCAATCCCAGTGGATGAAGCGTCACTACGAAGAACGAATGTCTTATCTTTAGTGGGTAGCACTAAAATAGGTGGTGTTGAAAACAGTGTTTTAATCTTATCCAGAGAGCATTGGCATTCCTGAGACCAGTGGACCACATTAGGCGAACCTTTCTTTAGAAGTGTTGAGAGAGGTGCCATGATAGAGGATAGATTCTGAATGAATCTGCCATAAAATTGAATAAGACCTAACAGACTTCTCACCTGTTTTTTAGTCTTAGGGATTGAGATGTTAAGTATCTTACTAGTATTATGGTCCTCTGTCTTTAGGAAACCATGACCAACTCGGTGGCCTAGGAAAGAAATTTCGCTAAAACCAATATAGGCTTTAGAGGGTTTCGCTGTCAGGTTGTGCTCACGCAAAGTAGACAGCAATTCATCTAACCCTGAATAGTGATCTTCCCAAGTATCGCTGAAAAGACAGATGTCGTCTAGATATGCAATGACATCTGACCGATAAGATAGGATTCGGCGCATCATGCGTACGAACGTAGCTGGTGCGTTCATAAGACCGAAAGGCATAAAATTCCATTGGAACAAACCTCTAGGTGTTGAAAAAGCCGTGAGAGGTTTGGCGCGTTCAGATAAAGGAACTTGCCAATATCCTTTAGACAAATCAAGTTTAGTGAAAAAATGAGATTTGGAGAGTCGAGTAAGTAGCTCTTCCAGTAAAGGCATAGGTTCGGCATCGAACTTCGTTACTTGATTCAATTTTCGATAGTCAACGCAAAGACGTATGTTATTGTCTTTTTTACGCACAATAACCATCGGCGAAGAATATGCAGAGGTGGATGGTTCGATTATTTTCAAATCTATCATCTCATCCAACTCTTTCTCGACCTGTGCTTGAAAATGTATAGGTATAGGATAAGGTCTAACCCTAATAGGAGTATGGTCAGTTAGAACAATGTCATGTTGAATGACATTCGTTTGTCCAGGGATGTCAGTGAGTACATCCTGAAATGTTTGCAACATAGTTGAAACTTGTCGCTGTTCTCCTAGAGACAAATCAGGAGAGACAGTAACGTTCTTCCATGATTCACTGGAATGAAGTGGGATCATTGGAAGAGGAAGATTTACATCTGAAAAACTTGTTTCCTCATCCTGTATCACGGACAGTGATGAGTAATGACCATGTGGTACTGGAGAATTGTCCGTTGCTTGGAAAATGGGTTGCAAATAATCCGGACGTTCATGGAATTCAGTAAGCATATTGATGTGGAAGGTTTTATGCTTCCCATCAATATCGACAATATAGTCGACATCGGAAATTTTCGATATTATATCGTACGGACCTTTCCAAGAAATAAGTAATCTGTTTTCCCTACAAGGTAGTAATACAAATGCTTTGTCACCAGGACAAAGTTGTCGTAAGCATCTCTTCTTATTGGCAAATTGCCTTGCCTTCTGTTTCGCAAATTCAGAAGAAGAAGTTGCTAATTTGCATGCTTCGATAATCTTTTGTCTCAACGCGATGACATATTCGTAGGATGACTTTGTGTCATCGTCAATATTGTCAGATGTTATGAGATCGTGAAGCAACGACATAGGGCCACGCGGACGCGCGCCAAAGACGAGTTCAAAGGGAGAAAATCCCGTATGTTCATTGGGTACCTCTCTGTAAGCGAAGAGGGCCGCAGGTAAAACTCTGTCCCAGTCTTGAGGATGATCCTCAGTTATCTTCCCCAGTAAGTTTTTAAGTGTTCTATTAAGGCGTTCGACCATACCATTAGACATTGGATGGTAGATACTACTTAAAGATCTATCTATCTGCAGAGTAGACATTACTTGAGACATGGTATCTGATATTAGTTGGGTGCCATGGTCTGACAATATCTCTCCGGGGAACCCCAGACGAGAAAATATAAGCCAAAGAGCATCTGCAATATCAGCAGTAGTAATGCTCTTCAGAGGAATAGCCTCTGGCCAACGTGTGCACATATCAACACACGTCAAGATAAACTGATGTCCTCTGGCAGACTTGATCTTAAATGGACCAATAATGTCTATGGCCATTTTTTGAAACGGCCGAATAGGAATGTCCGCCGCCTGAATGGGTGCAGCATGCCGTGGACCTTTGGATTTAACTTCCTGACATACTTTACAAGATCGACAATAAATCCGTATGTCCTTGTTTACCAATGGCCAAAAGAAAGCCGCAAGGACTCTTGACTTAGTACGGGAAAAACCCATGTGTCCAGCACACTGAGAGTCGTGAGCGTGCTGCAAAATTTTAACTCTCAAATTCTTGGGAACCAGGATTTGAGAATGACTTGACGTAATGGAGTCTTGAACCATACGTACAAGTACGCCATTCTTCTTTGTAATCCACGATTTACGACTTGTGTCTTTATTCGGATCACCTTTAGTTGCAAGAATGAAGAATTTCTTCAGAGTGGGATCATCTTCTTGCTGTTTTATAAACGAGTCACGAGAAATTACCAAGGGATTATCTTGGTTATGCACTTCATTATCTTCAGTAGATGAAGTTTGAGGCATATTAAGAGCCTGAGCTCTAGTGACTACAGCGTTAGCAATCTGCATGTTTTGCCTTTCCCACGTGGAAATTTGTTGCGGAGTGCATTCCTTGACTCCATGAATGCGACCGATGATGAGGTCAGCGATCGGATTCGGAAGAAGACATGCGTGTACATCTCCTGTAAAGAAAGGAGTAGCAATCCTAATGATAGCAGTAGAGTATTTCTCTAATGTGCTGCCAAATGTTACACATTTGACTACTTGTCCAGTGGCACGGGAAGGATCTACGAGTGACTGCCTAACACCAATTGTGGTGCATCCAGAATCAAATAGCACAGAGACTGGATTGTTATTCACTAAACCCTTATGTAAGACAAGAGAACCTCTTCCATCATGCGCGACTGATGCTGGAAGAGCAGGAAGAGGATGGCCACAGCTTAAAGTAGACACTGTGGTTGGCTCAAATAACGTTTTGCATTGGGGGCACTGAGATGCTCTCCCAAAATCAAAAGCGGCACATGCCATATTACTAGCATCATTATTATCTTTACTCTGTTTATAGGCTTCATGGGACTCTTGTTGTGCAGAGTTTGCCTGAAAATGTGGTTTATGTCTTTTGTATTGAGATCTACCTCGGTTATTATCACCTCTGTAGTTATTGTTACCTCTATTGTAACCCCTATTTGGGTTTGAGTCATAGTTCCCTTGGTTACCATTATCATATTCATTATAATGAGTATCTCTGTAATTATGATCTTGTTGACTCCAAGACGGATAACCCTGATAGTTTCTATAATTACTTCCTCTACGGAAATTCCTATAATTATGACCACCCCTGTGTCGAGAGCTATCAGGTCGTCTCCAGTTCTTTGAAGAAGAACCCTGAAATGATTGGTTACCTTGGTTTTGATAACTATTATGGTTACCTTTTTTATCAAATCTGTTTTGAGGTCCCTGAAATCTGTGTGAATAATTGGGATTGTATGGTGTTGCTGAAGCAACTGGCATACTCTCCTTAATCTTAGTGTTGCCAAAAGTCACGTCGGGGTGTGCAGTGACATATTGGGAACAATATTCTTCCATTTCTTTTAGAGATTTAGGTTTACGCTCATGTATAAATTCAAGGAAAGGTTTGTTCACACATGACATAATCTTATCTCTGAGCAACAAATCCATAAGTCCTTCATACGTTTTTTCTGTTTTGGAAAGCTCAATCCAACGATCAACTGTGAGACGTGCCTTTGCAGTGAATTCTGAGAATTCTACCCCCGTCTCAGGTACCATCGTCTTAAATAAAAGGCGATAGCCTTCCTCACTTAGCTGATATTTTTTTATCAAAGCCGCCCTAATGACATCATAATTATCCTTATCTGCTTCTCCTACAAGGCATAATCTAGTCAAAGATTCACCTTTCAAGTTTTCTGATAATTGATTAGCGTATTGTGATTTATCCACATTATGTGTACGACAAGAACGTTCAAATCTATCCAGCCAGAATGTAATATCGTCACTGGACTGATTGAACGGTGGAACCTTAACCTTGTAAGTAGAAGGTTTACCATTACCACTAGATGCCTGATTAACATTACTCATACTTGTCAATCTCAATTTCTCCAACTCAAATTCATGTTCTCTTATTGCTTTTTTCTCTTCAGCATCTAATCTTTTTTGTTCAGCCTCCCTGTCTAATCTTTTTTGTTCAGCCGCAGCTTCTCTTTCCAATTTTTTTTGTTCAGCTTCCCTGTCTAATCTTTTTTGTTCAGCTTCACTGTCTAATCTTTTTTGTTCAGCTTCACTGTCTAATCTTTTTTGTTCAGCCGCAGCTTCTCTTTCCAATTTTTTTTGTTCAGCTTCAAATCTCCTTTCCTCTACCTGCATCTGCAATTTCTTTTGTTCAGCAGCAGCCTCAGCTTCTTTTCTAATCTTTTCTCTTCCGCCATAGCTTTTCTTTCTTCTGCAGCTAATCTTTTCTCTTCTGCAGCTAATGCTTTGTCATATTGAGCAACTGCCCATTGTTCTAATTGTTGACCAGTCTTATCAAGAGCTTTCCCTTGTGTAATGAAATAATCTAAGTAGACATGATGCCTAACAATAATACTAATCACCTGAATCAATAATAATACCCCAAGTTCTCAATGACCTGATTAATCAGTATACTATCCCAATATCTGTGGGTCACAAGCCTTTAATAAGGTCTTGTATAATAGTAATAATAATCAGGTACTGGTTTATACCATAATCCAAGTGCAGTGCACAGGCAATTGTGTCTTATGAAATATACCCATATAAAACATATGTCAACCAACAGAATACATAAAGTACAAATAGGACTGACAATACAAGAACGTTTGCAGAAATCAAAATAAATCAAATAGGGAAATCAATGAAGATAATCACTGAATCTGCAAAGAATAACAACACAAATGACGTCACAATATATGAATATAAATTATGAATAGAACTGAAAGATAGAAAAGGTTAGACCAACAAATTACAAACAAATCAAAACAAAACTAAAGAACAAAGAAATATTACAAAAATAACAATAATTACAGACTTCACAGCTAACACAAAAGCAACAGTTGTCGCAGCAAATTTTCAATCAAGAAAATTGCACCTATAGAAAACGCCCACAACGGACCCTCTATGACGTGGGATATTCTGTTGTGAGGACGCCGCCCAACCTTAAACACAACCCGCTGACATAGAAACTAACATACTATACAAACAAATAACATGTAAACATAAATATATATAAATTATGTGTATGATAGTATGTGTTGCAAAATAGGCTCAGTCTTACAGTAATGGCAAAGTTATTTTTCATGAAAACAAACAAACTGCCACTTTATTCAATTAAACATTCTGGCCTTAAATATTAAAGTTCATATATGGCAAACAAGAAGATCCATCGATGAAACCAGGACTTCTTAGTTCACAAATACTGTCTTTCTGTTAACACTGACAAGAATTGATCCAACTGTTCTGTGAAACTCTATAATGTCTAATGTAAAAAATGTCAACAACGCTGACCTACATACTGCATTCACTTGACAGGTCACGTGACGAAGCGTTGACAAAGAGCAAACCAATACTGCAAGTGTGTCGTATCAGCCACAGGAAACGGTCTGGTATCGGTAATCTGTTGACTTCTGAATTTCTGCGAGGTCAAACCCAGAAAGCTGGTCCACCAGTTGATAAAGTTGATATTTAGTTGGATATAATATATGTTGATAAAGTACACCAGAACACTCCTAGGCGGGAAGACAGGCGTCTATCATCATCAGTTGACAAGATCCCTATGGTGTTGCCTGCCCCACTGTAGTGTATGGAATGTCAACTTGACCTACGCAGTGTTGTGTAGACATGGATGGAGTGTATAATGTGCGAATGATGATAAGGGTTCGTGTTGTTGACAAATGTTCTCTTCTCACACTCATGTATGACCGGAAGTCATCGACACCAACGACTGTGTACCTTTTCTAAAGTTTAATTGGACGTACACACTCGACAGCACAGATAGTGACAAATCACAGGTTGCCATAATACATCATAGTACAGTGGACAAATGGTCTTGCAATGTTACATGGGCACTCATGTAGAATAATGGTATAATGGACTGTCAATAGCCAAGCACTCAGTATCGCCCATACATATATCATCTGACGTCACTGACTGAGCACGTCAGCTTGTAAACAATATTTCAGATGACTTCTAAACCTAATCTCGTTTAGCAACGATTCTTCAACATAATGTTCAGCACATATTTTTCCATATAATAATATTGAACCGCTAACAATGGGTTCTCATGTGTAGCAGTGATCTCTGGACTGATCAAGCGATAATACGGGCATCCCTTTTCTCTTCTTGAAAGTCCTACATGTTTTGGTTCCAAGATGGCTCCACTCGTGAACTGTCACTCACGTTTGAATACAGATAATGAATCTGTTCTAAAGTTAGTCATTCATACAACATTTCGTTGCTCTGTAGATTTGGTCATGAACAATAGACTGCATTCTACAGAATATAGTGCTGCTAGGAATCGAAGTCGTTTTTCATCGAGTCAAATATATTCTCTTAAACATTCAAATCGTAATTATCGACAATGGTGGCTTCGATCGAGAGTTCATAAGAGTATCTTTGATTACCTTGGTAGAGGGAATATGAAACTGCCATTCCTTGGCAAGATGAATAAACACTGGGGTAAAGCATACACGATAGGTCTAGACGACTATCACTTTCCCCAAAACCACTGAGATCACTTTTTCAAGGCATCAAGCCGACATAGCAAAACACACACAGTCCCTATCAGGACGAAGCCAAATCACACCACTCAAGCGACACATCCGCCGAATAGCCTTTGACCTCTCTAGAGACAACAGAACATATAGTTCGACTTAGATATGTAAAGATATACAGATATAAGACAGACTTGTCCTACTCAGACAAACAATACACATAAATTCAGGCCATAGATATTCTGAAGCAAGAACAATCTATTATTACCCAAACAACGAATAAATCGCAGTAAAATGTATTTATCCGCGGAGTTCAAGGGAAGTAACTCAATAATGACTTTCCCTTAAGCACTAAAAAATTACCTATGTATAATATTGTAAGATATCAAAGACTGCACGTAACAATGACTCATCAGGCTGATTGTTCTGAAGTCTGAACATTCTGTTGCATTTGGTTTTTTTGGGCAATGTTATAAAAACTGATGTCTTCATGTCGTGTGGTAAATATCCTGTATTGTATATATCATTGCATATTTCTGTGATTGTATCTATACCAAAGCTCTCCAGAGCTTCTATCATTTCAATGTTTATGTTATCCTTCTACAAGTCTTGCAGAAATTATGTGAGGACAGCAAACCATAAGTCAGAAGAGTTCAGGACCACCACTGGTGTAAGACAAGGTGATATCCTATCACCTTACCTCTTCATACTCCTTATGGACGATGTCATCAAGGCATGTAAGGAGAGAACAAGAAAGTATTCAGTGGGGTACTGGAAGATGAGACAGGTCTATATTTCGGAGCTGGCATTTGCTGATGATGTTGCCCTGATTGCTAAATCAGAGGCACATCTCCAATCCAACCTGCAAGTCTGGAAGGAAGAGCTGGAGAAGAGAGGGATGGTCATAAGCAGCTCTAAAACAAAATCCATGGTGATATCACGAGAAGAAAGAAAACATCAGATTAAGTTGGGAGAACAGGTCCTGGAGCAGGTCGACCACTTTAGATATCTCGGAGCTATTATAGACCGAAAGGGAGGCATCAAAGAAGAGTTGGCCACTCGAAAAGCAGCGGCTGGGAGACTTTTTCAGGCCATAAATCGTGGATTCCTCAGCAAGAAAGAGGTTGGTAAGAAAACGAAGATGGCTGTATACCGCTCCACCTATGTCCCAGTCTTGACATATGGATGCGAGTCGTGGGCAATGACTACAACCCACAAAAGCCAGATCCAAACCTCAGAAATGAGGTATCTGAGGAAAGTGGTTGAAGTAACAAGAAGAGACATGGTCCGCAACCAGACGATCCGTCAAGGCCTAAAATCCCATCCGCTGCAGACCCAAATAGAACAGTCCCAACTAAGATGGTTTGGCCATGTCTGCAGAATGGGAGAAGATCGGCTACCACGACAAGCATGGGAAACAAAGAGCCAGGGATCCAGACCTCCAGGACGACCCAGAGTCCGCTGGGAGGACAACATTAGACAATCTTTGAAGGACCGAGGACTAGAATGGAACCAGGCCAGGAAGAAGACAGCTGATAGAATGGTCTGGCGCTCTCTCTTCCAAACCTCTACACCTCACGGTAGAAGGGGAACGACTAAGTAAGTAAGTAAGTTTATGTTATCCATGCCTGCTGATCTTCCTTTGTGTATCATATGAATGGCATTCTCTACTTCTGATCTGAGAATGTTTGGGCCTTCATTAGAATCTGGTGATGGTTTTTTACCTCTGTTGTCCTCGAATAGTTCTTTTACGTATTCTGCCCATCTGTTTGATATGTCTTTCTCATCAAGTAATATTACACCATTTTTGTTCTTGATACAGCTTCCTCCTTGTGCAAACCGCGACCGATTTGATAATTTCTTTATTTCTTCATGCATATCTCTTGTCATGTGCTTCGCTTCCAAGTCTTCTATTTCCTTACATTTTGTTTCTATCCACCGTTCTTTTGCTTCTCTACACATAGTACGTATGTCATTGTCTATTGTTTTATATTCTGGAGTGTTTTTTGCTTTCTTTCTTTCTGCCATTTTATTCAAGATGTCATCTGTCATCCAAATTTGATTTTTCTTAGACTCCTTTTTAGGTAAATTTGCATTTGCTGATTGTATGCTTGTTTTTAAGCATTCCCATTTTGCGGTTGCTTTTTCTTCTGGGTTTTCTCTTCTATACTGCTCCATGCTTTCTGTCAATAACTGTTGGTATTTATTTTTGACGTCGATTAAATATTTCTGTTTTATATCTGGTTGTTTCAGCGCTGATATTTCTATCTGGGGTTCCTCCTGTCTTCTGTTTCCTGCTCTTTTCAGCTTTATATTTACTTTGATGACAACTGGATTGTGATCTGAATTTATGTCGGCGCCAGGATGTGTCTTTGCACTTGTGACACTGTTCTTAAATCTATGTTTTATCATGATGTAGTCGATTTGATTACGTGTTACATCTCCTGGGCTTTTCCATGTGTATAATTTCCTTGGGTGATGTTCAAAAAAGGTGTTACATATGACCAGCTGGTTTTCTTCACAGAACTGGATAAGTCTGTCTCCTCTATCATTTCTTGCCCCTAATCCATACTGTCCTACTATTTTCTTGTATTTTCCTTTTCCTACTTTTGCATTCATATCACCCATTACTATCAACACATCTGTAGATTTGACTGGTTTAAGTGTGTGTTGTAGCTCTTCATAGTATTCTTCTATTTCTTCCTCGCTGTAATCTTTAGTTGGTGCATAAGTTTGTAAGATTGATATGTCGAATGGCTTTGCTCTCATCTTTAGTAACATCATTCTGTCATTGTGTGTCCAGTATCCACATACGTATTTTTCTAACTCCTTCTTTATCAACATTCCTACCCCTCTTTCGTGTTTTTCTCCTCCTGAGTGTATAAGCGTGTACTGGTCTCTTGTTATGTAGCCTGTATCCAAAAGTCTTGCCTCTGCAACTCCCAGTATATCGAGTTTCATGTCGGTTGCCTCTAATATAAGATTGTCCAGCTTTCCTTCTCCGTTTAGAGTTCTAACATTCCATATTCCTATTTTTAGGCTTCTCCTACTAGTTTTTAGGTGGTCTTTCTCAGAATGCTCCCTTTCAACAGAATTTAAGGAACACTCGTCATTATGTACTTCCTTACTCATTAGAGGAGTTGCCTCTTCCCTGTTAATTTGTACAGTAGATGCTTCCCCAGGGGACAGAGAGTTCTCTACATATCGGTTCTTATCTTGTTGTTGTGATCCCATTACTTTCTGTAGGAAGTACGTGGTAAGGCCCCAATCTCTTCCACGGTGGCTAGCCATTGTCTTTTTCTATGTCCGACATGCCTCTAGTGCGCCACACACTTTGCTGTTTCGCTTTGCGAGCCGTTGATCTTCTCAGATTCCTCCGCCTCACTCACCGTCTCAGTCCTTGTGCACTAGGGATGGACATTCCCTTGAGCAAGATTGCTCCTACTCCACCCATGTAGTTTAGCCAGTCAGCCAAGACTGTTGCCCGGGATGTGGCCACCGCCGTACACAAGCGGTATTCTAGGAGCCATACATGAGCTAGACAAAGAGAGGAGAACCAAATAGGATCCTGACTATCCTAAAAAGGACATGGCTGTCTCTCACCGTGAGGTACTATTAGAAATTGGTCACCGGTAAATATGTGTGTCGACCGAGTCAAGCTGTCAACTAGAGCGGAGTGAACGACTATAATTGACCACTTTCCACGCCCATCAAATACGCCTGGTCATTTACCGTTCCCATTCACAATGTTACACGTAAATTCTGTCGGTACGACCCGACCGAACACAAAAGATACCAAACAGAAGGACTACATTTTGAATGTTACTAAAGCGGTTAGAAAGAAAACTCGAAGTTTGAAGACCAGCACGCTATACACGCCATGCGTAACATTATCTTATAAGAACAATAACCAGTGTGCGATTCTTACGTTTTCTACCTTAATCGAATATGAAGCATTACGTAGCCTATCTAAGGCATACTATGAATCTAGTGCAACTGTTGAAGCAAGGACTGACGCTAATGGTTCATATGTAGAAGATGTTATTTCCACAGGAGAGGTTGTCCTACATTTCTATAACACAACAAATAAAGTAATGATACAGGGTGCAGAGTGCGCTATTAAAGATTGGGTTAGTACGGACCTGAACAATTAATGGAAATCAGCAACTACTGCAGGAGTCAGTCGAGAGGCCATCATATCAAATGTGCTAGTTCAAAGTATTCCTGCAAAAACTTCTAAATCTAAGAAATTAGCAATCACACATTCCACTGTTCCCGCTGATATCACAACAAACATAACTCCCAATAAAGAGTGCAAAAAGATGTCACAGACAAAACCAAAGTCACCAGCGTTAGCTGATACAAGTGACATCACAGAGACAGAACACCTATCAAGCACCTTTTACAGTAGTCCAACAACATCCCCTCTTACATTACCTATGCACTCGTCACAAGATCAATTTTCAATAATATTGTCTGAGATGGAGATACTAACAGCAGAGCTGAGCAACCTCAAAAAAGCTTACGAGCAGCTCCATGCTGACCACATGTCCCTCAAAAATAGCTGTGAGAGAAACGAGTCTGAACAACAGAAAGAAAGCACACAGCAGAAAAATAAACACAGACAGTGTAACACAAACACAAGCTCAGAGGGAAATTCCGACGGTAGTGAAGTACAACATACGACACAAGCTGAACCGAGCCATAAAGAAGACCATGACCTGTGCATTCTGGAATTCCCTGCAGACGTGAGCAGAATCCCTGTCCAGATTTCTACTCGGCAGCCCCCACTGCCAATAGCCAGTTCACATCACAGCAAGAAACCTACACACAATCCCAGCATAGTTCAAACACAAGAAACAGCACGCACTGCCACCGGCACACACACACACATCTTTCAAATAGAAGGAAACACTTCATCTTTGGTGACCAAAATGTGAAGGACTTTCAAAAATGTAAATGAGTAACAGCAGATATAGACAGGGTCACTGTTCGCTACAAAAATTGGGCATCTGCGCAGGACCTACTGACTCTCCTTAAAAGATATGAAACTGATCTTGATGTAGCCAGGGTCACTGTGCACATTGGTCTGTCGGACGCGCTAAAGCATAACGAAATTGCACAAACAGAGCTAAATCAAATCACAAGTAACTTCCAGTTCCTGTTCCCAAATGCAAAGGTATATTTTTCAGCTATTATACCTCCAGTTCGTTCACATTATAGGAAATCTGTTGAGATGAACAACACAAAATTGAAAAAGCATTGCGTCAGACACCACCACACATTTATAGAACACTCCTCGTTCCTTGCCACATCCGGAGCTCCTAGGAAGCATCTTTATAGCGGCGACATTTCCTTATCCGATCAAGGAATCAGTATGTTGGCGAGAAACATCAAATTTCCAGAAAACTCCCTCAGAGGCACAGCCAGCACATCAGCATCCAAGTATCCTTCAAAACGACACACGAATGTAACCAGCTACTCCTCTAATGCAATTTACGACCTTGAGTTTCCGCCAATACCCACAACTTCAAGCACCAGCCAGACACCAATGTCACACAATCAGAAGTATCAAGACAGACCCCTTATTAGAACTACAGATGTGGAAGAAACAGCCAATAATATCGGCCTTCAGCAACATTCTACGACCGACGACCCACCTCAACAACAACCTGAGACACTCCATTCTCAAAGATCTGTAAAAGATTCAATTCAACCAACTCAGGGTCCACCTACTGAAATCCCACCACGTCCGCTGTCGCACCAGACACCAATGAGAGATCACCCATCATCGTTGTCATCACAGGTTTTCCCATATCAACCCGCACACCCAACCTTTCATAACTTTCTACATCAGCAAAGTCTCTTGAACTACGCACCTTACACTTGGAGGTCCTACTGGCCGGAATATCCCATTCATCCAACAACAGTACCTCAACATCCCGCGAACACCTACTACCAAATAAATCATCTTTTACGGCCAAATCCATCTCGCTTTTATTGTCCACAACCCTCTCCTCAACATTATCAGTGACTGTTCCCTTCACAAGTCGACGTCTCTGTAGGACTAGCAACTGTCGGATAATGCTTTATTTATTTATTCTCAGTATCTATTTGTTTGTCTGGCCGTCTATTCTCTTGGTGCAGCTTAACTTTGTTGTTAACCTTCACAGTGTGGATGGGTTTGCTTGTTGTGTGACAGTTTTCTTACAATGTTTACCTAGTACAGTTATCTGTATTGTTTATAATTTGTTGTATTAAGGTGTACATTTATGTACTATTACTATTAATCTCACATATATAGCAACCTCGTGATGTTTATTTAGTAATTTTTTTTTTCTATTTGAGCGTAAAACTTCCTTCACATAAAAATGTCAGGTAATTATGAACAATTACTAAATACAATTGGTTTTCGGCTTGGCCACTTGAACGTAAACCATCTTTTAGGTAAAATTCCAGAACTCACACAAATTCTTAACCACAATTTCCAGGTTTTTGGTTTTTCCGAAAGTCGTCTGAATGAGAAAATAACCGACGATGACATTGCGCTCAGAGGTTTTAAAACTATTCGGCGAGATTCTAGTAGACAATTAGAGACGGGTCTAGCAGTTTATATTTCTACTTCTCTTAGTTATCGCCACAGAAACGATCTTGAGACTATAGATATAGAATGCATATGGTTAGAGATAAAGCCCCAAAAGCAAAGATCTATTTTAATCGGATATCTTTATCGTAATCCCAGTGTAGGAACAACATGGTTTGAAGATTTTACCAACATGATGGACAAAGTTATTACTACAATTAATGAAATTATTCTTCTTGGTGATTTTAATATCGACATGCACAAGCCAAACAATATATGGACCAACATCATAGCATCGTATAACATGAAACAAATAGTCAACAAACCTACCAGAGTAACAACAGCGTCATCCACACTGATAGATCATATCTATGTAACCTGTCCAGAAAATATTATAGAATGCTCCATCCCTACTATTGCTATGAGTGACCATTATCCCATATGTTGCACTTGGGCAAAAAATGGGTACAAATCTCCAAAAAATAAACACATTAGTTTTAAATATAGAAGTCTTAAAAATTTCAACCGTGAATTATTTTTGAATGATTTGCGAACTGCGCCTCTCGCCAACGTTTTTCAAATTCCTGATCCTGATGACGCCATCGCATATTGGACAATGATATTTTATAGTATTTTTAATAAGCATGCGCCTACTAAAGAAGTTCACGTGAAAAGGCAAATTAAATCTCCATGGATCACACAAGAAGTTCTTGACGCTATGAGGCAAAGAGATAAAGCGCATAAAAATAAGGATATCACTACATATCGGACAATAAGAAATAAAGTACAATACTTAATTCGCAGAGAAAAGAAAAACAACTTTAGAAATTTAGTTCAGAGTAAAACTAACAGTAAAGAGATATGGAAGGCAATCAACACTTTAGTGAACAAACGAAATTTTTCAGACCCACATACTCCCAATACGTCACTTACTTGTAGTGACTTCATCAATCATTTTCAGGCAGACATCAACAATATAAAATCCACCATTCCGTCTCCCCCTTGTGACTTAAGCAAATTATCAACGTTCCGCGAGAACAAATGTACTAACACAATTCCACCCGACATCCCTTTTATAACAGTTAACGAAGTTTATAACTATATTACTGGACTTAAAGACAATAACTCATCGGGACTTGATGCAATCAGTAATCGAATACTGCGCTTTGCCGCACCTGCTATTAGTGATTCACTGACATACATATATAATCAATGTATCGCAAGGAGTTACTTTCCATCCGCTTTTAAAAGCGCTAAAGTATACCCACTTCTCAAACTAGGTTCATCTGATAGTAGTAATCTTAGTAACTATAGGCCCATTTCTCTTATATCGTCGCTGTCCAAACCACTGGAAAAACACATCCACAAAACAACACTACAACACCTAGTAGATAACGACCTGCTAATCGGCAGTCAGTCGGGGTTTAGACCAAAGCATTCATGCCACACAGCCTTAACAAAGATGATAGACAATTGGCACCTAAACATCAATAACGATAATATATGTGGAGCAATATTTGTAGACTTCAAAAAAGCATTTGATATGATAGATCACTTTATTTCAGAAAATTAGAAACAATGAAAGTAAATATTAAGCTGGTAAAGTTAATTAAATCGTTCCTGTCAGACAGACAACAAATAGTCTCTTACAATAATTTCTTGTCGAACCCAACCGTTGTCCATACAGGTGTTCCTCGGGGCTCTATTCTCGGCCCTCTTCTCTTTACCGTATACATTAATGATCTTCCTCTATACTTCAAACACTCATCATGTGACCTTTTTGCCGATGACTGGTCTGTCTATACTAGTGATAAATGTTGCACCACACTAGAACAATCTTTACAAAACGATACACATAATCTTATTACGTGGAGCAACGAGAATCGCATGCAAATAAATATTAGTAAAAAAAATTGTATGTTAATATCAACCAGACAAAAACTACAAAACTTGCAGAAAACAACACTTCAGCTCTTCATTGGAACATCACTAATTGAAAACGTAAATGAACACAGAACTCTAGGTATCACTGTTGACCAACACCTAAGTTGGAACTCACATGTACATGCACTCACAAAGCAAACAGCACAAAAAGTTTACCAATTAGCCAAAATTAAACATTTCCTGGATGAAGAGGCAAGGAAAATGTTCTACATATCTCATATACAAACGCATCTAGACTATTGTTCCACAATCTGGGATGGTTGTTCTGTCTCCAACACAAAAAGGCTCCACTCGCTTCAAAAACGCGCAAAGCGCCTTGTTGCTGATAAACACCAATCACATTGTATAGATTTATATAATTATCTTCAAATATTACCCCTCAGGAAGCGCTTCCTCTTTAACAAAGGGAAATTTATTCACAAAATCCTGTCACAGAATGCTCCAAAATATCTTTGGCCGCTTTTAAAATACAATGACAGACGTAGTCAGCGCTTAAACAAATTACAGGTACCCAAGCCCAGGCTTGACCTATTTGAAACTAGTTTGGCTTACTCAGCTGCTCATCTTTGGAACAATCTTCCCAATGACCTGAAAAACACGCACAGTCCTTACTCATACAATCGTATACTGTTCAAATACTTTATGAGTGCTGATTATATGCCACCCTAACTGATTGTGTTGTACTTTTATCTAATATACTGTATGGAGGTTCTGATGATCTAGTTTTCATTACAATATACTTATTCTTAATATTATATTCTTAATAATTTATATTCTTAATTTTATGATCAGGTACTGTTAATGTATGCTGTTATACTTCCTTGTAATGTTGCACTGCCCTTAAATTAATACTTTCAGTGCGCTGGAGAATGTTGAGTAACAGTAATAAAAGATGAGCAAGAGGATGGAAGAATGCAAGAGGGGACTGTGTCCGATTTTCAACCCTTGGCAAATTAATTGCTTTCATATATGTCTATCTAACTATCGACCTTGTCTGATTCTGGTCTTGAGTTTGGGACGCAAAGACAGCGAGGAAAGTAACTGTTTACCAACCTCATCTTGATGAACCTTAAAAAAAAAAAAGTCCCCGAGTCATTCAGTTGAACACCGTATGAACATTTTACAAGTTCTCATAACATACCTCTGAATATGTCTCAAATCACTAATTTACAGTACGTAGAATTCGATTCTTATGTCTTGTTGTTATTGTTTTTTGTTGTTTTTTTTTTTAAATTTTGTTTTATTATTTATTTATTTTATTTATTTATTTTTTCAAATTCATTATTATTATAAATATTTTCTTGGTTTTTTATTATTTTTATTTTATTTTAAAAACACTTTAATTATGATGATTATTGCAAATGTAATATTACTTTTATTATGATAAATGCCTTAATAATGCTTAATGTAAATGTGAGGATGAAAGGATATTAGTACGGTATACATGATGAGAGAGAGAGGAAGGGTAGAATGTCAGACGGGCCTGCATGCCCAATTCTGAACCCTTTGAAAATAAAGTTCGTTCGTTCGTTCGAATGTGATTGGGTCTGGACTGTTGCCATGATCACAGGTCTCTTGGGATTCCCCAAGAAGACATATCTACACCCCAATATCAGAGAGTAGATTGGTTCATTTAACACTGCTGCCTTGATTACTCCTTCCACATATCGCGTCTTCACATTTATCCTGGCGATGGGAAGTGTCATGGTCGCTACGTTCTTGGTTGCAGCTTGGATCTCCACTGTTTCTGTGGTGTATTGATCTGCCTGCAAAGGGTGAGAACTCACAACTGAATCCAAATCTAATCCAGTATCATACAAACACCTTATGGTGACTTCATTACATATCACCTCTTCACACACTGGGGGGGTGGTAAGGTTCCTGCTGTTCAGTAGAGTTGACCTTTAGTCCCTTTCTCCCCGTTTTCATTGCAGCAAAATTTGGAGTTTTCCTTCTACAGCTGTCAGTGTTATGGTTGTCCATCTTACAATGTTTACAATACAATCTACCTTTATGAAAAGGTTTTCTTTCATCATTCTTTCTGTCATTGAAATGTGAGGTTTTATTTTTTAAATCATGTCGAGGCCTATCAAAGTTCTGCTTACTTCTGTTATCAAATATATAATAGTTTTGAGGAGCCTTATACTGATCTACTGGTTTCTTCTTAGTGCTAGCTACTTCTGCCTGGGCTGCCTGATACCTTTCAGCGACATTAATTATCTCACCCAGCCTCTCCGCGCCCTGTTCCATGAGAAACTTTTTCATGTCTGGAGCCATGGACTCTCTCATCTGTTCTATGAGTATCATCTCTTTGAGATCTTGGGTTTTCCCCAAAGTAGACCATTTCTCCATATACGTTTCTAACATGGCGGAGAACTGGTGATAGGTCTCACCCGACAGTAGCCTGGCATTCCTAAATTTCTTTCTATAAAACTCTTCGTTCTTTTCGTATCTTAACAGAAGAGCCTGCTTCAACATGTCATAGTTATCTTGGTCATCCCTGCTCATTTTGGAAAACACTTCATAAGCTGTTCCTCGAAGACCCTGAGACAACTTTACCCCCGATCTTTCTCTTTCTAACCCATAAGTAGTGGCTAAAAGTTCAAATCTACTTAAGTACCCTTCTATGTCATCGTCTTTCTCAACAAAATGGTCTACATGAAAACCCATAGCTGAGGTTGAGGCTCCCTGACTAGCAGTGGCATCTGAGGCAAAAGGGCTGGCACCATTTTCAGGAGCATGGCCTTGAAATTCCAACTCCCTTAGTCGCAGCTCGTGCTCCTTCTGTAATCTCTTCTCCTCCTTTGCTGCTTCCCTCTCTTCCTTTACTGCTTCCCTCTCTGCAGCCTGTCTTCTTTCCTCTGCTTCTCTTTCAGCCTTTTTTTCTTCTGCCTCCCTTTCGGCAGTCAATCTCTTTTCTTCTGCTTCTATCTGTAACTTCTTAGCCTCAGCCTCCAATGCCCTAGCCTCTTCGTCAGCCTCAATCTGCAACCTCTTAATTTCTTTGTCAGCCTCAATTTGTAACTGTAATTTTCTTTCTTCTGCTAACTTCCTATCCTCCCTTTCAATATACTTGTCGCATTCTGAAGTTACATATTGGATCAAAGCTTGACCATCCATATTCATTTCTTTAGCAGTCTGCACAGCCGCAGAGCGAAACTTGGCCAGATCTGCCATTCTGATAAATACAAAATGTTCTAACTAAATTTCTAACTAATTACCAATTTATTTAATTAATTCTGGGTTCTGACACTTTCTTGACTTCCCAAATCTTGGGCAATAATATTTATGGGGATTCCCTGGGAAAATAGACTGTTGTTAATGCTAAACCCCAGACCCCAATGTATGTAGTACTAGGAGAAATTCAAATGCCCGGAAAAGCCTACCAATTTATGTAGCAAAGTTTGATTTTGCTGGGGAGGGTATGATGGTATTCTAAAAGAATGAAAGCGGTGTCTGCATAAACCGTGTGAGGTCAAGCACATGTAGACCCCTGACTCTACAAGATGATGATGAATTATGTGCAGGGTACCTAACGCTACCTCCCTAGATCTCACACGGTAACTCTTGTGGCTCTAGTGTATGGTGTATGATGTACCTAGTGTCTAGGGGAGAAATGAAATGATGGTACACACCACAAAACACTTTAATTTTCTATGAGGAAGTGAATAAAACCAGTGGTTAAGTTTTTCTTTTAAATGAATCTTTTTTCTGTACAATTTATTTTGCCTGTCCAGTCATATCTCTTGGACAGGTCTTTGAAAATGAGGACAAGATAGTTTACATAAAAAGATCAACTAAAATTATGTGTGGACAATTTGCCCAACAACTATAAAGTTACTATATATATATATATATATATATATATATATATATATATATATATATATATATATATATATATATATATATATATATATATATCTGTCCTGTGGGAATGTTCACAGCTTACACTTTATTCATCTAAGAGGGAGAGTCACTGTGTATGAGGGGCTGTAGTTGCATCACGCCCCAAAACTTCCTGAGTATATTTTGAAATATCAGTGTTTATTAAAGCGAAAGTGTCAGATGTACCCAGATGCTTAACACATCACCTGGGATTCCTTGTAGAATGGAATACAATATGTAGTTGCAGAAAATCTCTTTCAAACGTGCCCAAGCTCCTCCCGTTATCTTTTTACAGCATAAACGAATGGTCGGAGACTTGATAGTGATTCTGACTCAGCAGGTTTCCTGTCACCAGCCGGCAACAGGAAATAGAACATCTGCAACAAAAGGACATCCTGGCCTTTTACATCTGATCACATTATATTTATTAATCTCCTAAGGAGGTATGGGGTCAGCCTCGCGTGCATTACAGGTGCACTCGCCCCTAATTTTAAATGACTCCCACCTTGCTGTGACCACACCTCAGGTCCCTATGGCAGATACGCCACTGTACGTTTACATAGTTTTCCTCCATAAAATAATGTGGAGTAACCACATTTCCTTTGGTATGATTTTCTCTTCTTTTTCTTTTTTAAATATAAATGCTTCAGGCATGTTTAATAGTGTTCATAGAACACAGAGGCTTATTAATATTCTAATGCAATAATATTCAAACAAAATCATGACAACATACAACAGTTAGATACATTTCAAAGTGAGGACTCAATAATGTCTGCTCCCGGCATGTCCTTCACTTTTCCCAATAGCACTATCTAACTTTGGCAGTTGGATTAAACATATTAATTCATAAAGCATCCTTACCACAATTCAAGAAATATAAACAAATGACGCTGACTTTGCAAAGAAGTGGCCTCAGTTTCCCTGTGCTCTGTCCAGACTGTGAATATTTATCTATATTTAAGTTTAAATTTAACACATCTGATCTCAGCGTATTTGAATGAAAAATATTTTTCAAATGGCAATGAATAGTGAAAGCTTTTACTAATATTTAATAGCACTGGCCAATCGAAAGCCTTTGACTACCAGAATTCAAATGCAGTTTTTGAAAAACCCAAAAATAATTCAAAACAAACTCTGCGTCTGGTAGTCGATTGGCCAGTCTGCTTTAGTTATGCCAAAAAAAAAGATGTTTCGTTTTGGATTACATTTTCCTACCGCTCCCCTTTCCCCCTATACTCTTTTTACACAAGCGAATTTGAATGTACCTCACTGCCGCTATTTCTAAGCCGGTGTCCCCTACTAACGTTAAAAAAAAACAAGCAGGAACAACAGTCTGTCTGGTCGCGCATCCGTAGACATTTAGTATTTCCTCAATAACTTTTCTCATACTGGGACTATCATATTATTTAAAGCACATTCTTACTCTAAGCTGTACAACCATATAATTTTTATGGTCAGTTTCATATTGGTGTAGATTTTCAATTTTTGTCATAGTCAATCGTCAAATAAAAATTGCACAAGACGGCCATCTTCCCCTCTCTCGCTAGCATGCATTTTTTCAAAAAACTAACTTGTTTTAGTTACGTCAGAAATGCTAACGCAAGGAGAAATAAATATGTCTGCGTGTTTTTCCTCGGCTGGCTTTTCCGCAGTGTGAATATATGCATGGCAGAATGTGTCAAGCGAAGCGGGTATGTGCGCGGCGGGTTAAGAATTGGCGTTAATAATTTGTATTTTATATTGTTACACTACCAAATTTGTAAGGATTACTACTGATTACCAGCGTTAAAGTCAAAATACTACGTTAATTCAGACAGTAGTTTGGCGGCACCCTTCCGCAAAATCGTTAATTGTAAGTCTTGCCACAGTCTCTATCAAATCGGGCAAAATGTTAAAAATGTACGTCACAAGGAAAGCGAGTAGGTTTAAACGGGGGGAGCGGTTCTAAGCCGTTCCAATGCACTACATTCAGCGCTATGCTGGCGTGTGAGAGTATCACCGTCAGACACAATAGAGCTGTTTTATTTATTATCATTTTATGACTAAAAACTTACTGAAATGAGCGATTATTCTCGCAGATTTTACTACATATATAACCACGTACAGTTCAGATCAACTTGAAATCTTTAGTGTATCCATTTACTTGTACAACCGATATATCCAGAAAAAAATAGCACCCCATTATAATATGGTCACTCAGGCGAGTGTTATAGATACAATATTTCCTGACAAACCACGGATCAGAGTGGCAGGATAGTGTCGACATTGTAAATAATTTTTTACTATGGCAGTGTTGTTTCCACGCCATAAGCAGTTATTGCTCATGTATGTATTCCAGTTACTCTTTAAGTTCAGACATGTTTAGTTTCCAAAAAAAATTACTGTATTATAACTAGCTCACACATTGTAGCCCAGTTCATGATTGCTGACTTCTTTTAAAGCCAAGCAGTTCATATACGAGGGGCGTTCAGAAAGAATGCACCACATCGTTTTTCTCAGCTAATAATGAAGATAGAAGCATGACATTTTGCACACTTCAAATATGGCATGTGCCAATTGTGTGCAACAAATTGCACCGCAACCAGCCAAATTAAACGGCTGCCCTAAACCGTTGAAATGGAGCGTGTTAGCAGCTTGCGTTATAAGCAGCGAATTGTGATAGAATTTCTCGTTGCAGAGAAGGGAACTGTTGTGAACATTCACAAGCGTCTATGTGATGTGTATGGAAGTTTTGCAGTCAACAGGAGTACAGTCATTCGCTGGGTTCAGAGAATCAAAGAATCAGGAAGTAGAGATACGGAAATTGCTTGATCGGCCGCGCTGTGGACGTCCTGCCACAGCCACCAATGCAGAAATGTTGAAATGTGCTGAGGGCATTATTCTTACTGATAGGCGAATCACTACTCAACAATTGGCCTTACAGCTGTCAGTCAGCATTGGTAGTGCAAATGCAGTTATAAAAACGCTCGGATTTTCTAAGGTTTGCGCAAGATGGGTTCCTCAAAGTCTCACAAATGACCACCGATTGCAAAGGAAAGCAATTTCTTCTGAATTGTTGGAGCGTTTCAATGCTGATGGAAGAACTTTTTGGCTAAGATCGTTACAGGTGACGAAACCTATGTCATAGGAGCAGTGACATACGGGTCGATATGACGAAATAAAAAGAATAATGGACCGACTATATGGAGAAAAGGTACTCTCGATACGGGTTGCAAAAAGCCAAAAGATTCGAGAGACCAACCACTTCATACGGAACGAGATGACGACAAAAGTTCCTAAGATGAAGGCTGAACCAGAAGGGCGTCCCATCTAGTCAGAAGATAAGATCAAGAAAGAAAATGAAAGAACTGAAGACAAGAATCAGATAATAATCAAACCTGTTACAGCCGCTTGGTTCACGAACATGAAATACAACATCTTGAACCAAAAGACCCATATAATAGAAGGGGTAAGTCCGTTTTACTGATGCAGAGCGCTAGAGACGAAGGAAGGCTCAAGGTGACTTGGGTGTCAACTTATGATATTAAAGGCGAACGTCTGTCCCAAAGATTTCGGAGAGGGAGAACCCTATAAAATGAATGATAGTCAAAAGTGAGAAAGAATCGGTCAGACTGTGAAGCAAACTAAATTTTAAACCGGAGCTAAATAAAAGAATCGTTATCTTTTAAAAGAGACTGTGTCTTCGCTGTGTGCCTGTTGGGTTGAAACGTTTGATTCATTGGTCTAAAACGTCGAGGTTAAAAAAAATCTAGACTCTCCACCCACCCACCACTGTCCACCACAACAACGAACCACTATACGATCACCAAAACCACGGACCAAATATAGACTACGGGGTCCTGTGACAGGTAGTCCAGGATTCAGAACTTGCTGAGGTTAAGGCAGCATATATTAAAGGAAAGCTGTGACAGGTGGTGGTGAAGGGTTTGGTGCCGTGACCAGGATTCGAATCCGTCTGGATTGTCGCGGATACAAAAAGTAAACATCACGCTGGGACCTGAAACGCGAAACTGTCTGCACTCAAGAGCTCCTGAAACGTGAAACTGTCTGCAATCAAGAGATCCTGAAACGTGAAACTGTCTGCAATCAAGAGATCCTGAAACGTGAAACTGTCTACAATCAAGATATCATGAAACGTGAAATTGTCTACAGTCAAGAGATCCTGAAACGTGAAACTGTCTGCAATCAAGAGATCCTAAAACGTGAAACTGTATACAATCAACAGATCCTGAAACGTGAAATTGTCTACAGTCAAGATATCCTGAAACGTGAAACTGTCTGCAATCAAGAGATCCTGAAACATGAAACTGTATACAATCAAAAGATCATGAAACGTGAAATTGTCTACAGTCAAAAGATCCTGAAACGTGAAACTGTCTACAATCAAGAGATCCTGAAACGTGAAACTGTCTACAATCAAGAGATCCTGAAACGTAAAATTGTCTACAGTCAAGAGATCCTGAAACGTGAAACTGTCTACAATCAAGAAAGATTCCCGAAAACGTGAAACCTGCTTTGCAAATCAAAAAGACAAGCAAAGAATTCAAAGACATAGTAGCAAGGGCCTAACTCAAGGACTGACCAGTTAACTATACTTAGTTAAATTAGTTTTGTGTAACAAGATTTCCCTTCAGATAGACATTGTATATTTAAAGGAAAATTATTATATTGTTCACGGTAAAAAATGTAAAAGGTGGAGTGAGAAGTATTAGTAAGTAGGATTATCGACTAAAAGTTAGAAGAGTAGGAAGATTATATTGTTGGAAAATGGCGGAAGAACAAGGTTTGGACCCAAATACGCTGGCCTTGTTACATGTTACGAACGCCCTGGAAAGGTGGAGCATGGAAAACAGGCAGACTGGTTTGCGACAAAGCATCGAGACCTATAGAGGTGAAGCAGGGGGTTGTAAAAAGTGGATTGCAAAAATAGAGAAATATGCTTACTCCATAGGGGCCACCGAAGAAGAAAAGAAAAGATTGGCCTTTTTAACGAGTGACGATTTGTTAAATGATTTTTTGAGAAGAAGGTTTGAAGAGGAACCTCAGGAACCATGGGAAGAGTTGAAGAGGGGCTTGTTAAATAGATACGGGGAGTCGGTGGACCAACATTATCTTTGGGGATTGCTTAGGCAAGTAAAACAAGAGTCGGGGGAGTCAGTCCAGTTGTTCAGTGATAGATTAAACAATCTGGCAGAAGAGGTTTTTAGGGAACAGGATATACGGAGTCCGGATATTGAGGGGCAGTTGGTTGGAATTTTTATCGATACATTACATAAGGACAGAATGAGATTGCTTCTCTTGAGAAAGAATCCCAGAACCTTGAATGAGGCTATACAATGGGCCTTGTCGGAAAAAAACTTGATGAAGAGGTTCCAGCTAAGGTCAGGGAACAACCATGAAGAAACAAATTGGAAGGGAAATGAAGGTCAGTGGACTGGACAGGCAGTTGGCGATGGACCAAGAGGAAGGGATTATCTTGGCCACCAGCGCAGGCAGTACGGAGATGGCAATGACAGAGAACCCGGGAGAGGAATCATACAGATGGCAGAGGAGAAACAATGTTATTTGTGTAATGCCAAAGGACATTTAGCTGCTGTGTGTAAGAAGCGAAGAATGGAGAGTCATACCGGACAACGAAGTGAGTTGAGGGAAGACAGAAATCATAGGAAAATAAGTGAGAGAGCTGCTCCGGTGGGGTTCAGACAAGTCTTAAGAGGTATTGAATACAGACATGGAGGGGTTGTAGATGAAGAGTACAACCACAGGTCTACATACAGAGGTAGAAATCTAGAATGGGACTTCAGGAGAGAAAATGTTCCGCCTAGAATAGATAGATGGGGACCTGAAGAGAGAGGAAGATTAGTTAGACAGAGAATGGGAGAATTTGTCCCGAGAAGACTTCAGCGGACTCATCGGGAAAACTTTGCTCCGCAGGGCCTCGTTAGACGACATAGAAGTATGGATATAGGAAGAATTTGTGGAAATAGAACCAGGTTTATGAACAGACGATTGGATAGAAATAGGAAAGTTAGAGAAAACGATTTTCGTAAACGTAGATTACCAAGGGAAGATAACGGACCTAGAATTATTTACAAGGGCAGAGTGTGCAACGTTTCGGAAGCACCTAGACACTGGGAAGGCTTAAGTAAGAGACGCAATAGAATAGCGGTACGGAATTTTCTGCAAGAAATAAAAGGTGGAAGGTGTTTCGAAGTAAATGATTTTAATGTGAGGACAGAAAATGGACACTGTGCCAAGATACAACTGTGTACAAAGGAAGGAACAACGAACAGTAAGATTAAAAATGGAGCGGAAATCAATTGTACAAGAGAGAGACCAAAGTTGAACTTGAAGAGAAAACTTGATGATAATAAGATTAAGGTAGAAAAGAAAACAAACACTGTTGCAACTCAGACAGAAGGGAAGGACTTAGTGTTTGAACTTATTAATAAACAGAATAACAAAAGATGTAAACATAACGCATAGGAAAGAACCAAACTAAGGAGAGCTACACTAGTAACGACGCCGGATATTAGTAATGAAGAAGAGAATCCAGAGGACGATTCAATAATGGAAAACCCTTTTAGTAACCTAAATACTAGAGTAGGAATGGAAACGGGTAGGAATAAAGCCACAACAAAATCAGAAAGAGAAAAGAGAAAGGAAGATATAGAGCGACAAATTAGTGAGTGGGAGATCGATGGAAGGAGATGTAAGTCTGTTACGCTGAGGAACGGGGAGAAGTCAGATGGGAAGGAAGGACCAGCAAGGCTAGATGATTGGGAGAGTGAGGACGATATTCCGTTGATGGAATATAAGAGGAAATTTCTGACAGATGATTGGGAGAGTGAGGACGATATTTCGTTGGCGGAATATAAGAGATTTCTGACGGATAAGGAAGAGATGAATGAGGACACGGAGCCAGAAGGGATCACAGTTAACTAGAAACGACAGAGAGATCCTCAGGTTTGGAGAATCAGTCAGGAAGGACCTCAGAAACACAGTAAGTGCTGGGCGTTACAGGTATCAAGGGGAATAATGACAAGTCTGATGTATCGTCTGTATCGTCGGATGATTCAACAGATCATGTAAGACATCTCAAAAGATTGAGATATGAAAACCAGTCGGAGACGAGGCAAGAAAGGGAGAATAAGGGCAGAGATTCCAAGATGTCCACAATGGAAGAGATAACTGCATTGTGTGCAAAGATCGAGAAGGAGAATGAGGAATTAGAAACGAGAAAGAACCAGATGGAAGTAGCTAAGGATATCAGGAAAACAAGCAAAAGTCGATGTAACGACGGAATTGAGAAGGATGAAGTTAAGAGGAACTCAAGAAATAATAGTAGGAGAAAGAACGGGGAAGAGATAGCAGCACATTACCCATATATCCACAAAGAGAATAGGGAACGAGAAGTAGAGAAGGGAGTACAGAGAGTTAACAGTGGTTTAGAAGGGAAGAAGAAAATTATCAAGGTAGCTAAGACAAGAATAGAGGAGATGAAGGAAGCACTAAAAGACGAATTGAAGGGAGCTTAACCCGACACAGTAGCATTAGACTATGTACAGAGATTACTAGAGGGAAAGTTTGATACAGACTATCGGGAAGAATAGAGGAAATCCGCAGGCTTGTAATGAGAGTGATGGAGGAACTTAATTACTGGGGAATCAAAATAGTGGAAAGAGACGTGTTTTCGAATTCGACGTTAATTTATTCAGACAGTGTATCGTCAGATGAAGTAGATAAGTGGGTATTCACAGAGGATGAGGAACTAGACGAAAATGTAGGAAATAGGAATAAAAAGAGTCACCTGAGGAAGGTATGGCCTATGAAGAGGTGCAAAATAGTAGAAGAATTGAGAAAAGGAGTGGGAGAAGAGGTGAGTGAGACGAGCAAGAAAATGATTAAAGTGGACGAACCAAATATAGAGGAGTTAAAGAAGGTGATAGAAGCCATCATAGGACGACCTGATTTTAAGTTATCAAGAAGTAGGGTATGGAGATTGTTAGAGGGAAGGTATCATACACACTTTCCAGAAGCAAGAGATGAAATAGATATGGTTCTAACGAAAATGTTAGATGACGAGAACAAGGAGAGACGACAGAGAAGGATAGAGCAAGCAAATCGTGAACGAAGTCAGAAGAGAAATAAAGGAGGAAGCAGTTATAGAAGTTGCTAAACAGATTTCGTAGAAAAGAGATAGGGACAAGGAAGCCACTGTAGCAGAAATAGTGAAGTTTATGAGTAAGAAGTAGAGAGGCTGTGAGGATGAGAAGGTTGAAACCCTAATGAAATTAAGGTAGGGTTAGGGTCATGAAAAATGACGAGGATATATAGTGAGAAGAAGAAGAGGCCATAAGAGAAGGCTAAATTAAGAGTGATCTGAGAAATCAGACGCAAATGTCTGAAGGGCATAGGAGATGGCGAATAAAAGAATGGTTAAGATAATCATGAGAACACTGAGAAGTCACAGAGGAATGACAAACCTAGAGGGTAAGGTAGAATTGTGGAGAGATAGTTCCAGAGGAGGGAACGAGATTAAAGAGGTAGTGTGTAGTACAGAGATATTGAGGCGATTGCTAAGGTCTTGGGGAGACTTGTGAGGAGATAGGCTTCTCCGAAACCTAGAGGGTAAGGTAGAATTGTGAAGAGATAGTTCCAGAGGAGGGAACGAGATTAATGAGGTAGTGTGGAGCAAAGATATGTTGCGGCAATTGCTAAGGTCTTGTGGAGACTTGTGAGGAGATAGGCTTCTCCGAAACCTAGAGGGTAAGGTAGAATTATGAGAAGAGTATAGGGAACGAAATGAGATAGCAAGAAGGAGTAAGAAGAGAAAGGGACAGGAGAGAATCCTGAGGGCCGCACATAGCAGTTGTAAGTACAGGATGAAAGCGATGGCTAATTCTTGTATAGGGGCATATAGAGTCCAAACGGACTTATATGCGTGAGTTGAGTGGAAAAAACGATAATGCACATATAGCAGAACAAGGAGTGAGAACATAGATGCAGTAGTGGGATGATAGGAAAGTGACTATAGAAGTAAGGGGCGACTATAGAAGCAAGGAGCAAGACAAAGGGAAGGTCTTGAACTTGTGTTATTAGTAGAAATACAAGTAGTTAGCAGAAACGAGTATAAGTTGAGGGGCTGAACTGGTTATGGCTAGAAACGAGAGTAGGGTGAGGGCTGAGCTATAATTGAGTGTCAAATTGTATATTAAATGAAGAGGATAATCTTGTTGTAAATTATAGGTTAAAGGAATAATTAAGAAGTTAACTATGTTATTATTTAAGTATTAGAAGTTGTAAAGAATTAGTTCATTATAGTTAGTTATGAGTGGTTGGAGGAAAAGGAATGTATGGATCTGTGAGAGCTATATAGGGCCGGAGAAGAATGATGCTTTAGACATTTTTTTTAGGGACCCTGGGGTGTATGTCACAGGAGCAGTGACATACGGGTCGATATGACGAAATAAAAAGAATAATGGAACGACTATATGGAGAAAAGGTACTCTCGATACGGGTTGCGAAAAGGCAAATGATTCGAGAGACCAACCACGTCATACGGAACGAGATGACGACAGAAGTTCCTAAGATGAAGGCTGAAGGGCGTCCCATCTAGTCAGAAGATAAGATCAAGAAAGAAAATGAAAGAACTGAGGACAAGAATCAGATAATAATCAAACCTGCTACAGCCGCTTGGTTCACGAACATGAAATACAACATCTTGAACCAAAAGACCCATAATAGAAGGGGTAAGTCCGTTTTACTGATGCAGAGCGCTAGAGACGAAGGAAGGCTCAAGGTGACTTGGGCGTCAACTTATGATATTAAAGACGAACGTCTGTCCCAAAGATTTCGGAGAGGGAGAACCCTATAAAATGAATGATAGTCAAAAGTGAGAAAGAATCGGTCAGACTGTGAAGCGAACTAAATTTTAAACCGGAGCTAAATAAAAGAATCGTTATCTTTTAAAAGAGACTGTGTCTTCGCTGTGTGCCTGTTGGGTTGAAACGTTTGATTCATTGGTCTAAAACGTTGAGGTTAAAAAAACTAGACTCTCCACCTGTCACGGAGTGCTTTGAGGATATTTTGTATGTGTGAGTGTTCCCATGCTCCAGCGGGAGTTTATCAGTCATGTGAGTTGTTGGGAGCTGGGAATGCGTGCATTGTAATGATTTAGCTACAAGCAGGGTTGTGAGCATTGCTTGAGACAAGCTGTTAGCTTTTGTGATGCGTGAATGAAGATCAGTGGAGCGTGAAAGGGTTTCACGGGTTTTAGTGAATACGCATGAAAAAGGCAGTCAGCGGGAGGAGTGTGTTGGTTGGAGACGTGTGTTGGGTCAGTAGAGAGAGAGAGAGAGCAGACAGTAGACAGGAGACAGCGTAGAGCGTAGAGAAGAGAAAGGTGGATGTCTATAGTAGGGAGTGAGTAGAGGGCCGGAGTTGTGTTGTAGACGTTGCAGTAGTTATTCATGGAGTAGCCTATTTGTGGCTGTAGTTATTCCGAGAAGCAGAGTGTGTGCGGATACTCGGGATTGGTGATGTATCTAATATTTGTAATAGCCCTACGTCCATTGTGATTTATTTGTGAATCTAATACATTGTTGGAGATTGACAGAGCTGTTGGAGTTAGTACTTTATTCCTAGACAGTGAGCTATACGAGCGGTGTATAAGTGTTGTCTAACTTACATCCACCCACATACACCCTACTCGTCACATTGGGGGCTCGTTCGGGATTTGAACCCGTGACCTCTCGCAACTGATACTTCAGTATTAAATTAAATTTCACCCCAACGAGAAGATACATCGTTCCCAAAACAGCTGGGTCAACCAGAAACTAACATTGAGAGGCATATTAAATCAGCAAAGGAATGGGGTGAACGTAAGATGAATATTCAGGAAAGAGCAGTAAATGAAACAAAGGGGAACTTTACTTTGCCAGAAGAAAGTGAATGTTATGGATCTGTCAAATATCCTGAGACAGACCGGATGAAAGAAGAGCGCAGAAAGCTGATGGAGAAGTATCGCAAAGTAGGTCGTGGTGCTCGTATACCACATCAGAAACATTACATAAGAGAAACCAGTGGCTTAAGAGATTCAAGACACTTTAGAGGAAGCCGCATGAGTAGTAATGATTACTGTGGTAATTTTCAAAGTAAACGTTGCATTGGATTTAGAAACAGGTACAGAGGACAAGATATAAACAGAGGATTTTGTTCCAGCAGACCAAGCGATAGTGAACAAAAAGCTGGAGAAATATACAGAGGTAGTTTCAGAAGAGATTGCTGTTGGGCAGACAAAAGAGAGAGTAACCATCTTTACAGTACAGCACGTCGTAGATGGAATAATGGTGGTGAGAGCTATTGTTGCAGCTTTGATAGTAGCCGAGGATGTCGTCATCCTAAATGGAGCAGCTACCCTGAAGAATATGACCAAGGCTGAGATAAATATGATGCCAGAAAGGGCCTCTGATAATATAATTTTGAAATTACAGAGCCCGAAAACTAACATCACTAACTCAGAAGGGAAGGCATAATAGAGTGATCTGTACAAATAAGTGTCAAAAGTGACTTAGATAAAATTTGAAAATATTTTTGCAACTAGTCAACTTTTGTTGCTTCCTGATTTAGACAATATTTTCTTTCTCAGAGCAGATGCTTCAGCATTGATCATAGGGAGTTGCAACGAGTTTTTTTCAGTCTGCCAAGTCACCAAGCAGCTGAACATTAACCTTACAACAATTTGATGTAGGACAAGATACCAGACGAGAGAAATTTTAATTATGATAAAGCATGTTTACTTATAGTTATATTTGTATACGTTTGATGACTTTACATGAAGTTTGTAGATTATGCGTGCATTTCTTTGATATGAAAATGAATTTCGTTTAACTTTAAAAATATTGAATGTGATTATCGCTAGAATAATTTTTATGCTATTAGTGTGAGTTGATGTATTTTCTATGTAAACATTATTTACTTTGATAGTGTATGTTAAGTTTGATGATGTATACGACTCCCATCTCTGTCTTCACGGTGAAAAACCCCGGTATTTCACGTGGGGAAATGGGTGGATGTCACGGAGTGCTTTGAGGGTATTTTGCATGTGTGAGTGTTCCCATGCTCCAGCGGGAGTTTATCAGTCATGTGAGTTGTTGGGAGCTGGGAATGCGTGCATTGTAATGATTTAGCTACAAGCAGGGTTGTGAGCATTGCTTGAGACAAGCTGTTAGCTTTTGTGATGCGTGAATGAAGATCAGTGGAGCGTGAAAGGGTTTCACGGGTTTTAGTGAATACGCATGAAAGGGGCAGTCAGCGGGAGGAGTGTGTTGGTTGGAGACGTGTGTTGGGTCAGTAGAGAGAGAGAGAGCAGACAGTAGACAGGAGACAGCGTAGAGCGTAGAGAAGAGAAAGGTGGATGTCTATAGTAGGGCGTGAGTAGAGGGCCGGAGTTGTGTTGTAGACGTTGCAGTAGTTATTCATGGAGTAGCCTATTTGTGGCTGTAGTTATTCCGAGAAGCAGAGTGTGTGCGGATACTCGGGATTAGTGATGTATCTAATATTTGTAATGGCCCTACGTCCATTGTGATTTATTTGTGAATCTAATACATTGTTGGAGATTGACAGAGTTGTTGGAGTTAGTACTTTATTCCTAGACAGTGAGCTATACGAGTGGTGTATAAGTGTTGTCTAACTTACATCCACCCACATACACCCTACTCGTCACACCACCCACCCACCACTGTCCACCACAACAACGAACCACTATACGATCACAACGAACCACTATACGATCACCCAAACCACGGGCCAAACATAGACTACGGGGTCCTGTGACAGGTAGTCCAGGATTCAGAACTTGCTGAGGTTAAGGCAGCATATATAAAAGGAAAGCTGTGACACCTGGGCACATCATTTTGAACCTGAGACAAAAAGACAGTCAATGGAGTGGCATCATCAGCAATCACCACGAAGAAAGAAATTCAAGACAATTCCTTCAGCTGGAAAAGTCATGATCACTGTCTTTTGGGACATTGAAGGTGTGATTCTTGTGGACGTTATGCCAAGAGGAGAGACAATCAATTCGCAAGCTTACATTAAGACATTGAAAAAACTCAATAAAAGTTTTCGCAGAGTTCGGCCGCACAAGAATCCAGCAGACCTGTATCTCCTTCACGACAATGCGCAACCTCACACAAGACTGGCAACACGGGAAGCAATCACCAAATTAGGTTGGACTGTACTACCCCATCCACCCTAAAGTCCCAATTTGGCACCCTCTGATTTTCATCTATTTGGTCCACTTAAAGATGCACTCCGTGGGACAAGGTTTGAAGATGATGAAGGAGTGATTCATGCAGCGAAGAAATGGCTACATGATCAAGACAAAATCTGGTACGGGCTAGGAATACATGCTCTTGTTTCGCGCTGGCATAAAGCCGTACAAGTTGATGGGGATTATGTTGAATTATACCGATGTTTACAAGACATATCCATGTATATTGTGCATAAATTTCATGCTTTTTGAATAAACAGCTCCTGAGAAAAACGATGTGGTGCATTACTTTCTGAACGCCCCTCGTATGATAGGTGTATGTTACCTTAGTGAAAGAGACTGTTACAATTGTTCACCTTCTATAATTAGTTAAGGCTTTGTTATACAGTTGGTTTGTTTATATTGTAATGATTTTATGCAGGTATCCACTAATGTATATATTCATGCGCCATACATCTACGAGAGCGTTGTATACCTACGAGAGCTTCTGTTTAGCAAACATATTCGTGTAGCGAATATTTTAGGGGGTTTTTTTTAGCAGAAGATTTTTTGTTAACATTGTTTTTTTGGGGGGTAATAAATGTTAGGGTCTTAGAATTTTTTTTTTTTTTATAGAACGCAAATGTCTCCCTACGGGATACATTTGTGTGGCCCGGGACCTATATTTGACAGTGAGGCCTTTTACCCCAGCATTATCCGAGCCAATGAAATAAGTTCATACATTTTTGGTAGCACCAATCAAAACCATCGATGGTGACAAGAACTCACAACACCGTCGAACTAACTAAAAGTTAATCGTAAGGAGAGTTGCAGATAGCAGGCCTCGGCGAAGGTTGTGTTTGTGCCTGTGAGTTGTTGAGCAGCGATGTTTGAGCAGTCTCATATACGCAGAACCACAAAGGCATTTCTACGCTTTAATTCTTTAAGTTCTTCAGAATGAAGTTAGGTTGTGTTAAAGTTTAATGCTATCATTCATACAACAGAATAAAAGCAGTCGCTGTATTTTGAACTAGAAGCAAAGACTGTGTAAAATAGTAACTCAAGTAAGAACATCTTGATTTCTTTCAGTCCCCAGCTAGAATTGATTTTATTAGGGGAAGAAAACCAAGAAACGGCTATAAATCACTTGAAAGTTCAGAAGCTGAAGAAAATATCACATTTACGTATTGAAAATAAAAGGCTTAACTTCTTTTACTGAAAGTTATGAAAGCGAAGGTCAAAGTAACCTAGGTCGTGAACCACATGGGATTTTATTGTATCTCACACGATTACGTAGAAAGATAAGGAAAATACGGATACATGCAGAAACCTACCTTCAAAATGAAAGAAACTGATTTGATTCCAGCTTTATTTGTTTATTATGTATTCTGTAAATAAACTATGATATTTGACTCGGCTGAGTTATGCAGATTTTGTCGAGTTGAATTCAAAGTTACAACTCTGTTAGTGAGTACACCACTATAGCACCTTATAACTATCGAGAGAAGAACGAACCTGTCGTACCTCTACAAGAATAAACACCTCCGGCTCTAGCCGACGGCTAGTAACTAACTTGCTAGATATAAAGAAGCAGTCATATATATATGTACTATTAATTGGAGCCGTGACTACCTCACGGTCACACAGTGAATTATCTCTATTTGGTTCGCAGTTGAGAATTTGGTTGTATTCAAGTTCCTACCTTGGGTATGTTGATGTTGGGGTCATTTCACAATATTTAAGATAATCAAATAACATGTCATCTGAGAAATAATCCTCAGACATTACCCACCATGATCATTACTACCACTAAATATAAAACGCACGAGCCAAACATACGAACCTGTGACACTGTAACAGAAGGTAATTCAACTGATTCCTCATGGTGGTGGCAGTGCCTACAGTTTGGTTCACGTAGTGGGTCTATTCTATTTAAATGTTTGTTGACGGGGCCATGGCCTGTTCTCAGCTGGAAAATTAGACTCTGATCTCTTCTTTTCAGTTGTTTAACTGGATCTTGAGGGTTTGGTTTAGCTTGATGTTTGAAGAATGCCAAATGGTGTAGCCATTCTTGCCTATAATTGTTTCTCAGGATCTGTTGGCAGGTTTGCAGTGTGGTACTTGATGGGAACTGGCGTAGTACTGCTCCACTTTTGGATAGTTTATCGGCTTTTTCGTTTCCTTGGACTTCGACATGCACAGTGATCCACTGGAGTGTAACTTCGACGTAATAGGAAGTGAATAGTTGGTCAATTAATCTACAGATGTTATTAACATCAGAAGACATTTTGCTCTCTAGGGCTTGAAGTGCTGATTTTGAGTCTGAGAATATAACGATATCCTCAGGTGGAGTGATGCCACTTTCAAAGTCTGAGATTATCCGGCACAACGCTTTTTCTAGTGCTGTTATTTCTGCATCATAGCTGGAACAAATTTCTCCGCAAGGGCCAAAGATGCAAGGGTGGTCTTCTGGGTGCAGGTTGGGGTATTTTAGCACTGCGCCATATCCAGCATTGGTGGTAGCTTCAGATGCAGATACAGCTGTGTAGACATGGATGATATCTTGTAGATATGATTCTATAGTTTCTAAGGCGATGGTTTCCAGTAGTGGTGCTAGGGTGTTCTTACCTGCTGAGGAGTTCAGTTCTTACTGTAGGAGTAGTTGCCTGCCAACAAGGTGGTTCATTATTGATAGTTACCATTGGTTTTCTAACTGCTGGTAGGCGGTGTTTGATGATAGCTTCTTCTGCATTTTTAAGAAAAGATGTCTTTTGTATTCTGTGTTTTTGGTGCCAGTGCTCTATCATTTTCCTATTCTCCTCCTTTGTGTCCATTCTCAGATACCTTTTGTATGTTTCCACAGCTGAGCGTTCTCTTCTTAGGTTTAAAGGTTCAGTATTGGTGTTCATTTCGCATGCATCTGTCGGCGTTGTCTTCATGGCACCACTTATAAACAGTAGAGCGTGATATTGGACTTTGTCTAGAAAACAAGGAAGTAAAAAAAAGAAAATTTAAAAAATAAGAATAATAATACGACAATGCATTAGTTTTAGCTTCAACAAAGTGGGGGTCGTCCACATATGACGTCACAAAGTAAAGGAGGAAGGGTGGTCTACATTTTTTGACGTTGTGACAATAGGGGGAGGGGGTTTGGGAAAATGGGACGTCACACTAGCTTTCATAAATGATGTTCCTACTTTTATTAACTTTCATCCGCAATAGTTAACTTTTATCCGCAATAGTTAACTATTATCCGCAATAGTTAACCTTTATCTGCAATCTTCTTCTTCTTTGATCATTAGCCACCGACCGTCAAAGCAGTCAGTGACCATCACGCCTGGTGTCGTCTTGTAGGGCAGCAACAAATTGATTCCACTTTGCTCGGTCGGTGGCCATCCTTCGTACAGTGCCCCAACTCTGGTTCATTCTTTGCATCTCAGCCTCCACAGTTCTCCGCCAAGTTGTTTTTGGTCGACCTCTCGTTTTCCTTCCGGGGTCCATAGCATAGCTGTTCTTGTGATGGCATTGGGATCTCTTATGATGACATGGCCAACCCAACTCCAGCGCCAGCCAGCTATGATGGTGTGCATGTCCTCTTGCTTGCTCCGAGTAAGCAGATCTTGGTTCGTGATGGTATTCGGCCAAAAGATTCGGAGAATTTTTCTTAGGCAGGTTGTGTGAAAAGAGGACAATTTCGACATTTCCGTCCCTGTTACTCTCCAGCATTCCGCACCATAGAGAAGCACAGAAAGCACACAGCTCTGATATAATCTTAATGTTGTGCTTGTGTTGTACCGAGAGGACTTCCAGATGTTGTTTAGACTATAAAAGGCTGTTCTTGCTTTGTTCCTTCTGTTGTTGGTGTCTTTGCTTGCTCCGCCATCTGGTGTTACTATGCATCCTAGATATGTGAAGGTGTCTGTTTGTTCCAGTTGTTGATTCCAGTTGTCTGTTCCAGTTGTTGATATAATGTTCTTGAGAGTAAATATATGATCTGCACATCTTCTGTTCTTTCTAAATCCTGCTTGTTCTTTCCTCAGTTTGTGGTCTACTGCTTTTGAAATTCTCTGTATAACTATCCTGCCTAATATTTTGCTGGGAACTGAGAGGAGTGGTTCCTCTCCAATTATTGCAGTCTGCAAGGTCTCCCTTCTTGGGCAGTTTGACAATTATTCATTTGATCCACTCCGTTGCTGTTGTTCCCGTTTTCCCGACTTGTGCAAATAGTGGTTCTAGTAGTTCTGCTGCTAGCTCAGGGTCTGTCTTAAATAGCTCTGCATTTAAGTTATCGTGGCCAGGCGCTTTTACATTCTTTAACCCTTTGATTGCTGTGCTGATTTCGTCCTTTCGTTGAATGTCTGTATTAACATCTAGATTGTTATCAGCCTCAGGAACATTCAATTGTGTCTCTGGTGGTTCCTTCTTCAGAGTTTATCTGAAATGCTCTGTCCATCTTGTTTCCTGTCCCTCTGCTGTCGTGATGAGATTTCCTTGCTTATCTTTTACTAATGTAATATTGTTTGCACCTCGTTTTCCGCTGATGATTTTAGTTATTTTGTATACTGTGCTGCCTCTTCTGCCTGTCTTACAAGATCGGCTAGGAAATTCCTTTTGTTGGTTTGGGTTTGGCGTTTATCTTCCTTGTCCAGCTGACTGTACTATTCGCTATATAGTTGCTTTAACCTATGGGACTTCGCTTCTGTTTTCTTTCTTTTCATTTCCTTTCTCTTCGTTATGGTGTTTAATGTTTTTGGTGTTATCCAGTCTTGCTTCTTCGTGTCTTGGAATCCCAGGCATGATTTGCTGCTTTCCTTATTTATTGTTAAAATGGTGTTGAATTTCTGGTCTATATCATCAGACGATGTCTTTTCCTGACTTTTGGCAATTTGATAACGTTTCTTTATATCAGCCGCAAAAGCTTTTCTGGTAAGGGGGTCATTCAATTTGCTGATGTCAAACCTTTTCTGTGTATTAACAGTTGGTCTAGCAGTTTTGATTTTCACCTTTAGTTTTGCTACGACTAAATGGTGGTCACTTCCCACATCTGCACCTCTTCTTAACTTCACATCTTGTAATGCATGTCTCCATCTACCATTAATCATCATGTGGTCTATCTGGTTTCTGTCCCGGCCATTTGGTGATTCCCATGTTAATTTGTGAATTTCCTTGAGTGGGAAAAGTGTTCCTCCAATGACCAGGTAGTTAATGCTACAGAAACTTATTAGCTTATCCCCATTTTCGTTTGCTGTTCCGCTGCCGCATTTCCCCATTTCTCTTTTATTATATGTATTGTGTGTTCCAACTTTCGCATTGAGGTCTCCCATTACTACGATAAGATCGTATCTCGGTGTGTCTGCCATTTCTGTTTGCAGTTGTTGATAGAATTCATCCTTGACCTCTTCATCGCTGTCATTCGTTGGTGCGTAGTATTGTATGATTGTAGTGTTGGTGAATCTCCCTCTCAATCGTATTCTTATCATTCCAGTAATGACCTTTCTATTCCCTTCTGTAGAATGATGGCTACACCTTCATTGTGCTGACCATGCTCTCTTCTAGAGTAAAGTACTGTTTCTCCTGTTGCTGTTTTAATAGTTAACTTTTATCCGCAATAGTTAAAAACTCCTTTATGGGCGACGTATATTAATATTATGATCTCAGCTGAAATATCGGTTAACTGTGATAACCTTTACTGGTTTAAATTATATTTTTAATAATATATTTCTTTTTTTTTTTTTTTGAATAATGTAATACATATCTTAAAAAACAAACTGCACACTAAATAATTATCCTGCGTAAAATTAAATTTTTTTAAAAATTAATAAGTTTTCACCATCGCGACAACAGACTGATGAGATAAAGATACAAGCGTTTAGCTAGTTGAATCAACTGTGTGTGCGTGTGCGTGTCTGCAAGCGTCCGTGTGTGGGTAAAAAAAAGGAAAAGGGGGGGGGGGGATAAAATGGAAATACTTTTATTTGAGTACTAATGTTCGGCCCTGTCTCGTGCTGGGGCACAGCACATGAAATAGAAGATCTTTATAAAAGCTAGATTAATGAATCACTAGTTTACTTAAAAAGATTATTTTGTCTGAACTAGTTAACTCACAGTTAACAATGTTGCTAACGAACTGGCTCTTCTGTACATAACCGTAATCAGATGCAAGATAAAATACAAATACTTGAGAGGTCACAGTTAGTGGATGAGGTCACAGTTAGTGGATGAGAGGTCAGTTAGTCGATGAAAGGTCACAGTTAGTGCATGAGAGGTCACAGTTAGTGGATGAAAGGTCAGTTAGTGGATGAGAGGTCACAGTTAGTGGATCTGAAGATACACAGGGAGAAAACAATGATGATGACAGTAAATGCAGGAAACGATAACAATTTCCACTTGAAGAAACATCACAACAACAAGATGTAGAATCATACAAATACATTGGCTACAATATAGACAGTTGGAGTAACAGAATATGACATCAAAATAATAATAACGAAGGCTAGAGGCGCTTTCCTTGGATCGGGAAATATTTGGACATTAAAGAAATCAACACAAAAATCTGAATCTTCAATTTAAATGTCGTCAATTTTATGGTATGGCTCTCAACATGGACAACTACAAAAACAACAATCAGAAAGCGTCAGACTTTCACTTTCATAAAGTGGGTTTAAACAAACAAGGTAGTCACATAGCAGATACTGCCGTAGAGGTGTAAGAGTTAGAGACTTCAAACTAATAGGTTGAGATTCGAGAGGTGGGGGAGCCACGGTAGCGCAGTGGTTAGTGCACTAGCTTCCTAGCTCAGTGGTCCATGGTTTAATCCCCAGTTGAGGCGGGAATTTTTAGACTGCAAACGGCTCCGGCGTCGACCCAGCCTCATGAATTGGGTACCACAGCAACTCTGGGAAGGTTAAGGTGGCCGGCGTGATGCCAACCACATCACCCTTAGTGTGCCGTATGGTCAAGAAAGTATAGGCCTAACACCATATTCCCAATAAGCCTCCATCAATGGGGCGTGTGTGTGTGTATAGGGATCCTTGACCTTTACCTTAGTCCAGAGGTGGGGTAACCAGTTCCCCTTCTGGTTACCTTGACCTTTCCTAACCTAAGAGCAGAATCAGGTATCCATGTACAGTTGGGTAGACTGTGGCCTGACGTCACTGTGTTTCCAATCCGCTACCTTCGCCGCGAGTATCGTGCCCTCTAACCACGGACGCGCTCTCATGAATGGGTGTTTGTATAAAACAGAAAGATTGTAGTGGTTAGACAGGATCACTAATGTGGATCTTATGTCAGGAATCAGGCAAGTGCCAAAATACCAAGACATGAGAAGATGAATAGGACACACGTTGAACAACTTGCTCATAACTTGACCAGGCAGTCCTTGTTCTGAAATGGCAGGGGGTAAGAGAGGCATAGGAAGACCAAGGAATACACGGAGAAGAGAACTGAAGACAGGCATGAAGCGGATGAAGAAGATATGGAAAGACCTTGAGCAGACGGCACAAGGCGAGACGACGTGGCATAAAGCACGTGCTCTCTTTAGGGATTTGAAAGGTGATGATTAGTTAACTAACTTTCCATTATGTTCTTTCTTTTCAGTATTACAACAAAAATAGGGAGACAAGAAAATGGGGGGAGGGGTGAGTAAGTGATTTTGACCTCACGTATGGAAAGGTTTCTGTGACGAACAAACGAACTTTATTTTCGAAGGGTTAAGAATTGGGCGCGCAGGCCCGTCTTACATTCTGCCCTTCCACTCTCATTTCTCTTGCATACTATATCCTTTCATTCCCACATGATACTTTAAGCATTAATTTAAAGGCATGCAACATTATAAAGTTAACATAACAGCATTCATTTACAATATGCAATCATAATAAAAAATGAGTAGGTTTGTTCTTTTGAAACAAACAAGATAGTAATTGGGGAAAAAAAAGTAATTGTCACAGTATAAATATTATAAAATATGAAGTTGGTCACGCTGTAGATACTAATTTAAAACCCGTTTGGTCATGTGACCTGTACGGAAGTTGCGCCCGAATTCTGGCGGGAAAAGGCAGTTTAGTTTCTGGCTACCGACCGGAGTGGTCGATGTGTTGTTCCCTTTCAGCATTTTGCTGGGATTATATTGGATGCCATAATTGTTCATTGAGGATGCTTGTCATTTATTCTTGTGGTCAAGATTAGTTTTCATATTTCTAGAACCGTGGTGTAGTTCTAGCAGCATTTTTCATAGTCCATTGATGAGAAGTCATTTTTGTATTTAAATATGGCTTTGTTAGATAGCAGGACTTAGCCGGTGAGCGAAAGTCATGATGTGCTTACTCAGTATGACATACCCGCGAGTTTTTGATAATGATAGATTGAGTTGGTGATTATTGTACGTGATTTTGGCATTTCTGTTGCATTGTATTGCTGATGTATTTCTAGCCGTGTGTGGCTTCATTGTGTGTGCATAGTTATTAAATGGAACTTAACCTGTTACAGGTGTTATGGTGAGTTTATGTCAGCTATTGTGTGCTGTGGTCATACCTGTAGATAGTGAGCCTAAGTCTATATATTTGCCATGTGTTAACCTGTTAAATCCACAGTACAAATAGGGTTTGATCCGACAGCACAAGTAGTCTTGTGTGTTTTCTGACAGCTGCGGGCTCGTCCATTCTTTTGGCCGTGGGGGCCTGTATTTTGTAATATTAATTCCCAGCTAGCTGACATCTGAATGGCGTGTCTATTTTATAGGCCGTGGGGCCAGTGGTTTTGAAGTATCTTATAATATTTGATAGCAAGGCCGTAGAGCCTGTGTTTGCTATAGTCAGGCCATTAAGAATTGTACACACAGAGTATTAGGAATTGGCAGCCGTGTTGGCGACTTCCTAGTTAGTATCAACTCACGGGAGTGAGTTATTTTTGATCGTCCAGTAGAAAGTCAGTGTGTTTGTCAGTCAGTGTAGTGTACTGTTTACGGTTGTTTGACCTGACCTCGATTACGATAGCTTACCTATTTACAGCGTCTCAGTAGTGATGGCTATTTTTCAGTGAATAAATATTTTTCAGTCTGTCGTCGTTAAAGTATTGTACATTTGAGTTTCAAGTTGTTTGCACTGTGAAGTTTCCAGTTCTAGGTACGAGTGTGTTGAAGTGATAGGCTAGGGTTGCAGCGTGCGTCAGGCAGGTCAGTTTGGTGTATCTCTAAGTCCTATTGGTGGTTGGTGACAGTGATCCAGGTGAAGCAGCGGAGCTTGGGGTGTTGGTACCATCTAGCTAGATTGGCCCAGACGGCAAATGTAGTGTCATATGGGAGATAGCTTGGTCAACCTCGGTATAGGGTGGACGGAGATTGGTGTTAGGAAATTGTAGTTGTTAGGAGGTTGATAGGGTGTCTGGTACCTTAAGTCATCGTGTTGGACTTTTGGTCTAGTCATTACTACTCAGATGTGCCCAACCTGGGGTGAAAGCCGGCGCCTGTGACGTTTCCTTACCACGCAGACGTGCCCGACCAGGGGTGAATTCTTATGTGCAGTGTGTCCTGCCGACCTGCGGGGGTCCAGTTGACGTTACCTTGTAGACTGCTGTGATCCGTGGAGTGTCGAACTGTGAAATAAACTTTTCGTGTTACAGTTATATTACAGTGTCAAGGGACTTACATGTATTTATCCGACGTATAGACTGGTGATACTAGCTGTGCAGCTGAACTTGTAGGAATTAAGACAGTTCCGTTTATATTGTGGACAGTGCTGTGTGAGCACCGTATAGAACAGTGTAGACATCGGGTTAGAGGTTACCATACCGTGACAAGGAATCCTGTTGCGAGTTACTGACACACAGACTTTCAGAGAAGCTTGTTTCCTGGACTTAGATTCTTTTGGATTGTACGTTTTCTAGTGTGGAGCCTGGTTTGTACCGTGTTCATCATACATCGTCAGTGCTGAGGATACTTCTTGCTCAAGCGCCGTTGGACCTTCAGATAAGTTATTGTTTGTTTGCTTTTGTACAATGTATTATATTGATATTTTCTTGTTTTTCCTTAAACTCTAAATTTTCTTGTCTGTCTTTCTATCTGTTACTAGGTATCATATAGTCTAATCTCTATAGTAATATACTGCTGATTCTTTATTTGCTTCTTGGTTTGTTATTGTTTTCTTTCCTTTTGTTATGTCTTTTTCCCTATTTTCCGAGTATGACTTAGTTGTATATAAGTACGTGAAGAGTTAGTTGGAGTAGATCTTTCCCTGTGTTCTTTAGTATGTGGAGTGGTCAGATGATTTAGTTTTGTGTTATAGAGTTAATTTTGCAGATAAGCTATTTAGTTTATTTTCACTGGGGTAATTATTCATCAGTGCTCGGTGGAAGAGATAGCTTCCAGCACTTCATTGTTGTCTGTAGTTTTTGTTGGGTCTTTGATGTAATAGTGTATTTAGGTACCACAAAGTGCCCGCTTCGAGCTGTTGAAAACGGACGAAAGTAGAGAAAACTGAGGGAAATTCGTCAAGTTTAAGTCGTCACTGTCCCTTTGCTATTAAGCGGATTGTAATAAAATTTATATCACGATACTCTTTATCTACTTTTCTTTTGAAGTGTATTAATTAAAAAAATAAAAGCTATTAAAGTATTTTTTAACTAATAAAAACGAACAGCAACGTTACGCGTAGTTTGCCCCGGCGCGCTGCGTCTCCGAACGTTTTCGTCTCACCCCGCTTCATTCAAATAAAGGTCTCTCAACCGCCAAACCACCAACTTGCACACTGTTTTCACAACTTTTAGGGGAAAAAGTGTATCTTTAGTTTCATATATTGCAAACTGTAGAAAATAAAGTGTAAAACGTCGATATCTCGAAGTGAAGTTAAAATTTTACCAAATTTGACATTTTAAATGGTGTTATAATTGTTTGCAATGTATGAGAAGATTTTAGAGCCATTTTCCTTTATTCGTGTGAAATTTTAAAGACTTCTGATATTTGGCGGTCGAGAGAATTGACTTTGAGTAAGTTATGTATCGCTCAAGTTAGGCCTAGAATTTTAGCGAAGGATAGAGAGCGAGGCTGTTCCATTGGCCGTGATAACTCCCGATGTCGATCAAGATCATGACGCCACTTATATTGGCTCATGTTCAAACATCATCACATCTTCTGATTTGAGATTGACTATACGTAAGTATATCACTTATTAACAATGTTTTAAACTTCAAATGTAAAATTTACAATAGTTTTAATATTATTTAGCAATTTAACACGATGCACTGTTTTTGTGTAACAACGTGGATTGAATTGCTATCACCACTTCAGACATTCGCACATCAATCTAATTTTTTCAAGAGCTTGAAAAGCTAAGAAAGTTACCAATTTGAAAAAATGCATGTTTTGATTGATTGGTAATTAAATGAAGGTTTCTTGTGCAACATAATAGGGTGAATTATGATCTCAAAAGCGAATGATATCTGTTGGTGTCGTTTTCATAGTGATGAATTGAAACGCGAATGGTTACAACGGAATAAATGTCAACAATGTTTTTCAAACGAAAACCAACAAGTATCTTGAATTGGGTGAACTGGTCAAGTATTGGCAGCACACAAGTCGTTGGTAACTTTACATAGATTTTATTCACCAGGACACGAAGTGGACAAGACGGACATCGTCACAGGCGCAAAGATCACACGACAACATATTAATTATTGCTGCTAAAGTTCCTGAAGATTCTCTTCTAGTAAAGACCTCTGTCCATAGACTAAGGATTACAAAACTGTTACCGTATAATATCCTTCTCAGTCACGACCGTTGACCTTCTTTCAAGGACGTCTATCATGGTAACGTATTCATACTCTGGGATGAAATCTTCCATATTACATTTGTTAAAATCCCAGACGTTCATCCTACATAGCGTTGTACATCATATAATTTCACACAAAGTCATATACGATAATCCTATCAGTTAAAGGCTTTCAGTTGGCTAACCTCTCTTTACATCCGTGCCACGACTTTGGCATTGAAGCATGTACGGCATTTAAAACATGTGCATAAGGTAAACAATATAACTTCTTCTACTCGTAGGAATTCTCCGTCTACGATCCAAATCTTAAAGGCAAGCGACTCTGTAGATCCATTCTAGGAATGATAAAATTCCCGCTAGATTAGTAGTAGAGCGGCCTTTTTATGCAGCATTAAAATAAGAAGTGGGCGATAACTTACGTGACATAACTGCGATTGGCTTCGACCTGAAGACCAATACAAATCACAATAATAAATGGCTTCCTTCAACATGCCATTGGATACACAATATAAAATTACAATCATGGACACAAGCCAGTTCCATGTTTCCACTTCAAAACTGACGTCACAAACTACTCAACTAGGTTACACGTGCGTCCAAAGCAACACTCACTGCTTTGTGCACGTCAGTGCGTGAATCAATCGAACGCAAAAATAATATAACTATCTCAAGACTGGTGCGTACATTTGGCAGGACCGAAGACTACCCCCTTAGGTAATAAATGTACGTAACAGCTCCCTTATTACCTCCCCTTAAAAAAATTAATTCTATTAATTTTTTTCGAACTAATTACTCGAGAGAGGTGAGTCAAAACTACAACAAGATTTATGACATGCATAAAATTATCATATTAAGAAAATTAAATCAATATAACTAAATGATAGTATGCATTAAAGCACACATCCACCATCGACCTACTTTGGAACGATGTGGTAATATTCGAAGTAAAAAGAAGTTGAAAATGAAAAATCAACAAAAAAGATGATAATAAAATTCAACTAAGTTTTCAACAAAATTTGAAACATATGATTTCAAAAATGAAAATGAACAGCAACACTGATGATAATCAATGATAAGAAAATCAAAAGAACAGAAATTTTTTTTAAATACAAATGCAAAAATGAAGCAATGCATAATTAAACACTTTAAGAAGCAACGCACTTACTGATATCTAGCACTAGTAAGTTTGACTAGTTATCTAAAAGTGAAATATCATGTAGTGGGATACGTGACTACACGTATTGCGAGACACTAATAACGTTAGTAGATGTGTGATTTATAAACAATCAAATTGATTAAATTGAATTAATCTAATTCTAGTACTTAATTACACATAAATAAATAACTAGTAATTTATTCTAAGTAATTCTAATTTCAGTCATTGTGAATATTCGTTCAGAACTATTTAGAGTCAACAAGAATATGTTCCTAATGTTCCATGCACGAAATAAGTTTACGAACACGATATGTAGTGTAATATGTTCCATAACACTAACGAATGTCTATTTGTTGCTTTTTACCAATGTTTCCATACTAAAAAAAAAATGTTACTTTAATATCACTGTTCCCGTTCTAATAAAACGTTACTTCACAAGAAATAATGTTATAATCCATATGTAAGTATGTTCTGAAAGTTATATTTATACGAATACTGCAAAACTATACATAGTCTTCACAGATGTACAATTAATGACACTGTACAAAGTTATTCATGTTTCGGTGAGGACGTTTCTCCATCTAAAAGTAGTTTAGTTTCACCAAGTTCACTAGGGCATCTTGAAAGACAGTCTGCAAATACATTCTGCACTCCAGGAATAGCTCGTATCTCAAAATGGAACGGTTGAAGAGCTATAGCGTAACGCGCTGACTTTGATGACTTAACGTTCCCTGTATTCAATGCGGTAAGAGCTTTCTGGTCAGACTCCACCACAAAGTGTGATCCGAGGAGATAACGATCCAGTTTTGTGATTGCCAGACAAGAGCAAGGAGCTCTTTGTCTAGAACGGAGTAATTTATCTCGCTCGTTGTAAGCTTTCTGGATACGTACATAACAGGAAATAAGGTGCCTCCGTATTCCTGCATCAAAAACTGCCGCAATAGCGTAGGAAGAAGCATCACTGCGAAGAACAAAGGTGAGATCTTTGTTAGGCAACTTTAAAAAAGGCTTATTTGAAAAAATTTGTTTTATATAGTCTAACGCCGTTTGGTGATCCTGCGACCACTTTATTACATTAGGTGTGCCCTTCTTCAGTAAAGACGAAAGAGGTGCAGTTATAGTAGACAAATGAGGGATGAATTTAGAATAGAACTGTATTAGTCCTAAGAGTGACCTCACTTGTTTTTTTGTCTTAGGTGCTGAGATGTTTAAAATTTTAGAGACGTTACTGTCTTCTGTATACATTAAACCGCGACCTATACGGTGACCAAGAAATGAGATGTCATGAAAACCGACAAAAGCCTTTGAAGGTTTCGCTGTTAAGTTATAATCCTGTAAGGTAGAAAGTAAAGATTTTAAACCCTGAATATGTTCATCCCAAGAGTCACTAAAAAGACAGATGTCATCTATATAAGTAATGACATCGGGACGATGAGACAATATGCGGCGCATCATGCGTACAAAGGTAGCTGGCGCATTCATTAACCCGAAAGGCATAAAATTCCATTGAAAAAGACCCCGTGGTGTCGAGAAAGCGGTGAATGGCTTTGCTTTCGTAGTGAGTGGCACTTGCCAATAACCCTTTGAAAGGTCAAATTTCGAAAAGAATGTGGCATGAGATAATTTCTCTAATAAGTCATCTAAAAGAGGTAATGGTTCCGCATCGAATTTTGTAACTTTGTTTAACTTCCTGTAATCTACGCAAAGACGTATATTGTTGTCTTTCTTCCTAATGATTACCATAGAAGAAGAATATGGTGATGAAGATGGTTCAATTATATTAATTGGAGCATATCATCCAATTCCTTATCAACCTTATCACGAAAGTGTAAAGGAATAGGATATGGGCGAACTCGAATCGGTGTATCGTCAGTCAGAATAATGTCATGTTGGATGACTGACGTATGACCTGGGATGTCAGTGAGGACATCCTCATACGTGTGTAGAATATTAGAGACTTGCTGACGTTGATCATCAGTAAGAGTAGATGAGATAGTAACATCATTCCATTTCTCAGTGGAATGGAGTGGTACAACTGGTATTGGTAGTTGTACATCATCGAAAGAAGATTCCTCTTCTTGGATGACTGACAAACTAGAATAGTGTTGAATAGGTGGTTTAGGATCGTCAGTTGCTTGGAACACCGATTGTAGATAATCAGGACGTGCGTAATACTCCTTCAACATGTTAATGTGGAAGGTTTTATGTTTGCCATTAACATCAACGATGTAGTCGACATCGGATATTCTTGAGATGATCCTGAAAGGACCTCTCCAGGTAATTAAAAGACGATTATTATGCGCAGGGAGTAATACAAAAGCTTCATCACCAGGTATGAGCTGGCGAAGACGTCTATATTTGTTTGCAGATAGACGAGCTTTTTCTTTGGCATGTTCGGATGATGCAGTAGCTAGTCTACAAGCATCTATGATTTTCTTTCTAAGAGAGATCACATACTCATAAGAGGATTGAGTTTCCTCTTCAATATTCTCATCCACCAATAAGTCGTGGATTAACGACATCGGACCGCGTGGTTGCATGCCAAAAACAAGCTGGAACGGAGAAAACCCCGTTGCTTGATTTTGTACCTCGCGATACGCAAAGAGACAAGCGGGTAGGACCCGATCCCAGTCTTGGGGATGGTCTTGAGTCATCTTACCCAACAACTGCTTGAGTGTCCTATTGAGACGCTCAATTAACCCATTTGACATCGGATGATAAATAGAACTAAGAGATCTGTCTATACCTAATGTCTTCATAACTTGAGACATGGATTCAGAAATGAACTGAACCCCATGATCCGACAAGATTTTCCGTGGAAAACCAATGCGTGAGAAGATTAACATCAATGCCTCTGCTACACTGGCAGATGAAGTGTTCTTGAGAGGGATGGCCTCAGGCCAACGAGTGCACATATCAATGCACGTAAGAATATGCGTATGCCCTCTAGCAGATGGAAGCATTGGACCAATAATGTCAATGGCCATTTTATCAAATGGTCTAATCGGGATGTCCGCAGCTTGAATAGGAGCCGCATGAAATGGACCCCGTACCTTAACTTCTTGACATATCAAACAGGACCGACAATAGAGAGTAACATCTCTATGGACGCCTGGCCAGTAGAATGCCGAAAGCACTCTGGATTTGGTACGCGAAAAACCCATATGGCCCGCACATTGCGAGTCATGAGCATGTCGTAATATACGAGATCTCATACAGGATGGGACAAGAATCTGAGAACATAAGGATAAATCCTTTTCCCGTATTACTCTAACCAAAATCCCATTTTTAAGTATAAAGTCATGTCTAGATTTTGCAAGTTTGTTGCTTGTATTCTTTTTGTTAACATACTGAAAGAATTTTTTTAATGAATTATCATTCTTTTGCAATGTTGCAAACAACTCCCGTGAAATAGGAGCATCATCATCACAAGTGGTATGAACTGTAGGTTCAATAGGTGTATCATGCGACATATTAGTAGCTTGCGCTCTAGTCACTACTGCATTTGCAGTTTGAATATGTCGCTCTTCCCATTCAGCTATTTGCTGTGGTGTACACTCTTTAATACCATGTATGCGACCCAGTATTACATCACAAATTGGGTTAGGCAGAAGACATGCTTGGATCTTTCCTGAAAAGAAAGGTGTGTTAAGATCAATAATAGCAGTGGGAAATGTTTCAATAGTGCCACCAAATGTTACACATTTGACAACCCGGCCCGTGGCACAACTTGGGTTGATCAGCGAAGTCCGGACACCGATTGTTGTACAACCTGAGTCAAATAGGAGAGAGCATGAAATATTATTGACAAATCCCTTGTGAAACTTAAGAGAGCCCTGTCCCTGGTGTACTGACGCAGCAGTGGCTGTACAGACTGCAGGCAGGCTAGGCAAGGTATGTCCGCAACGCAGCGTCGTGATCGCCTTAGGCTGGAAAAGAGTCGAGCATTCTGGACAGTCTTTCACCTGGGAACAATCTAGAGAACAAGACATAGCATTGTGAGTTTCAGCTACTTTACCCTGTTCAATGTTAGCCTGTGTATCATTAAAAGCAACATTAGAATGTCTACCTGTATTATTCGACGATCTATCTCGTCGGCGCGATCGATTGTGATTTTTGTCATTAAAATTGCCATAATTGTCGTTTCTGCTAGAGTTAAAATTTGGATTAGTCCGATAATTTGTAGAATGATCGTTATGATGTTGGTTAAATGGTTTATTTCCAAAAAATTGTCTGTTTTGCGGACCCTGAGACCTTGATCTCCAGTTTTGTTTATTATAATGTCCTTGATTATTTTTAAAATAATTGTTACCAAAATCTCGCGATCTGTGAGTTTGGTTCCAAGAAACATTAAATGGAGCAGATTGTTGAAATTGCTTCCCTTTGTAAAAGTTATCATTGTTGAAATTATGATTATTTCCCTTATTGACATACCTATCAGCACTAAAAGAACGATTGCGTGAAAAATTGTTTTGTTGTGCTGCAAAAGCAACAGGCAATTCACTCTTAATCTGCGCGTTACTTAGATCCATGTTTGGGTGAGCAGTGCAAAAATTTTTTGCATGTTCTTCTAAATTTTTCATAGATAAAGGTTTCCGTTCGTGTAAAAAATGCGAGAAATGTAGGGTTTACCGACGAAAGTACCTTATCGCGCATCAGTAAATCAAAGAGACCTTCATACGACTTTTCAATTTTGGATAATTCGATCCATCTTTCTAATGTTAGTCGTATCTGTGACAGAAAATCACTAAAATTTCTGCCAGATTGAGGTAGTAATGTGTGAAATCTCAAACGATATTCGTTTTCTGTCATTTGGAATTTTTTGCAGAAGTGCTGCTCTAAGAGCATTGTAGTCATTTTTCTCACCAATGCTGGTGGTATGATAAACTGCTAATGCATCTCCTGTAAGTAATCTGGATAAATATGTACAGTATAGAGCTTTATCCACGTTATAAGACCCACAAGTGGCCTCAAACCTATCTAGGAAGAATATTACGTCATCAGACGGGGGATTAAATTTTGGTAATTTAAGGTGAATTTCCTTAAAATTATCATGTCTGGATGAAGTTTGGCTTTCAAAAGTTCTCTGAGAATTAGATTCCTGAGTTAACCTAAGTCTCTCATATTCTGACTCTGCTAATTTCAGTTCATGCTGTCGTTTTTTTCTCATTCTCTTCCATCTCAAGCTGAAGTCGTTTTACATTTTGTTCCGCTATCAATCTTCTCTCTTCCATTTCCTTTTGTTTCTGTTCCATTTCCTTTTCAGCTATTAATCTTTTTTCTTCCATTTCTTTTCTAAGTCTTTCTTCAGCCTCCTTTTGTTTCTGTTCTGCCTCTCGCAGAAATCGTTTCTCTTCTAATTCAGCGGCTAATCTCATTTTTTTCTCATCTTCCTCAGCTATAAATTTCCTCTTCTTTTCATTCTCCTCAGCCTCAATCCTTTTTTGATCTGCCTCAAATTTCATCTTCTTCTCTTGTTCCTCAGCCTCAATCCGTTTTTGATCTGCCTCAAATTTCAAATTTTCCAAACGTAAAGTTTCCAATCTTCTCTGATCAGCTTCTATTTCTTGAGCTTTCTTATATTCTGACAGTGCAAATGCTTTAGCTTCATCAGGAGCCATCTGAAGAGCTTTTGCTTGCTTAATGAAATAGTCTAAGGTAGCCATTTCAATATTATTATGTAATAATACTACTTAAAAGTGTTACTACAACTAGTGTTCTTCGTTCCTGTTCTAGAACGGTAAAATCAATTTATATAATAGGCAATAATATTAATAATTAATAATGTAATTTATAACATGTAATGGTGTGAAAGCAGTAATGTGACAGACAATAGCACAATAATGACACGACAAGATATTCAAAACAAACGAAGACGTTCGCAGAAATCCAATTAAAATAAAATGAGAAACTAAAATGGAATGTCGTAAAGAATTACGATGATAACTGCGATTAAATAATGCACAAGACAATTGACAACACAGTGTAAAAAACATAGGTTTTGTAAAAAACTAAACGACAGGAAAGGTGAGATGGACGCGAAATACAAACAAAATTCATCATAAAACCAAGGTACAAGTAAAAATAGCTACCAAAAACAACAAGTAAACGTGACACTACAGCTAAAACAGACAGGTGTCACAGACCACCAGACACAGTGGACCTAGAATCCTTCTACGCTCACGCGTAGGAACATTCCACTGCGGGAAGTCTGCAAAATAATGTCCTACAGAACGTCTGACGAAGAGCCCGAATTGGCTTCGAGATGGATCTCGTTCGTCAGATCTACCTCCCAACCTCCCGCGAAGAATACACAACATATAACACATAACATAGAAAATATAAAAGTGGACATAATCAATTAAGGCACAGCTAATAGTAATAAAGTGTATAACGGATACAAGTTATACTTAGCTCGCGTGCAGGTAAAAATCAAAGTGCCTTGTCCCCGTGTATGTACGTTAGAGGATACAATACTTCGCTCTGCGTATATCAAACTAGCTCGCACGTAATAATGATGAAGAGATGATCTCCAAGTAATCAGTCACTGTGAAACTTGACGTGGAGGTTGATTGAAGACCTTGAGCATTTGAGTTGATTTTGATTCATATTCCGCTAGGATCCAAATTGAGATGATGTCGCCTTGAAAGTAAACATTCTTCTTTTCAAACGATCAATTGGATGGGTACGTTCCTTTGAATTACTTCCAGACCGCACTGGCCTACCAGTTATTGTTGGTGTCGTTTTCATAGTGATGAATTGAAACGCGAATGGTTACAACGGAATAAATGTCAACAATGTTTTTTTCAAACGAAAACCAACAAGTATCTTGAATTGGGTGAACTGGTCAAGTATTGGCAGCACACAAGTCGTTGGTAACTTTACATAGATTTTATTCACCAGGACACGAAGTGGACAAGACGGACATCGTCACAGGCGCAAAGATCACACGACAACATATTAATTATTGCTGCTAAAGTTCCTGAAGATTCTCTTCTAGTAAAGACCTCTGTCCATAGACTAAGGATTACAAAACTGTTACCGTATAATATCCTTCTCAGTCACGACCGTTGACCTTCTTTCAAGGACGTCTATCATGGTAACGTATTCATACTCTGGGATGAAATCTTCCATATTACATTTGTTAAAATTCCCAGACGTTCATCCTACATAGCGTTGTACATCATATAATTTCACATAAAGTCATATACGATAATCCTATCAGTTAAAGGTTTTCAGTTGGCTAACCTCTCTTTACATCCGTGCCACGACTTTGGCATTGAAGCATGTACGGCATTTAAAACATGTGCATAAGGTAAACAATATAACTTCTTCTACTCGTAGGAATTCTCCGTCTACGATCCAAATCTTAAAGGCAAGCGACTCTGTAGATCCATTCTAGGAATGATAAAATTCCCGCTAGATTAGTAGTAGAGCGGCCTTTTTATGCAGCATTAAAATAAGAAGTGGGCGATAACTTACGTGACATAACTGCGATTGGCTTCGACCTGAAGACCAATACAAATCACAATAATAAATGGCTTCCTTCAACATGCCATTGGATACACAATATAAAATTACAATCATGGACACAAGCCAGTTCCATGTTTCCACTTCAAAACCTGACGTCACAAACTACTCAACTAGGTTACACGTGCGTCCAAAGCAACACTCACTGCTTTGTGCACGTCAGTGCGTGAATCAATCGAACGCACAAATAATATAACTATCTCAAGACTGGTGCGTACATTTGGTAGGATTCCCCGAAAAGAAGATATATAATATATATATATTTTTTTTTTAAATTAAGGATGAAAAATATCCCGTTCCACCTCTGATGGGTTATAATTAGGATATATATTGTTTTCAATTCCAAATAATATGAGAAAAAAAAATCAAGAAAAAACTCTGAACAAGAACAAGCCATTAATATTAATAGTACATATAATTCTCTATACATGTAAAAAAAAAATAATAACTTCTGGAATTTTATTGTTCCAGATGACTCCTACTACGATGCTATGAAAAACCATTTTTAATGACTGGGAAGGGTTGCCGTCCAAAGGTGCCAGCTGTCAATCTGACAAACAAGGTCCTTGCACAACTTTATTATCTGAAGGAGGATGGGAATGCAACATGGCTTGAGGTAGACTGCTTGTAATTTTTTTTTTATAAAGCTACAGACCACAAATTAACACACTACAAACAGATAACAACTGAAATGGAGAAGAGGAAGGAGCAGATAAAATAAAAGTAGAGAATGCAAGAGTGACGACGAAGAACCCAAAACATAGACTGAAATGGAAAAAACGGAGTAAAGAGTCAGAGAGGGCAGTCAAAGAAAAAATTAAACAGCGAATAACTGACAACAATAGGAGGAAAAAAGAGAAAGATATTAAAAATGCAGAGAAGAAGATAGAGTTATATAACACAATCATAAGCCAAGGGGGTCTGTGCACCACAAAGCAGGATGTGGATAAAATTTGTAAAGGACGAAATGCCCTTAGAAATCTGAAGGCTCAGTTAAGATACTTACTTACTTAGTCGTTCCCCTTCTACCGTGAGGTGTAGAGGTAAGATACAGATAATTATTATTGAATGATAAGGACATTAATATTGAATGATAAGGACATTAAACTATCAGGAGGCAGGGAGACAGAAGAAAAAAGACAGGCTGCTGAAAGGGAAGCAGAAAAGGAAAAGAAAAGATTACAAAGGGAGCATGAGCTACGACTAAGGGAGTTAGAATTTCAAGGACATGCTCCTGAAAATGGTGCCAGCGACTTTGCCTCAGATGCCACTGCTAGTCAGGGAGCCTCAACCTCAGCTATGGGTTTTCATTTAGACCATTTTGTTGAGAAAGAAGATGACATTGAAGGGTATTTAAGTAGATTTGAGCTTTTAGCTACTACATATGGGTTTGAGAGAGAGAGGTGGAGCCTCAAGTTATCCCAAGGGCTTAGAGGAACGGCTTATGAAGTTTTTGCCAAGATGAGCAGAGATGACCAGGACAATTATGACATGCTAAAGCAGGCTCTTTTATTAAGATACGAAAAGAACGGAGAATTTTATAGAAAAAAATTTAGGAATGCCAAACTACTGTCGGGTGAGACTTATCACCAGTTCTCTGCACGGTTAGAGACCTACTTGGAGAAACGGACTGCTCTGGGGAAAACCCAAGATCTTAAGGAGATGATCCTAATTGAGCAGCTAAGAGAGTCCATGGCTCCAGACCTGAGAAAGTTTCTCATGGAACAAGGTGCAGAGAGGCTGGGTGAGTTACTCAATGTCGCTGAGAGGTATCAGGCAGCCCAGGCAGAGGTAGTTGGTAATAAAAAGAAGCAGGTAGACAATTTTAAGGCACCTCAAAACTTTAACAAGTTTGACCATAGAGAACAGAATAAAGGTAAGCACCAGTTTGATAAGCCACGCAATGACTATATGTAACTGTCTTTTTCTCTTATAGAAGTGATCACTGGCCCGAGACAGTATACAAGTTGTTAGATGTGTAGTGCGAGCGTATGATGAACTGAGTGTGGGTGCGAATGAAGGCGCGAATGTGTTTAGGCTCGTATATATGTAGACACTGCAACCCCTACACTCACATGCAGTAGTCAAGGATGCTTGAACACTGCAGGCACGTTTCAAAACATTTATTGACGATAACACACATAGTAGCATCAACAGGAACAGTCATTGTAAACAAGGTCATGCTGACCGGAAATCGATAGGTATACATTAGGCATTCAACAAGCTGGTAAACATTCCAATATTCGTGCATGGACAATAATAATGTTATTCAATGACAGTTCAAAATGCCGCCTGATCTCTCTGACTAAACGCGTCAGATACCTTAATCACCTTGACACATAGGTACAACTTGGCATTCCCCGCCAATCGCACATTATCAGGCTGTAGTATAATAGCCGAAAACACAGGCCTCGTTCTGACGTCGGCCGTGTACTGCTGATAAGCAGGTTACCATCAACCCTGCAGTAATGCTTATTGTAGACATAAATATGCCGCCAATCTGCGGTTCCCACAATATATCTTCGTCACTGGATTTCTGGATGGTATGAAGACTAATAGTCTTGGATGGCTACCTTGAGCACAACATATATGTTCTGTAATGGAGGACCGGCGAGCTGCAGTTCACAGACTAGGCAATCTTCTAACATGTTCTGCCACCGAAAGCATAGTAATGGAAAAAGTCGGTATTACCTGTAACCGAATTCACAGAACTTAACAAGGAACTCTGCTGTCATTCCAACGCACAGAGATTCACTAGGGAAAACTGCCATCGCAGCCACTTCGAAGATTTTCCCGAAAAAACACAATGGACTCTCGTCCCTTCAGAAACCAGGACACTTTTCGGCTTTCCGGAAGTCTAACTCAACTCCCGCTTAAAAAAACCCTGCCTATGGGCATACGCCAGAACTGTCTACCTTTGACCCTAAAGGTCAAACACAATGAATGAATAAACAAGGGAAGACAACCCCTAATCAACCTGACATCGCAGGTAAAGACACAATTATTCTTATGATAAAAACATAAGCAAATAACTTGACAGATGACTCCGTCAAAAATGACAGCAACATATTACTACAACCCCCCTGTTTAAAAAAAATGAAATTTTTTTTTTAATATGTCCATGAGCAAGATTGCACAAGTATCACTTATGTGCTCATGAAAAAATGAACCTAATATCAGGTACAACAGACGCATAAACAAAGCGTCTGAAGAGGATACAAATCATCTCTCAACATAGAAAATATTTCCTTTAAGCCAAACAAACTAAGGGGGTACCATTAAAGAAACCTAAGTTGCTGGCAATAATAATCATATATCAAACATTACTAAATACTATAATTATAGCAATATACAAATGTCATGAATTACAATGCTATATTAGCAACATATCACTGATGGATGGACAAAATGAAATTTGTTAAATTATCTAAACATCATCCAAATACATTTGTATTACAACATATTAGGATATTAAGGACAGACCTAAGTCCGAAAGTGTATCAGGAAAAACTAGGACACAAGATTTAAATGGAATCATGTGGGCATCTGGACAATATGTCCGCCATCACATTATCCGAACCACGGATAGCTCGCACCGTGAAATGGAAAGGCTGAAGAGCAATAGCATAACGAGTAGATCTCGAGCTCTTCAAATCCTTACTTTGCATAGCCGTAAGAGCTTTTTGGTCGGTTTCCATAAAGAAATGCGCGCCCAGAAGGAACCTTTGTAGCTTAAGAATGGACCAAACCATAGCCAACAATTCACGGTCTAAAACAGAGTAATTCCTTTCTGCCGCATTTAGCTTCCTAGAAATATACATTACAGGATGCAGAGTTCCTGAATATTCCTGCATTAGTGCCGCTCCAATCCCAGTGGAAGAGGCATCACTACGAAGAACAAAAGTCTTATCAATCGTTGGTAGTCTTAAGATAGGATGAGATGAGAACAAATTCTTAACCTGATCCAATGAAGATTGGCATTCCTGGGACCAACGCACCATATTAGGAGAACCTTTTTTCAATAACGATGAAAGTGGTGCCATAATGGAGGACAGATTCTCAATGAATCTTCCATAGAATTGTATCAATCCAAGAGACTACGCACTTGCTTTTTTGTCTTCGGAACCGAGATATTTAATATCTTCGAAATGTTTTGGTCCTCTGTCTTCAACAGACCATGACCAACTCGATGACCTAGGAAGGAAATTTCACTAAACCCAACAAAAGCTTTAGAGGGTTTTGCAGTCAAACTATGCTCACGTAGAGTAGATAGCAATTCCTTTAGACCCAAATAGTGTTCTTCCCAAGTATCGCTGAAAAGACAGATGTCGTCTAAATATGCGATGACATCTGCACGATCTGATAGAATTCGTCGCATCATGCGCACGAAAGTCGCTGGGGCGTTCATAAGCCCGAAAGGCATAAAATTCCATTGAAACAGACCCCTAGGTGTCGAAAAAGCAGTGAGAGGTTTGGCGTGTTCCGTCAGTGGGACTTGCCAATAACCTTTCGACAAGTCTAGTTTAGTAAAGAATTTAGCTTTAGAAAGTCTAATAAGTAGATCATCTAATAATGGCATAGGTTCAGCATCGAACTTCGTAACTTGATTTAATTTGCGATAGTCAACGCAAAGACGTATGTTATTGTCTTTCTTTCGAACAATAACTACCGACGAAGAATAAGCTGAAGTGCATGGTTCAATTATTTGCAGTTGAATCATTTCATCCAATTCTTTCTCGACTTGTGCTTGAAAATGAATAGGTATTGGGTATGGTCTTACTCTGATCGGATTACGATCAGTAAGTATGATGTCATGTTCTATGACATCTGTGTGTCCAGGAATGTCGGTAAGGACATCCTGATATGATTGTAGCGTAGAGGATACTTGACGTTGCTCCTCAAAAGACAAGTTCGAAGAGATTGTAACGTCCCTCCACGATTCCGTTGAATTCAGTGGAATCGCAGGAAGAGGTAAGTTAACGTCAGAAAAAATAGTTTCCTCATCCTGTATAACGGACAGGGATGAGATGTGACCATGTTGGACTGGAGAGTCGTCCATCGCCTGGAAAATAGGCTGCAAATAGTCTGGACGTTCAATAAACTCTGTTAGCATATTTATATGGAAGGTTTTATGCCTTCCATCCACATCGACAATATAGTCGACATCGGAAATTTTGGAGACTATAGTGTATGGACCTTTCCATGAAATGAGAAGTCTATTCTCTCTTGAGGGAAGTAAGACAAACATGGATTTTGTTGTTTGCAAGAAAAACTATTATCAGGTTGGTAACTTTTATTAAAGTTCCCATGAATATTAGAACCAAAATTCTGAGGACCTTTAAATTGTCTCCAATTACTTGAAGGAAAATTACCACGCGATGAACGCCCTTGGTGTTGTTCATAATCACGATTATCTTTCCTAGCCAAATTGTTGTTATTTTTGCCTATGGCAATGTGCTTAACATCATACTGCCTGAGCTGAGTACGATGGGTACTAACAGTTTTGTTTTCTTTTACGCACTTATCAGGAATCTGGGAATTCGATGCACGGTTTCCCTGAGAAATCTTAACATGATACTTATCAAAGTCCTCACCGTGATCCAAACTTGATTTACCTTTGTTGGCCTGACGCCAACTCCCATTAGAGGCAGTATTGTTATTCCGTGGGAAACTATATTTTCCACAAAAATTTTTGTTCCCATATTGCTTAATGTTACCATGAGCATTAAGTGCATGGATGTTTTTCTCCTACCAAATAGAAATTTGTTGCGGTGTGCATTCCCTAACCCCATGAATACGACCGATTATAAGATCCGCAATAGGATTAGGAAGAAGACATGCATGGACATCTCCTGTGAAGAAGGGAGTGTCAATCCTAATAATAGCAGTAGGATATTCTTCTATGGTCCCATCAAATGTAACACATTTGATTGTTTTTCCAGTGGCACAGCAAGGATCTATCAGAGACTGCCTAACCCCGACGGTAGTACATCCCGAATCGAAGAGTACTGAGACTAGCCTATCATTTATTAGACCTTTATGTAAGATGAGAGATCCTCTCCCATCATGCGCAACTGTAGCAGGTAGAGCAGGAAGAGGGTGACCACAACTTAGAGTAGATACAGTCGATGAGTCGAACAATGTTAAGCATTGGGGCATTCAGTTGCTCTCCCAAAATCGAAAGCACAACCAGTGATAGCCCTAGAGTTACCACTATCATTTACTGTATTACAGGCTCCATCAAACTCTTGTTGTGCAGAGTTTGCCTGTTGGAAAGGTCTTTTTTTGTTAAATCTAGGTCTTCCTCGATTATCATTTCCCCTGTAATTATTTCGACTATCATTTCCCCTGTAATTGTTATTATATTACCTATTGTAATCATCATTCCGGTTTGAATCCCGGTTTCTAAATTCACCATCGTCATAATCTTGACGTCGAGAATGGTTATCTCGAAAGCTCGAATGGTTATTATTACGATAACCTTTGCGAAAGTGTCTCAAATTATTACCACTAAAATTACGAGAACTACCATCTTGTCTCCAATTCATAGACGAAGAACCATCATGTGTTGGATTACTCCGCTTCTGAGTGTAATTCTGATTACTTCCCCTATTCCAGTTTTGTTGAGCACCCTGAAATTTTTTTTTGAAATAAGGGCCATATGGTGTTGCCGAAGCAGCTGGCAACCCTTCTTTCACTTTAGAATTGCTAACTGTAGCATGGGGATGCGCGGTGGCATACTGACAACAGTATTCCTCCATATCTTTTAAGTTTTTAGGCTTACGCTCATGAAGGAATGCAAGAAAAGAATCATTAACAGATGACAAAACCTTATCTCGCAATAATAAGTCCATTAGACCTTCATATGTTTTCTCAGTCTGAGACAACTCAACCCATCGTGTAAATGTACGACGTATTTTTGTAACAAAATCAGAGAAATCTACTCCATTTTCTGGCAACATTGTCCTAAAACGAAGACGATAGTCTTCTTCTTTTAGTTGGTATTTTTTTAGCAATGCTGCTCTGACAACATCATAATTAGTCCTGTCATGTTCGTCTATTGTCATAAGAGTAGTCACTGTGTCACCTGTAAAAAATTCCATCAGTTGTTCAACATATTTTTCCTTTTTTATGTTATGCGTATCGCATAAAAATTGGAATCTATCTAGATAATCTGCTACGTCATCCTTTAAAGGATTGAAATGAGGTAGTTTGATCCTACTTACAAACTCCTTTGTCGTACTCGAAGTTGTTTGATGAGCACCTGGACTCGTCAATTTCAATTTCTCTAACTCCAAAGTTGCAAGTCTTTCATCAAGTTCCATTTTCTGTTTTCTTTCCTCATGTTCCATTTTTCTAATTTCAGCCTCAGCAGCAGCTTGAAGTTTTTTCTCCTCCGCAGCAGCTTGAGCTTTCCTCTCCTCTGCAGCAGCTTGAGCTTGAAGTTTTTTGTCTTCCATTTCCATCTGGAATTTTCTTTCATCAGCTTGAGCTTTTCTCTCCTCAGCAGCAGCTTGAGCTTTTCTCTCCTCAGCAGCAGCTTGAGCTTTTCTCTCCGCAGCAGCAGCTTGAGCTTTTCTCTCCTCAGCAGCAGCTTCTCTTTGATACCTTTTTTCTTCAAGTTCTAATCTTCTATTCTCAGCATCTAGCTTCTTTAGTTCAGCTTCTGCTCTCCTTTGTTCAGCTTCTGCTTTCAATTTAATTTCCTCTTTTTGTTTCTTTTCTTCTGACTTCAATGCAATGGCGAATTGAGCAGATGAATATTCTTCCAATTCTTTACCAGACTTACCAAGGGTTAACCCTTGCTGGATGAAGAAATCCAATGTAGACATTCTGTCTAATGAGATCAGAAACCTGAAAAAATTAACTAAATTACCTTTGTATCCCAATCACTGTGGGTACAAGTCTTTTTTCTCAAAAGAACTTGCATATATATTTTACCTTGTCTCAATCTTTGTGGACAACAAGTCTTTTGGCAAAGAACTTGTATAAATATCTCATATAATAATATTTTATTAACAATCTCTATATGAAGAGTATACCTTATCAATAATAATAATACATGACCAAGTGTATGTATGTAGACTGTGTATGACAATAATGTAGTACAATCATAAATACAAAGATAAAAATACAGAACAATGACCGAAAACGTTCGCGGAAGTCAAATAAACAATACAGCAAAAAGTAAAGAAAATGTTACACAAATGTGTAATGATGACCGCGAAAAATAAACAAGACAAATGGCAACACTGTTATAAACGAAAAGGTGTAAAGAAATAAACGGAAGGAATGAGAGAAGAACAGATACAAACAAAACTAATCGAAAATCAAAGAACGGAAAAATAACGAAAACAACACTAACTCATATCGTCACAGCTAAAAAAAAAAAAAAAAAAAAAAATTGCAACAAAAGTCGCTAGCAAATTTCAATTAAGAAAATTGCAATCCCTACAGAACGCTTACAGTAACCCTCGATTAAGTGGCATATTTACTGTAAGACCCACCAACCGAAAACCCGCAGAAAAACACAAGAAAAATACACAAAAACAGTAGAAGGAACATAAATAGCAATCAATTCAATGTGTTGCAAAATAAAGCTTAGTCACACATGATATTACAGTAACTAACTTGCTCCTTGCGAACACAGTAACAAAATGTCAAGCGCGCACTGATTGACAGATCCACTGTAGCATGAAGTGGTTTTCACGAACATAAAGTTACTATGACCTTCTCGTATCTTGAGTCTTGCACATCGAATGTTTACAATTTCATGAACTGTTTACAAACAGGAACTTGACCTCGAACAATGTAACTTGAATGCTCGGGCGTAGAAAAGTCTGTTGTTGACTGAAACGTGTAAACGACCAGCGGTACCGTTTACAAAAAGGGACTCGACTTGCAGTTGTGGTCCACGTAGCAAATGCCTAGATGTTAACTTCAGTACTTGTCCTGTTGTTGTTCAAGCAGCATTATAACATAAATGCTAGCACTGTTTATCTGGGTCAACAGTTGATGACCTATTTCTGTCCTGTTGTAGCCAAAACTTGCAAGTGTAGAATTAGCGATGTGTGTTACAGCTGTCCAGTGTGTAGCTTAGACCCATTGATCAGAAATGTAATGTGTACTTGTCCTTCTTGTAAATTTCTGGACAACACTGGAGACATCATACATGTAACAGCAACTGTAAATAGCCTGGTGGGGTGTCTGTTTAAGGCTGGAGTGCTGTATAGGATGATTTATATAGCCCCATCAGCTGGTCAACCAGAAATGTAAATTTCTGGATCCATTAATGTCACCAATAATGTTAATTGCCCGCTCTGTTCTTTTTAAACCCACAGATCTGGTCCACTAGAAATGTATCAGAAGAGCCCACGTAACTGGTCCACCAGAAATGTAACTGTCTTTTTCTCTTATAGAAGTGATCACTGGCCCGAGACAGTATACATGTTGTTAGATGTGTAGTGCGAGCGTATGATGAACTGAGTGTGGGTGCGAATGAAGGCGCGAATGTGTTTAGGCTCGTATATATGTAGACACTGCAACCCCTACACTCACATGCAGTAGTCAAGGATGCTTGAACACTGCAGGCACGTTTCAAAACATTTATTGACGATAACACACATAGTAGCATCAACAGGAACAGTCATTGTAAACAAGGTCATGCTGACCGGAAATCGATAGGTATACATTAGGCATTCAACAAGCTGGTAAACATTCCAATATTCGTGCATGGACAATAATAATGTTATTCAATGACAGTTCAAAATGCCGCCTGATCTCTCTGACTAAACGCGTCAGATACCTTAATCACCTTGACACATAGGTACAACTTGGCATTCCCCGCCAATTGCACATTATCAGGCTGTAGTATAATAGCCGAAAACACAGGCCTCGTTCTGACGTCGGCCGTGTACTGCTGATAAGCAGGTTACCATCAACCCTGCAATAATGCTTATTGTAGACATAAATCTGCCGCCAATCTGCGGTTCCCACAATATATCTTCGTCACTGGATTTCTGGATGGTATGAAGATTAATAGTCTTGGATGGCTACCTTGAGCACAACATATATGTTCTGTAATGGAGGACCGGCGAGCTGCAGTTCACAGACTAGGCAATCTTCTAACATGTTCTGCCACCGAAAGCATAGTAATGGAAAAAGTCGGTATTACTTGTAACCGAATTCACAGAACTTAACAAGGAACTCTGCTGTCATTCCAACGCACAGAGATTCACTAGGGAAAACTGCCATCGCAGCCACTTCGAAGATTTTCCCGAAAAAACACAATGGACTCTCGTCCCTTCAGAAACCAGGACACTTTTCGGCTTTCCGGAAGTCTAACTCAACTCCCGCTTTAAAAAACCCTGCCTATGGGCATACGCCAGAACTGTCTACCTTTGACCCTAACGGTCAAACACAATAAATGAATAAACAAGGGAAGACAACCCCTAATCAACCTGACATCGCAGGTAAAGACACAATTATTCTTATGATAAAAACATAAGCAAATAACTTGACAGATGACTCCGTCAAAAATGACAGCAACACTATAATAATAAAACCTCACAATTCAATGAAAGGAAATATAATGACAGAAAACCTTTTAACCAAGGAAAGAAGTATTGTAAAAATTGTCGGATGGACAACCATAACACTGAAAATTGTAGAAGTAAAACTCCTACTTGCGCTGCAATGAAAATGGGGAGAAAGGGAGTAAAGGTCAACCCTACTGAACAACAGGAACCTTACCACCCCCCAGTGTGTGAAGATGTAACATGCAATGGTGTCACCATAAGGTGTTTGTATGATACTGGATTAGATTATGATTCAGTTGTGAGTTCTCACCTGGTGCAAGCAGATCAGTACACCACAGAAACAGTGGAGATTCAAACTGCAACCAAGGACGTAGCGACCATGACACTTCCCGTCGCCAGGATAAATGTGAAAACGCGATATGTGGAAGGAATCATAAAAGCAGCAGTGATAAATGAACCAATCTACCCTCTTATATTGGGGTGTAGATATGTCTTCTTGGGGAATCCCAAGAGACCTGTGACCATGGCAACAGTGCAGACCAGATCAGTCTAAAAAGGAGGAGGATAATCCAATAAATACCCATCCAGATGAGATGAGGAAGGCACAGGCGGAGGATAAGACCCTCAAGCCTTGTTTTAACAAATTGCCCAAATGTCATACACCTCCAGGCAAGGGAGATTTCTATATGAAGAACAAATTGATATATAGGAAGGCTGGAAATGGATCCAATGGCCACGGACAGCTGGTCCTTCCCAATTCATATAGGACTAAAGTGTTGGAACTAGGGCATGCGATTCCTTTCAGTGGTCATATGGGGATCAGCGCGACAGGACAGCGTATAGCGTGTCACTATTTCTGGCCAGGAATAACTGAAGACATAAAAAGATATGTAAAATCCTGTCCAGAGTGCCAACGGGTAGCTCAAAAGCATTGGACTGCTCCAGTAACTCTAGGGGAAATGCACATAGTGGGAACCCCCTTTGAAAGAGTTGCAGTGGACATTGTGGGACCTCTCACTCGGACCAAGATGAGGAACAGTTACATTCTGACTCTGGTGGACACTTGTTCTATGTGGGGAGAGGCGGTAGCCCTGTCATCAATTGATTCGAGGCATGTGGCAGAGGCATTACTCACAATCTTCACCAGGTTAGGCTTTCCCAACCAAATCTTGACTGATAATGGCTCTCAGTTCAAGGAGAAACTAACAGAAGAAGTATTCAGGATCTTTCAAGCCAAACACTGTCATTGTAGCCCGTATCATCCTCAAGGAAATGGCCAAGTGGAAAGATTTAACGGGACGTTCATGTCGATCCTGAGGAAGTTGGCACATGAAAAACCAGATACATGGGATCAGTACCTTCCCGCCGTCTTGTTTGCCTATCGGGAGGTACCCCATAGTTCAACCGGTATGGCCCCGGCAACATTGTTATTTGGAAGGCCAATAAAAGGTCCCTTGGAAGCCTTGTTAAGGACATGGGCCGATGAAAAGGCAGAAGAAAATATTACCTCGTCATATCAATATGTGAACGAACTGACCACTCGTCTTAAAACTGGCTGGAAACTTGCCAATGAAAATTTGAGACAAGCCAGGAAAAAGCATGCTGCCTATTACAATAAGAAAGCGAAGGATCGAGAATTAGCTGTGGGAGAGAATGTGCTCCTTCTACTGCCCGGCAGCCAGAATAAATTGCAAATTGGATGGCAAGGTCCATATACAGTTCTAGAGAAATTGTCTAGAACAAATTATAAGATAGATAAGAAAGGGAAAGAGAGAATCTATCATGTGAATCTCCTGAAGAAATATCTGGACAGAGAAAACCAGGAAGAGACACACCTACTGACCTTGTCTGTTGCAATGGAGATGAAAAAGGAACCACTCACTTCTCATGAATATCCTTTACATCCCTGTGAGACCGCTGCACAGGTCAAAATCAGCACACACTTAACGGAAAATCAGAGGGAGAGGGTTCAACAGGTTCTGAATAATCATACAGATGTGTTAACGGACCGTCCGGGGCATACAAATTTATTGGAGTATGATATGAAACTCATAGACCCAACACTAATCTGTATGAAAGCCTATTCGATTCCGTTGGGCCACACAGTACATCAGGGAAACATGAACCTGGAGAAGTTAAAAAAAAAGCACCAAGACCACAAACAAAAAAAGATGTGCGATCTTTTGTCTCATTATGTGGTTTCTACCAAACGTATATTAAAAACTTTAACTTCATATGTGCTCCATTGACTGATTTAACGCGCAAAGGAAATCCTGATAGAATTATTTGGGCAGCGCAATGTGAATTAGCATACCAAGAATTGAAAGAAAATTTCACAAGCAGGCCTATTTTGAAATTACCTGACTTGAATTAGGAATTCATTGTGAGAATGGATGCTAGTAATATCGGTTTGGGTGCAGCTCTTTTACAACGGCCAAATTCACTTGATGGGGAATTAACCCCAGTAGCTTATGCTAGCCGTAAGTTGAACACAGCAGAAAAAAATATTCAACAAGTGAAAAAGAATGTCTGGCAGTCATATGGGCTATAAAAAAGTTCCAAATTTATCTTTATGGAAAATCATTTAAGATCCAGACAGACCATAAACCACTCGTGTGTCCGTCACAAGCAAGGCATGAAAATGCTAGATTATTACGCTGGTCGTTGCTCTTACAGCCATTCCAGTTTACCATAGAGTACATTCCCGCGAAAACCAATGTCGGCGCTGATTTTTTAAGCAGACATCCGTTCGACGAACATCAGAGTAGTCACCAAGCATAGATAGTAAATTCATCTATGTGTATTTAGAAGTAGGAACTGACATATGATCGTCTGTTCTAAAGGGGGGACATGTGTAGTGAATTTCTAAATACAATAGCTAAATTAGTATATAACAATATAGGGCATAAAGGCAAAGATAAGAAAGTACAAAGAAATTTCTGCTAGAACGGTTGTTGTCGCCTACGCCTTCAGCTTATTATTTGCTAACGAATAGCCGACCAAAACGGTACTCAAATTTTCAAATTCGTCCTTGACATAACTTCCCAAGTACTAAGAAATATTTGCTTAAAATGCAGTGTGGAACGAGGAGGGGGCAAGGATAGATGAAAATGCTAATTCGTTTCGCATTGATTTTAAACTAAAAGCCAACTATAGCACAGTGGCAAGCCTTGCCTTAGGGGTTTCCCCAATACGATGAAAAAGTTAGAATTGTGGACACTACGGTCATGGAAACATGTTTAGCTCTTATTGTGAATGACATAAGCTCTCGTAGGTATTTTAAAATGAATTTTGAACCAAACTACATAGCCCCTTAAAAATAGTATATTCGTGTACCTGAAGACTTGCTGACCAAGAATATGGTGTTAGTTATATAAATAGTCCCTTAACTAATCAAATAATGATAAAACAATACATAGAGATCAGAGACACTGTCAGTTCAAGTCATATCTGCTTAGATTGGATCGCATATTTTTTGGGAAAAAAAGTAGGTGACAGATAGGCTAACATAGTACAGCGAATCCGATTGGGTGGCATTTGAAGTGAGACGAAATATTATTGGCTGACCTTTGAATAAACATGAATAGCCTAGTAACGTAGAAAAGTTTGAATGATATTTTTTTGAAAGACTGTTTACACTGTAAGATTAAGAGTGATTGGCCAACTGAGTCGATATTGTCAGAAAAAGCGTTAGGGGGAACGCCATTTTCCTAAAAAATTCTACCAGCGATAGATGAGATCAGGCTGTGCTTTCAAATACAATTTCTAGGCAGCCTGGACAATAAAACAGATCGAAACTGTGTCAGTCATCATCACTGTGTATTTCATTGAAGAATTTGTGGTAAGCTTGACATTTATTAACATGTATTTTATATAAAATTGAATGTGAAATAATAACATGTGTCTGTACTTGAGTGGGTCTATAGCTATTACCTTAAAGTAGGAGAACACTACAGAAGTATATTCGATTAATAATTTTATGTATGGACAGAAGATCTACTGTGCTAATTGACTGATGTAAATAATTATTTGATTTCACTTTTAAATTGTCAGTCCTGATTCAAAATAAATTAGAATCAGGATAATAAATTGTAAGAATTATATTTACACAAATGTCAACCACAGTCTTAATTAAGATAGCCTTTTAGAGTGTCGTTTGTATGTTATTGTGGTAGTACTGTGTGTTGTTGTGAATAATAAACTATTTGTTTGTATGTTTGTTTGGTATTACCCATTACACCCTATCTTCATAACGCTACACACAACACGAAGTCATTTAATAATAATAATAATACATTTTAAATGAGATAAAAGGGGTGGTAGCGGAAAGGTACCCTGAAAAGTTCACAATACTATTGGGTAAATTGAGGGACCTTCACAGCTGATCTCATTAAATACAAAGTTAATACATAACAACAAGTCATAACATCAAAATCCACCACAGGTGGTCTGCAAGTCTTTTCAATTTTTCTGCCTCCTGTAGTTCTCTGTAATCTCTTCTGTCTCTTACCCCCCGCCCCCCCCCCCCCCCTCCCCCCCCCCCCCCCCCCCCCCCCACCTCCCACCCCCCCCCACCCACCCCCCCCCCCCCACCCACCCCCCCCCCCCCCCCCCCACCCCCCCCCCCCCCCCCCACTTCCACGGACTGTAGTTTTGTTCTCTTGTACATTTCACTTACTGGTATTCATTTCATTGCTTCAGTAACGATTCTCTCTTCCTGGTTTTGTGTTTTGATTGTACTATCAAAGTTGGATTTTTAGGCAGTTGTCCAGGATGGCATTCCATAATTCAGTGCCAGACGGACATATACTTTGTATAACTTTTTTCAGAATTTGGTGGTCTGCACACAAGGTAGTTCCTGTTAGTTTCTTCACTAGAGTCATTCTCTGTTTAGCTTTATGCTTGCACTTTTCAATTTGATTTTCCATGTTAGTCTGCTGCCCACTGTGATTACAACCGTTGTGGGATTCTTTTCTTCCGGCAGAACATGTCCATTTAATGTCAGTACGACATTCTCTGCTAGCTACCCATAGTGCTAGGTCATCATCATACAGTCAACTGTTGTGACATTTGTGACGGCATTGCCTCCCCTGCTTTGCAGTATGGGTACAACAGTGGCCAAAACTCAAGAGTATCTAAACTGGGTAGTCAGGCCCATAGACAACCTTATATTAGTCACATTGTATGACATGATGAGGTTGTCAGGCCCATACACAACCTTATATTAGTCACATTGTATGACATGATGAGGTTGTCAGGCCCATACACAACCTTATATTAGTCACATTGTATGACATGATGAGGTTGTCAGGCCCATACACAACCTTATATTAGTCACATTGTACAACATGTCTAAAGTGGAGTACTCGTAATCTGCCTCTGTCTCTTCACAGATGCCCATTTGAACTAAACGAGGCTGTTTGTTACATAACCGATGTTAATTACCGAAAACGGACAGTTAGTTTTAAAAGTCATTGATCATGCAGAAAATGTTGATTTTTCTCCCCCATTCTTCAGGCACACAAGTCACGTTAATTACGTCTGATTACAGTTGTGGGTTATTGAACCCGAGAACCAGGCAGTCGGCAAAATCTAGATTGTCAAGCTGTTTAATCAGAGTAAAATTGAATTCCATTTCTGTTGGGCGAAGTCGATGTTTTCATAACCTAATCTATAGCTAGAAGGAAAAGAAATGGAGACAAGAGGCATGCCTGTTGCACTACAGTTCTTGTTTCAATCGGTTCTGTAAGTTATCCTTAATGGAGAACTCTGTATATCATATCTTCATGTTTTCTTTATTTTAAGTTAATGATCTTCTGGCGGACTCCATAATGCCTTATGAATTTCCATCTACTCTGTAAAAAGCCTTTATAACAACTAGAAGGAGGGGATTCCGTTACACGCCCGTTGAGGCATATTGGGAATATGGTGTTAGGCCCATATTTTCTTGACCATCGGCACACTAAGGGTGATCTGGTCAGCATCACGCCGGCCACCTTAACCTTTCCAGAGTTGCTCTGGTACCCAATTCATGAGGCTGGGTCGACCCCAGAGCCGTTTGCGGTCTAAAAAATATCACCCACCTCAACTGGGGATCGAACCATGGACCACCGAGCGAGGAAGCCAGTGCACTAACCACTGCGCTAACGCAGGAAGGAAGGATATGAAAAAAGATACAAAATGAAGGGAATATTCACCTCATGTAGCAGAGAAACACGTCATGACTAAATGTACAGCCCAAAAACTACAAGATCAACTAGGGCAATAGAAAAACACACAAAAATCACCAGGAAATGAGGGGAGGGATCACGAATAAAATGCTCAAACACCTGGGAACGCAAAGTAAAATGAAACTACTAAAAATAATAACTGTAAGCTGGAAAAAAGGTGTAGTGTCACACATAGGGAAAGGAAAGAGGCAGTCATGATTCCAGTATTAAAACCTGGAAAAGACAGACCGAAAGCTGACAGAAATAGACCCATCAGCTTACTTAGCTGCACAGGTAAACTAATGGAAAGATTAGTCAGTACCAGGCTGATGTGGCACCTCAAAAGAAAGAAGTGAATTACACCCCAGCAAGTCGGCTTTAGACAACACATGTCAACAGAGGACCAAATAATATACACCACTCAAGAGATTGAAGATGATTTCCAGGAAAAGAAACACACACTGGCAGTCTGGATAGACAAGGAAACAGCTTTTGATAAAGTATGGAGAGCTGGGATAAAGACAACACTACTCAAATATGGAGTGTGTTGGCATATGTACAAATGGGTAAACCACTGCCTCAGGCATTCCAGAGTGCAATTAAGGGGACACAAACGCCGCAGTATGAAATTAGAACAAGTAGTGCATCTCCTACACTGTTCCTGATCTACATCAGTGGCATAATAGACGAATCATCAAAGAAAGTTATCACAGAATGGATTGGGGCGACCCCTTCTTCTTGCTAATCTATGTTTCACTACGGATGTAATCACATTTGTGGTACTGATTTTATTGCGATTTTTTAATGGCCGTACTGTCTTTCTTTCTGTCTCTGCTATATAGCAAATATTATTATTTTCCTCCTTACACTTTGCAAGGAGCGACTGAGATAATTCTCGTCTGCCACAGCTTGGCCGTGGCAGATTAACATCGCCTAGCGCTATCTGCCTAATCACCGATAAGACGGGTGCGCGCAATACCAAAATTTGTAATACGGGGAGACAACTTATGGACAGACATGGCTGACAAGATCACTTTGTGATAAAAGTAATTATTGTTACATCTGCCACACGTCGTTACATGAGGTTAACGACATGTTCGCGAGTCTGTACGCAAGGCATCGTAGTCTTCTTGACATTTATGGTAATGCCTTTTGCTTTACGCCCCTTATTTCACATGGAATATTTTAGAAAGTACCACACCCTAACCAGCCCGTTTGAAAATGATTGGAGCTTTTGGTTAGACCCCATAACAAACAGATGCGAGGGAGACCGGTAATATAACCTGACACGTTTTAGCGTTATTCCACAGTGAGATTCATTCTTGCCAAGACAACCGCAGATTTACCAGAGTTAGAAATCAGAATTCCTTCTTAACTTACCGGACACTTTTTATTGGATTATTTATAAGGACTTACAAGCAACAGCCCAGGAAATCTCTATCATTTTAAACAAGGAAACCGGGAACCACACACGGAATCAGAGAGAGAATCTATTGTTAAAACCAAGACACCGCAGACGCGTGTAAGAGGCCGATTCAAGTCTCTTTTATTCATCTGAGCAAAACGTCTGTGAGCCAGGATTGGCGTAAGTTGTGCATTTTACATTCTATTTTTTATTACTAACATGTGAACTAACACACACACACACACATATATATATATATATAGCTATATATATATGTGTGTGTATGTGTGTGAGTTCACATGTTAGTAATAAAAAATAGAATGTGTGTGTGTGTTGAGATGTTCCTTGGGTGTTTTGTGGTCCTTACACGCGTCTGTGGTGTCTTGGTTTTAACAATAGATTCTCTCTCTGATTCCGTGTGTGGTCCTTTAGTTCCCTCAGTTCCCAGTTTCCTTGTTTAAGATGATAGAGATTTCCTGGGCTGTTGCTTGTAAGTCCTTATAAATAATCCAATAAAAAGTGTCCGGTAAGTTAAGAAGGAATTCTGATTGGTCGCTAGGGATGACCAAGTCATTTGAGGCTGGCAACCTCAGCGGATAGAATGACGATTTCATTAACTAACACTGCAAGGGCTGGTGACTGCTTTATTGCTAGTTTCTTGAAGAGAACTAACCGCATAAAGAGTCCCAGGTTCCGAATGGAGCAGGGAGGGAAAGATGAAAGAAATAATGTACATTCTAATTATCAATACCCTTCAGCTTCCGAAGGAGCATAGGCCTTCAACAAACACATGCCAAGTCTTCCTGTCCTGTGCCATCTGCTTAAGTTCTTTCCATGTTTTCCTCATCATTTTCACCTGTTTCCAGTTTTCTTTATGTGTTTTTTGGTCCACCTCTGCCTCTCTTTCCCTGGGGATTCCAGAACAAGGACTGCCTTGTAATGCTATAAACAGGTTTCCTTAATGTGTGTCCTATCCGTCGCCAGCGTCTTCTTCTCAACTCTTGTTCCACTGGCACTTGTATGGTTCTTGTCATCAATTCCACATTTGTGACCTTGTCATACCATTTCAGTCCTTCTATTCTACGCAAGCACCCATTTATAAAAGTCTGTAGCTTTTTGGTTGTTGTTTTGGTTGTCCTCCATGTCTCAGAGCCATACAATAGGATTGACTTGACATTTGAGTTGAAGATTCTTATTTTCGTGTTGGACTTGATTTCTCTTGTTCTCCATATGTTTCCCAATGCAACGAAAGCTCCTCTTGCTTTTTGTATTTTATTTTGATTTCATTGTCTGTCCCTCCAATTTTGTCTATATTACTTCCAAGATATGTGTACGATTCTACATCTTTTAGTGGTGTTTCTTCAAGTTCAAACTTGTTATCATTTCTTGCATTTATTCTCATAATCTTTGTCTTTTGCCTCTGTATTTTCAGGCCCACTTGTTGTGATCTCTCATCGAGAATTTTCATTTTCTCTTGCATCTGATTTATGGTTATGAGACAGAAGAGCCAAGTCGTCTGCAAAATCCAGATCATCAAGCTGTTTAGTCAGATTCCACTGGATTCCATTTCTGTTGTGTGATGTCGATGTTTTCATAACCCAATCTATTGCTTGTAAGAAAAGAAATGGAGACAAGAGGCATCCCTGACTTACTCCCGTTCTAATCCTAAATGGTTCTGTAAGTTGTCCTTCATGAAGAACTCTGCATGTCATGTCTTCATAGGTCTTCTTTATTAAGTTAGTGTTCTTCATGGGAACTCCATAATGCCTCTTCAATTTCCAAAGCGATTCTCTGTCTACACTATCAAATGCCGTTTCATAGTCCACGAATCCGATGTATAACGGTGAATTCCATTTCAGAGTTTGTTCAACTATTATTCTCAATGTGGCTATCTGGTCTGTACATGATCTATTTTGTCGAAAACCTGCTTGTTCATCTCTCAGTTGCTTGTCTATGGACTCTTTTAATCTCTCAAGGATGATTCTGTTTAATACTTTTCCTGGCACTGATTGTAACATTATTCCTCTATAATTTGTGCACTCTTGTAAATTTCCCTTCTTAGTCAACTTGACCAGATAACCTTCCTTCCATTCTGCTGGTATTTCCTCTCTCTCCCAGACTTTGCCAAGTAGTTTGTATAATATCTCTGTAGAGGTATCAATATCTGTTTTGATGGCCTCTGCTGGAATGCAATCTGGACCTGCTGCTTTTCTATCTTTCAGAAGCTTTATGGCTTTCTTTATTTCTTCTCTACTTGGTCGTTCACAGCTGATTTGTAGCTCTGGCTGGATGTCTGTGGGATTAATTGGAGATGGTCTATTGAGAAGTTCCTCAAAATATTCCGTCCATCTCTTCATTTGTTCTTGTACTGTATATTACTAAGCAATTTTCCATTCTTATCTTTTATGAGGCCATTTGCTTGCTTATATTTCCCTGTTAGCTTCTTTGTGTTGTTGTACAGGTCCCCCACATTTCCTTTGGCTGCAGCTTCCTCTGCTTCCCTTGCCAAATCATCAATATATTTCATCTTGTCTCTTTTGATGTTTCTTCTTACTTCTTTGTTTGCTTCTATGTACACTTCTTGAGCCTTGGCTTTGGAGCTTCTGGTTTTGCTTCTGTTTAAATCTGCTTTCTTGTTTTTCCTGTGTTCTATCTTACTAATGGTTTCTGTTGTTATCCATGCTTTGTGCTGATGTTCTCTTTTTCTCAGTACTTCTTCACATGTCTCGTTCCATATATTTTTTACTTGTTGCCAGTGGTCTTCCATATCTGTTTCATCTTCCAGCTGTTGGAGTACTTGGTATTTGTTGGATACTGTGATTGAAAATTGTTCTCTTATTTCCTGATTTCTTAGATATCCCGCATTATACTGTTGTCTATAGCTATATGCTGTTGTAAATTTCTTGAGTTTTAATTTTGTTTTAGTCAACAGAAGATGGTGGTCTAATACAACATCTGCTCCTCTACATACTTTCACATCATGCAATGATGACCTAAACTTTTTACTTATGCATATGTGATCAATCTGATTCTCAGTTCTGTGGTCTGGTGATATCCATGTTGCTTTATGTATTCTTTTATGTGGAAATATGCTTCCTCCTATAGCAAGTTTGCTAATAGTTCCCCATTCTCGTTCATCATACCTAATCCATGCTTTCCCATGATTTCTTCAAAGCCAGTGTTGTCGGTTCCTATTTTCGCATTTAGGTCCCCCATCAAAATTGTGATGTCCTTTCTTTTCTTATTGTCCAAGACATTTTGTAGTCTGGTGTAAAAGTCTTCTTTCTCAGATTCTTCTTTATCGTTTGTTGGTGCATAACACTGGATGATGTTTATATTTACTTTCTTTTTGGCGGATTTAAACCTTGCTGTTATAATTCGGGGTCCCATTGCTTCCCATTCTATAAGTGCCTTCTGTGTTTCCTTGGACAGCATTAGAGCCATCCCTTCACTGTGGTGGGCTCTTTCCTGACAGTAGTCAAGAGACCGCCATGCTGGCCAAATGTTGATATTCGGCGTTTCGTTTCGAGCTGATTTTTTTTTTTTTTTTTTAATTTTTATACGGCCTCATTGTTTGTCGGGCGTTATTATTTTTTGTCAATGCGCGCGACACTGGGTTCGTGTTAGGTTAAGTCTGCCTGTTCGACAAAGCTCGAAACAGATTTAGCCTAGGCTTAATTTAAAATTATCTGCTACTTAATTATGAATAGCTACTCCGGCAACATGGCGGCCTTCTGTCTATTATTCCAAAAGTTTACCACTTTAGATTAATCATTGCAACTCACACTAAAAAAAAGAAAAAGATTTTAGTTGAAATGAAGGACAGTGGGCTGCGTTATTCGATACTATCCTAGTAAGTCGCTAACGTCGTTAGAGTTTAGGCTTAGGTTTAGGATATCGGTAATCTTTACCTTTAGTGACATCGAGTATGCATAATACGTGTATTTTCGTACCATTTAGAGTTTGGGTTGGGGTTAGGGTTGGGGTTGGATCCCAACTCTAACCCCAACGCTAATCCAATACACATATTATATACTCGACGGCACTAAAGGTAAAGATATCTAACCCTAATCCTTATCCCTTTTTACTGCGTCTCTGAATACTTTTTTTGAAGCAGATTGAACAGAACAACTGTTCATTTCAACAATGATTTTTTTTCTATTTAGGCCTATCGAATGAAAGCTGATATAAAAGTTTTCTTAAACACTTCATGCGACAAAATAACAAAGCCATAAGAAGAAGCGTGTGAGACAGATAGAACCAAACCTATGCTAATATTGTCTAATGAGCATTTTTTCTATGATTCGTCATCAACGTGGATCTCTGTATTTCATAGTATCCCATGACCTTGAGAAATGTAACCATACGTTTACATGCAGACGTAATCTGTAATGAATAAAAGACCGCAGGAACTGTTGTTAATGAGAGCAAAATCCCACTCACCGTTCGTTTTATCCTTCTTACATTTGCCGACGTTCTTTGATATATCCAAAATATGGTAATATCGGTAAATGCATCTTACAGAATATTCACTTGAGCTAGTAATTGCGTAAATAATGTTCCAGTAAGACGTCTGCATCCTGTTTTTACAACGCTTTTTAACCCTTTACGCAACTAGAGCAACGTAGTGCTCACTTAATGCGTACGTCATCTAGGAAAAAATTTAACCTTTGATTAGAGGCTTCCTCCGAACCACCCAATGACGTCATGTTCTTCTTATTTTAAATATGGATTGCTGTGTTCTTTTAAGACAAGAGACAAAAGACGTTGGAGATCCATTGCAGCCGACCTTCGATGTGCAGGTCGCAGCTGACGATTATGTACCATCGCTGCAAATATTTTTGTTTTGTTTTTCAAGCAGATATTTGGTATTTTCATATCACCTTAAATTCCTTTCAGTAATAGTTATCATGCCTGTTTGCCCGCTTGACCTTTTAATGCTTTCAATGATTTCTTAATTAATTAAAGTGGCTGCATATTCAACATCATCTTCAGTGTCTATCCACTCTTTTATGTCATCTTCATTAAGTTTGCATAGCGGGTTGTCTTCCCGAGCTAATTTAAAAGATTTCTTCAGTTCTTGCACTTCAGATGCCCTCTGCTTTACGAGGAACCCTTCCAAATCTTCCTGTCAATCACACTGTAGATCTGCAAACACAAAGTTCGGCCATAACTGTGGCCACGCTCTTAAAAGAGTTACAGGCTGTCGCAGATTATTTAGAGATATATGAAGGAAGATGTGTATGAAGAACAAAGATCATTAGACACTAGGGTTCACAGAGGTAGGCTAGTGTTGAGTAAAAGAGTTAACAGGATAGTACAGGTTGGTGTCAGTGATTCTCTCACCTTCAGACTACCATCTCTTGTATTTTTCTGGCAAATATAACTCTTTCTTACTCAATCTTTTTAAAGAAGACGTAGTGGTAAACAAGTAATACAAGGACGGAGAGTCTGTTTTCTGTTCTGAACAGAATATACAATCTACTGAGTCAAACTCAGTGATTGTGGTTTACAGAATGTACAGAATTACTTTAATTACAGAATAAATCAAAATAATGTTTTCATGTGATTGGAAACATTACTAGAAGATGAAAAACTATGAAATTACTTAATGAAGAATTTAGAATGCAGTCAGTGTTTTAGGTTCAGATAAAAGGCTATCTTACTCACTGGCGGAGAGTGAATTCTTTTGACAATTTCTTTGAAAAAAAAACTCTGAATTAAGAATGGTGTCTATGATAACGTATCTGCTTGAAAAGGCTGATAGCTTTATTTGCTTGTGAATACCAATCCTGACAAGGAATCTAGCTAAGCCAATGTTGTATGGGATTGTGGTTATATTATGATGAAACCAAGCTTTAAATGGGTATAAACAAGAATATAGACATCTGCCTGTCGAGTTCTTAACATATCTCTTCAAGTTCTTAACAGTATTAATGTTTTTGTGTATCTCTTGGGGGTTCTCAAATATCTTGGCGTCCATTATCTCGGCTACCTGCTATTCTCCATTGTAACTATTTCTAAAGCCTTGAATATTGCTACTAATTCTGCCGTGAATATAGATGCGTTTCGTGTTACTTTATAACTTTTTCTAATACTCCATTTTGGTGTCACTATTCCTGCCCCTTGTTGTTCATCGTCATCTTTAGACCCATCTGTATATAAAGTTAAGCTGTTTTCTATGTCCTGTTTGATGTGCTCTAGAGGTGTCTCTTGTATTAAGCTAGAGTCTTTAGATTTGTTTATTAAATCTCTGAGGAGGGAGTTTTTGGTACTTTTAATTCCCATGGTGGAATTTTTCCTTTACGTTGACTACTACTGTTTATTATATTGTATATGTACGGGTAATGATCTAATTCTTCTATCGTTTCCACCCAGCAAGATATTTATTGTGTTCAAGTGATATGTGTCTTACGTTTTGATTAATTTTGTCATAGGTTTTGTGCGCTGATTGTGTAGTGTCTATTGCTCCTTTTACATAGCAGTTTAGTCTCAGTCAGCTCCTTTCTTCGTAATTCCAATGGCACGATACCCAACAGTTACTTCTAATGCTTCCATAGGTGTTCCTTTTGACGCTTCTGTGTGATCGTGTAGTGGAGGAAGCAACGTGATGATCGATAGTCAACATAAACTTTCACCAAACTGCACCATCTTTCTTTTGTTTTTCAAAAGAGTAGATTGATTTGATCAGTCAAAATCATTTATATAAAAATGTTTATTCCAGAAGAAGATATCTTTAAAATCAATACAAATTGGAACAGTTAAAATACTCTTCGTGTCCAGTCTAATCCACCACTGTTCATGTACTTCTCTGGTCTAAGCTTGGGCGGATGTTATTCTTTTCGTGGTTGACCGGAAACTAACCCATGATTGGTCTTGGGGTTAACAGTCAGTTAATTTAATCTCAAAACTAACTAACTACAAAATCTCTCTACCAAATTTATTATCACCAATTGACGTTGACCAATCATAGTTCCAGTTTAAGGACTTTCCGGTATATCTTGTATGAAAATCCACACGAGATTTAATGACATCATGGACTCATGAGTACCATGACAAATGATGTCTTTGGTTTATGGCTAGTGTTTGTTTACTAACTAGTCTATGCAAGTACTTGTCGTGGTTGAGTAAAGTGTAAGAGTAATTGTCGCGGTAGAAAATAGTAGTGAAGTCGACAATGATAGTGAACTGACAGAGTTATAGTTTACACATAGATAAGGTGTAAATAGGAGGTGGACTTGAGACAAACTTGGAAGAAGATTTAATGAAATTATCTATCTTGTCGTGAGACATTCTAAATCCACATATATAAATTAAAAGGTAAATGAAAAGCCTAACACATAAATTCAATAAAAGAAAAAGAAGAATGGTAAAGAACAGTGCTGTCACAATGACTGTACTCGAGATCACCTTTTTTTTCTACTTCGTCTGCAAATTGTAACGTTTCCACGTTGATAGTAAAGCCTATAGCAGCATACGCGCGTTTCCACAAAACAATAAAACGTGTACTGTATTTCTAAGAAAACCTTGAGATACGCAAGCTGACCTAGATTAATACTAGCCTTGATTTCATTTTAGTTTATGAAAAGACAGATGAACTTAGGATAGAGAGAGAGAGGGCTGATCGGAGGAACACATGCAATACTACCACAGTCTCGCGATACAATACTAATGCCACCCTCCCCGCGCGAAAGGCATGAAGCACTAGCTTTTTTTCAAATAGACAGTGATAAAAAACACTACCCATACGAGAGTTAGGTTTAAAAACCTGTAAAATGCTTATTGGGAAACATGACATTATACTGGTTTACGTTTGAAAGACTGACAGTACCCAGACACAACATCGTATCGATGTGAACGAGAGGTAGAAGAAAATACATATTTTGAACGCAGCCACTTAGCTCCATTAAATCTATTTATTTGGGTTCCTTAGGACTTGCTGACAAAGAATATGTTAAGTGTTACGCAAATAGTCTAGGAATTAACAAATTATAGCCAAAAGAAAATAGTGGTGCTGTCAGACAACACCAAATCATAATCTCACAGTGGCATGTTTTGAAACCACCATTTTACGGGAAATAGGCCACCATGTAAAATCCAATTTGATTGGAGGGAATGATATGTAAGGCTAAACACGATTAGTTGGGCTGCAAATACTATTTTTTTGTTGTTAGGAGAGATGGAAGGAAGGGTACTTTCTTTTAAAAGCTGTGTAAACATGGCCCGATTGGTTAGACCCGCCAATATAGTCAATTAGGAGCGTCAGTTCAGTACCACATTTTGAAATAAACTTACTCAGAAACAGTGCGTTGAGAACCAGCTTATATTTTTTCCAAATAAAAGCCTGGGACAGAGGCAGATCGGAATTTGTGACATATTCATCGCCAGTCAACGTATTTGTGTATTATTTCCATGAATTGTGGTAAGCTTGACATATTTGATATCTTTTTAATGAAAATTGAATGTAAATTGATAACTTATGTCTGTATATGTGTGTGGTTCAGTAGCCAACATGAGGCAAAGCCTAGATAGTGCTCCAACCTGAACAGGACGTGTCGGAGAAAAGTAAAACTGCATGGAATTGCCAAACAGTACACTGACACCTATCTTATTGACTAGAAAGAACTAATGCTGGAATTGCAGAGGCGTAGTAACCATTAGGGAGGAGTATACTGGTATAAATTGTTTCAGATGAAGCTAGCAGTTGGCCTACCGCTCTGAACTCAGTGTTTGTTATGTATTGTGTTCAGTGAGGAAATAGATTATAAATTAGTTCTGAAATAGGAGGTACACCCTTCTTGTTTCAGAGACCGTGGTCGTAACTTATTATAGCAGCACCTGGTCTGAGTTTGCTGAAACCAGAGGCTGACAGCATACTCCTTGGTTCAGATAGCGACCAGTGAGGTGTATCAAGAACGCATTGAAGCTATCGAGCAGAGGAGATTCTTCCTGCCGCCATCACGAAAGATAAGCTTCTGTGGCCAGAGCAGCTCAACATTATGTGCCCCCCCCCCCCCCCTCTAAAATTGACATTATATTAAACACAGAGGGACAATAAATTGTTTAAATTGACAGGAAGTGTAAACTTTTCCCAATACGATTTCCACCATAAGCAAACACTTGAAGTCATGATGAAAAACAACCACCTAGCTTGAAAAAGCCAGTATTACCTCATAGTACTACTACACAACTTACACACATAGAATGATAATAATAATACAATAGGTCAATACAACGATCATATCTATAAATTGTGTATATATATAACTTGTAATTACATTGGATTGTGATCCCTGGTTCACTGTGTAGTTGAATCAGGATATCTATTATTGAAAGGAATTAATACATATATTTTTTAAAACTTTGACACTGGACTCCTTTAAGATAATCTTATAGAGTGTTATATGTGTGTGAGTGTCACAGTGTTGTCAAGTGTGGTGGAATAGATTAAATTGTTTATCTGTCTGTTGTTGTTGTGACTTACACTTCATCATTATCATAACCCTAGACATTCAACGTAGTCATCACAATATTCCAGAATAATTCTGACTGAGGTATAAATGTGGTAGCAAGTAAGGTTATCTGTAAAACACTACACTTATTAGATACAGATACCTTCACAGCTGATCTCAGTCAGTACACTAAGTCCCTATAAATATTTATATCATCCCACTTTACCACATTTATTGGGGTCTCGCTCCGGAATATTGAACTTTCTCCTATTATATATATTGGGAATAATAAAAATTTAAAAGATATCCTTGGGTGGAATTAAATAAGGTTGAGCTCTCAGTGCCTGTGGTTGTCCTTGAATAATTAATTACAGATTGTATTGTTTAGTTAGACATTATATAAATTTACCTGTTAGAAAATGGCGGACCTGGCCAAATTTCGATCTGCTGCTGTGCAGACTGCGAAAGAGATAGCAATGGAGGGACAAGTTATGATTGCTTATGTCACTACTGAATGTGACAAATTTATTGAACGGGAAGAAAGAAGATTAGAAAAAGAGGCCGAAAGAAAATTAGAATCTGAAAAAGAAATTAAGAGGTTGCAGATTGAGGCTGAGGCTAAGGCATTGGAGGCAGAAAGAGAGGAAAAAAGATTGACTGCCGAAAGGGAAGACAAAATATTAGCTGCAGAAAGAGAAGCCGAGGAAAGAAGATTGGCTACAGAAAGAGAGGAAAGAAGATTGGCTGCAGAGAGGGAAGCAGAAAAAAAGGAGAAGAGATTACAAAGGGAACATGAGTTACGACTAAGGGAGTTTGAGTTTCAAGGCCATGCTCCTGAAAATGGTGCCAGTCCCTTTACTTCCGATGCTACTGCTAGTCAGGGAGCCTCAACCTCAGCCAGAGAGACTGGGTGAGTTACTAAATGTCGCTGAAAGGTATCAAGCAGCTCAGGCAGAGGTAACAGGTACTAAAAAGAAACAGGTAAACAATTATCAGGCACCACAAAACTTTAATGAATTTGATCATAGAGATCAAAACAAAGGTAAGCATCAGTTTGATAGGCCACGAAATGACTATAAAAATAAAACCCCACAATTCAATGAAAGGAAATATGATAACAGGAAGCCCTTCAGACAGGAAGGAAAATATTGTCAAATATGCAGGATGCATAATCATAATACTAGTGAATGTGGTAGGAAAGTTCCTCCATATCACGCGGCATGCATGATAACAGTGGACAAGGGAAAGAAGAAACTGACAGAGAATCATATAAATCTTCAACATCCCCCCATCTGTGAAGAAGTGACATGTAATGGGGCCAAGGTTAGGTGCCTTTACGATTCAGGTTTAGAATATGACTCAGTTGTGAGTGCAACCCTAGTCCACCCTGAACAGTATACCACAGAGAAAGTGGAGATACAAGGGGCCGTAAAGGGAATATCCACCATGACACTTCCCGTAGCCGAGATCAATGTAGAGACAAGGTACGTGGAAGGAGTGATTAGAGCAGCCGTGTGTGAGGACCCTAATTACCCGCTGGTGTTAGGAAGCAAATATGTTTTTCTAGGAAGCCCTGTAAAACCTGTGGTAATGGCCACGCTTCAGGTCAGGTCGACCCCTAGTAGAACGGAGGAGGAACCACCACTAGTTTATTCTCATAAGCAGATGAGAAAGGCCCAGGAAAAAGATAAAACATTAAAACCTTGCTTTGGTAAATTGCCAACAAGCCATGCACACCCTAAGAAAGGACAGTTTTATTTGAAGGAAGGACTGCTCTTCAGAAAAGCTAGAGCAGGATCCAAAGAACAGGGACAATTGGTATTGCCAACCCCCTACTGGGAAAAAGTGATGGCACAAGCTCATGTTGTACCAGACGGTGGACACCAGAGAAATGGGACCACCCGTCAAAGGACCTCGGAAAAATTCTACTGGCCCCAAGTAGCCGCTGATATTTCACAATTTGTGGGGGCCTGTGAACAATGTAGCAAGGTATATTCCCCAAAATGGGAAAATAATAATCAGATGCCCGCCAAGCATTCTGAACAATGTGGGCCTAAAAATAAAAAGGGAAATGAAATTAATAAGGTAGACACAGAGTATAGGTATTCACCTTCCCAAAATCCGTCTTCCCCAAAAATAATTAGATTCGCAACTCTGCGTATGACACCCAGAGACAATAGAAAGACAGACCAGTCAGCCCAGGAAAAATTTGAAGCCGCATTTAGGGAGCTGGCTGACATTGACATTGAAGATGATCCGCCTGAGTTAAACCTGAAACAAATTGTTAACAGAAGAACAGTGGGCAGTGGACGTGTGAGCAATTGGGAAAATGCTCATAGCGCTTCACAATATGGCTATTAACTTAGCATTAAAAGGGCACTGGTGACATTGGTAGTCACCCGACCCTACACCGTCCAAGGGGAAGTAGTGGTCGGACCCTGGATGGAGATAACCCACACACCCCATAGCAATGCTAAGGGCGAATTGAATTCTGATGCAGAAACTCATTTCCCCACATATTACAGAGGTCTGAGGCAACCTTCGTCAGTAGTGCCTACTTTGAATTGACCCACCTGCATTAATCCATGACAAAAAAAAAATTAACAAATCTGGGAGCGGATTTTTTAAGCCGCCATCCGTGTGATGAGAATCACCGTAAGCCCAGAAATAATAATAAATTTCTCTATGTGTATATAGAATTATAGACTGACATATAACGTCTGTTTTAAGAGGGGAGAATTTGTCGTGAGACATTCTAAATCCACATATATAAATTAAAAGGTAAATGTAAAGCATAACACATAAATTCAATAAAAGGAAAAGAAGAATGGTAAAGAACAGTGCTGTCACAATGACTGTGCTCGAGATCCCTTTTTTTTCTACTTCGTCATCAAATTGTAACGTTTCCACGTTGATAGTAAAGCCTATAGCAGCATACGCGCGTTTCCACAAAACAATAAAACGTGTACTGTATTTCTAAGAAAACCTTGAGATACGCAAGCTGACCTAGATTAATACTAGCCTTGATTTCATTTTAGTTTATGAAAAGACAGATGAACTTAGGATAGAGAGAGAGAGGGCTGATCGGAGGAACACATGCAATACTACCACAGTCTCGCGATACAATACTAATGCCACCCTCCCCGCGCGAAAGGCATGAAGCACTAGCTTTTTTTCAAATAGACAGTGATAAAAAACACTACCCATACGAGAGTTAGGTTTAAAAACCTGTAAAATGCTTATTGGGAAACATGACATTATACTGGTTTACGTTTGAAAGACTGACAGTACCCAGACACCACATCGTATCGAAGTGAACGGGAGGTAGAAGAAAATACATATTTTGAACGCAGCCACTTAGCTCCATTAAATCTATTTATTTGGGTTCCTTAGGACTTGCTGACAAAGAATATGTTAAGTGTTACGCAAATAGTCTAGGAATTAACAAATTATAGCCAAAAGAAAATAGTGGTGCTGTCAGACAACACCAAATCATAATCTCACAGTGGCATGTTTTGAAACCACCATTTTACGCGAAATAGGCCACCATGTAAAATCCAATTTGATTGGAGGGAATGATATGTAAGGCTAAACACGATTAGTTGGGCTGCAAATACTATTTTTTTGTTGTTAGGGGAGACGGAAGGAAGAGTACTTTTTTTTAAAAGCTGTGTAAACATAGCCCGATTGGTTAGACCCGCCAATATAGTCAATTAGGAGCGTCAGTTCAGTACCACATTTTGAAATAAACTTACTCAGAAACAGTGCGTTGAGAACCAACTTATATTTTTTCCAAATAAAAGCCTGGGACAGAGGCAGATCGGAATTTGTGCCATATTCATCGCCAATCAACGTATTTGTGTATTATTTCCATGAATTGTGGTAAGCTTGACATATTTGATAACTTTTTAATGAAAATTGAATGTAAATTGATAACTTATGTCTGTATATGTGTGTGGTTTAGTAGCCAACATGAGGCAAAGCCTAGATAGTGCTCCAACCTGAACAGGACGTTTCGGAGAAAAGTAAAACTGCATGGAATTGCCAAACAGTACACTGACACCTATCTTATTGACTAGAAAGAACTAATGCTGGAATTGCAGAGGCGTAGTAACCATTAGGGAGGAGTATACTGGTATAAATTGTTTCAGATGAAACTAGCAGTTGGCCTACCGCTCTGAACTCAGTGTTTGTTATGTATTGTGTTCAGTGAGGAAATAGATTATAAATTAGTTCTGAAATAGGAGGTACACCCTTCTTGTTTCAGGGACCGTGGTCCTAACTTATTGAAGCAGCACCTGGTCTGAGTTTGCTGAAACCAGAGGCTGACAGCATACTCCTTGGTCCAGATAGCGACCAGTGAGGTGTATCAAGAACGCATTGAAGCTATCGAGCAGAGGAGATTCTTCCTGTCGCCATCACGAAAGATAAGCTTCTGTGGCCAGAGCAGCTCAACATTATGTGCCCCCCCCCCCCTTTCTAAAATTGACATTATATTAAACACAGAGGGACAATAAATTGTTTAAATTGACAGGAAGTGTAAACTTTTCCCAATACGATTTCCACCATAAGCAAACACTTGAAGTCATGATGAAAAACAACCACCTAGCTTGAAAAAGCCAGTATTACCTCATAGTACTACTACACAACTTACACACATAGAATGATAATAATAATACAATAGGTCAATACAACGATCATATCTATAAATTGTGTATATATATAACTTGTAATTACATTGGATTGTGATCCCTGGTTCACTGTGTAGTTGAATCAGGATATCTATTATTGAAAGGAATTAATACATATATTTTTTAAAACTTTGACACTGGACTCCTTTAAGATAATCTTATAGAGTGTTATATGTGTGTGAGTGTCACAGTGTTGTCAAGTGTGGTGGAATAAATTAAATTGTTTATCTGTCTGTTGTTGTTGTGTTTTACACTTCATCATTATCATAACCCTAGACATTCAACGTAGTCATCACAATATTCTAGAATAATTCTGACTGAGGTATAAATGTGGTAGCAAGTAAGGTTATCTGTAAAACACTACACTTATTAGATACAGATACCTTCACAGCTGATCTCAGTCAGTACACTAAGTCCCCTATAAATATTTATATCATCCCACTTTACCACATCTCTCTCCAAGCCTCAACAGACTTATATAGTCTAAGCACCGCCTGCTCTTTCTCTTTTCTCTTGATCATAAATAGCGACTATAGTAAAGAGCTGAAAAATGTTAATTATGGATGAAAGGGTCGTGAACAGCGCATTAATAAATGAGTAAACTTTATTAAAGAAGAAATGCATGAAAATAATGCATATCAGCACAAACAACATAATTTTTATAGCAATAATCACAAATATGCAAATACACACCAGCGAACACACAGACCACCAAAATAAAACCTGTAGAACACCGAAAAATAAATAAATTGAGTGTCAGTCTGTCCGCTTTCGTGGGACCAAATACGCTAGCTCCAGAAAGTGCCTTACGTGTAGATATCCTTCAAGGTGATGGAATAACATACATAACTTTCCTGTAGGTGCTAATCGTTGGTGACCCCTAATTGCGCGAGGGGGACTGGAAGACTCTGTCTATCTCCGGCTGACCGCTCATAAGTGCGAGGTTTTACATAACCCAGAAATACACACAAGACGAAGTTACTTGAGGACAAAGGGTCCCATGCGCTCTTATCCGGCGCTAGAATTTTTCTTGCGTACTTGGTAGTAAATCCGGTTTGGGCTGGCTTGACTGTGATTTGACTGAGTGCTCCGTTTAAGCACACAAAGTCTGGTGATATTAAATTCTGCTATAGGCGCTGGGCTGCTTGATAGCGGAAAGCCGCAAAGCTCTGACTGGTAATCCAAAGGCGAGTAGGAAACTACTACTGCAATACGATTTCAGATTTTTGCGTTGGCTCGTTGCACACTGCGTGAGCTTTATTTCCCTTCAGAGAGAATGGCGTTGACAAAAAGGGTTTTGTTTCAGGTACTGGGGTTGACAACTCGTAGGGCAAATTGCGTTCGGGAGTCGTGAGAGCGATGAGAATGTTACGTTCGTCGCCTGACTGGACTCTTTCGATGGCAAAGGCAGTAAGTATGTCCTGAAACTGAGACCCAAAAGAAGACGACCTTTACATCAAGCAAACAATAAAATTACACTAACGTTATAAAAACAGTTAGGCTCCACTATGGGATTTAAATTATTGTATTCATTGCTATGATAGTTTAGGGCTGTCTTTAACCATATAAGTCTCCTGTTCCTTCCACTCTATCAATTATCAGCATGCGCCCGCATAAGCTAATATATTTTGTACACCCAGGTACCTGTCAGTAAATGTTCTGACAGCAAAAACTACTCCTCTTCTTCTACCTCAACATACAGGAAACCTAACCCTGTAGTTACAGCTGAGTGGGGTATGCTATTCATCTTACAACATTAAATGAATTTACATAAAATACAGCATTTGACATTACACAATAGTTGGTATGCGCCCTTTTTGGGGAAAATATTAACATCCCACAAGTGGATACATAGAAAAGGTAATGTTCTTGCTATAATAATACAGTTGGGACTGAATCATAAGATATAATGTTTTCTATGGCAGGTGGCTGCTTTCCGTGAACTTTATGACTAGTGTCTAGCTACACAAATCGGCATATATTGATTCCACTCTGCCACTAGAAGTTTCTATCAAAAAGGAATAAGTGACTATCTCCTATAATTCGGTGTTATAGTTCCTGCATCTCACTATTCAGTTTTAAGTGAGCAATCCACACCTCTGACATTTCCTTACAGTAATGACAGTTTAAATTTAGCCGACTCTTAACCCAATGGTAAGCATTGTATGGACTGATTCTACGCCTAGTGAGTATCTGTTATTGTAAGTTTATCATTTAACCCATTACAAACCATAACTGCTTAAGCACCACTTAACTAAGGCGGTAGACGGCGCTCCATTATCACTGAATTAAATTACTGGAAGAAATCCTCAAAAATGAATTCAAGTTACATTCCTATCAGATATATATAAAAAGCTAACTTGAATATATATATTATAAGAGATGTCAACTCACCCCGAGAATGCCGAGAACATAGGCAATAACATTTAGTTCTGTGGTAACGTTTGCCTTATTCTCATTTTTGGTCCTCTCGGGCAGGAAGTATTTTACGAGTGTGTTTGACTGATTAAACTCTCTAGATTTATAGTCTACAAATGACGCTACCCGGACACCTGGCATAGCCTGTTTCCCACAGATGCATGGTGTATAGCGTAATATTTAGTAAGACCAATGTGATTCTAGAGACTACATCAGAGACAACAACCGCGAGAAAGTCTCTCCCCCCCCCTCTCCAGATAGACAATACATAATATTATGATTTTTAACTCGTCTAAGGGGCAAAACCACAGAGACCAACCGCGGGTTTTATCTCCCCCTGAATCGAAGATCAAACCTGTTTTCCCGATCGCAAAAGTTACCTCCCGCTAGCGATCAAACACTTTGAGCGCAAGAGATATTCTTCTGGTCAGACACACCAGGTGCGCTTGGGTAACATTATCGTTAGCTGACCGCTGCTGGACAGTGGGGAATTAGTTCTGAAGGCCAGAACGTAAACAAACCGCGGGGTGGGGTCTGAGAAAGGGAATATTGGGCCACGAAGGTAGAATCCGAAAGAAAAGAAAATACAAAATGTCGAGGAAACCAGAACATTAAAAGAGTAATAAAAGAGATGGGACGTGATGGAAAGACAAATTATCAGTCAACGTGACAAGTTAGCCCCCCTTTTTAAAGTTCGTGAACCACGGACTAAAGGACAGTAATTTATCTTTTCCATAGACGTCCGTTATATGTCCTTAGAACATCCTATACTCGTAATCCAAATTCGTATCCAACTTCTGTCTGTCCATATGGCTACGAGTTAATTTCTTCCCTCTGTCTAGTAGACGCTCAGCGAATGGGATTTTTCGAGGCCAAACGGCACTGACGTAATTCCCTTTACTGTGAACCTGACCTTGGTTCCACAGTTCGCTCCGCCTGTTTATCGTCCGGAAAATTATCCGCACCTGTTTTGAGTTACGGCCCCGCCTGAACTCACTGACCACTGCGTAGGTAATCCGCCAGTTACATACAGTGAAATCATTGCTGGACTCGGGGTGTTAACGTTTCCTTATGGGTTTACGTGTCACGGGCGTGTACTTAAATGACCTGAGATAGATGCAGTCTATCGGAATTTTCCGCGCGCGTGTAACCCGAGTCGGCAAATGAAGCCGTTTGCTGGCCGAAGAAACGCTAGCATATTTCTCCTGCCTCTCCACACCTACTCCCCTGTTTTGGTGGGAGCATTGATCAATCTTCAGACCATGGCCGTCTAACGGTGGGTCTGGAACTTTCCTTGCCTTGCCACTCATAATTCTGGCTTGGTCAACGGAAATGATCAAGTTGCTCGGTAATGGTCTGGCGTATGCGATTAATTTGCTGTCCATCAGTGGGTTTGAGACCACTGGAATAATGCGATTAAAATGAGAGAATTCTGATGCCTGTAGCATACAGCCTTCGATCGTATTCGTGGTTTCTACTGAATCATAACGGATCTCAGTAGCTTCTATCTTTGGAGAAAGATAGGTATTATCTGCGAGTTGCAGAATTTGTTGAGTCGCTTTACCGTTACTAACATGAAGTGAGCCAAAGCTCTCAACAATAGCTCCTTGTAAAGTAGTAAGGCAGCTTTTCTCACTGTCTTCTGCCCTGAGAAGTATGAGAGACTCAGATGGAATACCAGGGATCCCTTCGCCTGAAACCCTGTGTCCACCAGAAAAGTCAACTTTGCCCTCCCCGGAGGAAGTTACTGGCGTCAGTTTGCAAATGTCCTGCAATGCCAGATCTACTTCCTGGATTACAGGCTCCGCAGTCTGCATGCAAAGGACTGGACAGTTTAAGATCCCGTTAGATCGCGAAGTGACCAAGTTAAAACTGTCGGTGTGTTTTTCCAAAGTTCCTTGGAACGAATTGGAAACTTTTACCCTTTTAGCAGGCGCCTCATTCTCGCACCTTTTCCGCTCAGGGTGATGAGAGGGGCAGCACCTCCTTTCTCCGATCGTTGAGTTGGAGGGATACGCCTCTGCATATGGTTTTTCGCTGTCCGGCCGGGAAGCTTGCGAAATATGACGTGATAGGGTGTGGCTCTCTTTTCTCGACGTCACTTGTTGGTTAGGTGGTGCTCGATCTGGAGCGTGAGAGGTTCGGGGTTCACCACTTGCCAGAAGGTAACAATCCGTATTATAATGCTTGTTAGCACCTCTCTCACCTTTGTGCAGTTTCCATGCCTGGGAACGTTTCGTACTCTTTCCCGGGGTTTTAGGTCTGCTGTCCCGACATAAATCATTTCCTTGTTTGGGCTTCGGATCCAAGTCCAAAGGAAAGTCAATTTTCTGGAGTTGGGGCGCGGTTTTAGCAGGCAAGTTATCTGTCAGGGCCGCAAGGTTTACAGGGGCGTTGTCAGACAAGGGCACAGTAGAAGGGGAACTAGAGTGACTACAATTAGTATCTGTTTCCATCCTCCGGATTTTGCTTTCCAGTTCATTCATTCTGATTTGGTGTAGCCTGTCCTTTTCTTGGCTTTGTCTGTTCCTTTCTTGTCGCTCCATTTCCAAATTCTCGTACTGTTCTTGTAGCTGCTTTTCCCATTTTTGTCGCTTCATTTCCCGTTCTTGTCTTTCTGTTTCCCATTGCTTGTCCTGTTCTTGTCGTTCTATTTTCCATTGCTTGTCCTTTTCTTGACGTTGCTTTTCATCTTCTATCGCTTCTTCTACATACTTTCGGATGTCTGCTTCGCTCTCCCCATCTTTTTTACAGGTCCATGCCAAGATTAAACGGCTGTTAAACCATTCGTCTACTTTGTAGTGATCCTGCATGCCCACTGCATATTCTAGAAAGGGCTGGATTTCGCTATCCTGGTACTCCATGTACTTAGCTACCTCAAGGGCAATCCTATGCACTTTAACTAGATCGGCCATTATATCAGGTTAAGCAAACACTATAGAAGAATAAAACCTAGAGATCTAAGTTATCTAGCCCACTAGGTGCTGATTAACTTCCTTGTGACTTAAAACTTAATAATCAATTAAACCTAGGCTAGCATGGGAAAACTTTAAAAAATCGAGAAGTTTCTAGATACTCTGATTGCGACAAGCAAAAACCCCAAAAAACTCCCAAAAACATGTAAGTGATGTAAAACTTATTATCATCGCTTCACCCCACTTCTGTCAGTACTAAGCTACTGAGAGGATTGGTTACTATCATCCGAATGAACACCCTCCCTTGGTACAGATGCAAGCTAGTAACTGACTATCTGTAGCTTCTTATCTCAGATTAAAGAGCTACTCCTGAAAAACATATTTAACCCTTAAAAAAAAAAATTCTGACTTTTACAACCATAGTCGTCAGATTTTCAAACCTAAAACTCAGCAGTGATACCAGCAACCTTAACCAGCTGTGTCATGTGTAAAATGAACAATAATTGTAACTTGTGATTTATGATTGCTGTGGAGAAAAAAAAACGCTGTTCAGACTTCCTCCAAAAGAAATAGTTCGATTTGTCTAGGGGATAGAAATTCCTATAATCTGCAGAACTCTAAACTCCAAGAATAAAGATAGAATCTAGTGAGAGATTCACACCAGACTGATACCTCATCTGTTGCGCTTGATGCAGATGTAGTTCAGATTCCCGGCGAGCAACCCATTTTGTCGTGGTTGAGTAAAGTGTAAGAGTAATTGTCGCGGTAGAAAATAGTAGTGAAGTCGACAATGATAGTGAACTGACAGAGTTATAGTTTACACATAGATAAGGTGTAAATAGGAGGTGGACTTGAGACAAACTTGGAAGAAGATTTATTGAAATTATCTCTCTCTCCAAGCCTCAACACACTTATATAGTCTAAGCACCGCCTGCTCTTTCTCTTTTCTCTGGATCATAAATAGCGACTATAGTAAAGAGCTGAAAATGTTAATTATGGATGAAAGGGTCATGAACAGCGCATTAATAAATGAGTAAACTTTATTAAAGAAGAAATGTATGAAAATAATGTATATCAGCACAAACAACATAATTTTTATAGCAATAATTACAGAAATCGCAGATGCTCTACTTTCCTGTAGGTGCTAATCGTTGGTGACCCCTAATTGCGCGAGGGGGACTGGAAGACTCTGTCTATCTCCGGCTGACCGCTCATAAGTGCGAGGTTTTACATAACCCAGAAATACACACAAGACGAAGTTACTTGAGGACAAAGGGTCCCATGCGCTCTTATCCGGCGCTAGAATTTTTCTTGCGTACTTGGTAGTAAATCCGGTTTGGGCTGGCTTGACTGTGGTTTGACTGAGTGCTCCGTTTAAGCACACAAAGTCTGGTGATATTAAATTCTGCTATAGGCGCTGGGCTGCTTGATAGCGGGAAGCTACAAAGCTCTGACTGGTAATCCAAAGGCGAGTAGGAAACTACTACTGCAATACGATTTCAGATTTTTGCGTTGGCTCGTTGCACACTGCGTGAGCTTTATTTCCCTTCAGAGAGAATGGCGTTGACAAAAAGAGTTTTGTTTCAGGTATTGGGGTTGACAACTCGTAGGGCAAATTGCGTTCGGGAGTCGTGAGAGCGATGAGAATGTTACGTTCGTCGCCTGACTGGACTCTTCCGATGGCAAAGGCAGTAAGTATGTCCTGAAACTGAGATCCAAAAGAAAACGACCTTTACATCAAGCAAACAATAAAATTACACTAACGTTATTGTTGAGGCTGCTTCATGGTGCAATTTTTATCACGGCAACTTATTATTAGTGCCAGGTTTTGTAACACCATGTCGTACCTCAACTGAACGCAAGAAATTCATGAAAGCGGTCGCTGTGAGATGAGTATCTAGGTATGATGTAGGCAGATTGGGATGTGACGTCATAGCGTCAAGATGTGTGTCTAATGGCTTGTGTATCAGCCAGTATATTGGATTGTGTATTTAATAAGTGTTTCTGAGGAAAAGGGTAAGCTATATGCTTTAAATGAAAGGCATGAGAATATGCCAGGATTATAATTGAAGGCAATACGGGACGATAATTCCCAAGATATAGAAGTATGTTAAACTAGAATTATATGAATAGTGTTATACCGGGAGGTCTCATTCCCCGAAGTTTGTGGAGTGGAAATTATGATGTATGAATATTAAAGATACCGGGACGCTCAAATCCCCCGATAGTGTTGGAAAAAGATATAATGAACTTTAGTTATGCCGGGATGCTCAATACCCCGATGTTAAATGGAATTAAGGAATGATATTATAAAAGTATCAACTATGGAAAAGTTGAATGACATTGTGTGAAAAGCGAACCAAGATAAGAATAGACTGAAAGATAGAGAGGGAGTATTCATGCCATATTCGTGATTGTGACGTTTTGTGAATTCGTACTTACTGAGTATTAAACTGTTGCCAAATCGTCTGAGTCGAGAGGTTTATTCAATCAATCAAGGTTCATTTAGACAGTTGATAGCCTTATTCAGTATTTGAAGATTCACAGAAAGGGGTATCAAAGAAGATTGACTTCCAGAATATTTGACAATACAAACCAAATCAAAATAAAAGAACTTCCACATCTTTAGTAAAACGAATGGACCCTAGACAACAAACGAATTCGGGCAATTTCTCCACCCCTTAACAGGTGAGAAATAACTGGGGGCTACGTCCTGTCAAATAACTGGAGGCCCGTCCGATAACTGGCAGTTTGGTCTACTTGGGACATAAAGAAACGAATTTTCTTCCTACAAAAATGAAATCAACTGAGGCTGGACTACTACACTGAACTTCTACGCAGGACTTTTAACATTTGAAGAACTATACGATTATAAATTGTCGAAAAAGAAAAAAAAACAGTACATTCACTAAATTTCACTATGGAAGATGCCATGTAACGGCTACTCCTTGATGATGCATCAAAGATCGTTGACCTGACCTTGAGGACTGTCAAGATTCAACACTGCGACATCATATTGATTCGGTTCGAACTTTACGTCTCTACATTCAAGTTTTTAATACTGGCAAATCACGCAATTTTTATGTTGAACGATAAAGGACAATTTGGCAAATTTTACTCAATGACGTCATCAAAGCCGGAAAACGTTCAAACGACCGTTTGCTGAACTGGGAGTCAAGAGATGGTTTCATCCATTTATGTATTCCTGAAGTCGAAGTGTGGCACAAACACACTGATTCCTTATCTGGAGAGGTTCTGAGTTCAACAAGAAAGATAAGTAGAGTTATGAATTGTCTAATTCGTGACATTATTTGACCATTTCAGAGACTTTGCCAGTCAACATCTAAGCTAGTCCTCCATGTTTTATTCATCTGCATGTTTATTTGTATAAATTAAATGCTCGCTATTTGTAAATTTTCTTCGGAAATTTTGCAAATGACGATGTCCTATTAGGTGATTGTTGGTTGTCCAGTCAAAGAAAATAACAGTGGAATTTTAGTCTTTGACTGCATAGCAAACATCGGTATCTGTATAGATTTTTTCGTCAAGTCTACGTCCCATATTTTCATTCACTAATTTACGTAAGTGGGTCACGTGTCTGTACAGCTGTTTTGCTATCATTCTTGTCTCATTGTGAAATTTGACGATTTGCTGTTATTGTGCGTTCTTTCTGTCTTGTTTATTTTACAAGTAATTATTCAAAGCTGTTGTTACTTGTCAACATGTTTTTGCTTTCTTTTATTTCCTTTATATTTGTCGAGTTCTTCTTCTTCGATCCTTAACCACCGACCGTCAAATCAGTCAATGTCCATCACGCCTAGTGGCGTCTTGTAGGGCAACAACAAATTGATTCCACTTTGCACGGTCGGTGGCCATCCTTCGTACAGTGCCCCAACTCTGGTTCATTCTTTGCATCTCAGCCTCCACAGTCCTCCGCCAAGTTGTTTTTGGTCGGCCTCTCTTTCGCTTTCCTTCAGGGGTCCAAAGCATAGCTGTTCTTGTGATGGCATCGGGGTCTCTTCTGAGGACATGACCAACTCAGCTCCAGCGTCTGCCAGCTATGATGGTGTGCATGTCCTCTTGCTTGCTACGAGTAAGCAGATCGTGGTTGGTGATGGTATTCGGCCAAAAGATGCGGTGAATTTTTCTTAGGCATGTTGTGTGAAAAGAGGACAATTTTGACATTTCCTTCTCTGTGACTCTCCAGCATTCCGCACCATAGAGAAGCCCAGAAAGCACACAGCTCTGATATAATCTTAATTTTGTGCTTGTGCTGTATTGGGAGGACTTCCAGATGTTGTTTAGTCTAAAGAAGGCTGTTCTTGCCTTATTCATTCTGATGTTGATGTCTTTGCCTGCCCCACCGTCTGGTGTTACTATTCTTCCTAGGTATGTGAAGGTATCTGTCTGTACCAGTGGCTTCATCGAAAATTGGAGACCTAAAATTTATGAGACTATGTATATTGAAGGATGAATGCTACAGGAATGAAAATGGAGTCGCATTTCAACTAAGGTTGTACACCTGGAAGAAATCTAAATAAAAGCTTCATTTATATATTCTGCGGACTTTACTTCAATGCAAAATGAATTGTTAATTTTGAATTACTTAAAATTCAGGGATCTAGGAACTATTGAGAGTACTGCCATTACTACTACATGAGCTACTTCCAATTCAAAATCTAAACCGAACCTGGAACCCGCACAAATGGCTCAAGTAAAGTAACATCTCTGGAGGTTTATCCAGTGAACACAAGCTTGATATATTTGTCGAGTAATGTGCTGTAATTCGACATATCAGCTACAGAACTTCAGTCATTGAAATTACAGGCTGATAAAGAAAAAGAGATTGAGATTGCAAGGATTAATGCCCAACATACTGGTGCTAATCCACAAGGTTCTCAGGGCAATAATTTTAATTATCCAAAAATTAAATTACCAAATTTTGATGATAAACGTGACTGTATGGACTCGTTTATTATGAGGTTTAAAATGAGGGCTATGGATTTGAAAATCCCAAAAGATAGGTGGCCTATTATCTTTTCAGACTACCTCACAGGGAAAGCAATGCGTTGTTTCATGTCAATTGATGAAACAAGTAGATCGGATTTTGATATTGATGCCAATACTTTGATGGCAAAATTTCAGCTCACGGAGGAGGGTTTTCGATCCAGATTTCACTATGCGGTTCCGTCCAAGAATGCTGATTTTGGAGAGTTCATCTCTTCTATTAAATTGTACTTGGGTTGGTGGATAGATTTATTGGGTATCAATAAATCTTTTGATGAATTATTCCACCTAATGCTCAGGGATAAAGTTTTATCTACCTGTGGCGCAGATTTTTTTTTTTTTTTCTAGAAAAGAAAACCTAAATCTATCAATGAGTGTCAAGAATTGGGGAGAAACTACATGTCTGCACATCCAAACAAGGAAATTCGTAAGGTTTCCTTTGATAATGCATTACCTGTATGTGTTTCGTACCACGACGGAGGAGTAGGTGACCACCGTTCTCGCCCAAGGAGTGCAGGGGGCAGATATAGGTGTGATTATCGATCTTCCTTTCGAGGACGGTACAATTTTCCTCGTCGTTGGTCACCATCTCACTTCGGGGGGTATAAATATTCTAATTACTCTAACCGAGGTCGTGGACAACACTACGGTAATAGCAGTGATGATATACATCACAGAGACTATAAAAGAAATTCAGTTGAACGCTCCAATGGAAATGGTAGGTGTCATTTAGGTGATGCAAATAATAAGCACGGCAAACAATGCAATCACAAACCTGATCACAAAAATGATTGTGAACTGGCAAAGGGAAAGCAGACCATGCTAACGTCTGTACCCCACTTTGTGGTCACGATAGCCATGTTGAACAGGCTAATGCATGCATTGTACGTTCAAGCAAAGATAACAATTGCACTGAGTGTAATTCACTTTATGAGCCAGGTGCTAAAACTAGACTTTTGTGTGGCCATATTTTACCAGCGATGTCTGTCTGCGATTTTATCGGTCGCCTTACATTACACAAAGGGTTTATAGGTGACAGACCAGCAACCATTCTTCGTGACACGGGATGTACGATTGTCGGGATACGTAAATCGTTGCTAGATAAATCATCATTTACAGGAAAGTCACTGAAATGCGTTACTTTTGGAGGTAACATTGAATGGTTTCCCATGGCAAAGGCGGAGATCGACACACCTTTTTATTCAGGGATTGTACTCGTGTGTGGCTTGGAGAATCCTGTAGGTGACGTGATCCTTGGTAACATTCCAGGTGTAAAAGACTGTTCACCTGAGGAAATTGCAGAGTGGGTCAGCAAGCACCCAATACTGGTGAATGCGGTCACTACTAGAGCTCAGCATGAAGCGAGCATTTTGACCGATGCTTCTCCATCTGTCATGAAGGAGACGCCACTGAGAAATGCTCAAAAGATTTCTCCGACTATCTTTACACAAAAACAAAATGAGGATAAATCTTTAAAGAAATTATTCACTTTGGCTGAAACAAAACAAATTAAGATCACTAAGAGCTCATCATATTGGTTTGAGTTTCGTAACAAGGTTTTGATCAGATGTTTTAAAAAGGGAGATGATCATGTAAAGAAACAGATTGTGGTACCAAAAAGTTTTGGACCTTTAGTTTTAAATACAGGTCATGAAGTACCTATGGCAGGACACTTAGGTCGTAATCGGACTTTGTTTCGAATTACTACAAATTTTTATTGGCCTGGTATCAATACAAATGTAAAAAGATATTGTAGATATTGTCATATTTGTCAAAAAGTCGCACGCAGGGGCAAGAACCAAACAGCACCCTTGCAAGTCACAGATGTGCCTGTGCGCGCATTTAAGAAACTAGCTATAGATATTATCGGTCCATTGTCTATAATGTCGGATCGAGGTTTTCAGTATATTTTAACGTGCATCTATTTGTGCACTAGATGGCCTGCGGCCATACCGTTAAAGAACATTAATACCGTATCAGTTGCGGAGGCTTTGAACTTGATTTTTACAAGGATAGGTTTTCCTGAGGAAATACTGTCGGATAGAGGGACACAGTTTAAGTCGGAACATATGAGCGCGATAGAAAGCTTATATTGCATAAAACATTCATTCACAAGTCCTTATAGACCAAGTGCAAATGGGGTTTGTGAAAGATTTAACGGCTCTCTTAAGTTGATGCTTGGGAAGGTTACTGATGCACACCCTCGGGATTGGGATAAGATTCTCCCATCGGTTCTCTTTGCTTACAGAGAGATCCCTCAGGAGAGTACTGGGTTCTCTCCCTTTGAACTCGTGTATGGCGCGAATCCGAGAGGTCCGTTGTATCTATTGAAGGATTTAATCCTTGGTACTTCTCAGGATGACGAAACTCGCAGTAGTTACGAGTTCGTTGTTGATTTACGACAAAGGTTAGTGGATGCATGTCAGATCGCATCACAGAGTATTTAAACGGCAACTCAAAGATCGAGGCTGCTACATAAACAATCTCGTACCCTAAGATCTTTTGTCCCAGGGGATGAAGTCTTACTGCTCCTACCTATTAAGGAAAATAAGTTGTTAATTTCATGGCAGGGGCCATACAAAGTGGTGAAAAGGATCACAGATGTTGATTACTCAATTGATATTAAAGGGAAAATTAAAACGTATCATCTAATTATGTTGAAATTATACACGCCAAGACCATCTGAATTAGTAGATGTCTTGGATGAGGTTCATCGATCCTCATGCGCTGTTGTTCAGTCGGAGGATACAACATCTGATATTCCCTTGGAATTTACTTTACCTTCTATTTCTGCTCATGAAACGTGGCAGGATGTTTCTATTTCTTCATCACTTTCGCATTCTGAACAAACTCAGATCCGTGATGTTTTACGTTCTTTCTCTGACGTATTTTCAGAACATCCAGGTCATACTGACTTAATATCTCACGAGATTGTGATCACTGATTCTACTCCATTTAATATCAGACCATATCCTATTCCGATTCACTACAGAGATAAGGTGGATAAAGAAATCTCAGATATGCTGAAAATGGGTATCATTTCACACTCTTCATCTTCGTACTCTTCTCCAATGGTATTGGTGAAGAAATCGGATGGATCTTTACGTATCTGTATTGATTTTTGGAAATTAAATTAAGTTACAGTCACAGATGCTGAGCCAATTCCAATCTTGAAAGATCTTCTTCTACAGCTTGCTAATGCTACATTCTTTACTAAACTAGATTTGGCAAAAGGATACTGGCAATTCCGTTGTCTGAACATTCTAGACATTTGACAGCATTTTCCACACCTAGAGGTTTATTTGAATGGAATTATATGTGTTTCGGGTTGGTGAATGCACCTGCGACATTTGTTCGCATGATGCGCCGTTTAGTTGGCGATAGACCCGATGTCATCACATATATAGATGACATTTGTTTATTCCATAACACATGGGAAGAACATATTGTAGGTTTCATTTCTTTGCTAGAACAGCTAAGAAAACATCATTTGACAGTTAGACCTTCGAAAGTACAGATAGGTTTTCAGGAAATATCTTTCCTGGGTCATAAAATCGGTAATCATCGGCTTTATCCTTCGGATGGTCTGGTGAATAAAATTCTGAACATTCAGATACCGAAAAATAAGAAAGAGGTCCGTAGTCTGTTAGGGCTCATTAACTATTATCATAAATTTATTCCAGACTTTTCATCTATCTCTGGTCCTCTTTCAGATTTGACCCGCAAAGGTGCTCCTCTTAAATTACGTAGGTCAGATACTTGTCAGTTAGCATTGGATAAGATTAAAATACTATTCGCGAATTATCCTATTTTGATTCTGCCAGATATTCATGAACCATTCTATATTCGCACAGACGCTTCTCAGATGGGAATCGGTGGCAGTTTGATGCAACTTGTCAACGACGTACTCCATCCTTGCTTCTTTGTGAGCTGGAAGTGGTCTGCAGCAGAAAAGAAATATTCGGCGGGAGAAAGAGAGCTCCTTGCTCTTGTGTGGACGATATCAAAACTTTCTCGCTACTTGCTTGGACGAACATTTTACGTTGAAGTCGATCATCATCCTTTGACGTCAATGAAACCGAAGGCGTTTAAAAACTCTAGTATCTACAGATGGTTTCTTCTACTGCAACAGTTTTCATTTGAAACCAAACATATACGCAGTGAGGACAATTAGTTAGCGGACTTGTTGTCACGATTTGCAACTCACCAGGACTGATATATTTCACATGGAACTTTGGATCCAGGTGTATGGCTCCAGTTTGTTTGGACATCATATTGTGTCTTCTGACTTGATATTTCGTCCGGATATATGTACTCAAATTTTGTTGCTATTTTGTTGATGAGATTATTCCTGATGACTACTCTTCTTCACAATTTTATATGTCTTAATGCCTGATACTTCTCATTAGATTGCTTGTCTGTAGGGTGTATCTGTACGTAAGATTGCTGGAAGTTATACCCTGCAGGATCTTGCGCGTTTCCTGAAGTAAACGCTCGCAAGCGTGAGGGGTAATGTTGAGGCTGCTTCATGGTGCGATTTTTATCACGGCAACTTATTATTAGTGCCTGGTTTTGTCACACCATGTCGTACCTCAACTGTATTCAATAAATATTTCTGAGGAAAAGGGTAAGCTATATGCTTTAAATGAAAGGCATGAGAATATGCCAGGATTATAATTGAAGGCAATACGGGACGATAATTCCCAAGATATAGAAGTATGTTAAACTAGAATTATATGAACAGTGTTATACAAGGAGGTCCCATTCCCCGAAGTTTGTGGAGTGGAAATTATGATATATGAATATTAAAGATACCAGGATGCTCAAATCCCCCGATGTTGGTGGAAATATAATTGAACAGTGTTATACCGGGAGGCCTCATTCCCCGAAGTTTATGGAGTGAAAATTATGATGTATGAATATTAAAGATACCGGGACGCTCAAATCCCCCGATGTTGTTGGAAAAAGATATAATGAACTTTAGTTATGCCGGGATGCTCAATACCCCGATGTTAAATGGAATTAAGGAATGATATTATAAAAGTATCAACTATGGAAAAGTTGAATGACATTGTGTGAAAAGGGAACCAAGATAAGGTTAGACTGAAAGATAGAGAGGGAGTATTCATGCCATATTTGTGATTGTGACGTTTTGTGAATTCGTACTTACTGAGTATTAAACTGTTGCCAAATCGTCTGAGTCGAGAGGTTTATTCAATCATTCAAGGTTCATTTAGACAGTTGATAGCCTTATTCAGTATTTGACGATTGACAGAAAGGGGTATCCAAGAAGATTGACTTCCAGAATATTTGACAATACAAACCAAATCAAAATAAAAGAACTTCCACATCTTTAGTAAAACGAATGGACCCTAGACAACAAACGAATTCGGGCAATTTCTCAATCCCTTAACAGTTATACAAAACAGTTAGGCTCCACTATGGGATTTAAATTATTGTAATCATTGCTATGATAGTTTAGGGCTGTCTTTAACCATTTAAGTCTCCCGTTCCTTCCACTCTATCAATTATCAGCATGCGCCCACATAAGCTAATATATTTTGTACACCCGTGTACCTGTCAGTAAATGTTCTGACAGCAAAATCTACTTCTCTTCTTCCAACTAAACATACAGGAAACCTAACCCTGTAGTTACAGCTGAGTGGGGTATGCTATTCATCTTACAACATTAAATGAATTTACATAAAATACAGCATTTGACATTACACAATAGTTGGTATGCGCCCTTTTGGGGGAAAATATTAACATCCCACAAGTGGATACATAGAAAAGGTAATGTTCTTGCTATAATAATACAGATGGGACTGAATCATCAGATATAATGTTTTCTATGGCTGGTGGCTGCTTTCCGTGAACTTTATGACTAGTGTCTAGCTACACAAATCGGCATATAATGATTCCACCCTGCCACTAGAAGTTTCTATCAAAAAGGAATAAGTGACTATCTCCTATAATTCAGTGTTATAGTGCCTGCATCTCACTATTCAGTTTTAAATGAACAATCCACACCTCTGACATTTCCTTACAGTAATGACAGTTTAAATTTAGCCGACTCTTAACCCAATGGTAAGCATTGTATGGACTGATTCTACGCCTAGTGAGTATCTGTTATTGTAAGTTTATCATTTAAGGGGAGGGGCTACACTGAAATGCTATTTTCGTTATTAATTGCTGGATTTCAATGAAAATGCACAGACTTAACCTATATCAATACTAGATACGAAAAATGAAGAGTTTTATGGCACTGCACTACTGGTTGCCATAGAAACAGCGGCCATATTGGATTCTATTGTTCTATTTCAATTTGCTAAGGCTTTTTTATTTATTAAGCTATGAATACCAAATATGACCACAACGTTTATCATTATATTTTAAAACTTTCACATTGGTGAATTTTTGATAACTTTAATACAAAAAAAGTTGTAGGACTTTGAATAAAGTGTCTAAAAAAGTAACAAATTTTAATAAATTTTACATTACTTTTTGCAATAAATCAAAAGTTTGATCAGATACTCAAAATTCAACAATATAAAAGTTTTAAAAGATTATGGGCAACATATGTGCCAATTTTTATGTCAATTAATACATAAGTGTGGAAGTTTTAAGGAAATTAGGATAAGAAAATTAGATTTTGAGAAAATCGCATGTTTCTCAATAAATAGACTACAATTAAATAAGTCTGTAATATTGCCCCTGAAAAATTGCTTATTTGTCATTTAGAACATACTGGTTGCATAGCCAGCTTCCTCTGCAGCTTCCTATCTGGCTTTCTGTTGAAATTTGTGCCTAATTTCCTTCCTTGTCTTAGCGCAGTTTTCTGCCATTTTAGGGCTGAGCAATATTGGATTCTTTGTTCTATTTCAATTTGTTAAGGCTTTTTTATTTATTAAGCTATGAATACCAAATATTAACACAACTTTTATCATTATATGTTGAAACTTTTCCAGTGATGGATTTTTGATAACTTTAATACAAAAAAAGTTGTAGGACTTTGAAAATAGTGTCTAAAAATAGTAACAAATTTTACTAAATTTTACATTACTTTTGTCAATTAACCAAAAATTTGATCAGATACTTAAAATCCATCACATAAAATGTTTTAAAAGATTATGGGCAATATATGTTCCAATTCTTACTTTTCCTGTGATGGATTTTTGATAACTTTAATACAAAAAAAGTTGTAGGACTTTGAAAATAGTGTCTAAAAATAGTAACAAATTTTACTAAATTTTACATTACTTTTGTCAATTAATCAAAAGTTTGATCAGATACTTAAAATCCATCACATAAAAAGTTTTAAAAGATTATGGGCAATATATGTTCCAATTCTTACATAAGTGTGGAAGTTATAAGAAAATTAGGATTAAAAAATAGATTATGAGAAAACCACATTTTTATACATAAGAAGACAACAATTAAATAAGTATGTAATACTACAGCAAAAAAAAAATAACTTACTTCTCATTCAGAACATACCGGCCATATATCCAGCTTCCTCTGCAGCTTCTTGTCTGGATTTCTGTTGAGATGTGTGCCTAATTTGGTTCCTTTTCTTAGTGCAGTTTTCTGCCGTTTTAGAGCTGAGCAAGAGACGTTTACGCTTTCTTGCTCCTGCCAGTCGATAAGCCTCTTTTCCACTGTTCAGCCCCAGGACTTTTTTAAAAAATATAGCAGCCTCAGGTCCTTCATTATATTCAGCAACTGCACTTAGAAGGCAGAATTCAACGCGCTTTCGTGAATGGAAGATATGCTTTGGCACTTTACTCCAAATAACTGAATGAAGGCTCTCATTGGAGTTTTGGGTAGCCTTTCTTTCACAGCGACTCAACAGTTTCAGATTTGTCAGCCTGTCATACTCTGGTGTCAAATGTCTGTTCAACAGCTGAAAGTCCAGGGGCGTATGTATACGTTTTTGATGCCCAAAAGCATACTCATTCCTAGATAAGGCTGCTTTATAGAAACATCAAGAGTCTTGGCCAGTAGGACAAAACTGATGCTGGGGATAATCATCAGTTGAATAGCAATGATGTAGGCTAGCCATAATAGCGTTCTTCATATCAGCTGCAGTAGCATGTTGCCTGATAGCCTTGGAATAATAAATGCCAAGCTTTCGGATGGCTGTATCTGTCAGACGGCCACGACCACGTCCTCCAAGTGTAACTTTTTGCTTGCGGCAATCAGCAACTAAATTACGAAGAGCTGTAATCATTTTTTTTCCTACATGGTTAATACACTCTTCTTTCACGATTTCAACATTAGGGCCACATGGTTTAATTTCCATGACCCTATTGAAGGCTTTGCTATCACCATCACTTAACATGGTGGTGTAGCGAAATTTGTGTCGTGTCACAGACCGGCTCCATAAAACACTAGCTTCCTCAGCCTCCATTACACCTGAACTTCCTAGAAAGAAGAAAAGGTATGAATTAGTAACACTTAAAATAATGATGTAAGCAGACATTGAACACTTTCCTTTACAATGTAGAAGCAAATGTAGTACAATGGAAGCAAAGCAAACACATGTAAGTAATAAATTATGTTACTAAAACTGATACTTATGGAGAAATAAAAATTAGATCAGTATAAATTTTTAGACAAGGAGAAGGAGAAATCAAAAATAAGATTCAGAAGTAAATACCTTCTCCGCAACCAGACGATACGTCAAGGCCTAAAATCCCACCCGCTGCAGACCCAAATAGAACAGTCCCAACTAAGATGGTTTGGCCATGTCTGCAGAATGGGAGAAGATCGGCTACCACGACAAGCATGGGAAACAAAGAGCCAGGGATCCAGACCTCCAGGACGACCCATTGTCCGCTGGGAGGACAACATTAGACAATCTTTGAAGGACCGAGGACTACAATGGAACCAGGCCAGGAAGAAGACAGCTGATAGAATAGTCTGGCGCTCTCTCTTCCAAACCTCTACACCTCACGGTAGAAGAGGAACGACTAAGTAAGTAAGTAAGTAACTTCTTCTTCTTCGATCCTTAACCACCGACCGTCAAAGCAGTCAGTGGCCATCACGCCTAGTGGCGTCTTGTAGGGCAACAACAAATTGATTCCACTTTGCACGGTCGGTGGCCATCCTTCGTACAGTGCCCCAACTCTGGTTCATTCTTTGCATCTCAGCCTCCACGGTCCTCCGCCAAGTTGTTTTTGGTCGGCCTCTCTTTCGCTTTCCTTCAGGGGTCCAAAGCATAGCTGTTCTTGTGATGGCATCGGGGTCTCTTCTGAGGACATGAACAACCCAGCTCCAGCGTCTGCCAGCTATGATGGTGTGCATGTCCTCTTGCTTGCTACGAGTAAGCAGATCTTGGTTGGTGATGGTATTCGACCAAAAGATGCGGTGAATTTTTATTAGGCATGTTGTGTGAAAAGAGGACAATTTTGACATTTCCTTCTCTGTAACTCTCCAGCATTCCGCACCATAGAGAAGCCCAGAAAGCACACAGCTCTGATATAATCTTAATTTTGTGCTTGTGCTGTATTGGGAGGACTTCCAGATGTTATTTAGGCTAAAGAAGGCTGTTCTTGCCTTATTCATTCTGATGTTGATGTCTTTGCCTGCCCCGCCGTCTGGTGTTACTATGCTTCCTAGGTATGTGAAGGTATCTGTCTGTACCAATTGCTGATTCCTTACTGATATGGGCTCAGGGTTGCTCACATTGAGCGTCATGACCTCAGACTTCTTTAAATTGATGTTCAAGCCCACCTGCTGGCTAAATTTATTAAGTCTATCCGTTTTTGCTGGATGTGTTGATGTGAATGTGCCAGCAGTGCAATGTCATCTGCATATTCCAGATCTTCCAATGTAGAAAATGTAGTCCATCTTATTCCTCTTGGACTGCCCTCTGTTGTCTGGCGCATCACCCAGTCTATGACTGTTAAAAAAAGAGTGGTTGATAAGGGGCATCCCTGTCGTACTCCTGTCTTCACCTCGAAGGTTAGGTTGCTCTGCCCAACACTACACGTTAAGTAAGTAAATACCTTCAAAATTGATATCACATTCTTGCTTCACATGCTCCTCTTTCCATTTGCTGAAGTTTCCCGGGGCTTCCTTCTGGTACCAAGAACCAGTTGTAGCACATGTTTGACAGTATTTTGAAAGCACATGGGCATCTATAACAAGACCTGTCAAGATCTCCACAACACAACCAATACCAATTTTTGAACTGTGGCTCCTTGTGAGCCAGCTGCCATCAAAACTGACTCCAATATCCATAATATGTTCATGATATGGTTGATTGCTCTGAGCACAGTTTACGCTGCGAGCTAGCTTAGCAGCATGATCAAATATTAATTTTGCGAGTTCTGGTGTTTGCAAATAATTTTTTTTTTGCAATTGTGTTGAAAGTTTTTTGATGCAGGCCAGGCATATCCATGTTCTGAGCAAAGTAGTTAAATTTATAGGGTCTCATTCCTGATAACAATGATGATAGAACTGCAACTTTGTTCACACTGAATGAATTATGTTCATCAACTGATGATGCGTACGTTGATGCAACGGTTTTGTTGCAAACACAACAATTCACTTTGATGTGTTGAACAAGACCTCTCTTGGCCTGATTATTAATTTCTGCAGACAGCTTCTCATAGCATTCTGGACATGCAAGCTGACTAACAAGGTTGCATATCTCAGACATATCAACTATAGTTCTGGAGACCATATTGTTAGGCGTTGAAGCTTCTTGCACCGATGAGGCACTTAGTTCCAGCTTTTTACAGAACCGTGGTGTGCTGTGGGGTGAAGAGGTAGAAGTTGTAGAAGAGCTTGTGCTGGCTTCTTTAATTACAGCTGAAGCTGACAGTATAACCTCAGGCAGACTAGGCTCATTAGGGGGACCATTTAGTTCTGAAAAAAGTACATAAGAAATAATCACAGCTCAAGAAACATGTCACATGCTTATAAATACCATGATAATTTATCGTATAATGTGGAATCATGTCATTTTGTCAAACCAGAAAAATGTGATCACTGTTTACTGCCAACGCGTTTACTAAAACCTTGCAAATAGGCCTACATAAATTTAAATAATAATAGCTTATTCACATGTGACATTTTTTTAAAAGTATATTGTTGAACCCTTTATGGGTTATAATTAGGACATATTGTGTATTAATTCAAGAAAATTAAGTCAGATTTCCAATATCCAAATATAGTACCTTCTTCCCCCTCCACTCACTTCTAACAGAGTCAATCAAAACTAAATTTGTGTAGGCCTAGCCTAAATGTGTTGTGCGTGCCTGGCTTTCTACAGTGATTCATTTTGTACCATTACCATAACAAAATTAGCGACTTTTACCTGCACTATCTTGGTTCCATCTTTTCTCCCTGGCCGTTCCCAGTTTTAGATGACGAAAGCTATTCTTTTTTCGAGGCATTTTCACACAAGTTCCGAAAAATGAGTCTAACTAAATATGTACACAGAATTTATCAATCCGACGCCATATTATCAACACTGCGGTTACAAGTCACGTGGATTCACGCAGCCAATGAACAGTTTAGAATAGTGAGCGGAAAAAGCCGATGTCAGCGAATGTCCGACGATTTCCATATATGGAAGTAATCGGTAAAAAAGCGACCCATAAATTCTCGATCTTGGCGGGTATAATTTTGTTACCAAAATAAATGAACTACGTCACATGATTCCCCAGATCTAGGCGAATCCAATGATGTATAATACGTAGGGGTGCAGGCTTGGTTGCTATGGGAAAAACGAGGTCGAATTAGGCATATTTTCTCGAGTTTGAGAAAATCTCCCCGTACCATACCTTTTTCAAAGTCAAAATACATATTGTTAGAGTGCATTTTGACATTTAATTCTGTTATATTTAGATTCAGGAGATGTTAAAGTATCAGAAAATGAACTAATCCCAAAATCCATCATTTTTGTATTTTGACGTTAATTTAATGCCCGCTCCTGGCCTTAACCCATTATAAACCATAACTGCTTAAGCACCACTATACTAAGGCGGTAGACGGCGCTACATTATCACTGAATTAAATTACCGGGAGAAATCCTCAAAAATGAATTCAAGTCACATTCCTATCAGATATATATAAAAAGCTAACTTGAATATATATATTATAAGAGATGTCAACTCACCTCGAGAATGCCGAGAACATAGGCAATAACATTTAGTTCTGTGGTAACGTATGCCTTATTATCATTTTCGGTCCTCTCGGGCAGGAAATATTTTACGAGTGTGTTTGACTGATTAAACTCTCTAGATTTATAGTCTACAAATGACGACACCCGGACACCTGGCATAGCCTGTTTCCCACAGATGCATGGTGTATAGCGTAATATTTAGTAAGACCAATGTGATTCTAGAGACTACATCAGAGACAACAACCGCGAGAAAGTCCCCCCCCCCCCCAGATAGACAATATATAATATTATTATTTCTAACTCGTCTAAGGGGCAAAACCACAGAGACCAACCGCGGGTTTTATCTCACCCTGAATCGAAGATCAAACCTGTTTTCCCGACCGCAAAAGTTACCTCCCGCTAGCGATCAAACACTTTGAGCGCAAGAGATATTCTTCTGGTCAGACACACCAGGTGCGCTTAGGTAACATTATCGTTAGCTGACCGCTGCTGGCCAGTGAGAAATTAGTTCTGAAGGCCAGAACGTAAACAAACCGCGGGGTGGGGTCTGAGAAAGGGAATATTGGGCCACGAAGGTAGAATCCGAAAGAAAAGAAAATACAAAATGTCGAGGAAACCAGAACATTAAAAGAGTAATAAAAGAGATGGGACGTGATGGAAAGACAAATTATCAGTCAACGTGACAGTACTTAGTGTATCAGACTTGCTGAAGTACTTTCTATCCTAAGGGCGGCGTAGTAAGCCATACGGTCACACCTGCTATGACTGCCAGTGCTTCATTTTGGATTTAGTCTAATTTCTGTTTATAGCTGAGGGCTGTTGATTGATAGATTATGCTGGCATAGTCCAGCTGACCTCTGATGAATGATCTGTAAAAAAGTAATCATTGTTTGGTTGCTGGTTCCCCATCCGTTATGTATTTTAGAATAGGGACGGGTTCACTGCCAGGGTCATGGCTGTTGAGATAAGTGCAATAGGTCTAGTGGCTGCCTCAGTGTATGATCTACTGAAACTGTTGGGTTTGAAAGGACAGTCAAGAACAAGGCACTTAAGAGGCTCAGCGAAACTGCGGAAAGGGCATCGTGCTGGCTGTGGAACAAACGCAACGGGCTATAGAACTCGGGACAGTAATGTGTTTTCAACATAGGAATTACTTTCACAATTGCCTCCAGCTGGTAGAAAACAGGAGTGAAGTTGAAAGCTGAAACCAAGGCGGAGTGGGTTCAATTCTCTGCACAAGACAACAGGAGGCTGACACTTGGGAGTCATGACCCAAGTGGGCCCCCACCCATTAGAGTGTAAAGGAGATAAAGGGGCCGATACACTTGATCAATCGGGAAAAGACCGATGGACTTCTGGAAAGACAGATGTCACTGGGAACGACTAGAAACTGGCTGACCAGGTTGGCACCCCGTAAGCTGTAAGCAATCGCTATAGGACCCATAAAACATAAATGCCCCCAGGATTCACGAAAGGAGGGGGGGGGAGAATGATGAATCCACAGGTGATTTATTGGAATCGACCAGACCAGCTACACGGACTTTGAGCTCTGAACAACGGCTGGAATTTCCATGTGCCTGTGGTAGGTACTCAAAGAGGCATAAAAATTCACAGAACGAAAAAGGGGTGTGGGAGCTTATCAGTTGTAGATTAACACGCTCTGTTTCGATAGATAAGACGTTAGAAGACCTCAGCAAGGAGTCAGTCCACAGCGCGGAGAATATTCAAGTTGATCTGCCTGATGATGATCTCACACACTTCTTGGACGGGAAAACAGGGCCATCAAGTTTCCACCTGCCAGTGCAAAAGGGCTTTGGTAACAGCTGGACGAAGCCTTCGTAGATAGAGTTGGATAACAACCTGAAGCAGATAGCATTGGAGAAAAAAGCAGGAAATCTTCGGTGACATAATATATCTTCACTGTTGTAAAGTGTTTGGAGTCAGGAAGGCAATGGAAAGTAACAAACCACAAAAAAGTAGAAGACACATGAGAAAAGAAGATATCAGGAAGAAGAAGAATCATGTCCGTAAACAGTTCAAGAACGCAGTGGATACAGAGAAGGAAGGATTACGACAAGCTTTCCACCTCCCCTTGCCAGTCTGTCAGCTTCTTCATTGCCGGAGATGTTGTAATGAGATGGGATTAACTGTACTACAGCTCGTTTGAATTGGTGGTTCAGTTTGTGGAGTACTATTCTTAGGTCATCCAGATGTGCATTGTTCTGGCACTTCAGTGCTGCAATTACTGACAGCGCATCTGTAAAGACAGCAACTTGTTTCTACGTGCCTTCCTCTGTCATTAGGACCTCTGCTGCAGTTTTCAAGGCCACTGCTTCTCCACGAGAAGCTGCTTGAGAATGTTCCTGTTGCTATATGACAGCCTGTTTTGTGTACCAGTGCTTTAAGTTCAGCAACACTCCTCCGCCTCCATCTTCTGTTGCATTTGTTGCTGATCCATCTGTGTAGGCATGGGTCCAGGTGATGCTTGGGTAAGGTTTCTGTCTGAGTACTATGGAACCTTATGTCATCAAGGGGACTTTGCAAAAGAACAAGATTGATAATTACGCTTCTACAAAGTCACATCGTAGAGGCTCGTGTAATAGATGGATTGAACTTAGATACTGTTCTCATACCGCGCATACCTCACCACTTATTCCATCTGATACAAATATGTCTTTCACATTCAGAAGAAGACAGTTTCCTATACGTTTAGCATTTTCAATGACCACCAACAAGTCACAGGGACAGACTTTTGAATGAATATGCTTATACCTTCCGGAACCTGTATAAAGTCACGGGCAACCATATGTTGGTCTCTCAAGAGTTAGATCAATGGACTCATTAAGTGTTGTATCTGAGAAGAATGAAATTTTAAATTGTGTTCATTGTGAAACATGAAGGAATAAATAAAATGTGTTGATATTTAAATAACCTTTAAGATATGATGTTGATGGCGTATGGTACGCCGGGTACAACTAGTAGTAATTTGTATAATAATTATAATTTGTAGTAATAGGTAAAAGCATGAGAGACTGAAGAGCGGCCAGTTGAACAAATTGGATTAAAGTGTAGTGCTTGTTTGCATGTGGCGTACACGGCTTCGTAAATATGTTAACGATATATTTTTAATTTTTAAAGGTACGCATATTTTTTCGCTTTTTTAGATAGACATACAATTAGATAAAAAAAAGATACTTGCTTTGCCATAGGAGCCTTGAATTAACGTTTTATTGATGATTTAAAAAGAAGTTGATACAAAAATTCTTTTTGCTAGTGTGTAATATGTTTGATCTGCGCATAAACTATGTCTATGTAATATGTTTGATCTGCACATAAACTATGTCTATGACAGTATAATTTTTATGTATAATAACTAGCTTTGATTGAGACTCCTTGTCTTTATTTCTTTCCGCTACCTATCCCCTTCGTGTTTTGGTCTTTTTCTTTCCTATAGTTATTACTGCCTATAGCTATATCAAAGGCCTGGTGAACCTCTATACCTCTGTTATTTAAAGCATTTTTATTTCCTTCAGTTCTGTAAAATACAAGAAAAGCACCTAGCATTTGTTTTTTTGTTTTTTTAATTAATGAAGAAAAATATCCCGTTCAACCTCTGATGGGTTATAATTAGGATATATATTGTTTTCAATTCCAAATAATATGAAAAACTACCGACATGAGAAAGCGGCATCACATTTGTCAAATCATTGGAAATAGGGACAATCACAATTGTGCTTATACGTTAAACGTTAAAAAAACAAGCAAACAAACAAACAAACAAAATCAAGAAAAAAAACTCTGATCAAGAATAATATTAAAGTGGAGGGGTGTAAAGGGGTGCCTGGTGGTTCCATTTATATAACTGACTTCAACAGATATTTAATTGACTTTCATCTGTTAAAAGCATATTCTGTTTTGCCCGCATGCATGTGAACATTTTCTCACTTCATTTATCATAGAATAATTAGCATGGTGTTTAAAATTAACTTACACCTTATCTTGCGATGCAAAGCAATACACCGTGTGGAAAATGCTCTCGCTTGCTGGAGATGACCTCGTTGCTAACTGTAAACAATAATCCTGAAAGTCTTACACGAATATTTTTTCTTTGTTAGTGCCTTTATAGAAACTCTTAATCAATTTGTAGAACATATTTATCACTAAATATTTAGTTACACTTAAAGTGACAGTCAATATTAGTTTGCAGTTTTAAATTTCAACTCAAAGGAAAGTAAACACTTTTAATTGTTGAAAGAGAGTCAGTTAAAACTGTTAGTTTTTTTGGAGGGTTATTAGAGAATATTTATAGTGCTTTTAGTATTGCCACCATCTCTGCAGTGAAAATGGATGTATTTCCGTGATGCTTTATTCTTTTGCCATTTTCCATATTGGAATATATATTCCTATCCCCAATTTGCAATCCTCTCCCTTGAATCCATCTGTGTACACAGTAATGCTGACTTTTGATATTTGTTGTATATATTTATTGGCTGTGTTTTTAATATTTTCTATATTATTTGTTTTCTTAAGTATTTCTGCTAGGTGGTAGTCCGTGTCTGGTTTCTCGATCTCCCAGGGTGGAATCACTGGCTTGTATTCACAACTGTTATTAATTGATGTAATTAATGTACCCGGTAGCATAGTGGTTAGTGCACTGGCTTCCTAGCGCAGTGGTCTGTGGTTCGATCCCCAGATGAGGCGGGAATTTTTTAAGCCACAAACGGCTCCTGGGTCGACCCAGCCCCAAATGGGTACCAGAGCAACTCTGGGAAGGTTAAGGCGGCCGGCGTGATGCCTACCACATCACCCCTAGTGTGCCGACGGTCAAGATAATATGGGCCTAACACCATATTCCCAAAATGCCTCAATGGGCGTGTAATGGGTTCCTTTACCTTTTAATGTACACAGATGGACAATTTTCTCCATACACTTCCATCCTGTAGGGTATCTAGTGGTATTCATTGGATTGGCCTGAGTTGTTGGTTGGCATCTGGTAAAAGCTGTATGGGCTGGGTGAGACTTATCTAACATAACTCTGTTCATGTAATTTAGTCTTAACTCCTTTCTCCGTAATTCTAAGTGTAGAATTCCTAAAGCCACCTCTATAGCTCCCATTGATGTTGATCTGATTGCACCTGCTATTGTACATAAAGCCTGATGCTGAATTCTGTCTAATTTAATCTTGCTACTGTATGCAGCAGAGTCATATAGTATACTTCCATAATCTATTTTTTCCTCTTATAAAAGATTTATAAAAAGTGAGCATTGTCTTAGTGCTTGCACCCCATCCATTACCTTTCAAATATCTTAATAAGTTAGTCAATCCTCTGCAAGACTCCACTAGTTTATCTATGTGTTTGTTCCAGTTCAGCTGTTGGTCCCATATCATTCCTAGATATCGAGTGGTTTGCACTGTATTAATGTTTTGCCCTTGGATATTTATGTCTATAATTTTATTTTTAACAACCCTACCTTTACTGAAGATCATTCCCAATGTTTTATTTGTATTCAGCTGAAAACTCCATTTTGTCATCCATTTACATACTTTATTTATTTGCTTCTGTAGATCCTTATATAATTTTGGATAATTACAATTAAAGCACTTAAAAACTTACGAGAATGTAGTAGACATGATATAGCAGAGGAGATATTTCTGGCTAGTACATTCTTATATTCCAGAGGATGTTCAGTCTTAATTGCTTGAATACCTTCACATGTTGGCATAGAAGGAAATGAAAAGGAAGATAAAGAAGCCAAGAAAGGTAGATCTGATAAAAATCTAATAAATGTAGGGATGAGTAAATCAGAGATTAAGAGCTTAATTAAAGATTTAATAACAGATGAATGGAAAGCTGAGTGGGATAAAAATCTGAAAGGAAGACATGCATATAAGATGTTCAAGGCTCCAACAAGAAAATGTCAGATATCTAGGGAATTGAAAATTCCCAGTAATAAGAAACTTCTCAGACTAGTTAGTTGCTTATCCTTTACAGGACGTGGCAATCAACCCCAGCTTTTATTGGCTGTTTGTGATTTTTCTAGGCAATTTGTTTCATTCAGTAGTTTGCCATTGCTTTCTGAACGGTACGGCGCTTATACCATTGTTAAAAATCCACACAAAGCGATCTGCTACCAGACCGCCTGCAGCAGGTTTCGAACGTGGTATATCTGGATTATGAAACTGCGTTCATATCCATTAGGCCACAGACGCCGACATGACTACAGCTGGGAAAAGGCTATTTCAGAATAGAAGAACCTTACTGTGCAGGATGTCTTCAAGACAATAATATAGAACATTTCTTGTTAAAATGTAAGAGGTATGAACAAATGAGAATACCAATATTAGATTATTTGCAAGCATCCAACTTACCTATAAATATAGAAGAGGTGTTAAGAATAGACAGACCTAGGGAGCTGCATAATATAATCAAACAATATTTAACACGAACAAATGGTAATATATAGTGGTTGGGAATGTGAAGGTCTGATGCTGTTCTTACAATGCATATGACTTTTAACAGATGAAAGTCAATTAAATATCTGTTAAAGTCAGTTATATAACTGGAACCACCAGGCCTTTACACCCCTCCACTTTAATATTATTCTTGTTCAGAGTTTCTTCTTGATTTTGTTCGTTTTTTTCTTTTTTAACAAATAAGCATAATTGATAATTGTGATTGTCCCTATTTACAATGATTTGGCAAATGTGATGCCACTTTTTCATATCGGCAGTTGTTCATATTATTTGGAATTGAAAACAATATATATCCCAATTATAACCCATCAGAGGTTGAAAGGGATATTTTTCTTCATTAATTAAAAAAAACAAATGACAGACTAGCTTGAAGAGCACCAGGAGAAGGTGTTTTAGATATAAGAGAGAGATGCTGAAGGCAATTAATGATCGCCTATTAGAGAATGACACTGCAATCGATGAGTCATCACGGCAAAGACTGATGGACATCCAGTTCGGCATCGAACATAAAATCAGCAGAGATGGACATTTGAAAGGAAACATCTGGCGTGTATACAACCAGTGAGCAACAGGACCAATTACACTGGTATACACACATTTTGGTGCTTTACATTTTATAGCTGTTCTTGGATAATTTTGGGTTGCTGATTCCAAAAATGTAATCCGATTTTTTCTATCAGCTCTAGTTTTTGAGATAACTAAGAATGACCATATTAGTAGGGCAATTGTTATGTACAATCCTAGAGTTAGGTGCTATCAGTGGCATTTTGACTTTAGTCTGCATTCATATTATATGTAATTACTGTGCATATATTACCAAAAATGTAATAAAACTTTATCACTAGCACTTGTTTAGTCAACACGCAAAAAGGATCTTTTCGAGGACTTCCTGGAATGTGATATGCCCGGACAGTCACGCTTAAGGGTCCAACAGAAATCTGCCATCATGTGGGCATCCCAAAGTCCCTGGTATCTCTCTTCCATTGTTTTTATATCTTGGTGAAATCTTTCACCTTGCTCTTCACTAAAGTCGCCAAGATTCTTCGGAAATAAATGTAAATGGTTATGGAGGTAGTGCAATTATATGCTCATGTTGCATCCAAGTTCACAAAAACTCGACAGCATGTTTCCAACTAATTCAGAATAATTGTCTGCTTTAAAGTTACCCAGAAAGTTTTGCACAACTAAAACAAATGATGACCAGGCTGTGGACTCTGTTTTGTTCATGGAATCAATAAAATTTGGATCGTTTATTAACTTTCTAATTTGAGGTCCATCAAAAATTCCAGCTTTAAGTTTGTCTATGCTCAATTCTGGAAACTTTCTGCATAAGTAATTAAAACAGGTACCATCTTTGTTCAGTGCCTTAACAAATTGCTTCATCAAGCCAAGCTTTATATGTAATGGTGGCAGTAGAACTCTTTTTCGATCAATGAGAGGCTTATTGACAATATTTTTTTTCTCCAACTTTAAATTCATCCCTCAACGGCCACTGTTTCGTTGTCTAGTGCATATCTTTTGCCCTGCTATCCCACAAACATATAAAGCATGGATATTTGGTGAATCCCATTTGCTGGCCAAGCAAGAAGTTCATCATTTTAAGATCTACACAAACCATCCAGTTATGTTTTAATACTTCAATTTTTCCAGAACTGTGCTTATTGTAGCATACTCCTCCTTCATTGTAGTAGAATGAGCAATTGGAATTGAGCCATATTTGTTACCATTGTGTAAGAGAACACCCTTCAAACTTCTTTTAGAGCTGTCAATGAAAAGTCGCCACTCATCTGGTGTATAACTTACACCCATTTTGTTAACAAGACCTCCTACATTAGTACAAAACACAAGGTTGTTTTCTTTACAAAAGAATGGAATAAAACCTTGCTCTCTGCTGCGATAAAATGTAACCTTTGTTTCAGCAGTCAGTAATTATTTTTCTTTCAATCTTGAAGCCAAAAGTTCTGAAGATTCCTTGGAGAGATATAGATCTCGGATTAGATCATTTAGTTCAAGCTTGTCGAAGCGGTGAGCGTCTGAAAAATCATCTTCGAAATCACTATCACTGTCACTTGTCATTCCACATGCCACTGCTGTCTCATCTTCTAGCAGGGAATCCGAAATCTGACTGAAAGTTGGAATTGGTATGTCATCTCCGTGTGGAACAGGTCGCCTAGCAGAATCTAAATCTGGATATTTCCACTTTTTGTGATTTTTTCCATTCCCTTAATATTCACAACACAAATAACAGTCATCATAGTGGTTCTTGGGCTCTCTCCAAACCATTGGAATTCCAAATTTTAAACATTTTCTTTTCCCACAAGTCCACTGTTGCAGGTGTTCAACACATATTTTGCAAACAATATGAGGAGCCCAAGACTTGTCCTGGTCACCTAGTTTTACTTTAAAGTAAGCAAAGTATGCCTTTTTCACAAAAACAGTAATATGCTTCCTTTGAAAGTGTACTCTCCACAAATATAACAAAATAAATGCAGTGAAAGAAAACATGCTCTTCTTGAAGATGATGCCATTCTCTGTTAGAAGTGTAATAAAATAAGTAGCATACTAACATGCATGCAGTGGCTTAAAATCTAAAAAAGGCAATTCTGGGAAGATTCTTGGATAACTAAAACTGAGAGTAAACAAGCAGTTTTTTTTTTTGTAAAGGACTAGACAGCAATAGTTTTTTTACATAGCCTTATATAGAAAATATTGTAATAATACAGGGTGACCCAAAAAAAAACGGGCCCGCGCGCGCACAATAAGTGCGCGCATGGAACCGTTTTTTTGGGGGGGTCACCCTGTATTAATGAAAGATATAAAATGTCTGTATCTCAAAAACTAGAGCAGCTACAGACAAGTAAATGTGATATTTGGATTGAGCAGACTTCATTTATGTACAATCAAGAGTAAAATGTTTGGCACCCAAAAAAAATTTTTTTTTGTAGGGCTATGTTATCTTTCATACCCTTTGTCATGTGCTGAGTGAGACAGAGCACCTATGGGTGTGCCAGTAGTCCTACTATGTTGAATCTGATCAACAATAACAATAAAATGTTGTCGTGCGACATAACAAGCTAACAGTGGTTGAGTGGTAGTAGGTCTACTGTTGATTACTTGTTGACTATCTTCAAACGTATGAGGTGACCTATACAATTCGCATAACAAAAGTTTCCAAATATACAGGAATTAGAGAAGCTATATATCCTATTTATAATATGTCAGAGGTTGAATAGGATATTTTTCTTTATAAATGTGAAAATAAAAATGTCTCGTGGGCTTTATTAAGATGTCTCCTGTTAATGGTGTGACTGTATTGTTTTATCTATATTTTTATTGGGATATTGTTGCTAGGTCATCAACATTCATCATCATACTGTGCAAACTAACTTTTAGTATTTGTTTGATGTATTTAATTCATTGTGCTTGCTTCCAACAATCTCCATGATCTCACATAACAGATAGTCTGTTTGAGCCTCATCATTGCAATTGTTTAAACGTTTGATCTCACATGTGTTTCCCTACAGCTCCTAGGAGCTCCTTGCATATGTCCAAGCTCTCAGGAGTTGTGAGATATAAGTTAGAAATAGTGAGCTAGCTAAAGATTTACCTTGATACAGTGATGTCTGTTCAGGTTTCAATCTATGCAGATTAAGTTCAGGCTATGTGTAACTTGCGTCTCTGCAGAACAATCTCCTTTGCAAACAAACTAAATGATAATATTAGCTTCACTTCAAGGAAAAGATAACATAGAGAGATATCCTGCGCTATGATGATTTCAATGTTTCCTTTTATTCCAGGATCTTTCAAAACTTCAGGTTCTATGAATGAATAATGACAATCTTTATATTTACAAAGTGAAGGAAATCTGCATTTGTAACGTGCATTCAACTCTTTAGTAGTGAAATGGATTAAAAAACATAATAAATGTCCATGGATTTGCCAGTAAGGACTGATTTTTTTAAAGAGGTCTTGGATTATCAGAAACTGTAAACTGTTTTTAAAAATAAAATTTTTCTTTGTTTTGGTGAGGCGTGCCTCTTTCAACCTATACACAGTGTCAGTGGTTATATTAGGGTGCATGTCCAAATGTTAAAGACCGTGTGGTGTGTTTTTGTTGAAGTAAACCTAGGATTATCCAAACCTGTAAATATTAACTAAAAAAAGACAGCATTATCTTGATATTGACCTGTATAGAATGGAAGACATAGGATCGGACATAGCTTTTTCAGGCTTGAAGACATCTGTTAAAAACTATAATAACAAACGACTGATTGATGATGACATTGATAGAGCTGGTGAAGGTCATACTTTAAATGAAATCAATCATGGAGAGTATTCAGCTCAATGGCCAGACGATTCGTCAAAAGCTGCATCTGATGGATCTCGTCAAGTAAAGATATCCAATCAATTCTTGCCCATTCCACAAGGCTTTGTACTAAGAGCAACTTATGAGCATGGGAACAGGCATACTAAAATCATGGGTGGTCAGTAAACAATGACATTATAATTTATAGTGCATCATCTTCTTACTTACTTAGTCATTCCCCTTCTATCATGAGGTGTAGAGGTGCATCATCTTCATCATTTTTATTGCCTGTAAACTCCCTTAGGGGCATAGGGCTTTAACAGATTCATGCCAAGACTTCCTGTCCTGCACCATCAGTTCAAGGTCTTTCCATGTTCTCCTGTCCAGTACCATCAGTTCAAGGTCTTTCCATGTTCTCCTGTCCTGTACCATCAGTTCAATGTCTTTCCATGTTCTCCTGTCCTGTACCATCAGTTCAAGGTCTTTCCATGTCATCCTGTCCTGCACCATCAGTTCAAGGTCTTTCCATGTCTCCTGTCCTGTACCATCAGTTCAAGATCTTTCCATGTTCTCCTGTCCTGTACCATCAATTCAAGGTCTTTCCATGTTCTCCTGTCCTGCACCATCAGTTCAAGGTCTTTCCATGTTCTCCTGTCCTGTACCATCAATTCAAGGTCTTTCCATGTCATCCTGTCCTGCACCATCAGTTCAAGGTCTTTCCATGTCTCCTGTCCTGTACCATCAGTTCAAGATCTTTCCATGTTCTCCTGTCCTGTACCATCAGTTCAAGGTCTTTAAATGTTCTCCTGTCCTGCACCATCAGTTCAAGGTCTTTCCATGTTCTCCTGTCCTGTACCATCAGCTCAAGGTCTTTCCATGTCATCCTGTCCTGTACCATCAGTTCAAGGTCTTTACATGTCTCCTGTCCTGCACCATCAGTTCAATGTCTTTCCATGTCATCCTGTCCTGTACCATCAAAGTAAAAAAGTGAAATAATCGAGTAAAACATAGCAACATTTACTGCTTGAAAAGGGAAATTATCGAGTAAAAAACGTAACAATTCTTTACTGCTTGAAAAAGATTAAGTAATCGAGTAACGTAGTGCAAACCTTTACTGCTTAAAACTGGACATAATCAAATAAAATACGGCAAACACTTTACTGCTTTAAAAATACTGTAAAAGTAAAAAAATAGCTAATCCTCACTGTTTAAAAGGGAAATAATTGGCCAAAATACATCAAAACACCACTGCTTTAGACAAAAGAAAATGCAATAGTAAAGTGCAGCAAAACTGTACAGCTTAGAAAGGGACATAACAGAGTAAAATATATCAAATCGTTACAGCTTAGAAAGGGAAATTAACAGTAAAACATATCAAACCGTTACAGCTTAGAAAGGGAAATAACAGTAAAATATATCAAACCGTTACAGCTTAGAAAGCGAAATAACAAAGTAAAATATATCAAACCGTTACAGCTTAGAAAGGGAAATAATAGAGTAAAATATATCAAACCATTACAGCTTAGAAAGGGAAATAGCAGAGTAAAGAATATCAAAACGTGTCTGCTTAAAAAAGGAGATAATTGAGTAAAATATATCAAAAGTTTACAGCTTGAAAAGGAATATAATAGAGTACAATATAGCAAAACTTCACTGCTGTTAAAAGAAAAAAATGGGAATATTCTTCTTCGTACACTGTCAGACGTCCACTTGAATGTTTTCAGATAAAGCAGTAGTCAGTTTGAGGCCATTTGAATCTCCGTAGAGCTTTTCCACGAATGGTACTGGTGTCGGCCAGATGCGCTTTCTGTGTTCCTCTTAGGTTGGGCAACTTTGAAGCAGATGTTCAGCAGTCATTTTATCAGTGCCACAGTTACACTGATCGGTAGTTGCTATCTTTAGCTTGTTGAATAATTGGTATCTCAATCTTCAGACTCAGATACTATCTTTTCTCAATATTGAGAAGATGAGATAGTTTGTCACGTGAACGATCAAACTATAAAGCAGTTTATATTGAGTAGTGTTTACCAAACTTGTTCCGGGTCACTGCCCCCTGGCTCCCAGAGCACATTCCCAGCGCCCTCCCCCTTCCATATTCCTGTATAACATGTACAAAACTATAAATAGCACTGTTATACACGTGGCTCTATTGAAACTCCCTCTGGTTTATTACCGTATTACGGCTACCACGTTATTAGCCCTCATAAATACTGAGATAATCAAATCTACAACAAAGCAAAGTTGGTCCTTTTTTAATTACCTGCAGATATCTCATTTCGTCAGCTACCAGCGAAAAGTGCATTCGCACACTTTGCCTGTGGACTCTCACTCATATTAAAGTGGTTTTTGGCACTGGTTGTTATCTTCCACATGATGCTGATTAAATCTTAGTGAGCTGTCACATCATTCTTGTTGTTAGTTTCTCTTTCTTTCGGGTTGACCGAGTGGACAACCACGGCTTCATTATTATTCACGCCAACTTTAGTAGTAGATGATTACAATAGAACTTATGATTAGCGATTTTTACCTGAGCTCAGTACGGCACATACAGACGAAACTATGCCTTGTTTAACGATCCTAGCAAGTATAACCACTTCGCTTGCTATCTTTCCTATCTCGTCCACATCTCGCTGAGGCTATCTCTTCAACGCACTCTTTTTTCGCTAACACTGCTACACATTATTTGTATGAGATAATGTAGTTAATTGCCAAATATTCCCTGTACTCCTATGACAAAATTCTCGTACCCTCTAGTACGCGTTCCCCAGGTTGGGACTTCTACTATAGGGTATATGAGAAACTGGGACGAGCGAATTTAGGGTGGGGCGGTGGAATAGGATTTGTTCAGGCAACTCCCCCCCCCCCCTTTTTTTTAAGCGCTGACATCAGAGCCCTATATAATCAAAACGCTTTTACATGTAAGTGTTAAATTGAGTAATATTGTTGAGTTTAGCCTGAACAATCCTCAACCACTCGCTGAGTATTGAACCCCCTCCTCCATTGTCACCAAGTTTTCTCTTATCGCCCCCATGGATCCATCAAACGGCCCCGGGGGGAGGGGGGTGGTACTTTGGGAACCTTTCGTTTAGGGAATGCTTATAAGTTAGGCAGTATGTCTAGGCAGTGCTTAAAAAGGAGGCAATTTGTTTAGACATTGCTCAGAAACTAAGGCAGTTTGTCTCAGAAATACTCGGCATGACTCATGATGACATAATAACACCAAAACTAAATGATGTATTTGCACTAATTATGACAAGGTGTCCAGTCCAACTTAGCTTGAATTTATTTCAAACAAAACATCGATATATACGGTGTTTGCTTTTCTTGGTGCTTATTTTCTCTGTCCATAATTAATTCCCAGTCACTCACCACCATTTTGTAATTCACTCAGAAAAACTACTCACCTCGGGGCAAACGAACTTTCTTTAACCTTTTGACCCGAACTAAGTATATGGTTCCATCTGCAACGCTGACCCTGCAATAAAAACGCAAATATCAGCAGGCAATGATGGACAATATGACACAATGTCACGTGATTTTGAGAAATGCAACACTGACAAAACGGCCTTCTTCTTGAATAAGTTTAAATAAAGCAGTGGTCAATCTAAGGTTGTTGGTATCTCCACAGAGTTTGTCCAGGAGTGGGACTGGTGATGGAAATATGTACTTTCTGGGTTCCTCATTTAATTTGTTAAACGAATATATTACAAAGTAGAAAGACTTCTTACCACTGTCCCTAGTTGAGCGACAACATTCAACACACCAGCCACAACAACTACTGCAGCAAACGCAATCTTCATTTTTAACAAAGTGTCCAACCCGTCTTCTTTCGGGTTTTTAACCCTGTGGTTATTAAATAAGAAATTACGCCACTTATTGTCAAACGTTATTTATGTCATCAAGATAAATTAAACTCCACCCACTCAGTTATACAGTTACAGACAAACAGGACATAACAGTTCTTCGCACTTCACAAACGATCATATATGACACCTTTTGATTGATGATATATCTTGATCTGAGAATAACACCACTGAACATTAATATCGTCTTTGTCAATGATTACAAAAAAAATTAAAGGCGGCAATTTATGTAAGTGATATTTATGGATTGATGAGAAAATACATGCGCACTTGGAGAAAATACTTCGACTGAATCAATTGTAATGTTATTTCTTTCAGGCTGTTGTTTAATTTATTTAAAACGAGCAAATTACTCGTCACCAATTGTGGTAATGTTGAGGCTACTTCATGATGTGATTTTTATCGCGGCAACTTATTATTAACAACAGATTTTTGTCACACCATGTCGTACCTCAATTGAATGCAAGAGATACATGAAAGCAGTCGATGTGAGACAAGTATCTAGGTATGATGTAAAAGAGCAGAGTTGGATGTGACGCCATAGCGTCAAGCTGTGTGTCTAAATGGCTTGTGTGTCAGCCAGTGTACAGGATTATGTATTCAACAAATATTTACAAGATGATGGTAAGCTATATGCTTTAAATGATAGGCATAAGATAATGCCAGGATTATAAATTAACATTAACTACCGCAAGCCGCTGTCAGCGGCTCACAAAATAATCACATTTGGACCGCAAGCCGCTCAGAGCGCCAATCTAATTTTAGTAATAAAACGAATGAAAAATGTACTGAAACACTCTCTGATCTGGTTCGAGATTTTAAGTTGCCACCGGAAAACTAATTCCCAAAGCATGGTTGTTGTAGAACACTGGAAAATTGATATTATGTTCATATTTTTCAGCGTTTTGGGTTAGTTACCAAATCGTGTAAAACTGTTTACCGTGGCAACTAGTGATAGGACTACAACAAATGCGTGTACATCTCGTCTAACGGCTGAATAGGATAGAAACGTGTTTCAACAATTAACTGATAGATCTAGCGACGAGGACAAGAGTGAAAACGGTGTGCACATTGATTGAAATTGTGATTTTGATAGAGATGGGACAAGCAGTTATAACTGTGAAAATATTGCAAGTCCTCGGCCATCGGAGGGCCGTTAAATAGCAACAACCTCTATTAGAGTTACAACCGGTGTTTATTGTAATAGTACATTCATTTATCTTTAAAATGACGTGTAATTCATAAAAATATGTAAACAATTACAAAAACTACAGCTTACTTTGTGCAAACTCCTACAGGATGAAAATGGGAAAAAAATTTAATTCGGCCACAGTGTGTTTTTCAATTCGGTAGTTAATGTGTTAATACGGGATGATAATTCCCAGGAGAAAGAAATGTGTTATAATAAAATTATATGAGTAAATATAATTGAACATTCGTTATACCGGGACGCCCCATTCCTCGAGGTCAAATGGATTATTAAAAATGAATATTGGTTATACCGGGACGCCACATTCCCCGAAGTCAAAGGAGTAAAATAAATGAATATTTGTTATACCGGGAAGCGACATTCCCCGAAGTTAATGGATTGATATAAATATGATGTGTGAATATTTGATGTACCGGGACGCTTAATTCCCCCGATTTTAATGGAAAAATATAATGAACTTTTGTTATGCTGGGACGCTAAATACCCCGATGAAAAATGCAAATAATGAATGATATTATACAGGTATAGACAATGGAAAAGTCGAATGACACTGTTAGAAAATCGAACCAAGATAAAGCAAGACTGTATAACATAGAGGGAGCATACATGCCATATTCGTAATTGTGAGGTTGTGCATGTGTATTTACTGGTTATTAAACTGTTGCCAAATCGTCTAAGCCCAGACGTTTCTTCAATCAATCAAGGTTCGTTCAAACAGTTGGTAACCTTATTCAGGATTTGAAGTTTTGACATGAAAAGGTTTAGATACGAAGGGTGGCTTCCATAATATTCAACGATATAAACCAAATCAAGATAAATGAACTTTCACATCTTTATTAACACCAATGGACCCTAGACAACGAAAGAATTCGGGCAATTTCTCTATCCCTTAACAGGTAATTACTTATGGTGTACTCTTTATGCAAGCATGGGAAACAAAGAGCCAAGGATCCAGACCCCGAGGACGACCCAGAGTCCGCTGGGAGGACAACATTAGACAATCTTTGAAGGACCGAGGACTAGAATGGAACCAGGCCAGGAGGAAGACAGCCGATAGAATAGTCTGGCGCTCTCTCTTCCAAACCTCTACACCTCACGGTAGTAGGGGAACGACTAAGTAAGTAAGTAAGTACTCTTTATGCCGCATGTCCTGGTAACGGTGTCGTGAAACATTCTAAATCCACATATCTAAATTACATAGTAAATGTAAAGCCTAACGAATTAATTCAATAAATGGAAAGAGGAATGGTAAAAAAACAGTGCTGTCACAATGGCGTACAAAAATCCCCCTTTTTCTACTTCGTCTGCATAATTGTAACGCTTTCACGTTTACTAGTAAAGCCTACAGCAGCATACACGCGTTTCTAAAAATAAAACTGGTACTGTGTTTCTTAGAAAACCTTGAGATACGCACACTGCTTAATGACCTAGATAAAATACTAGCATTAATGTCATTATATACACTGCGTAATGAAAAGACAGACGGACATAGAAGAGAGAGATAGAGAGATGAACGGAGGAACGCATGCAATACTACCACAGTCTCGCGATGAAAAAGTGAACGCGAAAGGCATGAAGCACTAATTTTTTTTTCAAATAAACAGTGATAAAAAACACTACCATTACACGGTTAGGTTATGAAAACATGTTAAATTCTTATTAGGAAACATGACACAATACTGTTTTACGTCTGAAATCCTGACTTTATACTGACAGAACAGTCGAAAAGGCAGGACAGGTGGCGGTTCTAAATCGATTAAAAAATAATAATAATAAAAAAATACACGACTATCCTAGAATACATATTTTGAACGGAGCCACTTAGCCCCATTAAATTTATATATTTGGGTGCCTTAGGACTTGCTGACAAAGAATATGTTAAGTGTTATGCACATAGTCTAGTAATTAACAAATTATAGCCAAAATATTATAGGGGTGTTGTCTGACAGCACCAGATCATATTTGCTCATGTTTGGATACTGCTTTAGGGGAATGAGGCCACTACGTTAAATCCGATTTGATTGGTTAGAATTATATGTAAGGCGAAACATGATTAGTCGACTGCAAATACTATTTTTGGTTGTTAAGGGAAACGTAGGAAGGGTAAATTTTTTCAAAAGCTTTTGTAAACATGGTCTCATTGGCTAGACCAGTTGATATAGTCAATTAGGAGCTTCGGTTCAGTGCCACTTTTTGAAATTAAACTGTGTAGAAGCAAGTGCGTTGAGAACCAGTTCATATTTTTCTAATGAAAGCCTGGGACAGAGGCAGATCGGAATTGTGCCATAACTCATCGCCAGTCAACGTATTTGTTTAATATTTCCTTGAATTGTTTTAAGCTAGACATATTTGATATCTTTTAGATGAAAATTGAATGTGAATTGATAAATTTATGTCTGTATTTGTGTGGTTCAGTAACAAACATGAGGCAAAGCCTAGATATTGCTCCAACCTGAACAAAACGTGTCGGAGAGGAGTATAACTGCATGGGATTGCCAAATAGTACTATGACACCTATCTTATTGACTAGAAGGAAATAATGCTGGAATTGCAGAGGCGTTGTAACCATTAGGGAGAGGAATACTGGTGAATGTTGTTACATGAGAAGCTAACAGTTGGCCTACAGCGCTGAACTCAGTGTTTGTTATGTATTGTGCTTCAGTGTGGAAATAGATTATAAATTAGTTCTGAAGTAGGAGGTACAACCTTCTTGTTTCAGGGACCGTGGTACTAACGTATTAAAGCAGTACCTGCTCTGAGTTTTGCTGAATCCAGAGGCTGGTAGCATACTCCTTTTTCAAGATATCGACCAGTGTTGTCTCTCAAGGAAACGGTGAAGCAAGCGAGCAGTGGAGACTGTTTCCGGCCGCCCACACGGAAGTTAAGAGTTCGTGGCCAGAGCAGCTCAATCTTGTGTATACCCCCCTCTAAAAGTGACTTTACCTTAAATCAAGAGGGACATTTATTTGTTTCAAATAAAAAGAAACTGTGAACCTTTCCAATATTATTTCCACCAGAAACAAACACTTGAAGTCATGATGACAAACAACAACATAGCTTGAACAGCCAGTATTACCTCATAGTACTACATCACAACTTACACACATATTGTAATAATAATATATGTCAATACAAAGATCCAATCTATAAATTGTGTACATACAACTTGTGATTACATTTGATTGTGATTCCTGGTTCACTTTGTAGTTGAATCAGGATATCTATTATTGAAAGGAATTAATACATATTTTTAAAAGTTACACTTGACTTATTAAGATAGTCTTATAGAGTGTTCTATGTAGGTGAGTGTCACAGTGCTGTAAAGTATTGTGAATTAAATTAAATTGTTTATCTGTCTGTTGGTTGTTGTGAACATACACTTCATCATTATCATAACCCTAGACATTCAACGTAGTCATCACAATATTCCAGAATAAGTCTGACTGAGGTATAAATGTGGTAGCAAGTAAGGTTATCTGTAATACACCACACTTATTAGATACAGATACCTTCACAGCTTCGAAATCGCGGGAATCTTTGAGGCAACTGTTGGAGGAAAATTCGCAGCTCTCAACTTTTTGGAAGATGATATCAACTCAATCACAGAGAACATGAAAGACGTGCTCACTGAATCAGCAACAGAAATACTTGGTAAAAGAAAGAAAATAAACAAACCATGGGTTACAGATGACATTCTGAAGTTATGTGATACACGGCGGGAAATGAAAAAGGTTAAGAAAGAGGTTCCTGAAGCAGCATGGCAATACAGTATGGTGAATAAAAATATTAGGAAGAAAATGAAACAGGCCAAAGAAAAATGGGTAGCTGATCAATGTGAGTCCATTAATACGGGGCTAATAAAAGGTAACAGCAAGGCAGCTTTTGACACATTAAGAAAACTATCAAAACCCCAACAGCCCAGGGTAACTGTCATAGAAGATAGCAATGGGGCTCTGCTCAATGAAAAAACAGCTGTAATGAGAACGTGGACAGAATATTGTAAAGAATTATATAACTGTAAACTTGACACTGACTTAGGCATATTAAACAACATTAAGTGCGAAAACAGGGAACTCGGAAATGCAGCAATATTACGGGAAGAAGTGGAAGAGGCTATATGTTCGATGAAAGGAGGGAAGTCACCGGGTGTGGATAATATCCCAGCAGAGCTCTTGAAATGTGGAGGACCAGATATAGTAAAAATCATGACAACAATTTGCCAGAAGATATGGAGTACAAAAAAATGGCCAAAAGAGTGGACGCAGTCATTAGTAATACCGCTTCCAAAGAAAGGAAATCTAAAAATGTGCAAGAACTACAGAACCATTAGCCTTATTAGTCATCCAAGTAAGGTGATGTTAAGGATACGTTTGAACAGAATAAAACAGAAATCAGAAGAAATCTTGTCAGAGGAACAGGCTGGCTTTAGACCAAAAAGAAGTACCTCAGAACAAATCTTCAATATTAGATTACTTATCAAAAAACATCTCCAACATCAACACGATTTATACCATAACTACAACGATTTCACAAAAGCCTTCGATCGAGTCTGGCATGAAGGCTTATGGCAAGTAATGAGAAAATTCAATTTTGATACCAACATCATAGATATCATTGAAGCACTATACAAGGACGCAAGCAGTGCTGTTTTTGCAAGCAACGACATTGGAGAATTTTTCAAAACAACTGTAGGAGTTCGCCAAGGATGTATCCTGTCACCAGTGCTCTTTAATATATATCTAGAACATATTATGCAGGAGGCTCTCTACGATTATAAATCAACCATATCGATTGGAGGCCGACCTCTGTGCAACCTACGTTTTGCTGATGATATTGATCTGATAACTGGATCAGAATCAGAACTTCAAGACCTTACCTCTAGACTGGAGAAAGTAACAAAAACGTATTGGATGGAAATTAATATAGAAAAAAGCAAGATATTGGTGAATAGCCATAAGAAACATGTTCCGACCAACATTACGTTAAATGGGCAAACGTTAGAAGAAGTTAACACCTTTAAATATCTCGGGTCCACTATATGTAGTGATGGAAGATCAAGTAAAGAAATCAAGACAAGACTTGAGATGGCCTCAGCTGCCATGACAAGGTTGAATGTGATCTGGAAAAGTAACATCAGTTTTCCGGTGAAGATCAAATTATACAAATCACTTGTATTATCTATTCTCTTGTATGGGTGTGAGGGCTGGACACTCACTGCAGATACGGAGCGAAGGATTCAGGCTTTCGAGCATAAATGTTATAGAAGAATTTTGCGCATTTGCTATAAAGAGCACAAAACAAATGTCTATGTTAGAGAGAAGATAAACACCTATGCAGGCCACCAAGAACCACTTTTCTCAATAGTGAAACGTCGAAAGCTTGCCTGGTTTGGGCATGTAACTCGTCATGACTCCCTTTCGAAAACGATCCTTCAGGGAACAGTCGAAGGTAAACGGAGAAGAGGAAGGCAGAGAAAATCCTGGGCTTATAACATCAAAGAATGGGCAGGACACGGTTTTTCCACACTTGTACGCATTGCTGAGGATAGAGAGCAGTGGAGGACCCTGTCTGCTGATGCTTCCACCATGGCACCCCTACGACCCATGACGGGTTACGGGCTGAGATGAGATGATGACCTTCACAGCTGATCTCAGTCAGTACACTAAGTCCCCTATAAATATTTATAACATCCCACTTTACCACATATATTGGGGTCCTGTCAGGGATTTTGAATCTTCTCCTATTATATATATTGGGGGTAATTCACTTCAGGGAATAATAAAAAATTAAAAGGTATCCTTGGGTGGAAAATAAATAAGGTTGAGCTCTCAGTGCCTGTGGTTGTCCTTAGATAATTATTTATAGATTGAATTGTTTACATTTGCCTGTTAGAAAATGGCGGACCTAGCAAAATTTCGATCTGCTGCTGTGCAGGCTGCTAAAGAGTTAGGAATGGACGGGCAAGTTATGATTGCCTATGTCACTACTGAATGTGACAAATTTATTGAACGTGAAGAAAAAAGATTAGAAAAAGAGGCTGAAAGAAGGTTAGAGGCGGAAAAGGAAATTAAGAGGTTGCAGATTGAGGCTGAGGCTAAGGCATTGGAGGCAGATAGGGAGATTAAAAGGCTCCAGTATGAAGAGAAGAAATTGGAGGCAGAAAGAGAAGAAAAGAGAATAGCTACAGAAAGAGAAGAAAGAAGGCAAGCTACAGAAAGAGAAGAAAGAAGGCAAGCTACAGAAAGAGAAGCAGAAGAAAGAAGGTTGACTGCAGAAAGGGAAGCAGAAAAGGAGGAGAAGAGATTACAAAGGGAACATGAGTTACGACTAAGGGAGTTTGAGTTTCAAGGCCATGCTCCTGAAAATCGTGCCAGTCCCTTTGCCTCTGATGCCACTGCTAGCCAAGGAGCCTCAACCTCAGCTATGAATTTTCATTTAGATCATTTTGTTGAGAAAGAAGATGATATCGAGAGCTATCTAAATAGATATGAACTATTAGCTACCACGTATGGGTTAGAGAGAGAAAGGTGGAGCTTAAAGTTATCACAAGGGCTTCGTGGTACGGCTTATGATGTTTTCGCCAAACTGAGCAGAGATGATCAAGAAAATTATGACATGCTAAAGCAGGCTCTTTTGTTAAGATATGAAAAGAACGGTGAATTTTATAGAAAAATTTTTTAGGAATGCTAAACTACTGTCAGGTGAAACCTATCACCAGTTCTCTGCACGGTTAGAGACATACTTGGAGAAATGGACTTCTCTGGGGAAAACCCAAGATCTTAAGGAAATGATCCTTATAGAACAACTAAGAGAGTCCATGGCTCCAGACCTGAGAAAGTTTCTCATGGAACAAGGTGCAGAGAGGCTGGGTGAGTTACTAAATGTTGCTGAAAGGTATCAAGCAGCTCAAGCAGAGGTATCAGGTAACAAAAAGAAACAGGTAGATAATTTTAAGGCACCACAGAACTTTAATAAATTTGATCCTAGAGATCAGAACAAAGGTAAGCACCAGTTTGATAGGCCACGGTATGACAATAAAAATAAAACCCCACAATTCGATGAAAGGAAATTTGATGAAAGAAAATCTTTCAACCAAAAAAGGAGGTGGTGTAAGAATTGTCGGATGGACAATCATGATACTGACCATTGTAGAAGGAAACCTACTCATTGTGCTGCTATGACATCTGGAAAGAAGGGAAAAAAGGTCAAACCTGCGGAACTACAGGAACCATACCACCCCCCAGTGTGTGAAGATGTCATCTGTAATGGAGTCACCATAAGGTGCTTATATGATACAGGTCTAGATTATGATTCCGTTGTGAGTTCTCACCTGGTGCAGGCAGATCAATACACCACAGAAACAGTGGAGATTCAAACTGCAACCAAGGATGTAGCGACCATGACACTTCCCGTCGCCCGGATAAAGGTAAAAACGCGATATGTGGAAGGAATCATAAAAGCAGCAGTGATAAATGAGCCAATCTACCCTCTGATATTGGGTTGTAGATATGTCTTCTTGGGGAATCCCAAGAGACCTGTGATATTGGCAACGGTGCAGACCAGATCACAGTCCAAAAAGGAGGAGGAAAATCCAATAAATACTCATCCAGATGAGATGAGGAAGGCACAGGCGGAGGACAAAACACTCAAGCCGTGTTTCAAGAAGTTGCCCAAATCTCATACACCTCCAGGCAAGGGAGAATTTTATATGAAGAACAAGCTGATTTATAGGAAGGCTGGATCTGAATCCAATGGTCACGGACAGCTGGTCCTTCCCACTTCATATAGGACTAAAGTGTTGGAACTAGGGCATGCGATTCCCTTCAGTGGTCATATGGGGATCAGCGCAACAGGACAGCGTATAGCTTGTCACTATTTCTGGCCAGGGATAACTGAAGATATCAAACGATATGTAAAATCCTGTCCAGAGTGCCAACGAGTAGCACCTAAGCATTGGACTGCACCAGCAACTCTAGGGGAAATGCCCATAGTGGGAACACCCTTTGAGAGAGTTGCCGTGGACCTTGTGGGACCTCTCACTCGAACCAAGAGGAGGAACAGCTACATTCTGACTCTGGTGGACACTTGTTCTATGTGGGGAGAGGCGGTAGCCCTGTCATCCATTGACTCTAAACATGTGGCAGAGGCATTACTCACAATTTTCACAAGGTTAGGCTTTCCCAATCAAATCTTGACTGATAATGGCTCTCAGTTCAAGGGGAAACTAACAGAAGAAGTTTTCAGGATCTTTCAGGCCAAACACTTCCATTGTAGTGTGTACCATCCCCAAGGGAACGGCCAAGTGGAAAGATTTAATGGCACGTTGATGTCGATCCTGAGAAAGTTGGCACACGAAAAACCAGATACATGGGACCAGTACCTTCACGCCGCCCTCTTTGCTTATCGGGAGGTACCCCATAGTTCAACCGGTATGGCCCCGGCAACATTATTATTTGGAAGGCCAATAAAAGGTCCACTCGAAGCTCTGTTAAGAACGTGGACTGATGAAAATGCAGAGGAAAATATTACATCCTCATACCAATATGTGAATGAGCTGACCACTCGTTTAAAAACTGGCTGGAAACTTGCCAATGAAAATTTGAGACAAGCCAGGAAAAAACATGCTGCCTATTACAACAGGAAAGCTAAAGACAGAGATTTGGCTGTGGGAGAGAAGGTACTGCTTCTTCTACCCGGTAGTCAGAATAAGTTACAAATTGGATAGCAAGGTCCATATACAGTTCTAGAGAAGGTGTCTAGAACAAATTATAAGATAGATAAGAAGGGGAAAGAAAAAATCTATCATGTGAATCTCCTGAAGAAATATTTGGAAAGAGAAAATCAGGAAGAGACACACTTGTTGACCTTGTCCATTGCAATGGAGATGAAAAAGGAACCACTTTCATCATTTGAATATCCATTACATCCCTGTGAGACAGCGGCACAGGTGAAAATCAGTACACATTTAACGAAAACTCAGAAGGAGAGAGTGCAACAGGTTCTAGATGATCATACAGAGGTGTTAACGGACCGACCGGGGCATACAAAGTTATTGGAATATGATATGAAGCTGATAGACCCCACACCTGTCTGTATGAAAGCCTATTCGATTCCTTTTGCTAAGGAGAAAGCCTTGAAGGAAGAGATAGACTATTTGTTGAAGGAGGGAATAATTTCACACAGTGAATCTTCGTATAGTTCCAGTGTGGTGCTCTTAAGGAAACCCTCTGGAGAACATAGACTCTGTATAGATTACAGGAGACTGAATGCTATCACAGAAGGTCAGGTGGATCCATTGCCGGATACAAATCAGTTGTTTGCCAGGCTAAATAAAGCTAAATATTTCTCAAAAGTGGATCTGAGTAAAGGATACTATCAGATTCCAGTAAAGCCTGAGGTTAGACCGTACCTAGCTTTTAGTACCTCAGAGGGACACTATGAGTTTAACAGATTGCCATTTGGATTGAAGAATGCGCCTAGTGTCTTCTCTAGAATGATGAGAAAATTGTTGGATCCTCTGAATAATCCATGCATCACAAATTTCATGGATGATATCCTTATAGCAACCGAAACATTTGAGGAACACATTGACTCTCTGAACATGCTGTTTAATCGACTTAGAGAAGCGAATTTAACAGCCCGACCAACTAAATGTTGCGTTGGATGTAAAGAATTAGAATTCTTGGGACACACAGTCCATCAGGGAAACATGACCCCTGACCCCAAGAATTTAGAGAAACTAAAGAAAGCCCCGAGACCACAAACCAAGAAAGACGTGAGATCCTTTGTCTCATTATGTGGTTTCTACCAAAAGTATATCAAAAACTTTAATTCCATATGTGCACCGTTAACTGATTTGACACGCAAAGGAAATCCAGATCGAATTACCTGGACAGCACAGTGTGAATTGGCATACCAGGAACTGAAGGAAAAGCTCACTAGCAAACCTATTTTGAAATTACCTGACTTAAGTCAAGAATTCATTGTGAGAACGGATGCAAGTAATATCGGGTTGGGCGCGACCCTGTTACAAAAATCAGATGCACTGAATGGGGAATTAACCCCAGTGGCATATGCTAGTAGAAAGTTGAATAAAGCTGAAACCAATTATTCAACTAGCGAAAAAGAATGTCTTGCAGTAATATGGGCGATAAAGAAATTCAATATTTATCTGTATGGGAAGGCATTCAAGTTGCAAACGGATCACAAACCCTTGTCGTTTCTAGCGCAGGCTATGCATGAAAATTCGAGGTTATTCAGATGGTCCTTACTTTTGCAGCCATTGCAATTCAGCATAGAGTATATTTCTGGAAAAACCAACCTGGGAGCGGATTTTCTAAGCCGCCATCCGTGTGATGAAAATCACCGTAAGCCCCAGGAATAATATTAAATTTCTCTATGTGTATATAGAATTATAGACTGACATATAACGTCTGTTTTAAGTGGGGAGAATTTGTCGTGAAACATTCTAAATCCACATATCTAAATTAAATAGTAAATGTAAAGCCTAACGAATTAATTCAATAAATGGAAAGAGGAATGGTAAAAGAACAGTGCTGTCACAATGGCGTACAAAAATCCCCCTTTTTCTACTTCGTCTGCATAATTGTAACGCTTTCACGTTTACTAGTAAAGCCTACAGCAGCATACACGCGTTTCTAAAAATAAAACTGGTACTGTGTTTCTTAGAAAACCTTGAGATACGCACACTGCTTAATGACCTAGATAAAATACTAGCATTAATGTCATTATATACACTGCGTAATGAAAAGACAGACGGGCTTAGAAGAGAGAGATAGAGAGATGAACGGAGGAACGCATGCAATACTACCACAGTCTCGCGATGAAAAAGTGAACGCGAAAAGCATGAAGCATTATTTTTTTTTCAAATAAATAGTGATAAAAAACACTACCAATACACGGTTAGGTTATGAAAACATGTTAAATGCTTATTAGGAAACATGACACAATACTGTTTTACGTCTGAAATCCTGACTTTATACTGACAGAACAGTCGAAAAGGCAGGACAGGTGGCGGTTCTAAATCGATAAAAAAAAAAATACACGACTATCCTAGAATACATATTTTGAACGGAGCCACTTAGCCCCATTAAATTTATATATTTGGGTGCCTTAGGACTTGCTGACAAAGAATATGTTAAGTGTTATGCACATAGTCTAGTAACTAACAAATTATAGCCAAAATATTATAGGGGTGTTGTCTGACAGCACCAGATCATATTTGCTCATGTTTGGATACTGCTTTAGGGGAATGAGGCCACTTCGTTAAATCCGATTTGATTGGTTAGAATTATGTGTAAGGCGAAACATGATTAGTCGACTGCAAATACTATTTTTGGTTGTTAAGGGAAACGTAGGAAGGGTAAATTTTTTCAAAAGCTTTTGTAAACATGGTCTCATTGGCTAGACCAGTTGATATAGTCAATTAGGAGCGTCGGTTCAGTGCCACTTTTTGAAATTAAACTGTGTAGAAGCAAGTGCGTTGAGAACCAGTTCATATTTTTCTAATGAAAGCCTGGGACAGAGGCAGATCGGAATTGTGCCATAACTCATCGCCAGTCAACGTATTTGTTTAATATTTCCTTGAATTGTGGTAAGCTAGACATACTTGATATCTTTTAGATGAAAATTGAATGTGAATTGATAAATGTATGTCTGTATGTGTGTGGTTCAGTAACAAACATGAGGAAAAGCCTAGATATTGCTCCAACCTGAACAAAACTTGTCGGAGAGGAGTATAACTGCATGGGATTGCCAAATAGTACTATGACACCTATCTTATTGACTAGAAGGAAATAATGCTGGAATTGCAGAGGCGTTGTAACCATTAGGGAGAGGAATACTGGTGAATGTTGTTACATGAGAAGCTAACAGTTGGCCTACAGCGCTGAACTCAGTGTTTGTTATGTATTGTGCTTCAGTGTGGAAATAGATTATAAATTAGTTCTGAAGTAGGAGGTACAACCTTCTTGTTTCAGGGACCGTGGTACTAACGTATTAAAGCAGCACCTGGTCTGAGTTTTGCTGAATCCAGAGGCTGGTAGCATACTCCTTGGTCAAGATATCGACCAGTGTTCTCTCTCAAGGAAACGGTGAAGCAAGCGAGCAGTGGAGACTGTTTCCGGCCGTCCACACGGAAGTTAAGAGTTCGTGGCCAGAGCAGCTCAATCTTGTGTATACCCCCCTCTAAAAGTGACTTTACCTTAAATCAAGAGGGACATTTATTTGTTTCAAATAAAAAGAAACTGTGAACCTTTCCAATATTATTTCCACCAGAAACAAACACTTGAAGTCATGATGACAAACAACAACATAGCTTGAACAGCCAGTATTACCTCATAGTACTATATCACAACTTACACACATATTGTAATAATAATATATGTCAATACAAAGATCCTATCTATACATTGTGTACATACAACTTGTGATTACATTTGATTGTGATTCCTGGTTCACTTTGTAGTTGAATCAGGATATCTATTATTGAAAGGAATTAATACATATTTTTAAAAGTTACACTTGACTTATTAAGATAGTCTTATAGAGTGTTCTATGTAGGTGAGTGTCACAGTGTTGTAAAGTATTGTGAATTAAATTAAATTGTTTATCTGTCTGTTGGTTGTTGTGAACATACACTTCATCATTATCATAACCCTAGACATTCAACGTAGTCATCACAATATTCCAGAATAAGTCTGACTGAGGTATAAATGTGGTAGCAAGTAAGGTTATCTGTAATACACCACACTTATTAGATACAGATACCTTCACAGCTGATCTCAGTCAGTACACTAAGTCCCCTATAAATATTTATAACATCCCACTTTACCACAAACGCCCACTCTTTCTGCGCATGTCCTAGTAACGGCCACTCTTTCTGCGCATGTTATGGTAACGGCCACTCTTTCTGCTCATGTCCTGGTAACTGCCACTGTCAGAACAGCTATTCATACTGTGGATTTAACACAAGATAAATCTGTACTCTTTGGCTCATCATCCAAGGATACAACCACAGCATACAATAGCTGACATTAATTAAACATAACACCTTCAACAGGTAACTTCCCTTTTAATAACCACTGCACACACGGAAGCCACACACGGCTAGCAATACAAATGAAATACAATGCATCAGAAATGCCAATATAACTTGCAATAACCAACTACTCAATCTATCAGTATCATACTCACTGGTATGTCCTACCCAGTGAACATCACAATGACTTTCGCTCACCGGCTAAGTCCTGTACTATTATAAAGCAATACTTAAACACAAATGACTTATCATGAACGGCCTAAAGGAAAATGCCACTAGAAACTACACCACCACTCTAGAATTATGCAAATTAATCCTCACCGCATGAAGAAATGGCAAGCACTATCAATGAACAACAATTGGCATACATATCCCAGCAAAAATGCTGACAGGGAACATAAGGCGGCCTGTCCGTACACTAGCCAGAACTCAACTACTTTTTGCGCCAGAATTTGAGTTCACTTCCCTTCCGGTCAGCTGACCAAAACGGGTTTTTTCATTATCTCAATGTTGCAACTCACAACGTAACCAACTTAATATTTTGTCGAACATATATACTGTGACATCCAACTCCCCCCCCCTCCCCCCTTAAGAAAGAAAACGAAGTTTTCTTCCACCGGAGGAGTTACGCCCAACGCCCTTTGGAGTATGGACGAATAAAAATGCCGAGGCAGCACCTCCTCATGTACCTAGAAAGTGCCTCAGTTGTCCAACACCATTGTCGTTCATGCCTTCTCACCCTATACACCAGACACAATATGAGTATGAACTAATCCGCCCCAGGTACTGGTAGTCGTGAAAAATAACAACGACTGTCAAAACCTGGTCTATCAAAACACCACATATGTTACATATTAGTTATCCATATCTAAGCATCAACATTAGCCACCAATCTCATAGTATAAACAATCCTTTCTACACACTATAAATATACATATATTATAACATGATTTATACATACGTTGAGTATAATTTTATCCATATTGCCTTTATGGCATCATGACACATAAATCATATACCATAATACATCTTCATAAACATCAGCTCTAATTATTATAATACATTTCTTCCAAAAACCAATGTAAATACTCTCTACGGATACTCCTGTCCCACACCAACCTCATAACCTGGACAGGACATCCGCTACAATGTTATGTACCCCCTGAATTGGTAGAATAGTAAAGTTGAATAGCTGCAGCAATAATGTCCAGCGTTTCAACTTGGCACTGGTGGATTTAGCCGACTGCAAAAATAGCAGTGGTTTGTGATCTGTTTGGAGGAAGAATTTCGCCCACAACAGGTATCGTGCCAGCTTAGACACCGCCCAAACAATCGCAAGGCATCACATGATACTTACAAGTTTAATAAACACAAATATTGATATGAGAATAGTACTGGGGGCGTGGGTCAGACTCTAAGGTTCGGTTCGCGTCAACCGAAACACCTTACTGAACACGAACCCGAAACCTAACCCTAGCTATTTCTGGACTATTAGCAGATGGTTCTGAAGCAACGACAAATGCTTCTGCCTAAATGCATCACGCGCATCCCACCTATTTGCAAAAGTCACCCGTGCTATTTTGGTATTGTCGCGCAACGACAATACCTCTACAAATCTAACCGGCGCGACCTCATCAAACACTCGCCTGAGTGTGCGCCAACTAGCACTTAGGGGAACGTTACGTACCCAAATTGTGCGATCACTAGCTATCGGACCCTCGTATAAGTTCCTCCTGCTCCTAATCATGTCATTTGGAACTTGCCGCGAATCACGTCTACGATGTACCTTCTAGTCATCCGCTACGGAACTCTGGAGTTGTTGGGCCGCTGTACCAGCCTCACCCATGGCCTTGTGCACTCCCCGTACATTGCCGACGATTAAATCGGCAATCGGGTCCTCAAGGACGAACGGATTAACTCTAACCGAGAGGAATGAAGTGTCCATATTAATACTCGCCTGGGGGTAAGACTCCACTTTGCCCCCGAACGTGGTGCACTTTACCGTTTTGCCTGTAAGGCAGGAATCGTCGATACACGACCGACGCACCCCAGTTGTGGTGCAATCAGTGTCCCTCAACACCCGGACTGGTCTATTCTCCACCTTGCCTTCGTGGAGGATCACCTTGCCAGTCTCATGGACTGCTGACAGACATGGTGCCACGTGCCCGCATTGTAGCACTAACCTCTCGTTCACATGGAACAGAGGGCGACACCCCGCACAGTCCTCGCTGTTGATAGTGTCTAACACCACCGCGGAATTCGCGTGTTCGATCGGGGTAGTGCATATGTCGGCATAATGACCCCTGCCACCACAATTGGTACACATGCGCTCTTTCTTCTTCTCATCGCGTGTACTTTTGCTGGAGCTTTTCGATGACGAAGACCCCGCATCAGAGTCAGAAGATCGACTCTCTGAGGAACCACTCCTCTGCTTCGGATGTTTGGTTTTATACCAAAACCGGTCTTCGTCCTGAGAGTCTTCGAAGCGTACCTGCTTTCGCGTTTGGCGCTCCCCTCCGTTGCTATAACTATCAAATTGTCGGTTCTGCCAACTCGGCCGACCGTTCCTATGAGATCGAAAATTCCCATAGCTCTCTCTACGTGGTTGATAGGGTGTTGCGTGCATATTTTGACGCACCTATTACAAAAATCGATATGGCTATTTAATATGGGAAAGATATAGACATTCATTCATTTGTGTATGAAAATGCTGTCTATGGTAAAAGCGAGAGAATCAATGTTTGATTCACACTTTTGATTATAGGAGTAATCGTTCTTGATATTGATCCGGCGCATGGATTGCTCTTACGTTTGTACTTATTTTTTAGGGCCAGAAAATATATTAATTTGCTTATTATGTTTATGGCCTGAATTCATATGTATTACATATTATTAGTACAAGTAGAATCGGTCCTATATTGTATATTTTGGATGGGTAGGAGGGACTAGATTCTTGTTATTCCGGTCTAGCGGAAGTATGAGTTGTCTTGACAAGTCGTGATGAGTTCCGATGTACCGTGATAATGGCGGGTACGCACTTTTCAAAGGGCTGGTAGATTCTTAAGGAAATATGATTCAGGAAGTGGTTTTCTTCTAAAGGAGATGGTATCTCTACTATAGTTTATGTTAGAGACTCTCCTAAAGTACGGTACAATGTATAATTCGGACTCCATGTATTGCCAGACCCTATTTTGATGATCTCATGTCGATTCGACCTAGATGGAACATTGTGCTTCGTATCGCTAGGGTCGTGTTTTGTATCGACGAAGATGACAGACTTTCCTACAGCGGTTATGGCTACGTGAATTAACCTGATCACCGTAGAGCTGTATGGGAACATTTATGAAATCATTTATATACCCATTATAAATTAACTCTGGCTTATATTCTCCTTCCTATGAATGAGTGAACGACAACTCAGGGAGGCAGCCATGTTAGATTTCGGTCATCATATGTTTTGATCACTGCCAAGAGAACAGATTATTTATCCTATTATCGGACAGTGACAACGAGATCTCAATCTTGCTAGAAACCCCCTTTCGTGGTTTCATAATATATACTACAAACTATGGACGTCAAGTAACTTTAGTTATTTACCGATCTGCCTTCACTGACGCGTTTAGTCAGATAGGGGGATGCGGCCATAATATATCATGACATTGAACTTTTGATGTACAGCCCATTATTTCTGAATGTGTCATGACTTCAGATCTGCAATGTATACCTACAAATTGATATGTCAACATACCATGATGTACTCGTATGTCCCAGTGTGTACGTCTGAATAAATTGAGTAAACAAAGATTCCAGCAGTCTGCATTGGTGCCTTGTAGACACAAGTGTATGAGTGGTTATATTGGTCAGCACACGAACAGTACACCATTCGCGGTAATCACACTCTACACTTCTACTTCATACATACACCATCCTGCGTCGGTTGAAGTGACCAAGTTTAGGGCCTGCTTCCCCTGGAGCCTTTGCCTTCCCTAACTCAGGACTAGGGTGAGTTACCCATTTACAGCTGGGTAGACTGGAGCATGCCTGATCTCAACAACACACCACTCTTCCTTACAGAGCATACAGACTGACACTTTACAGAGTGGAAAGAAGAAAAGAAACTTTACAGTGGTGGCCAGATTCCTGGGTCCAGCTTACGCAGTTTTGTGTTGAGAATCACAGTTTACAGCTGAAAGAACATTTGTTTGAACACATCAACACCAATAGGACAGCTATACAGTCGATGTCAGCTTGACCTGTATTACCGATAGGATGCTGTATCTAGGTCAGCGCTTGTTGACAGTTTTTCGCTGTACAGACAGTATTACACAGGACAGTGGTATCAAGTGTAGAAAATATCTGGAGCAGTATTGTTGACATTTCTCAACGTACAGAAGAATCACAGTGTTGTTGAACTTAAAGTGCATAGTTCATCGTTATATCTTCATATGCTCAACAGAGAAAAATTGACAGTGTAATAGTTTAAAATTAAATCTATTACTGAATAAAGTGGCAAGTTATTAGTATTAAAATAAACTGTGCCTGCTTTACAACACTATACCTGCAACACATTCCATTCATGACATAAATTATATTGTATGCTATATGCTATTTATGCTTACATGTTATTTGTTATGTATTAAATTAGTTTTTGTTCTGTGTGACTAGTACAAGGTATGCCGAGTGACATTGGTCTGGTACTAGTATTCTATAGGTACACATTTTCTTAATTGGAAATTTGTTAGCAACAATTTGCTGTTATTTCTGTTAGTTGTGATGAGGTGTTCTTTTCTTCGTTGTTTTTGTTAATAATTTTGTGTTCCTTAGTTTTGTTTGATTTGTTTGTATAATTGTAGGTCTCATCTTTCCTTTCATTTCAGTTTTTTACACCCTTATGTTTATACACTGTGGCGTTATTTGTCTTGTTATCTTATTGTAGTTATCATCACGGTTTCTGTGATCATTTTTTTTCATTTCTCCTATTTAATTTAATTTGATCTCTGCAAATGTGTTCATATTGTCTTTTCTTGTTTGTCCTTTGTAATGTCTTTAGTTGACATATGACGTATAGTGGTATACACTGATAATATAGTACAGATCAGTACTTTATGATTGTTATTGTTATAAAACAAAATGTACAAGACCTAGAAAAAGAAGCTGATACTGCTGCTGAACTTAAGAAATTGCAGATGCAAGTGGAGGAAAGGAGATTTGAGGCAGAACAGAAGAAATTAGAAGCTGATGCAGAGCAGAAAAAATTAGAAGTTGCTGCAGAGCAGAAAAAATTAGAAGTTGCTGCAGAACAGAAAAAACTAGAAGTTGCTGCTGCTGCAGAACAGAAAAAACTAGAAGTTGCTGCTGCTGCAGAACAGAAAAAATTAGATGCTGCTGCAGAACAGAAAAAATTAGATGCTGCTGCAGAACAGAAAAAATTAGAAGCTGCTGCAGAACAGAGAAGATTAGATAGAGAAGCTGAAGAGAGAAAAGCAATAAGAGAACATGAGTTTGAATTAGAGAAATTAAAATTGACATGTATGAGTAATGTTAATCAGGCATCTGGTGGTAATGGTAAACCCTTTGTGTACAAGGTCAAGGTACCAGCGTTTAACCCTACCAGTGATGACATAACATTTTGGCTTTCTAGATTTGAACGGGCTTGTCGATCTCATAATGTTGACAAATCACAGTATGTGAATCAGTTGTCTGAAAATCTAAAAGGGGAGTCTCTGAGTAAGTTATATTTTGTTGAAGAGGCCGACAAAGATAATTATGATGCTGTTAGGGCAGCTTTGATAAAGAGATATCAGCTGTCTGAGGAAGGTTACCGTCTTTTGTTTAAAACAATGAGACCTGAGGTAGGTGTAGAATTCTCAGATTTCATCTCAAAAGCACGAATTACACTTTCACGATGGATTGAATTATCCAAAACAGAGAAAACATTTGATGGTCTTACGGATTTATTGCTAAGAGACAAGGTCATGTCTTCTGTAAATAAACCATTCCTAGAGTTCTTACATGAGCGTAAACCTAGTGCGATAAAGCAAATGGAAGAA